>CM056059.1:281253671-281853671 GCA_029574335.1 Rana kukunoris
CTCTAAATCCTCTATAGTGAGATGGATCAGACAGGTCATCCGACAAGCATACGGGATTATGCAGCCAGCATTTCTGTTAAAGTGTGATGTTACAATGTAGAGTATAAGATTTCCTATCATCTGTGCCCAGTCTTGCCACACGGAGTTAATCCAGATCCTCTTTTAATGTTTAGTGAAAATGAACAGCCTTCCAGATAAAAACCTGCCTAAATAAAAAGTCTGTTTTCTCTCTTCTTGCTTTGAGTGACAGGTTATTTACATATCTAGCTTGGACATGTTTATCATATGTTATGTTATGTTTATCATAACACAAGGTGATTCACAGTATAAAAAGTGAGAAATCCACCCCTCCCCCACATAACACATGCTGGTAATATACAATGAACTTTGGATCACCTCTTGTTATGATTAACATAACATAACATATGATAAACATGTCCAAGCTAGATATGTAAATAACCTGTCACTGAAAGCAAGAACAGAGAAACGGACTTTATAATTTGGCAAGTTTTTATCTGGAAATCTGTTAATTTTCACTGAACATTAAAAGAGGATTACTCGGCACTGGAATAACTCTGTGTGGTAAGACTGAGCACATACAGTATGATAGGAAATCTTATACTCTACATTGTGACATCAAAACAAAAACAATTTTTTTTTACATCCACTTTAAGGCTCGTTCAACTAGAGCCTTGTCCACCTCCTGGGTAGAGAGTGCTAGTATCACACCAGAATAGTGTCAATTTGGTCCAAGTTCTTCACCTTTGTGAAACTACCATTTTGGACTCAAGTGGGGTAATGCGTTTCCTGTGCTGGAGGGAAGAGCTTTATGTTTCTGGGATTGTTGTGGAAGACTACTGGAAATACTTACTGGTAGGTTCCTTGTCCCATGAGGTAAATCACATGGGGGTTGATTAACTTAAACTGGAGATTTGGAGATCTGGTGCAGCTATGCATGGTAGCCAATCACCTTCCAAGTTTCTTTGTAATAGCTTAATTGAACAAGCTGAAGTAAGAAGCTGAACTGTGCTGCATCGCACGGAGTTGCCTTTTAATCCCTGTGTAGCCAGGATGCATGGTAATATGTTTTTTTTTTTTTTTTATGTCATAGGGAATTACCACCTACTTCTCTGGAAATTGCACTATAGAAGATGCAAAGCTGATTCAGAGTTTCCTCGACTCAAAGGTATACAGTTACAATTGTGCTCTTTTTTTATTTTTTATTAGTAGTTGCCAACATGGGCGTCCGCTGAATTTTTTTCGGGGGAGGGGGGGGGGGCGATTCGCCAGCGGTGACACACAGTCACATTTAACCCTTTCTTCGACCGCTAGCGGAGGTTAAAAGTGCCCCCCCCACGTTAAAATGTAAAAACGCCCCACTGTGCCCCCTGCATCTTTCAATACCTCTTTGTCACTAACTACCCCCTCCCCACAAATGCACCTCTGGACCCCTTTACATTACACAGCACCCTGCACCTCTGGATCCCTTTACATTACACAGCACCCTGCACCTCTGGATCCCTTTACATTACACATCACCCTGCACCTCTGGACCCCTTTACATTACACAGCACCCCACAGCTCTGGACCCCTTTATATTACACAGCACCCTGCATCACTGGACCCCTTTACATTACACAGCACCCTGCATCACTGGATCCCTTTACATTACACAACACCCTGCATCACTGGATCTCTTTACATTACACAGCACCCTGCACCTCTGGATCCCTTTACATTACACAGCACTCTGCATCACTGGACCCCTTTACATTACACAGCACCCTGCATCTCTGGACCCCTTTATATTACACAGCACCCTGCATCACTGGACCCCTTTACATTACACAGCACCCTACATCACTGGCCCCCTTTACATTTCACCTCACCCTGCATCACTGGAACCCTTTTCATTACACGGAACCCTGCACTGAGCAGGACATTAATACATGAGTTTCCCCCCATGCTGCATAGTAAAAAAAAAATCACAGAAATTCATCACAGTTAATAATGCCATACGGAATGCAATCTGAGGATTATGAGCTGTGAATGTGATGACTTTATATGATTTTTTTTTTCTAATATGCAGCATTCACGAGTTACCATGACCAATGCAACTGTGCAGGACATTTAGGACATTTTGTAATGAAGACAGATGTTGTTGGTGCTTGCCTGGTTTGTTCCTCCTCGCTACACTCCTCTCATCAGTGCCAGCTCTGAATTATAATCCCTGCCCGTCGTGAGTGACGTCACGCCGCCGCGACGGGCGGGGGTGTAAACTAAGGTTAGCAGCTCGGCAGCACGCTGATCATATTGGCCAGGCTGAAGCCTGGTCCCGGCAAACAGGGGCGGGCCGCGGGAGTGGAGTAAATACACTGGCAGACTGCACACATAAATAATCATTGCAGTGACACTCTTTCACGATCCCAGGGGGGGTCAAACGCACCCCGTTGCCCTATGGAGCGGACGCCCATGGTTGCCAATCCATCTCACATTACCGTTTTCTGTGGGAAGGTTTTTAAAATTCATTCTGTTCATTTTTCTTTCTCTCCAGAATCTTAGTGCCTACAACACTAGACTATTTAAAAATCAAGATGAAGGAGGCAGGACTAAATATGAAGTTCGACTTGCATCTGTTACCAAAGAAGGTGGGAGCTTCATGAATATTGTTATATTGCTTACTCTAGCTGCTAGAATAGAATATAAGTCCTCTTGATTTCAAGATATCCAAACATGGTGCAGCATTGCTACATAATTGATCAATACTTTTCCAGGCATAGTGTGGATCACCAACATGTTTTATTTGTACAGTACTACATTTTTCTTTGTACAAACTCACATTATCCTTATGTCATAAACCAGGAACTGCAGATAAGTCTTCTGATCTTTCAAGCCTTTTGGGATCATTTGAGTTTGAGGGCCATGAGATCGTTGTCACAAGGGGCGATTACTCTGCCTTACTACTTCGAGTGAGGGAAAACCTGGAAAAGGCAAAGGTAATCACTATTATTTCTGTGTAAAAAGGGTGGAAACTGTGGAATTTTAAAGGATGATCTTTTAAATGTAAACAGAATAAATAAAAGTTGCATTATAACAGTCAACATATCGTAGAAGTACAACTATATTGCTGCCAAATTAATTTGTGATCCTTTTCCAAAAGAATGGTCTATATCAGTGGCTATCAACCTTGTCCTCAAGTACCCTCAACAGGCCATGTTTGCAGGTTTTCCTTTATCTTGCACAGATGCTTTATATCGGAGTAAATGGCTTGGTATTTTGGACAGCTATTTAATCTTGAGGACAGGGTTGAGAACCACTTGTCTATATGATTATAAGATAAAATGTCTGTGGCTAATGTGAAATCCAGTCCTAAAATCATTAATAATCTCAATAAAATGCAACAGACTGTATGTGGCTAGCCTAGCAGAATGGTTCCTTCTTTTATGGTGGCCCCCCCCCCCCCCCTCTAGAAATAAGTATATTCATTTTGCACACCATACTGAAAATAACCAAATGGTTAAAGGGGTGCTGCAATGACTCCTGATTGGTCATGATAAATAACATGGATAAGATATGTCGTTTGCACACCAACAATGTTGTTTCTTCTTTATTACGTGATCACATATAAAGACGTATTGGGACCACAGAGACCCTTAATCAGGAAATAAAGATTGTCACGCATGGTTGGAAACTTTTCAATCATCTGCACACTTTGATGTGTCATTTTGGCTTCTGCAATCCTCATTTTTTTTCAGGTTTCTTTTTAATTCTATATCCTTAGGCTTATGCTTCCAATGATAACCAGAGAAAGATGCTGGAGGAATATGGACGCAGTTTTCAGGAAGGATCCATCCAAGCTCATAAGGAAGGGTCCAAACACTGGGTGCAGGACAAAGGACCAATAGTGGAGAGGTGGGTACCTGAGGGCCCAAGTAGACTGAGGGCTGAAAGGTGGAAAATGTTTTTTAAAGGCCATCTTTTGGTTAATTGTGTGAGTTTTAAAGTATATGTATAGTTAGGGCCAGATTCTCGTAGATCTGCCCTTTGTTAGCGTAGCGTATCCCCTTTACGCTACGCCTCCGCACTATTTACGGGCAAGTGCTGTATTCTCAAAGCACTTGCTCCGTAATTTGCGGCAGCGTAGCGTTAATGGGATGGCGTAAGGCCGCGTAATTGCAATAGGGAAGGAGGGGGGCGTGCAGTATTTAAATTAAGCGCGCCCCCGCGCCGAACAAACTGCGCATGCGCCGGCCCTAAACGTAGCCCACTGCGCATGCTCCATAGTACGCCGCAAATACATTGATTTTGACGGCAACGTAATTAACGTACAGGCCTATTCGCGACGAGTTACGCAAACGACGGAAAAACACGACGCTGTCCCGACGTCCATACCTAACGTGGTGTACGCCGGACCTACGCAAGGTTACCCCTCATATAGCAGGGGTAACCTTATGTCACGGAAGGTCCCCGCATCCAGAACAAATGCTTCCGTCGGATACTGCTTCCCATAGTCTGGACATAGGTACTGGATTTAAGGATTGAAGGGTCATTGTCCTAGTGACCTAGTCAGGACAAATTAAGCCACTTGTAATATTCCAGTATCTCCTGCAATGAACTGTCAGTAATGTCCCATCTCATGTAATACATGATATAATTTCCCAGTCACCCTATGGCCCTATTGGACATAAGGTGACTCTACACATAGGAGAATCTGAGTCTGTCACACCTTACGCTTACATAAACTACGACGACGGTGCGCAAATACGTTCGGGAATCGGCGTATCGCGCTCATTTGCATATTCAACGCTGAAATTGACGGGAACGCCACCTAGCGGCCAGCGTAACATTAAAACTTAGATCCGACGGTGTAAGTGACTTACGCAAGTCGTATCTAAGCAAAATCTATGCGTAACTGATTCTAAGAATCAGTCACATAAATACCCGGGACCAGAAACGGAGATACGACGGTGTATCTGGAGATACACCGTCGTATCTCAGCTGAGAATCTGACCCTTTGTTTTTTTTTTCTGTCAAGGTATTATTTGTCTTGAAGACACAACAGGGGGTGAGAGGAAGTCTCCACATGGTGAAGGGAATTCCCATCTTTGAACGTTGTAATCAGCTAATGTGTCCTCATTGAATGACTTTCCTTCTCATCTTGCTCTCATGACAACTCTAAAATGTAGGATTTTCCCCTACTTTGTTTTATTGACAATACTTTCCAGGACAAATAAAGGGGTAAATCTCATCAACAGGGACACAGGCCAAAATAAAAACTTGGCGGAGGGTCTAACCCTTCCCCACTCTATTCAAAACTAAAAGCAAATTACACTTTTTTTATTTGATTTTAAGTACTTCCACTTTAATTTTGTTTTAGCGTTTAAAAGTTTGTAAACAGATTATATACATTATTTTTTGTTGTCTATAAAAACTGTATTTTACAAATAAACTACCTTTAGGCTGGGTTCACACTGGAGATCGCAGCGGCTCACAGTATGTGTCCGGTGCATCTCCATTCACTGCTTCAGGTCCGATTTCAGCCTGAATTTTGTGCTGAAACAGACCAAAAAGCGCACAGGGCACCTGTGCAATTCGCTGGAGCCGCTCCGGAGATGTATAAACCGGCTCCATAGAGAGCAGGTCACAATCTCCTGCTATGCGAATTGGATGCAGGTTTCTACCACATCCAATTCGCAATAGGGTGAACCCAGCCTTACACTTTAACAGAGGTTGCTGGGCTTTCTAACAAGAAATTCTAGAATTGGTCACATTGATGCTAGAAGCCATATTGCTAGAAAGAGTGTTTCCTGGCTGATGTACTAACCTTGTGTGTTATGAATTGAGCTGAAACTGGTCAGATTCACAATGTAGTAGTATAATATCTCAGCAGAGCTCTAGTTTGTTTTCCCCTTGAATGCACAACCTGCAGGCTGCAAGCTGTAAATATGAATGTGCAGCTTTTTTATATTTCCCCAATTAAAACAAATACAGCCATTTTTGAAAATATTTTTCTTAAAAAAAAAAAAAGAGGTTTACATGTAAAGTACACCAGTGACAAACCATCAAAGCCAATACCTATATGAGATTTGAGTGTTCCATAAAATGATACACCTAGGACAGGGGTGCCCAACCAGTGGCCCGGGGGCCACATGTGGCCCGCAAAGGCCTCTGATGTGGCCCGCGACCTCCTGCTCTGGGAGGGAATAGAATACTGTTATTAAAGGTCAGTTTATTACTAAAATTGCAGTGTATATATGGGCATATCTGTTCTGCAGTGGTTACTAGGCTGCTTTCAAACTGATCTGCAAACTGACTTGTGTCCTACCTCCAATCCGATAAAATAAAATAAAGTGTAGAGTGGGCTGTGTCTGTGTCTGCTCTGCATATGCAGAGCGGACACAGACCTGCCATCCGCCCGCTCTGCTCATTGTGGCCCGCTTCTAATTACCAAGTCGCTTAAGTGGTCCTCGAGCTTCAAAAGGTTGGGCACTCCTGACCTATGATAAAAAGTGGAGTAGTTCTTTTCGTTGGCAATACTATGATCTAAATACATTTAGCCTCAGTCATACAGGGTGTGGAAGTATAGGTCACTCAGTGATGTGACCATATAGATCGCTATTTACAGCATTTACAGCAGGGGTCTCCAAACGTTTGACACAAAGGGCCAGTTTACTGCCCTCCAAGTTTATTGGGGCCGGATTGTGGCTAGTTGGAGTAAGAAAATGCCAAAGGCTTGATGGTCAGTGGAAGGAAAAAAGAATTCCAGATACAGGCAAGCAAAGGGCCATATTTGGCCCACGGGCCACAGTTTGGAAAGTATAAAGATAAAATATAGTGCTCGTTAAAGAAACATGTAAAGCAGTGATAAAAAGGTGTTGGACTACACCAAGACAATATGTAAAGCAAGAAAAATCGCGCTAACATTTTTTTTTTACATTATAGTATATCAAACAACTACAAATGGGGGTAAGGGCGTCCTAGATATATATACAAATACTGTGTATAGATCACAGAAAAGTGGATTCAATGTTCAATATTATGTGGTTTCACAGATAAGCATAGTCCACCAAAAGGATCCAAGTTCATATATTGGAAGACTCCCAGGTGAGGATGATGAAAAGTACACTCCGGACACAGTGCTACAAATAGAACCTCCACCACACGTATATGTATAGCCTCTTACCAGATAAGAGTAAAGAAACAGCATTCAAGGGTAAACATGTAATCCTGAGAGGGCTCTCGGTCGCAGTCACCTGGATGAAGACAATCTCCTCACACACTCAATGTACATCAAAGTATGTACAGGAGACAACAAAGGCTCACATAGTGTGAATCGTTCATTTATTGGAAGAAAAAATAACAAAGTATGCAGTTACAATGAATCAGTAGTAAGGGCGTCAATAAAACATGTAGCCGGCCAGCTAACAAACACAGCCCGTATCTTCTGGGTAAGAATCGTATGCGCGGTGACGTCAGCACGTCGCCTCCCTCAGGGAATCTCGGCAGGAAAAAAGAAAACATGTTCTCATTTTTCCCACCGGGATTCCTGGCGGTTTTCCTGTCGGGAGAACTGCCATGGCGCACACACGGCCAGTTTTCCCGGCCAAAAGCTGTCATGGCAGTTTTTGCCGATGGGAAAACTGGTCACGTACGAGGCATTAGGCTAGGAAAATGGAGGCTTGGATGGGCAAAAATACAAATTCTTTGGCAAAAAACACTCTTAAATGCGTATTTTGTTCATGTTTTTAGCCATTTGGTTTGCCTAAACTTTGGCTGTAAACTTGCTGTTATATAAAAATTATAAGTGTGAGCTTCTAACCCACAGTCAGTATTTCTTGGAAAATGTGTGTTTTCACAGTACGTTTTTCTTTTCAGTTACATTGGGTTCATTGAGAGCTATAGAGATCCATTCGGTTCCCGTGGAGAATTTGAAGGTGAGTTTGCAGAAGGGCCCCCGGATAACATACCGATTAGTAGGACATTGGTGATTTTCTTAAATAATTGGGATTAGCAAAATGGCGGCAAATACCATTTGCTTCAGTAGGCTGTAACTGTCGGTCATCATAGGTTTGCACCAACACAATAAAGGCTAAAATGGATTATAACACTCCAGTTGTATAGTAAGGGAAATGCAGGAATGATTTGGTGAATGGAAATATTTAGTATAGTCTTACATCCAGAGCTTTTTCTCTCAGAAAATAGGTGCAGGAACTCAACCACGACCCGTTCAGATTTCACAAACAGTAGAAGGGTCTTAGAGGGGCATTAAATACCAGAATTGCATTACATACAGAGTGCAGAGTTCAGGGGGTTACAAAGCTGTCACTTGTAAACACAGAAACCAGACTTCTGTGTTCACAAGTGATTGTGGTGAGCGGGCACCAAAGGGTCTGAGCCAAAGGTGGTGGAACTGAGTTCCCCCAAGTTCCCCCAGAAAAAAAGCCCTGCTTACATCAAATAAGCACCTTCAGTCACAAATCTGCTGCTCAGGAAATGTATCTGCTAGAGCAGTTCTGTCCCACAATTGGATAATGTGATTTAGACAGCAACATGGTTATAGCATATATTATGACTCTCTAATTAAAATGAATGGAGGTTCGGACAGTAAAAAAATTCCAACAGCGCATAACACAGTCCCCCACTCCACATGACGGTTTCCCTTTCACAGTACTGTTCTCAGGCCCCCTTTTCACAGTAGTGTTGTCAACCTCCTTTATTCCCAGCAGTGTCCTTAATCCCCTTTAATCATCACCCCCACCGCAGTAGTGTCCTCTGCACCATTTACATCTTGCCCCCACAGTACTCTCCTCTACCCCCCCCCTTCACGCACGCACGCGCATACACACATACAGTAGTGTCTTCTGCCCCCCTTCACATCACCCCCCTCCTGCCACAGTACTGCCCTTTCCCCCCTTCACATCACCCCCCACAGTAGTGTCCTTTGCCCCCTTCAAATCATTCCACCCCCCCACCCGCCACTGCCCTCCTTTGACATCACCCCTCCCCCACAGCCAATTTCCAAATGACTGCCTGCCCCCCTTTCACCTTATCCCCACCCACCCAACAGTAGTGTGCTCTGCCCCATTCACACACCCCTCACTTCTCTCCTTCATGTGAAAAAATCATAATTTTTTTTGCTAGAAAATTAATCAGAGCCCCCAAACATTATATATTTTTTTAGCAGACACCCTAGGGCAGGGGTGTCAAACACAAGGCCCGCGGGCCGAATGCGGCCCTCCAAGCCATTTCGTGTGGCCCTCGCCCTCCTCTGGTCCTCAAAACCCTTGCTTTCAAGCAATGCATCCAGCTTCTTCCCAGCAGCAGCTTACGGAAAGGGGGGTACACTGTGATGTAAGGGAGAGTGGGGAACTCGACGTCTGATAGTGGGGTGGCATTTAACATCTAATGTAAGGGGAGGGGATGCGCTGGACATCTAACCTTACAGATACAACCGGCCCTTTTGAGGGCAATTGTAATGCTGATGCGGCCCTCAATGAAATTGAGTTTGACACCCCTGCCCTATGGAATAAAGTGGCGGTCATTGTAACTTTTTATCTCGCACGGTATTTGCGCAATCATTTTTCAAACGCTGAGGGCAGGTTTGAGGAACATGGGGAGAATACCTGACACAAGGAATATAAATATGTTAACCTTTATGATGAATGTAGTATGAGAAGTGAGTTTATGCAAAAGAAGTCTCCTAAACTTATGAAATTGCTAGAGGTACCTAGACTATCTGCTTATCACTATAGATTTGTTTAACATCAGTACTTGGATGGGATATTGAGTCAGTGGTTTGGTAAATACAGGTCTTAAAGGGGTTGTAAAGGTAAAAAAAAATTCCCCTAAATAGCTTCCTTTACGTTAGTGCAGTCCTCCTTCACTTACCTCATCCTTCCATTTTGCTTTTAAATGTCCTTATTTCTTCTGAGAAATCCTCACTTCCTTCCTTTCTTCTGTCTGTAACTCCACACAGTAATGCAAGGCTTTCTCCCTGGTGTGGAGTGTCGTGCTCGCCCCCTCCCTTGGACTACAGGAGAGTCAGGACGCTTTCTACGCTACAGATGGAGAAAGGAGCTGTGTGTTAGTGGGCTTCTTGACTCTCCTGTAGTCCAAGGGAGGGGGCGAGCACGTCACTCCACACCAGGCAAAAAGCCTCGCATTACTGTGTGGAGTTACAGACAGAAGAACAGGAAGTGAGGATTTCTCAGAAGAAATAAGGACATTTAAAAGCAAAATGGAAGGATGAGGTAAGTGGGGGAGGACCGCACTAAGGTAAAGGAAGCTATTTAGGGAAAACTTTAAACTTTGAAGGGAATAATTTTATTGTGCAACGTTCATTTATTTCTTCCTTGTTGGTAACAAACACTTTGCTGTATTCACAGGCTTTGTAGCAGTAGTTAACAAATTGGTAAGTGCTCGCTTTGCTCAGCTTGTGTCGGCAGCAGAGAGCCTTGTGGCAAGCCTTCCATGGCCATCTTCATATGAGAAGGATGCTTTCCTCCGTCCAGACTTCACCTCCTTGGATGTTGTAACATTCAGTGGAAGTGGCATCCCAGCCGGAATCAACATACCCAATTGTGAGTTTCTAAACTTCTGCCAACGTTTAGACCGCAGGTCATTATATGGTGAATAAAAGATGGACAGAAATTGTTAGTAAGTTGGTTTTCAGTGCTGAAAACCTGCTTTCTTAATCGTACATCACGGGACACAGAGCGCATAGCCATTACATATGGGTTATATGGGTACCTTCAGGTGTGGACACTGGTGTAATCAACTTCACAGGAAGTTCCTCCCTATATAACCCCCTCCCACTGAGAGTGCTTTAGTTTTTTCGCCAGTGTCTTAGGTGTTGGTCACGTCTAGCTGTCCCTCGGAGGTCTCGGGACCCAGGATAGCTAGCCGGATCCGTCCGAAGTGCTTCAAAGCCAAGGTGTACGGTACCCGGGCCCTGCTGGAGTGGGGTTTTGCCTATAATGCCTCTCCTTGGAGGGCTGGATTCTGGGCTCCAGTGCCTTAGTCTCTTCCAAGAACTAAATGCTACTGATGCCAGGATGCTATATAGGTCCTGTGGTGTGGGTTCCTTAACACAGGACCCCGGTCCCTGAAGGTCCAAGACAATACCCACGGAGATGGGGGAAGATTGGGCCTCTTGCATTTTGCAATACCCTGCAGCGTGGAGCAGGTAAGAGGGAACCTGCGGGACTTGGTTCGACAGTAGGTATCCCCCTGGGGGTTCTGGGTTGGCTAACAGTATGCTTGTGCATCAGCCACTATCTCCACTATGTCTGTGTGGGCAGGATGGGATGTACTAATGTTTACCCAGATAACATGTAGATATATGTATACTTGTGTAAGTTATATATTTGCTACTCACCCCAGGTCTGCCTGTTAGCATTGATACTGCAACCCCACATGTTTTAAAGAGGAAATTGCTGGTAAAAACTCCTGTTTCTTAGGAAGCCCATGGGGACAGCTTCCTCGCTATGTGTGCACTACAATAAGATTAGTGATTACCTGGTGTCTGTTGGTGCTGCCTAAACGCTGGTCCATGTTGTTTCCTCTGCTCTGCTTCCTCCATGTGGTTTCAGCGTCGTGCGCGCGCGTGCACGCCGCCTTTTATAGCGTCGGCGTGCGTCGAGGGGGCGGGCCAGCAGCGTCAGGGTCTGTTTAAAGGGAAAAACTTTTCTCTGGCTGGTCTTTCCCTCCTGGAGGCAGAGGAAGAAAGGATACAGAGCGTGCAGCTGGGTCTTTTGGCCACACAGGGACACCTAGTGGCGGTTTTGTGGATCTTCAGGTCTAGGACTTAGGTCCGCTATTGACCAGAAAAAAAAAAAAAAAGGGAAGTTTTTTTGCTTAAAGGGACTCAGCCTTAGATCCAGCAGTATCTGAGTCTACCTTGGACTCCGGCTAACGGGCATTGGTGTGTCAATACTCACAGGTTTCCTCAGTATTGCCACCTCCCAGGCGGGTAAAAAAAAAAAGGAAAAAGAGAGAAATTAGTTCTTTTTCATTTTTCTCATACCTGCCCTCATATTGGTTACTCCTAGCTGCAACAGTCAGGTGTTGGCTATAGGGGTGACCCAAGGTTGTACAATGGCTCCAAAGGGATCTGGACCAGCCAAGGCTGCTAAAGGTGCCAAAAAGCAAAAGGGGTCTCCATCGGGGTCAGAGGATTTGGGCCAGGCTTCTACGGCCCCACCCTCACCAGTTAGGACACCGAGTGGCATAGTACAAGAGCCATTGGGGGTGCTGGGGGCAGAGGCGGCCCCCGATCCACCCATTCCCGTTTACGTGACGGAAGAAATGCTAGCAGCCACCATGAGTGGGCTAGAGAAAAGGTTAACTGCGTTGTTTTCCCGTCCTTGCCCAAGTAGCAAGCGGGCTAGATCCCCCTCACCCAGTGTGGGGTTTTCAGAGGCGGAGGTCTCCTCTTCAGAGGAACGGGACCCACAAGGGGATCAGGCAGACCCAAGTCCCGACGGTTCAGACAGGGAAAATTCCACTATAGATGAATATTTTTCGGCCTCTCAAGCGGAGAGCCTGTGGATCCAGTCTTTGACAGATATGGTTCGCACTGCCTTTAAACTTCCAGTGCCAGAACCAGTAGCCCCGGAGGTATCCTCATTGGGTTCTTTAAAGGCTCCATTAACTGGTGCGTCTTTTCCAATGCACCCCCTTCTGCGGAACGTGATTTACCAGGATTGGGCTCGACCTGATAGAATCTTTGTCCCTCCTAAAAGATTCTCTATTCTCTACCCTATGGAAGAGGAATATGTAAAGAGATGGGCACTCCCTACAGTGGACGCGGCCATTTCCTGCGTGAATAAATCCCTGACTTGTCCGGTTGAAAATGTCCATATGTTCAAGGATCCGGTCGACAAAAAATTTGAGACCCTACTGAAAGCAGCTTTCACCTCAGTAGGTGCCATGGTTCAGCCAGCAGTAGCAGCCATTGGTGTTTGTCAGGCCCTGAAGGATCAGGCAAAACATATATTAAAGGACATGCCGGCTCAGCATACTCATGAATTAGCAGAATTCCCTAGGGCTCTCTGCTTTGCAATAGATGCTATTAAGGACTCCATCCAACAGGCATCCCGTTCATCTCTACTGATGGTTCACATGCGTCGCCTTTTGTGGCTAAAGAACTGGTCAGCAGAGGCACCCTGCAAAAAGCTTTTAGCAGGGTTTCCCTTTCATGGGGGAAGACTTTTCGGGGAAGACCTAGATAAATATATCCACACCATATCAAGTGGAAAAAGTACTTCCTTACCGGTCAAGAAAAGACCGCGTGGGCCCACGTTTAAACCACAGGCCATTGCAGGCTCGGCCCCTTCAACTTCCCGTCAGTATCAACGGCCTCCCGGGCGTTCAGCAGTTAATAGCCGCCCACAGGGACAAGCCGCGGCAAACAAGAGGCCCTGGTCTCGCAAGCTGGCTAAACCAGTCATCAAGTCAGATTCATGAAGGGGCGCCCCCACTCTCTTGGGTGGGGGGAAGACTTCAGTTTTTCTCCGAAGTCTGGAAGGCCAGAATTCCCGACTCTTAGGTTCGGTCCGTAGTAGCCTCAGGCTACAAACTAGAGTTTCGAGAAATCCCCCCTCCTCATTTTCAGGGGTCAAGTCTTCCAAGCGACCCGTTAAAGAGGGCCTCTCTCGTAAAGGCGTTGGATCGCCTCTTGCTCCAAGGAGTAATTGTAGAAGTACCAACCCAAGAAAGGGGTCTGGGATTCTACTCCAACCTTTTTATTATACCAAAACCCAATGGTGACGTCAGGCCTATATTAGACCTCAAACGCCTAAATCGCTTTCTAAGGATTCAGACCTTTCGTATGGACTCCATACGTTCAGTGACAGCCAGCCTGCATCAGGGCGACTTTCTAGCATCTATAGACATAAAGGATGCATATCTGCATGTGCCGATTTACCCAGCACATCACAAGTTTCTTCGTTTTACGATAAATCAAAGTCATTTCCAGTTCGTAGCCCTCCCTTTCGGGTTGGCAACAGCTCCACGGGTATTCACAAAGGTGTTAGCCCCGGTGCTAGCCGTCCTAAGGACAGAAGGCATCTTGGTCCTGGCATACCTGGACGATCTCCTGGTTATCGACAGATCAGCTTCCAACCTCAATCATGCAGTAGTCCGCACAGTGCGGCATCTAGAAGAGTTCGGGTGGATTGTGAACCAAGAAAAATCAAGGTTACAACCCACAAGACAGTTGGAATATCTAGGCTTTCGGTTAGATACAGAATGCCAGAGGGTATTTTTACCTCAAGAGAAGATCAGGTCGTTGATTCAAACGATTCAAATAGTCTTAGGCAAAAAGAAGCCGACTATTCGCCTATGCATGCGACTGCTGGGAAAGATGGTGGCCGCCTTCGAAGCAGCGCCCTATGCCCAGATCCATACCAGAATTCTGCAGGCAGCTATTCTCTCTGCTTGGAACAAGTCCATACAGGCATTAGACCGTCCATTAGTTCTTTCCCCAGGAGTCAGGCGCAGCCTGTACTGGTGGCTGATCCCTCAAAAATTATCAAAAGGGAAAACCTTTTGCCCCATCTCGTGGAAAATAGTAACCACAGATGCCAGCCTATCAGGTTGGGGGGCAATCTTAGGAAAACGGACCCAGCAGGGACAGTGGTCAGAGGCAGAAACGCTGCTTCCCATCAATGTCCTAGAGATCAGAGCTGCTCGGTTGGCCCTGGTCGCCTGGACTCTCCCCCTGCAGGGTCTGCCAGTAAGGATACAGTCCGACAATGCCACGGCGGTGGCATACATAAACCACCAGGGGGGCACAAGGAGCCTAGCGGCTCAAAGGGAAGTAAACCTGATTTTCTCATGGGCCGAAGCCCATGTACCCTGCATCTCAGCAGTGTTCATCCCAGGGATAGACAATTCTCAAGCAGATTTTTTGAGTCGTCAACAGTTACTCCCGGGAGAGTGGTCTCTTCACCCCCAGGTATTCCAAGAGATTTGCCAAAGATTCGGAGTTCCCAATGTGGACATCATGGCAACAAGATTCAACAAGAAGTTGGACAAATTCGTATCCCGAGCCAGGGACCCCTCGGCCTACGGGACCGATGCGTTGGTTTGCCCCTGGCACCAGTTTTCTCTCCTGTATGCGTTCCCTCCACTGCAGATGATTCCCCGCCTTCTACGAAGGATCCGGGTGGAGCGTAGGCCGGTGATCCTGGTGGCCCCAGCCTGGCCCAGAAGGGCTTGGTACGCACTCATCGTGAGGATGTCAGTAGGGGCACCGGGGCCACTCCCCCTGCGCCCAGATCTGCTGTCTCAGGGCCCGATCTACCACCCTGCTTCACAGCAGCTAAATTTGATGGCTTGGCGGCTGAATCCCTAATTCTTAAGGGCAGAGGCCTCTCAGCCCAAGTCATATCTACGTTAATTCAAGCTAGAAAGCCAGTCTCTAGAAATATCTATTACAGAGTCTGGAGAACCTATGTGGAGTGGTGCGAGTCTCAAGGAGGGCATCCTCGCAAGTTTTTTATTGACAGGATCTTGCGATTCCTCCAGGTTGGCGTTGACAAGGGGTTGGCTCTTAGTACTCTAAAGGGGCAGGTGTCTGCCTTATCGATATGGTTTCAAAGGCCTTTGGCCACGCATTCGCTTGTGAAAACCTTCTTGCAGGGGGTCTTGCATGTAAATCCCCCTATTAGAGCTCCCCTCTGCCCCTGGAATTTAAATCTGGTCTTGTCAGCTTTACAAAAGCAGCCGTTTGAACCTCTGACAGAAATCCCTCTTGTGCTGCTAACCCGAAAGTTGGTTTTCTTGGTGGCTATGGCTTCGGCCAGAAGGGTTTCCGAGCTGGCAGCCTTGTCTTGCAGGGAACCGTACCTGATTCTGCATAAGGACAGAGTGGTTCTGCGGCCTCAGCCTTCTTTCCTTCCTAAGGTCATATCCAGTTTTCACTTGAATCAGGACCTAGTCCTACCATCCTTCTTTCCTACTCCCCAGTCCAGAGAGGAAAGACTGCTTCATACTTTGGACGTGGTTCGAGCCATGAGGGTCTATCTCAAGGCTACAGAGAAGATTCGGAAAACAGATGTGCTTTTTGTTCTTCCGGATGGCCCCAAGAAGGGTCAGCCGGCTGCCAAGTCTTCCTTGGCTAGGTGGATTAAGCAGCTGATTTTTCAGGCCTATGGTCTGAAGCGCGTTCCACCTCCCTTATCAGTTAAAGCCCATTCTACGAGGGCCATGAGTGCCTCCTGGGCGGCACACCATCAGATCTCTATGGCACAGGTTTGCAAAGCGGCAACCTGGTCTTCCGTACATACGTTTACTAAATTTTATAAGTTGGACGTCGAAAAAGCTACGGACGCAGCATTTGGGCAGGCGGTCCTACGGGCAGCAGTATAGAATCCTCTGGCCCGGTTTACGCCCCCTTGTTTTTCTGTTGGTGGAGCTATATTTTACCTCCTGATATATTTTCTGTTTGGCTATTTTTTTGGCCTTACGGTCTCCCTCCCTTCATGGAGCATTGCTTTGGGACATCCCATATGTAATGGCTATGCGCTCTGTGTCCCGTGATGTACGATAAAGAAAAAAGGATTTTTAATAACAGCTTACCTGTAAAATCCTTTTCTTGAAGTACATCACGGGACACAGAGCTCCCACCCCTCTTTTGGGGAACATTGTGTAACCTCAGAGAAATTGCTTGCTACAAAACTAAAGCACTCTCAGTGGGAGGGGGTTATATAGGGAGGAACTTCCTGTGAAGTTGATTACACCAGTGTCCACACCTGAAGGTACCCATATAACCCATATGTAATGGCTATGCGCTCTGTGTCCCGTGATGTACTTCAAGAAAAGGATTTTACAGGTAAGCTGTTATTAAAAATCCTTTTTTTGTGGCATGCTTTAACCCCTACCCTTTACTCTTCAACTGACCTTAAAGGGGAGTTCCACCCACAATTTCACTTTTTAAATATAAATACCCCTGTAATACACAAGCTTAATGTATTCTAGAAAAGTTAGTCTGTAAACTAAGGTCCGTTTTGTTAAGATGCTAAATGCTGTAACAACCTAAGTGTGGGCATCATGAAGCCAGACTGTATGACTTCCTGGATTTCAGCTTTGCATATCTCGCACATGCTCAGTGCTGCACACTAGGTTTCAGTCAGGTTTGCAGAGACTACTGGGAAACATGATGCCTATCCCAGAAACCCTTGCAAATAGCCTTGTGACTTAATAGCCTAGGCTAGTGATGGCGAACCTTGGCACCCCAGATGTTTTGGAACTACATTTCCCATGATGCTCAAATACACTGCAGAGTGCATAAGCATCATGGGAAATGTAGTTCCAAAACATCTGGGGTGCCGAGGTTCGCCATCACTGGCCTAGGCTAATAAGGAGGAGGAAGTGATGAAGGACTACAAAATAAAGGTATTTACAAGCAACAAAATAAATAAAAATTGTCCATTCTGAACACATGCAGCACAGACAAACATTAAAAAAATGGGTGGAACTCCACTTTAAGACCCCTTTCACACTGGGGCGTTTTCAGGTGCTTTAGCGTTAGAAAAAGCGCCTGAATACACCGCTCCTAAAGCCCCCTTCCCATTGAAGGAGTTTTTTTAACGCCAAATCGCCTGAAAAATGTCCCAGTGTGAAAGGGCACTTTACCAGCGTTTTTCGGGCGCTGGCAGTGTGAAAGGGCTCTGAAAGCACTCTGGCTTTCACATTGGGATTGCAGATGAAGCTTCTTTCTTTACTACTTTGTTTATTGAACATTTATTTGAATAAAATATGTGTTTGTTTTTTTTTTTTGTTTTTTTTACTGCCTAGATTATCCAACTGTATTAGTTTTGTTTTTCTCCATTCATCATAAGAGCTAATGTGTGTAGTGTATCATTATGTTGCCTCTGTCTTTTGTATTCTGGATTCTCCTTGTATGTAGAGAATGCTGTCTTGGTCACAGGGGCAATGTTTTTTTTGTTTGTTTTTTCTCTATTTAGTACAATGCTGTGTTTTTTTTTTTTTTCTTTCTTTTTTTTTATACTGCTTACAGTGTTCTGTATTCAGTTGCTGATTTTGTACCTTTATTGCTAAAACTGAATAAAAATAATATTCTAAAAAAAAAAGAACAGCATGGCTGTGCAGGGCTCCGCGCAGAGTCCTATGAATGAATGAACTACAAGTCCTGTTTCCACCACTGCAGACAGTTTGCCGTTTGTGAACTGCAAAGGCGCTGGTAAGCGCTCTCATAGTTCATTGATTCCCCCCGGCTTTAGTAACTGTCTTGTCTGTATGGGAGGTACGGACAGACAGCTGCACTGAGAGCTTGCAGGAGCCTGATATGCTCTACAGGCTCCTAAGGGCTCTTTCACACGGAGCGGTGCGTTTTGCGGTCCGCTCCGTGTGTCCGTCGGCTCAGCGGGGGGTCTCCGCTGAGCTGTCGGGCGGACAGGGTGGTCCCCGCACACTATGCAGGGACCGCCCTGTCTCTCCTCCGCTATCCCCTATGGGGAATCGGATGGAAACGGACCGTCTGTCCATTTGCATCCGATCCGTTTGGCCGGACGGAAGAAAAATAGTACATTCTTCCTTCCGAAAAAACGGATGCGGATCTTGCGGACGTTAGCGGATGCATCATCCGCTAACGGATCCGCTCCCATAGGGGCCCATTACAAGTCCGTTAACGGACTTGTAATTAGCGGACCGTTCGTCCGCTAGTGTGAAAGGGCCCTTAGAAAATTTATATTTTATTACTAAATTTGCATTTTTTTTGTTTTTAAAGTGAACTTATCCTCCTCTTTTCCTAGCTCTAAAACATAACATCCTTTTAGAATTAACAGTTAATATCTCTCTACCACTTAGACACCTTTCACACTGGAGCGTTTTGCAGGCGCTATAGCGTTAAAAATAGCACCTGCAAAACGCCCTTAGACCCCTTTCATACTGAGCCACCCATAGCGTTGGTGGTAAAACTCCTCTCTTTTTACCGCCGACACTATGGGTGGATTTCGGCCACTAGCGGGGCGCAAGGGTATAGCCGGGTATAGCCGCGCTGTCCCATTGATTTCAAGGAAGGAGCGGTAAACACACTACTCCAAAGATGTGGCTAGCAGGACTTTTTTTTTTTTCGTCCTGCTAGCGCAAGGGCTTTCACACTGAAGAAAATGGAGCAGCTGTTTGAGGGCGGATTGCAGGTGCTATTTTTAATGCTATATCGTTAAACAGCTGCACCATTCATTCCAGTGTGAAAGCCTGAGGGCGGCGGCAGGAAAAAATAGTGGCGTTTTACCGCTGACGCTATGGGTGGCTCAGTGTGAAGGGTGAATCGTAGTTTGACATGGTTTGTTTTGTTATAATATGCTGAATGTCATGGGCGCTATTCTTTATTTTGTTTCAGATGATGATATTAGGCAGAGTGTTGGATTTAAGAATGTCTCTTTGGGAAATGTTTTATCAGTTGGATCAATCACTCAGCGCGAAAAGCTAACATTTTTATCAGAGGAAGACAAGGTGCAGTATACAGACAGATTGACTTCAAATGGGAAAAAAAAGTTCTAAAGTTCTGCTTGTATTTGTATGTTAAATGTGTATGTATTTTGTGTAAGGTGAAAGCTATACTGATGTGGACCCTCTGGCTAAACTATAAGGCCTCTAAGGCGGCGTACACACGACTGAGGTTCTCGCTAGAAACCAGCGAGAACCTCGCTGGGAGCTGCATTCCAGCGAGAACCTTGGCCGTGTGTACGCTCCTGGCTCGCCCCGCCTGTCGGGAATCCCGTCGAGCGAATAGAGAGCAGGCTCTCTATTTGCTCGACGGCCCATCGGGATGAATGGCTGGTTGCCATTCCCGACGGGCGGGTCGCCGATTTTGACGGCCGGGCGAGAACCTCGACGGGCGGAACGATGTGTTCCGCCCATCGAGGTTCTCGTACGTGTGTACGGGGCTTTACTCACTGAATGTTTTTACAGCTGCTGTTTTTGGCTTCAGGTGTTTTTTTTCTGCAGCCATTAAACTCCCCGGCATGTTATCCTATGTGTCACATAGGCTGTTATCAGCGTATTTTTGGCAGGGGAATTTTCTGCCTGGGGGGAAAAAAAACAACAGAACTTGTGGGTTTTGAGAGGAGTATTTCAGCTGGGAAAACGCTCTAACTCTGAAAAACGCTGAACGCGGCTTTTCTGTGTTTGAGTGTTTTTGAGTCATTAAGCTTTTGTGGGAATATAGTTTTGGTAAAAAATTGCTACTGCAAAACTCGCTCTACAGCTTTCTACAGCTAACTACTGGCATAACGTCCTGTGTGCATGAGGCCTAAAGGATACCCAAGAGAGATGGTGGGTGTTCCCAAGAAGTGTAGTTGGACAGCCAGTTCTCTGTAGAGTCTGGGCATCATGGGGAAGATCGGACCTGGAAATTTAATCTGCAGAACTGGAACCACGCTGAAGGACTCTGAGAGACGTTGGTCCATTATAAAAGCAGGTGACCCAGGATTGCCCAGGGCTTGAAGTCAAAGGGCCAGCCGGTATTCACCAGAGCTTCTGGTGAGACTACCCTCAAGTTCACCCTACTTAAAGGCTAAGTTCACCTTTTTGGAACATGTTACATGTGCTACCTATATTTATGGTGGAACTTGTAAAATGCCTCCTCTCCCCCTGTATTGACCCTTCTCATGACAAGGCTAAATGGAAGCTTTCCTGGTTTGCTTCTGAATGAGCCATGTTGTCTAGTAACATAATCTAGTAGAGGAACTGAGCTAAGAGATATCATTTGTAAGGGCTTGTGTCAATGGGAAAATGGCAGCTTTCTTTAGATATCAGGGTGAAATGCTTCCGAGATGATTAAAAATTAATTTATATGGCTGATTTAACCGCCTTTTAACCATCTGCATTTGACATGTTTGAGCTGCCATTCCAGTAGACTTTTTTTGTGGAAAGAAACCGTTTTGATGTGAAAGCCCATTGATACTGGTCCTAAGGGTGTTCAAAAGCTGCAGTTTGTCAATTGTTGCTATCAAATTGCAATACCACAAAGGAACATTGAGGTAAAAGTGTTATAAAAATGTGTGGTATTTAGTGTTTTTCAGTTCCCATTTTACCATTATACAGTACCTTGCTTTTTAACTGGACAAGAATTACCCTGTCTTCTGGGACCTGTGTGTCTCCCATAAGACAGCGTTATTTTTAATGTGTGTTTTATTTTTTTGGGGGGGGGGGGGGGGGGTGTGAATTGACCGATTTTTAAAGTTATGCATTATTTTAACTCTATACTCATGCAGGATTTACAGTGGTTGTAAAGGCTGAAGTAAAGGAACCCCACGCCATTTAAAAAAAAATGGTGCAGGGTTCCCCATAATATCCATACCAGACCTGAAGGACCTGATATGGAATTTTTTGGGGGGGGATTTTTTTTTGGTTCAGGGTTCCCCTTAATATTCATACCAAATCCAAAGAGCCCGGTAATGGACTGGGGGGGAACCCTTGACGTTTTTTTTAATGACTTTGATCTGTATTGCCAGGACCCGACAATTCATGAATAGCCACAAGTAGTTTTAAATAGGGGAAACGCACCACCAAGTGACCAAAGACGGTAAATGCAAACGATTTTATGTTAAAATAGGGCAGCGCAATTTCACTACACATCCTAAATTTATGTGGGACAGAACACCGTATTGGTAACCTGACCCATTCCACAACCCTAAATTTGCAGCACACCCACAAATCATTGTATATTCCACTTGCGCCAACCACACATATACAAAAAGTAGTTTTAAATGACTTTTTTTCCTTTTAGAAATTACATTTTGTTCAGGGACAGTTCTAAACACGGGAAACATGCGCTACTGTACAGGCATACTATAGACACCCTCTAGGTACGAAGTTCAAATGAATATTTCACTTTTATTGTTTCACGTTAAGCATTATTAAAATCATTAAAAACAACAAAAACAATAAATGCGGCGCTTAGAGAGAGATATTGTAAACCACTATTGAGTGGAAGAATATCCCATAGCCTGAAATGAATGTGACACTCAAAAAGGTGATAAGTGCAAAAAGGTGCAAATTAAGGTGATATAACAACAACCAGTTCCTTATATAAATCGTGAACATAGGAAATAAATTCCTTGTAAATTCATGTACTAAAGAAAAAGTCCAGAATTGCTTCCGAAAAAAATAGTTGTATGGTGTCTTTAAATGATCCAATATGGACATGTGGATAGTGAGTCTTTACTTTACATTCGGGGATAGAAGAAAAAACATCCACAATGTACTCCTGTGCACTCAAGTAGATTGAATAATCTTACCAGATTCGGTGGACATACTGACCAATGGTAGCATGTCAATAGGGCAGGTAATGGATCCTCAGCCTGGTTAGGTTCATAGAAGAAACATCCAGCGGCACCGAAGGGAATCCAAAAGATCTTGTTCATGTATCCAAACGTCCAAGATAGCAAGCAGATGTCTCATAGACTTGAAATCTCATGGAGGCACATGTAAAAAATTGAAGGAGGCTCACATAGCATAGTTAAACCCAATAACAGGGAAGAGCTATTTTAATGGTAAAAAATAGTAGGTATACAATACCATGCAAGTATAAAAAATAAATTAAAAATTAAAAAGGTTCAAGGTACAAGCCAGGTGAAGGAACAAGTACAAGTGATCACATGGAATAAAGCGTGGTGAATAGATATGCGGTTGCAGGCTATGTACCCTACATGTTTCGAGTCAACACTCTTCAACTGGGGCATAAACCTGCTGATTCCCACCACGCTAATATATACTGAACTTTAATCAGCCTGTTAAGAACTAAGATTCCAAACAGCTGGTACGTTCAAGGAAGGACATTCGTTGCATACAGTTAGTAGGCTAACGAACGCCTCTATTACATTGGTCAAACCTGAAAAGGACGGACTTCCCTGTTCTCTTATCAGGCATTGTTCCAAAGAGGTGTCAATCAAAATGTGCCTAAATATCGTCACCGCGTACACCCATGGCAACGTCAAGGCATTGTAGGACATCCCATAATGCGCTCCATAACAGCATCGCATACCGGAAGGTGGTGCGGACGTTGCATATACGCCGCGTCATCACGCACACCAACTGCAACGTCATTGCGCCGTGGGATCATCGCATGCACAACACACAGACGGAGCACGCGCAGACAACGGGACTTATGCACGTCATCTCTAAAGCGCCCGCTGGTGTCATCACACAGGCGCCATCATGTGTTCCACACAGTAAACCCCCAGTATTGTCCATTGATTGGACGAAGTGGGGAACGGGTAGCCAACGAGAGACAGCCATAGCAGGGAAGCCATAGATACGTCTACAAAATATGTAGATGATAAAAAACAAAGGAGAATCTAAAAGCCATAAAAATTGTAACTAATGGGCACATATACGCCCCACATATCTATCATCACCACAACGAAGGACATGTATATGAGAGAGCACATATAATACACATACATATCCGAGTCACTGATATAATAAACATCTATGTAACATTACAAATAGTATATCAAGAGCATCCTAACAAAATAAAAGAATATGCAAAGAATTATTATTACAGAAAACAGCTTAAACAAAAACCCTTAATAAAAGATAAGGGAAAATAGTAACCTCTAAATAGACTAGAAAGAACCTACGACTTATTAATAAAGGCGTTGATGTCCCAGTCAATGTTTAACCCATAAGGGGAAAAACATTTGAGCTGGTGTATCCAGAACATTTCCAATTGTGAAACACCTTAGATTTACCTCTCCAATGGGGAGTGAATTTAGCTATGATCTGAAAGCAAGTACCTGTTGGATTGCGATCATGGGCTTCTAAGTAATGTCTAGGTACACTATGATTAGTCTTCCCTTTCTTGATACTTTTAATATGTTCATTAACTCTAAAGGAAAAGGTACGTATAGTTCTACCCACATACTGTTTTTTACAGGGACAGGTTAGAAGGTAGACTATATATCGTGTGGTACAGGTAACAAACTCCTTCATATGGTAAATGATGGAAGTTGTTGTAGATGAAAAACTATCAATTTTTCTTTGTGTCAAAGTATTGTGAAGACATACATTGCATCTACGACAGGCATGAAAGCCTTTAATTTCAGGGAAGAACACAGGTTTAATTGGAGGGTCAGACACATTAGGGGCCAATTTATTTCTAAGGGACATGGCTCCCCTAAAAACAACGCCTGCTTTATTTATCTCAAAGAAAAATTGATAGTTTTTCATCTACAACAACTTCCATCATTTACCATATGAAGGAGTTTGTTACCTGTACCACACGATATATAGTCTACCTTCTAACCTGTCCCTGTAAAAAACAGTATGTGGGTAGAACTATACGTACCTTTTCCATTAGAGTTAATGAACATATTAAAAGTATCAAGAAAGGGAAGACTAATCATAGTGTACCTAGACATTACTTAGAAGCCCATGATCGCAATCCAACAGGTACTTGCTTTCAGATCATAGCTAAATTCACTCCCCATTGGAGAGGTAAATCTAAGGTTAGGGGTGTTTCACAATTGGAAATGTTCTGGATACACCAGCTCAAATGTTTTTCCCCTTATGGGTTAAACATTGACTGGGACATCAACGCCTTTATTAATAAGTCGTAGGTTCTTTCTAGTCTATTTAGAGGTTACTATTTTCCCTTATCTTTTATTAAGGGTTTTTGTTTAAGCTGTTTTCTGTAATAATAATTCTTTGCATATTCTTTTATTTTGTTAGGATGCTCTTGATATACTATTTGTAATGTTACATAGATGTTTATTATATCAGTGACTCGGATATGTATGTGTATTATATGTGCTCTCTCATATACATGTCCTTCGTTGTGGTGATGATAGATATGTGGGGCGTATATGTGCCCATTAGTTACAATTTTTATGGCTTTTAGTTTCTCCTTTGTTTTTTATCATCTACATATTTTGTAGACGTATCTATGGCTTCCCTGCTATGGCCGTCTCTCGTTGGCTACCCGTTCCCCACTTCGTCCAATCAATGGACAATACTGGGGGTTTACTGTGTGGAACACATGATGGCGCCTGTGTGATGACACCAGCGGGCGCTTTAGAGATGACGTGCATAAGTCCCGTTGTCTGCGCGTGCTCCGTCTGTGTGTTGTGCATGTGATGATCCCACGGCGCAATGACGTTGCAGTTGGTGTGCGTGATGACGCGGCGTATATGCAACGTCCGCACCACCTTCCGGTATGCGATGCTGTTATGAAGCGCATTATGGGATGTCCTACAATGCCTTGACGTTGCCATGGGTGTACGCGGTGACGATATTTAGGCACATTTTGATTGACACCTCTTTGGAACAATGCCTGATAAGAGAACAGGGAAGTCCGTCCTTTTCTGACCAATGTAATAGAGGCGTTCGTTAGCCTACTAACTGTATGCAACGAATGTCCTTCCTTGAACGTACCAGCTGTTTGGAATCTTAGTTCTTAACAGGCTGATTAAAGTTCAGTATATATTAGCGTGGTGGGAATCAGCAGGTTTATGCCCCAGTTGAAGAGTGTTGACTCGAAACATGTAGGGTACATAGCCTGCAACCGCATATCTATTCACCACGCTTTATTCCATGTGATCACTTGTACTTGTTCCTTCACCTGGCTTGTACCTTGAACCTTTTTAATTTTTAATTTATTTTTTATACTTGCATGGTATTGTATACCTACTATTTTTTTACCATTAAAATAGCTCTTCCCTGTTATTGGGTTTAACTATGCTATGTGAGCCTCCTTCAATTTTTTACATGTGCCTCCATGAGATTTCAAGTCTATGAGACATCTGCTTGCTATCTTGGACGTTTGGATACATGAACAAGATCTTTTGGATTCCCTTCGGTGCCGCTGGATGTTTCTTCTATGAACCTAACCAGGCTGAGGATCCATTACCTGCCCTATTGACATGCTACCATTGGTCAGTATGTCCACCGAATCTGGTAAGATTATTCAATCTACTTGAGTGCACAGGAGTACATTGTGGATGTTTTTTCTTCTATCCCCGAATGTGAAGTAAAGACTCACTATCCACATGTCCATATTGGATCATTTAAAGACACCATACAACTATTTTTTTCGGAAGCAATTCTGGACTTTTTCTTTAGTACATGAATTTACAAGGAATTTATTTCCTATGTTCACAATTTATATAAGGAACTGGTTGTTGTTATATCTCCTTAATTTGCACCTTTTTGCACTTATCACCTTTTTGAGTGTCACATTCATTTCAGGCTATGGGATATTCTTCCACTCAATAGTGGTTTACAATATCTCTCTCTCTAAGCGCCGCATTTATTGTTTTTGTTGTTTTTGTTACGATACTGTTCTGTCGTTAATGCAGGCTGCTCTTTCACCGTGTTATATTTAGTAGCGCAATTTTTTCTTTTCACTTACATTATTAAAATCATTGTTCCCGAAAAAACGGCTGTTTTTAAAACTTTTTTTTGCATTAATACATGTCCGCTGGGGCAGGACCCAGGACCCAAAACTCTTTTTATGACAATAACTGTCATATTAACCTTTAAAATGTTCGGGTCCCATAGACTTTAACGGTTGTTCAAACAATTTTTTTGCCTGTTCTTGTGCGAACCGAACAGGGGGGGTGTTCGGCCCCATCCCTAGTGTATGTTAGGGAAAAAAAACATTCTCTTGATATACATTTCAAGTGCCCACTCTTTGCTTTCACACTCCTTTTTATGCAATGGGATAGTGACAGTGTATTTTTTCTTTACAGGATGTTTTCATCGAGTATCGTGGACCATCTTTTGAAGTTCAAGTTGGTCTGCATGAATTACTCGGTCATGGCAGTGGGAAGCTTTTTGTTCAGGTATGTCAATATAGGCATATTCTTCATGGTCTCACACACCACATACGTTCATCTAGTACATGAATACTGTTAGAAAATTACATGTGATATAACATGCCGCCCAAAAGATTTGATTAAATTACACATAAATTAGTACTTGTAATTAGTATTGAAATCGGTGTAGGAACTGCTACAAAATGTTACACCGTTTCTTTACATTGCACATGATTATTGATATTTTTCTTATGATTCCGATCTTCATACAAGACTTTCTTTGCACGGTGGATATTTTTCTTTGGTTGCTTCTTCTGCGGTTTTACTGTTTTAAGAAAAACACAACATTTGGGACTTTTTTACTTTTGATGATAATGATAAACAGTGCAAATGGAGTGAGATCTCCTCAACAGGGGCACAGACAGCCATAAAAACTGACAGGGGTTCTTATCCCCCTCTACTCTTTTCAAAACGGAATAGAAAAGTTTTGTCTTTACTTATACAAAGCCTTCCAGTTGAAGCACATGGGTATTTTCTTAACATAGCTTGGTAACCCCTACCTGTATCCCACTGGACTGGTAATTTGTAGGTTTGTGTGGTATCTTCATTTTAGCACTTTGTAGATCTCTGTGTACTGTTGGCTGCAGGGTGCTCTCAAAGTATAGAGCTATGGCATAACCTACCCTGTGACTTATTTGGCATCAACAAAAACTATTCCGAATCCTGTATTCATTTGCCACTAAAATTCAGTACATTTGCAGCTCTTATTTTTCCCCAGAATAACAAGTCAAAGTAGAGACCTTCTTTGAAAATGTTCTTAATAAATATTCCCCTGCTCTATCACTATAAATTTTTACAAAGCCCAACTCCAAGTGTACTTACACTTCAAATAGCTTGTTTTGACCCCAAATGCTGGGAGGATGTCAATAGACGTCCTCGCCTTCGCACGCTCCCAGTGCACGATGTGATCACCCGAGTCACTGAGACTCGGGTGATAACGCTCCTGGCCCCTTACCACGTGATCAGCTGTCAGCCAATGACGGCAGATCATGTGATGTAAACAAGAGACGATCACCGGCTTATGTGAAAGGGACATCGGTCCCGAAGAGGAAGGAGGGCACATCTGCCTCCTCCTGTGCCATCAGTACCTCCTCACAGTACCCCTTGCCAGTGCCACCTGAAAGTGCCCACAGAGCCTATGCATGCCACCTATTAATGCCCACAAGTGGTGCCAATCAGTGCCACCTTTTAGTGCCACTTCTCAGTGCCCACCAGTGTCGCCTATCAATGCCCTTCAGTGCCACCCATCAGTGCCGCCTTATTGGTGCCCATCAGTGTAGCCTTATCAGCGTACATCAATGAAGGAGAAAAATTACCCGTTTGTATTTTTATATTCTGTTATAAAATTTTGCATACAAAACCACAGAGGTGATTAAATACCACCAAATGAAAGCTCTGTTTGTGGGGAAAAATTATAAAAATGGCATTTGGGTACAGTGTTGTATGACCGCGCAATTGTCATTAACCACGTAAGGACCCTGCACTGTATATCTACGTCCTGTTTTTAAAGATGGATATCTCGGTAACGGCAGCAGCTGCTGCCACAACCAAGGTATCCATCTTTAGTGCTAAGGGTCCTGTAAACGATAACGGCGGTCTCTGCGGTGGATTCGCCGCAAGATTGCAGTTATCGGTGACGGGAGAGGGGGCCCCCCCTCCTGCCGCTCTCCCGCACCCTCCGCCGCTTATCGTAGCCGTCGGTAGCGGCGGAGGCGTCGGGTCCGCTCGGCTGCTGTGTGGGGATGTGAGTGAGGTCAAGATGGCACCCACCCGTCCCCATAGCTCTGCTGGGCAGAAGTGATGTCAAAACGTCAGTCCCCCCCAGCGTCTTAAAGAAACTTTTTTTTTTTTTTTTGTCATTTGAAAAAATTACAGTTTCAATTTTCTTTCTTTTTTTCCTTGCATTTAAGCCTAAATATGAGATGTGAGGTCTTTTTGACCCCAGATCTCATATTTAAGAGGACCTGTCATGCTTTTTTCTATTACAAGGGATGTTTACATTCCTTGTAATAGGAATAAAAGTGATCAAATTATTATTTTTTCAGTGTAAAAAGTAATAAAATAAATAAGAAAACAAACAATTTCTTTTTTAAAGCGCCCGTCCCGACGAGCTCGCACGCAGAAGCGAACGCATACGCGAGTAGCGCCCGCATATGAAAACGGTGTTCAAACCACACAAGTGAGGTATCGCCACGATCGCTAGAGTGAGAGCAATTATTCTAGCACCTAGACCTCCTCTGTAACTCAAAATATGCAACCTATAGAATTTTTTAAACGTCGCCTATCGAGCAGGCGCAATTTTTAAGCGTGACATGTTGGGTGTAATTTTTCTCGGCGTAACGTTATCTTTCACAATATATAAAAAAATTGGGCCAAATTTATTGTTGTCTTATTTTTTTAATTAAAAAAAGTGATTTTTTTTCCAAAAAAAGTGCGCTTGTAAGACCGCTGCGCAAATACGGTGTGACAAAAAGTATTGCAATGACCACTATTTTATTCTCTAGGGTGTTAGAAAAAATATATATAAATTCGACGCCAAAATTACATGATCACTACTTTCCCACGGTATTTCATTCCACTAACACTTTAACTAAATCAAGGGGGGTATCGATCCTAATTGCTAAAAATTGCCCCCTTGTAATTTCTGATTCTATCATCGATGAAGATGGTAGATATTTGCTACTAAAGGGTACTTACCAAAATCATAAGATCACCTTAGCAAATATTTACGCCCCTAATAAAAATCAAGTTCCTTTTTTCAAAAACATTTCAGAACTAATAGCCTCTTTCTCGGAAGGCACCCTTATATTGGGAGGAGACTTCAATATTCCCCTCAACCCTATACAAGATACCTCCACAGGCACATCTTCTATTCCATTCAAAAGAATAAGAAAAGTTAGATCTTACCTTCAAGACCTTTTACTTCATGACGCCTGGCGCACTTTAAACCCTAACGGTAGGGATTACACCTTTTACTCTCCGCCACATGGCAGATTCTCGAGAATTGATTATCTATTTATTACCCAAAATGATTTACCCATGGTTATGAAGGCCTCCATTGACCCCATGTTCCTTTCAGACCACAACCCCATTTCTTTAACTATCTTATTCCCAGACACACATCCCAGGATGAATATTTGGAGGCTTGATCCTTCCTTACTCACTGATCCTTCTATAACTCAGGAAATAGACTCTAAAATTAAATTATTCTTCAATGAGAATAACCCACTTGACACCTCTCCTACCACCAACTGGGAAACTCACAAGTGCGTAGTTAGAGGTATCCTGATTGCTGCCGCGGCTAAACGCAACAAAGAAAGGAAAAAAAAATACTCTGACCTTGCCTCTACAATATTAAGATTAGAAAACGCACACAAACTTACACAAGCAGAAATAACTTTGTCTGAACTTGTTCGTGCTAGATCCGATATGTTAGACTTTTTAGGCAAGCAGGTAAGACGCAAATTTACACTAGCAAAAAGGACTTTTTATGAGTTTGGTAACAAAGCCAGTAAAATGCTTGCCAATGCCCTACAAAAGACCAAAGCTAAAGTGACTATCCACTCTATCTCTGATTCTCGAGGAAATAAATTGTACTCCCCCTCTGCTATTGCCAAAAGCTTTGTTGAATTTTACTCAAACTTATACAACCTTCCCCAATCTGATCATTTAATATCCAAAGATGAACGACAAAACCTAATTAAAAATTTCCTGAAACAATACAGCCCCAAACCAATCTCTGATGATATGAAATTACAACTCGATACACCTCTAAATAAAATGGAAATAGATTTAGCACTTAAACAGATGAAGCCAGGTAAGAGTCCTGGCCCTGACGGACTCACAGTGGGTTACTACAAAGCCTTTGCTGAAACCCTCTCCCCATTCTTCCTATCGGCCTTTAATTCTTTTGCTAGTCCTTCCAAACCACCACGCGACCTACTATCGGCACATATAGTACTAATTCCAAAACCTGACAAGGACCATTCTTTGGTCACTAACTATAGACCGATTTCGCTATTAAATGTGGACCTGAAATGGTTCGCAAAAACCCTCGCAAATAGACTACTCCCCCTCCTTCCTAATTTAATTGACCTGGACCAAGTAGGCTTTGTTCCTGGCAGAGAAGCGAAAGACAACACCATTAAAGCCATCAATATACATCATTGGCTCACGTCATCTAAAACTCCTGGTTTCCTACTCTCGTTGGATGCGGAGAAGGCGTTCGACAGAGTGGCATGGGATTACATGATGGAAACTTTGAGAGCTATAGGCCTCCCTTCTGTCATGTTGAACTTTATATCTATACTATATTCCAATCCCACTGCTAAGGTACGTGTGAATGGACACCTGTCGGACGCCTTCTCTGTATCAAACGGAACCCGCCAAGGATGCCCCCTTTCCCCACTAATTTTCATACTTACATTAGAACCGCTGTTGAATCGCATTAGGACTAATCCCACCATTAGAGGTGTAGATATTAAAGGACAAACCTATAAGCTAGCCGCCTTTGCGGATGACATTCTTATGTTTTTGACGGATCCAACTACCTCTTTACCTAACTTACTAGAAGACTTCACTAATTTCAGAAATCTGACAAATTTCCAAATAAATTTTTCTAAATCTACGGCCCTTAACATCTCCCTACCGTCAACATTATGCAACATATGTCGATCCGACTTCCCATTTTCGTGGAGTACTCAAGCAATTAAATATTTAGGTATACAGCTTCCACTTTGCTTAGCTGACTTATACTCCCTGAACTATAGTCCCCTACTACATAACATTCGATCTGACTTATTGAAATGGTCCTCTGGACTTTTTTCATGGTTCGGTAGGGCTGCAATCATCAAAATGAATGTTCTTCCAAGAATTTTATACATCCTACAAACTGTCCCCATATTGATTCCTCAAGCATTTTTCTCTTCGTTTAAGAGAATGTGCACAGACTTCGTATGGAATAAACAACGCCCGAGACTAAGTTATGACAGGCTCACCACCCCTAAACCGTCAGGAGGAATAGGTCTACCAGACATATATAAATACCATCAGGCTTGCTGTCTGACCAGAATTATCGATTGGAATATTCACTATATTTACAAAGACTGGGTTAAATTGGAAAACAACTTTTCGCCAATCCCTCTTTCACAGATCCCATGGATCAAACCTCACAATGTTCCCTTATCGTGTAAACAACACCCGCTGATCCATCCAACCATCCTTGCATTTCGAAAGTCATGCAACAAACACAAAATTTCTTCTGTAAATGGCCCAATGACTCCTATCAAACTTAACCCTGATTTTCAACCAGGCATGCAACCTGATTTTTTTTACTGACGGCTGGCCTCATTCATCTGTTAAGGCAGGACAATTTTTCATGAATGGCAAATTAATATCACAAACAGATTTGAATATCAAGCTCAACACAGAATCATTCCCTTTCTGGACTTATGTACAATTAAGAAAATTTTTCTTAAAACCGAACCCAATACCAAATTGGTCTAGGGAAAAAACTGATTTTGAAAAGTGGTGTGAAAATGGAGAACCGCCTAAACACCTGGTTTCATCTACATATGCTTTGCTATTTTCCACCCAAACCCCTAAAATTAACTGGGCCAATCAACTATGGGAAAGAGATCTTTCGCTTGATCTATCTGACTCGGAATGGAGGAATGTATACAAATTTATACATAAAGGATCGATTCATGTACAAACTCAAGAAAACGCTTATAAAATTCTTTCCAGATGGTATATGACCCCTCTTAAACTACATCGAATTAACTCCTCGATATCTAAGACCTGCTGGAGATGTAATCATGAAATAGGTTCTTTCCTTCACATATGGTGGTCCTGCTCTGCTATACAACCATACTGGAAAAAGGTCCATGAATATATCTCCTTGATAACCTCTATTGATTTAGAATTCAAACCTGCTCAATTTTTACTCCATTATTCTCCCTCATTACCAAAAGGCTATTACCGATCATTAACCATGCACTTAATTAATTCAGCTAGGATGTGCATTCCAGTTAGATGGAAATCCACTATCCCCCCTTCCGTCACTGATTGGTTTAATGGCACCCAAAGAAACATGGAAATGGAACAACTAATTCATCAAGCGAAGGATACTCAAAAACTATTTAATGACACATGGTCTGATTGGCTTAACTTTACTTCATCTGATATATACAAACAATATAAACCTGGGACATGACCTCCTCATGTTTGATCTTACTGCCATACTAAGAAGTGTATCTGACCCCTCCCCCTTTCCCTTTCCCCTCTTCTGTTCCCTTATCTGTATTTTATAATTAAATTGTTTACTAAGACACTTACTTTTCCTGGTATATTTGCAATCTATTTTTAGAAACTCATTGAAAACCCAGGTTGCTTAGTCCTCAATAATATTTCTGTTTTTATTCTGTTATTATTGACGGTATCAGACTTTTGTCTTTTAGTAATTTTCATTTTCTCTCTTATATAACATCTGACTACATACAAGACGCTTTGAAACCTTTTTAATACTGTATTATATATTAATTGATGTATTCTTATGCTCCATTATACGGCTGCGTCCGTGTTCATGCAATCTCTCCTCAATGTGTCATCTATACTGTAATTACATGAAATCTTAATAAAAACCTTTACAACGAAAAAATATATATATATAATGTTTGGGGGTTTTAAGTAATTTTCTAGCAGAAAAAAACAGTTTTAGTCTTGCAAACACCAAATCTGAAAAACACCTAAGGTCCTTAAGTGGTTAAAAATGCGTCAGTGCTGAAAGCTAAAAATTGGTCTGGGCAGGAGGGGGGTTTAAGTGCCCAGTAAGCAAGTGGTTAAAGTTAAAGTAAACAAGGAGTTAGGCTTTGAAGCCTGAGCCCTAGGGTTCCTCCAGAGGTTGCTAGGGGTTCCTTGAGCATTGGGTAACCAATGACCCCAAAAAGCGTTTTACCCGTCTGTAAAGGGACCTATTCCCTCTTCACACTAATGTAAGGAGCACTCTCTTTCTTTTTATTTCTTTTTTTTTTATTGACCGCCAGTGTAATGGGGACCTTCCACTGACCACCAATTTATAGAGGCTCTTCTCTCATTGATCACCAGTCTTAACAAGGTCCTTCTCAATTGACCTCCAAAGTAATGAAGTATTTCATTTGTCCATTAATGTATGGCACTACACTGACTAGTAATGTACGGAGCCATTTCACTGACCATAAATGTAAAGGGTTACTTTTACATTGGCCTTCATAGCAAGTTAACATTTCTCTCTGACCACTGATGTAAACAAACATTACACATTTCAGCATTTATTTTCTGGCTGTACTGCGTTTGCATAAACCACAGTAGAGACCCAATTGTCAAAAATAATGGTTCACTGCTACAGAACACCACCTCTCTTTATATCTTCATAATTTACAGGGGGGTTGTTCTCTAACCCATAAGAGAGCTGTTTATAATGCAGGCAGTGAGCACAGGAAGTTATAAATTAAGATTTCTAGCTAAATCAACATTTTATTTTTTTTGCACTTATTGAACAGACATATCAAAACACTTTCAATTGTATATTTAACAAACCAAATGCGAGCAATCAGAGTACATTTTTAGGCTTGATATTTTGCAGGATGCAAAAGGAGGATTCAACTTTGATAAAGATCATGTTATCAACCCAGAAACTGGAGAATTGGTAAGTATAAGGTTTGAGAAGCTTTCTTCTTTTTTTTTATGCTAAATGCAGTTGAATTTTAGTTTGTGTGAATGTTACAGCTTATCTCCAGCCTTGCCTTGAGTCTTACAGGCTCATCTCCTGTACTGAAATTGGGATTTCACTGCAGAAAGTAGAATATGGCCCTCCTTGTTTATGGGCTGGTGGACTTCCAACAGTGTCAAGCTCTTTCCTCCGCAGCCTTACTGTCCCTGGCCCATCCTATTTATTGGATTTTTATTGAAGGCCCAATATAGACATATACACATATGGCTCAGGATTTATATCTGTAAATCAAGGGTTTTTTATAATTGTAAAGTTCCTCCCAAGAGCTAACTTGCTGTTTGCATCCGGGCTCAGAGCTCTTGAAAGGTGTACCATGGAAGGGTGATGTTTTCAGAAAACTATTTACAGCACCTTCCCCACCAGCTAAGATATGCCTGCATTGTATAGAGAACCACAAAGATCCAGTAATGTCACTATGTCTAAAATAAGGTATGTTTTATTTAAAACTTTAAAGTGGATGTAAACCCTCACATATAACCAGTGAAGTGAACAGCCTCAGATGATACACAGAGATGAAACAAATCTCCCTACATAAGTTTTACATGTATATCTGCTGTCTTCACCTTTTTAGATATTCTTTAGACAGCTCACTTAGAGTTAGAGATTTTCTCTTCCTGTTCAGCAGAGTGTGAAGTCTGGCTCACAGCCAAGACAGCTGATTGGAGGAAAGGCACACTCATCCCCATTCCATATAGGCAGAGACTCTTGGAGCTGTTCTGTGAATAGTTTAGCTCTCTGCTAAACTATTTATAGCAGCATCCCCTACAGAAATGTCAGCCTGGTTTTATCTCAGTTAAGGGAGAACTTGTCAGAAGTTATCAGGCTGAACACAGAAGAACGGAAAAGGAGACAGCTACTGGACACAGTGCTTTGAAGAGAGATGAGAAAACACTGCAGATATATGTGCCCAGCTCAACTTTCATGAATTGGGATTACATCCACTTTAATAGGCATGTTGATGAGAGTTGGGGGTGGAAGCCAGAGAAAGCACATTATAAGCATATTAAAAGTCAGCTTTAATGTTGGGGGGGGGGGGGCAAACCTAGTAGGAGAAATAAGTAAAATTGTGTGTCTTTTTAGGGCAAACAGAGATTGTATGTGACTTCTGTGCTCTGCATGAAACATAACATGGGCAAAAGATCAGCTGCTGACAAGATGGTGTAGGACCACAGTGGTGACTGATTATTCCACCAAGGCAAGGAAATGCCTCCTGCAGTAGATACCAAGACATGTTTACATATTGATGTATTTTTCGGTGTTCCTGATAATTCTGGAATACAATAGATATAGTCACCCAAATAGACTTTTGTACCAGATCCCATATAACAGATCCTTTCTAGGGGGGATTATATATTGTATGTGTACTGTTGTTGTTTTTTTGTTGTTGTTGTTGTTTTTTTTTAATTCTTTATAGACTTGAATAAGATTACAGAAAAAAAAAAAAACAATTCTTGAGACATTCACAATTTGAATAAGGCCCCTTTCACACCATATCGTGGGTGTCAGCGGATGAACATCCACTGACACCCGATCTCGCCCGCTTCCACATTCCTCCATATCTGCAGACAGAGGAAAACAGACAGACAGTCCGTGTTCATCTGATCCCCCCCATAGGGGAGAGCAGAGAAAAGACAGAGCGGTCCCTGCACAGTGTGCGAGGACCACCCTGTCATCTGCCGGCTCAGCAGGGAATCAACGGAGCGATCCCCGCTGAGCAAGCGGGGGTACACAGGGCGGATCATTACTGATTTGCCCCATGTGAAAGAGCCCTAACAGTGTTTCTGAGAAACATGCAACAAACATTGAGTAGGCAGAGGGATTTGGCAAACATACAAGTGTCAAGCTTTATAGTTGGGTATCATCAAAGTGCAAAAATTGTTACCTTACCGCACTTCTTTTTCGGTCATCATGTTTTTTGTTAAAATTGGAAAATAGAAAAGAAGATAACTGGGGAATACTGTGTAAAAAAAAAAAAAAAAATAGATGGAAGAGGAAAATTAAAAAAAGGAAAAATAAACAAGAAGGGGGTGCATCAGGTACCCCATGCAGTCTGATAACTGCAAAGAATGAAATCTTAGCAAGCTTCCACCCAGGTGCTGCTCCTTTACGCCACTCCAGCCATCAGCCCTTTGTCCTCCTCCGAGAATAGAAGCGCATATGCCAGAGCTGCCAAGTTTCGAACAAGGCTTAGGAAGCAAAACATGACTCCAGGTCAGTGCCCTCTTAGGCCATGTACAGACGATCAGACCAGTCCGATGAAACTGGTCCGACGGACCGTTTTCATCAGACCATGCTGAAGTGGTCTGATGTGTGTACACACCATCGGGCCAAAAATCCGATCAGACCAGAACGCGGTGACGTAGAACACAACGACGTGCTGAAAAAATGAAGTTCAATGCTTCCAAGCATGCGTCGACTTGATTCTGAGCATGCGCGGGTTTTGGTCCGATGCTTTTGTGTACTAACCATTAAATCTGTCCGACGGACAGGTGTCCGTCGGACAGATTTTAAAGCAAGTTTTAAAACTTTGGTCCGACGGACAACGGTCCGATGGGCCGTACACACCATCGAACTGGTCCGATGAAACTGGTCATAAGACTAGTTTCATTGGACCGGTCTGATTGTGTGTACGCGACCTTACACCATCACTCACACAGTAGCAGGTGCTGGCCCTTTTCGCAGTAATCTTCATGTAACAAAAAAAATGTCAGTCCACACATCCAATAAATTCACCTCGATTTAATGTTGTACAAATACTTCCACAAAACACGATGAGAAATACAGCAACTCCCACGAACGCGTTTCACGCTTCATTAGTGCTTGGTCAGAGCTATAGTTGGAGTTGCTGTATTTTCCATCATGTTTTTTTAAGTGTTTTTACATGAAGAATCATTTAATAAAAGAGATTTTAATGGATGTGCGGCCAACCATATTTTTCTTTGTTTTTGAACAAGGATTCCTGTGTGTTCTTTTAAGAGTGATTCAGCTTTTTCATTCTCCTAAGGTTCTTGACCCACTGAAGCCACATTTAGATGGAGATTTAGGTGGAGATTCTGATTTCCAGCACGCAGGAATGGATAGAATCATTTTCCAGTATGTTTTCACTGGGATGGAGTTGTGATGAAGGAGGAAAATAGCTGGATCTATTACCTTAGTCCCCGTCTGGAGCCTAACCCCCCGGGGGATCAGGGTCAGGTCCTTCGTGAGGAGGACCGGTTTTGACGTAGCACCCATTGCAAGTTTTCGTCGCACCGGGTGGAGGTTTTTTTTGGGTGTATTTTGCATGCCATAGGCCTTTCAATAGAATAAAATAAAAAATTCTAGGTGATGTCAGCTCATTTCTTAGGCCTATGGGATCAAGGGCCAAGTTCCTCCTTTCCTGATTTAAAGGGGTTGTAAAGGTAAAAGTTTTTTTTTACCTTAATGCATCCTATCCATTAAGGTAAAAAAACATCTCACAGCACCCATACCCCCCCCCCCCCTCTCCCTGTTTTACTTACCTGACCGTTCGAAACTCCCGGGCGCTTCCACGTCATCCTCTTCGGTTCCCAGCCTGGCCGTTGATTGGCTAGGCTGGGCGGATTGATAGCAGCGCAGCCATTGGCTGGCGCTGCTGTCAATCACAGCAGATGACGCGGCGGGGCCGAGTGATACAGTCGGCGGCTATGGCCGCTGCTGTATCACGGGAGCGCGCTCGCAAAAGCTTTCCACCGTGCGAGCGCCCTCGCATGAAGATGGAAAGCTTTTGCGAGGAGGAGCCCAGACAGCCGCCGAGGGACCCCAGAAGACAGCTTTCCTGGGCCACTCTGTGCAAAACGAACTGCACAGTAGAGGTAAGTATAACATGTTCGTTATTTTATTTTTTAAAACCTGACTTTAGTGTCCCTTTAAAGCAGAAGTAGGGCCAAAGCTCCTTTGGCCCTACTTCTATTGTGGGTCATAGAAGTGCAGTTCTGTTCCATACACAATGCGGCTCGGTCCTGCTCCCCATCACTGCATTTGACAGCAGCAGAAGCCATTGGCTCCCACTGCTCTCACTGAGTCCATTAAGGAGGGAGAGCGCAGCTCCGCTTCTCTCGGGCACAGTGTTGGACCTAGATCAGACGCAGGTAAGTTTTTAGGTGGGGGGAACGTTAGGGAGCGGTACCTCCAAAAAAATAATTGTTAGCCTTTACAACCATTTAATTTCTAGATCCTATTTTGTGTCTCTAATATTGCGTTTCTACCTTCAGGTGAAGAGTTGGTATAAACCAGGTGAAACTTGGGATGGAAAATTCTCAACAATTGCCTCTAGCTATGAGGAATGCAGAGCAGAGTGTGTTGGCCTTTATCTGTGTGTCAATGAAGAGGTGCTGCGGTAAGAAAGTGGACCACTACAGTGAATGTTAAATGTGACCCCTACTCCAACTGCATTGATGTGCTGCTTGCACGTGATAAAGCTTTAGCTTGCTTTCATGCTCATGACACATATCCATGTAAAGGTTCCTTTAAACATTTTGCACCAACAATAATCCTAAAATACATACATTTATTGTATGCATTTCTGGCCTATTTTAACCAACATACATTTTTTTAATTATTTTTTTTACATACAAATAGGATACATCATTTTTATTTTGTAAACCTGATTTACAGCTATTGTATTCCAACACACCCTGCTCAATATCACTTGGATTCTCTATTCTTGTTGGAACTCAATAATACAATTCAAGATGGCTCTGGCAGGGTGACATGAAATGCAATAGCTGTGAAATAAGTTAATGAAAATAAAATTGTGTATCCTAGTAACAAAATAATTATGTTGGTTGAAATAGACCAGAAATGTTATTGTATTTATGAATTCAATAAACTTATGTATTGAGGAGTATTGCTGCTGTATAGTGTTTTTATAGACATCTTTACTAACAGCCCATATGCAAGGTATTGATTGGTTGTTTGCTCATCACCAACAATAGTCATATTGTGCCAAACATATTCATGTTTGCATTGCCAGTATGGATGAGCCCGATGTTTGAAGCATCACTAAAGGACATTTTTTTTTTTTAAATAACAAACATGTCATACTTGCCTCCACTTCGCAGTTAGTTTTGCACAGAGTGGCCCCGATCCACGTCTTCTGGGTCCCCCGGTGGCTATCTCTGGTCCTCCCCGCAATTAATCACCACAGTCATGCGAGATCTCGCATGGTGGTCACTAATTGCGGGCACGCTCCCGTGATACAGCGAGCAGCCATCACTTGGCCCTTGGCACGCTACGTCATGGATGTGATTGACCGCAGCGCCAGCCAATGGCTGCGCTGCTCTCAATCCATGCACTCCAGCCAATCAGTGGCCAGGCTGAGCGGCGAAGAGGATCGCAGGACTTTCAAGGGGTCAGGTAAGGATAAGAGGGGCTAGGGGGGGGGGGGGGGGGCAGTATAAGATGTTTTTTCACCTTCATGCATAGATTGCATGAAGGTGAAAAAACATTTTCCTTTACAACTCCTTTGAGTCGAACGTGAGTTTGACTCAAACATCGGGTGTTCGCAGAATAGCGAACAATTTGGAGTGTTCGCAGCAAAAAGGTCTATGGGAGAAATCAAAAGTGCTAACTTTAAAGGCTTATAAGCATGGTATTGTCGTAAAAAGTGTTTGGGGACCCGGGCCCTGCCCCAGGGGTGTGTTTGGGGACCTGGGTCCTGCCCCAAGGGGACATGTATTAATGCATAAAAAGTTTTAAAAATTTCAGTTTTTTCGGGAGCAGTGATTTTAATAATGCTTAAAGTGAAACGATAAAAAAAATGAAATACTATAGACACCCCCCAAGTATAAAAAATGTAAAGGAATATTTCACTTTTCTTGTTTCACTTTAATCACTATTAAAATCACTGCACCCAAAAAAAAAGGCTGTTTTTAAAACGTTTTTTTTTTTGCATTGCAACAAGGACCCGGGTCCCTAAATACTTTATGACAATAACTTGCATATTAACCTTTAAAATTAGCACTTGATTTTTCATGTTCGTGTCCCATAGACTTTAACGGTGTTTGCGCGTTTGAGCACATTTTTTACCTGTTTGCATGTTCTGCTGCGAACCGAACCAAGGGATGTTTAGCTCATCCCTAATTGCCAGTAAACTTGTTCCACACACTAGCACCTTCACATTCAGTACTGATACTGTCCAGATCTGAATCGTAGGCCACAAAGCTGCTATATGGAGTGCCATGCAATACATGTGGTGCCAGGCAAACCATGCCAAAAGTTGTAGTGCCCTAAAACTCCTGATTAGTTTGCACACTGCTTAGCACCTTTTATGTATTGGATTCTTGATGTGTATACATTGCACTACATGTTCAGGCTGACCAACTGCATCAGTGATCTTTTTCTGGCCTTACTGCAAAATCCAAAATGCCTACTTGCTCACAGCATGCTTTAATGGACATATAAGGTTTGAATTATTAATCAAAATCTGGTGCGGCTCTGCATAGATACCAATCCATTTCCAGGTTTTTCTTGTCAAAGCTTAATTAAACAAGCTGAAGTTAGAAGGGGATTGGCTACCATACACAACTGCACCAGATTTTTCACTCTCCAGTTTTAGTAAATCAACCTGTAGTGTCAATATACGATAAACTGGCACACTTGGAGAAGAGCTACAGAACCATCTGTTAACAATATTATTTGTGCAAACCACAGGATATTCGGCCATGAATCTCAGGAGGCACAAGATGTTCTGTATGTTAACTGGCTTAACATGGTGCGGGCTGGATTGATGGGACTGGAATACTACACACCAGAGACTGGGCGTTGGAGACAGGTAAATACATTCTTACTAGGAAAAAAAATCGCATAATGTAGCACAGAAAAGTTACAGGCAGCTTGTAATATTTGCCCATCTTACTCATTCCGACTATGCATAGTTTTGGACAGTCTGGTTCTAATCCATTACACACCTTTTTCTGAAGTCTTTGTGAAGCCAGGAGGTGGCCAGACTGATGAGCAAAAATCTAAATGTTTGCTCTGAAGCCTTCTAAAATCCCCGATGAGCTGTCTGCAAACAGGTCACTGGAAAACTGCTATTTCTTTCTCGTACATCACGGGACACAGAGCGGCATATTCATTACTATATGGGTTATATGGAGTACCTTCAGGTGTGGACACTGGCAATCTCAAACAAACAGGAAGTCCCTCCCTATATAACCCCCTCCCCTAGAGGGAGTCCCTCAGTTTTTTCGCCAGTGTCTTAGGTGTTGGTCACGGAATAGCTTTGCTCCACATCCTTGGGATTAAGGGCGGGCTAACCGGATCTGTCCAAGGAGCCTCAGTGCCAAAGTGGACAGTATCCGGGCCCCAAACCGTGGGGTTTTGCCTATAATGCTCCTCTTTGGAGGGCTGGACCCTGGGCCCAGGACTTGGAGTTTGTAAAGACCATAAGTTCCTGTTTGCCAGGGTGCTATATAGGTCCAGGACAGTGGGTACCTTCATAGGACCCCAGGGCCTGAAGGTCTACTACGCTACCCACGGAGATGGGAGAAGATTGGACCGTTTTGCAAAACGTCCTGCGGCATGGAGCAGGTAAGAGGGGAGCCTGCGGGACTTGGTTCGACAGCAGGCTCTCCAGGGGAGATCTTAAGGGGGGTAGCCTGAGTATGCTCTGCATTGGCACCATGGTCACTATGTCTGATAGACAGGATGCCCTGAAATGTTTCCCCCCATAACTTGATCCCCCTACCTATCTATGTATGTTTGCTAGCTACCTGCTGCTCGCTGGTTGAAGATCTTTTAAAAAAAGAAAAAAAAAAAAGATCTGTCTCTAGGCTAAAGGGACTCCTTAGGGGCCTGTGTTAGCCTTACCTTGCCGGGATTCAAATCTGCCGCCTGATGCGTCCTCCAACCTGCATTCCTGGGCTCCAGAGTGCGTCTCCTCCTGGGCTCTCCTCCCCCGACAGTCGCGCGTGCACGCGCGCATGCATATAGAAAATTTTTGCGCCGTTCGGGAGGGGGGGGGGGGGGGGCGGGGAGTGTGACTGCAGTGTAGAGTGGGCGTGCCTTTAATTGCTGTTATACACAGCAGGCGCGTTCTTAGCTCAGTTCAGAGCTGAGCTGGAGAGAGAGGACGTAGAGCTGGCAGCACAGTGACTCCCGGTGGCGAGAAGGGGTACTACATGCTGGAGTCAGCTCCAATACTTTTTGTTAAGCCAAAATCCCCTTGGCAACAGGTTGAATGCTGGCAAACATGTTGGGGGTGGGGCTGTATGTGGTGAATAATATATAAAAGAAAACATACTGAGCCCCACCGGTTTTGGGGCATTAGTGATCCTATTGTCCCCTAAACCTTATTTTTTTGTACTCCTGGCTATAACAGTCTGTTGTTGTAAGCGGAGTCCTTCGGTTTTGTATTATGGCTTCCAAGGGTTCAGGATCAAAACACAAAAAAAAATAAAAAATAAAGAGAAAAGGGCAAAGACAAAGGGGTTCCTCCTCTGGTTCTGATAATATGCCAATACTTTCCCCACAGGTTATTCCTATAGGGGTCACCCTGGATAAGCCATTAAGGGGGTCTGGTGCTGAGGCTGGCCCAGGTCGGCCCAACCCTGTGTTATCACAGAGGAGATGCTAGCCGTCACCCTAGGGGGGCTAGAGAAAAGAGGTTAACAGCTATGATCGCTGGCTCTTTTTCTGGCAAGAAGCGGACTAGATCCCCATCGCCAAAAGGGACAGAACCTAGAGGATCTACCACTGTAGAATCGTTTTCAGCCTCCCAGGCGGAGAGTCTGTGGGTCCAGTCTTTGACAGACATGGTCCGCTTGGCATTCAATTTGCCATTTCCAGAGCCTCAGGTTCCTGCGGTATCCTCTTTGGGTTCTTTTAAAAGCGCCTTTAAGCAACGCAGCTTTTCTGGCCCATCCTCTGTTAGAGGAATTGGTTTTTCCAGGATTGGGACGACCGGACAGAATTTTTTCTGCCGCCTAAAGCTGACGAGAGGGTAGTCTTTATGCACGTCTGCCAGGAAATATTTGTGCTTGCAGGCACTCTTTCCCCTGACCAAGTGCTCTTTAAAAGGGGCCCGGATGGCTCAGTTGGTAGAGCATCGGACTTTTGATCTGAGGGTCCAGGGTTCAGGTCCCGGTTCGGGCACTGCTTTTCAACTACCCGTGAGGTCCTTGAGGCCGCATCTCTCGGAAAGCGCCCGATCTCGTCTGATCTCGGAGGCTAAGCAGGGTAGGGCCTGGTTAGTGCCTGGATGGGAGACCACCTGGAAGGTTTTCTGTTATTTACCCTATGGAAAAGACATTTTTCTAAAGAAAGGGGGCGCTCCCAACGGTGGACGCAGCCATCTAATGGGTGAATAAATCATTAACTGGCCTAAGGGGAAACATACAAATGTTTAAGGTCCCGGTCGATAAACGTTTAGAGACACTTTTTCCAACATCCCTGGCTACAGCCAGCAGTGGCTACAATTGGAGTTTTTTTCAGGCATTAAGGAACCAGACAAAACAGATGCTTAGACATCCCTGCCCGATAGGCAGAGGAGTTATTGGATATTCCCAAAGCTCTGTGCTTTGCGGTAGAGGCCATAAAAAGACTCCATCCAGCAGGCGTCTCGTTGTCACTATTTTTAGTGCATATGAGAAGGCTCTTTTGGTTGAAGAACTGGGCGGCCGAGCCCCATGTAAAAGACTGCTGGCAGGTTTGCCCTTCCATGGAAAGATCTGGATAAACACATTCAGACTGTTTCAAGTGGCAAAAGTACCCCTTTTACCAGTCAAAGGAAGTTCCGGGGTCCTGCGTTTAAAAGGGCAGCTCCCCCCGGTTCCAGGGCCCTCAAATTTCAGGCAGTACGGTCCTCCTGCGCGATCAAACTTTTAACAATGGATCGCAAGGACAGGCCTCTGGGGATCGGTCCCCGACAGAGGGGGTCCGATCATCTGTGGCCGCAGGCTACAGATTAGAATTTCTAAAATTTCCTCCACAAGGAAGGCCTCAATGCGGGCAGCATTGGATCACCTGCTTTACCAGGGCATAATGGTAGAGGTACCAGCCCAGGAACAGGGGCTAGGTTTCTATTCCAATCTGTTTGTCATACCAAGGCTCATCGGCAATGTCAGACCAATTTTGGACCTAAAAGGTTTAAATGCTTACCTAAGGGTTCGCTCTTTCCGGATAGAATCCGTTTGGCCAGCAGCCGCCACACTCCAGAAGGATCGGGCTTCTATAGACATAAAGGAGGGTTACCTTCATGTACCAGGTCTTTCAGCCACATCAAATATTTTTGTTTTTACGCTTCGCAGTGATACAGCGTCACTTCCAATTTGTGGCGCCCCCCTTCGGGCTGGCTACGGCCCCCGGGTATTCACGAAGGTCCTAGCTCCTATTCTAGTCAGTCCAAAGGATCCAAGGGATCTCGGTCCTAGCATACCTGGACGACCTCTTAATCATAAGATCACTCGCTTTCTTGGTGGAATGCGTAGTAGCCCTCATGGTTCAGTACCTCGAGAGGTTCGGCTGAGTCCTAAACCGGGGAAAGATCAGCATTTCAACCTACAAAGCAGTTGGAATATCTCGGCACGAGATTAGACACAGAACAGAAGATGGATGTTCCTGCCCCTGGTAAAGGTCGAGGCTATCAAGAGATTGATTCAGTTGGTTCTAAGCAAAAAAGAGCCAACTATTCGCCTATGTATGCGATGGCCATGTTCGAGGCAATACCACACGCTTCCACGCTCGTGTCCTACAGGCAGACATTTCTAGCAGCTTGGTTCTGCCCAGTGGTCTGGAAGGCTGGAGAGCGGTCTTGAACAAGTTCACTCGCCAAGGAACTTGGGCAGAGGCGGAGAGGCAGCTGCCCATCAAGGTCTGGGAGTTCTGAGCGGCTCAGCTAGCCCTCCTGGCGTAGACATCCAGATTACAGGGGTCCTCGGTGAGAAGTCATTCAGACAAGGCCACAGCGGTGGCATATAGGTGAACCACCAAGGGGGAACCAAGAGTCAAGCCACTCAGAGTGAGAGGAGCTTGGTTTTTCGGTGGGCAGAGGTTTATGTACCCTGCATATCGGCGACATTCATTCCCGAGGTGGACAACCTACAGGCGTACTTCCTAAGTCGCCAAACCCTGTCGCCGGGGGAGTGGTCTCTGCATCCACAAGTTTTTTTCAGACAATCTGCCAGAAGTGGGGAGTGCCAGACGTGGAGGTCATGGCATCAGGATTCAACAAGAAGCTAGACAGGTTCATGTCTCGAACGAGGGACCCTATGGCCTGCGGAACCGATGTGTTGGTTTGCCCTTGGCATCAATCATAACTTCTATATGCATTTCCCCCACTGCAGTTACTACCCCGCCTGTGGCGCAGGATCATACCACAGGCTGGTTATCCTGGTAGCCCCAGCTTGGTACCGGAGGGCATGGTACTCACTAGTCCTGAAATTGGCAGCGGGAGGCCCTTGGACTCTTCCTCTAGGGCCAGACCTACTCTCACAAGGCCCGATCCTCCACCCTGCATTACGGCGTCTAAATTTGACGGCCTGGCGGCTGAATCCCTGATTCTCAGGGGTAGAGGTCTGTCTAGGCAGGTAATCCCTACCCTCATTGAGGCTAGAAAGCCGGCCTCCAGGGTAATTTTGTTACAGGGTTTGGAGGGCCTACGTAGGCTGGTGTGAGGCTAAGAGATGGGTTTCCCGCAAGTATACCATTGATAGAGTATTACGTTTCCTCCAGCTAGGAGTGGATAAAGGCCTGGCATTAAGCACGATCTAGGGACAGATTTCAGCCTTATCAGTGTGATTTCAGAGGCCGCTGGCCGCCCACTCGCTGGTTAAGATCTTCGTACAGGGAGTCTTGCGTGTTAATCCTCCGGTCAAGTCACCACTTTGTCCATGGGACTTAAATCTTGTTCTGTCAACTCTACAGAAACAACCCCTTGAGCCGTTGGCTGAGGTACCTTGGTTTTACTGACTAGAAAGTCGGTATTTCTGATCACCATAGTTTCGGCCAGGAGAGTATCGGAATTGGCAGCCTTATCTTGTAAGGAACCATATCTCATTTTACATAAGGATAGGGCGGGGTTCCGTCCTCATTCTTCCTTTCTACCAAAGGTTATATCCAGTTTCCACCTGAACCAGGATGTGGTACTTCCATCCTTCTTCCAAAACCCACCTCTAGAAAGGAGGGGTTGCTGCATACGTTGGATATTGTCAGGGCCATAAAGGCCTATCTGAAAGCTACAGAGAAGGTTCGGAAAACAGATGTGGTGTTCGTTTTACCGGAAGGGCCCAAGATGGGTCAGGCAGCTGCTTGATCCACCATCGCAAGATGGATTAAACAATTAATCGTTCAGGCCTGCGGTTTGAAGAGGTTGCCTCCTCCTTTGTCGGCAAAGGCCCATTCTACCAGGGCCATGGGCACCTCCTGGGCAGCACATCATCATCAGATCTCTATGGCTCGAATATGCAAGGCAGCAACGTGGTCGTCAGTCCACATGTTTACAAAATTTTATCAAATGGACGTGAGAAGGAATGCGGATTCAGCCTTTGGGCAGTCAGTACTACAGGCCGCGATTCAAGCTCCTCAGGATCTGAGGGGGCTCCCTTGATTTAATTTGAGATTTACATTTCTCGTTTAAGTTGGATTTACTAGTATTTGAGTATACCTCTAAATTGAATCCTTCTTTGGAAGATGTCTCCCTCCCCTCATTAAAGCATTGCTTTCGGACATCCCATATAGTAATGAATATGCCGCTCTGTGTCCCGTGATGTACGAGAAAGAAAAAGGGATTTTTAAATACAGCTTACCTGTAAAATCCTTTTCTTGGAGTACATCACGGGACACAGAGCTCCCACCCCTCTTTTTGGGAACATTTTGGGAGGCATACTGCTTGCTACAAAACTGAGGGACTCCCTCTAGGGGAGGGGGTTATATAGGGAGGGACTTCCTGTTTGTTTGAGATTGCCAGTGTCCACACCTGAAGGTACTCCATATAACCCATATAGTAATGAATATGCCGCTCTGTGTCCCGTGATGTACTCCAAGAAAAGGATTTTACAGGTAAGCTGTATTTAAAAATCCTTTTTTTTTTTAACTATCTTTGTGATCCAGACAACATGGCCAAGTCCCACTTTCCTTAAGGCCACTTTCACACTGAGGCGTTTTTGTGCTAAAAATATTTCCTGAAAGGCGCCTGTAAACTGCTTCTTCTGCAGTCCCAGTGTGAAAGCCCGAGTGCTTTCACATTGGGATGGTGCGCTTGCAGGACCGGAAAAAAAAGTCCTGCAAGCAGCATCTTTGGGGTGGTGAATACAGCACTTCCAAAACACCCCTGCAATTGAAATCCATGGCTAGCCGCTTCAGTGTGAAAGTGGCCCAAAACGTTTCTGTAGACTAAGGCTGGCCATAGACAGTTGGAATCTCGGCCGGTTCATCAGGAACCAGCAGAGATTTATACAGTGTATGTGCGGGCTGAATGCACCAAGTTGATCGATCAACTTGGGTACAACCAGCCTGCCGGATTTTACTTGCAATTATCGCTAACAGCTGCTATAGCCGCTGGCAAAAATCACTGTCTTCCTCCGATAGGGATGACTTCCACTGCTATTGCACAGAGCAGGCAAGTATAACTTTTTGTATTTTGAGTAAAAGAAAATCTTGCCTTTTTACAATCAATTACAATTTGTTTCACCCATTAATCAAACTAACAATGGGCTATTCAAGCACACATGCAAACTTCTTAGATACCACAGTATCTGTCAGGGATGATAAACTGTGCGCTTCAATATACAGAAAAACACTGACCAATGCAACTATGTTCGCAGTTCCTGCCAGATCACCAGATACATCCGCATAGGCTCTGACCCAGAAGTTATTAATAAACATCTCACTAACAGAATTCTGAATGCAACAGATATGGACAACAGAGAGCGCATCTGAGTGTAGTGGCTATTAAAAACATTAATTTAAGTAGACAATTAGCAACTTACACGATACACATGGTAACAGGCATGTAAGTGTAAGCACACATATATCAGCCGCTGGGGATAATTCTTCTCGCATCGGGACTCTTGGCTCCTCCGGGAACAAGAAGGGCAGGCTGGGTTCCACAGCAGCTAGGTTCCTGTAGATGTCAGTGGAAGCCTTGGAGAGCAAAGGACATCCAGAAGTTGGCTGGTGGTGGAACGATCATTGCTCTGGAAGTGACGTCATGTGCGTGGGGGCTTGGTTACGTGTTTTAGGGGGTGCCGTCTCTTTCTTAACCACTTCACCACCGGGCCTATTCTGCCACTTCTCTCCTTCATATAAAAATCACAATTTTTTTTGCTAGGGAATTAATCAGAACCCCCATAATATATATATACAATATATATATATATATATATATATATATATAAAATATATATATATATATATATATATATAATTTTTTTTTAGCAGACACCTGCACGGTATTTGCGCAATAATTTTTAAAGCGCTTTTTTTGGGGAGAAAAACGGTTTCATGAATTAAAAAATAACAAAACCGTAAAGTTAGCCCAATTTTTTTTTGTATATTGTGAAAGATGATGTTACGCCGAGTAAATAGATATCTAACATGTCGCACCTTAAAATTGCGCACACTCATGAAATGGCATCAAACTTCGGTACTTAAAAATCTCCATAGGCGACGCTTACATTTTTTTTACAGGTTACTATTTTCGAGTTACAGAGGCGGTCTAGTGCTAGAATTGTTGCACACGCTCTAACGCACGCGGCGATATCTCACATGTGGGGTTTGAACGGCGTTTACATATGTGGGCAGGACTTGCATGCATGTTCGCTTTTGAGCGCGAGCTACCGGGGACAGGGGTGTTTAAAAAATAAATATATATATATATCTATGTATAGATATATATACATATATATACATATATACACACACACACATATATATATATATATATATATTTTTTAATTTTATTGTACTTAATTTTTTATATTTTTACACTTTTTTTTTTTACATTTTATTTTTGATAACTTTTATTCCTATGACAAGGAATGTAAACATCCCTTGTCATAGGAATCACTGTGACAGGTCCTCTTTATGGAGACATGTGGGGTCAATAAGACCCCACATCTCTCCTCCAGGCTTGAAAGCATGAGATCGTGAAAAAAAATTCCCCGATCTCATGCCGACAGCCGAGATTAGGCTTAGCCTCCATGCCTGTGAGGGAAAATAGAGCATCTTCACGCAGGGCTGTAGTCATAGGGAGGGGGTGAGCACATTCTGCTTTCCACCATGCAAAACGGCTCAGATGCTGGTGGAAAGCAAGAAGAGGAGAGATGGGAAATGGCATTTTCAAACCTGGATAACTGTATTTTGGAGGTCAAAAGGAAAAACGAGGTAAGTGATATTTAAATGCTCTAGCTTACAGCAATTAATTGATCTAATAAAAAACAAACCTTAAGTGTTCCTTTAAGGTCATTACTGTACACGATTTAAATCAAGCACCACTGTTGGTAACTGTGTCGGTCAGGAAAATGATATGTGTCACAGCTTGTTGTTTAACTTTTCCAGGCTCACATGCAGGCTCGATTTGTCATTCTGCGTGTCCTCTTGGAAGCTGGAGAAAATTTTGTCACTGTCACCCAGAAAGTTGGGAGTGATGGACGACCAGATGCACAGGTGACACTGGACAGATGCAAGATTATGAGTGTGGGCCGACCAGCAATCCAGAAATTCTTGCAGCGTTTGCAGGTGTGTGTATATATATTAACACAGTATGGAAACGAATAACTGTAATGCCGTGTACACACGGTCGTTTTTTGTCTTGTAAAAAAACTTAGTTTTTTTCTCATGGGAAAAAAAACAACGTTTTTAAAAAAACGACGTTGCCTACACACCATCGTTTTCTGAAAATGCTCTTCCAAAGCGCGGTTACGTACAACACGTACGACGGCACTCTGTTCCATTCAAGCTCGCGTCATAACTTGCTTCTGAGCATGCGCGGGTTTAAAAACATCGTTTTAAACATAGTTTTTGCCCACACACGATCATTTTTTTATGACACAAAAAACGACATTCTGAAAAACGACATAAAAAATTCAAGCATGTTCGAATTTCTTTTTGTCGTTTTTAAGAAGACATAAAACGTTTTGCCCACACACGATAATTTTAAATGACGTTTTTTAAAACGCCGTTTTATTTCATCACAAAAAACGACTCTGCTGTTCCTACAATAAATATTTTGTTTCACTGGTGTGACCCAGCCTCTGAAGCCTCACTTTGGGAGCAAGGCGGGTTGGGCTAATGCACCAGGAGCTACCTCACTGTGGCACTGTTGCACACCGCGACTGGTTTTATCATGTCCAAGGTCCCAGACTATGGAACGCTTTGCCAACCAGCATTTGGTTGGAGAAGAACCACTTAGCATTCAGGAGAAAGATTAAAACTCATCTCTTTTGATATTAAAGGAGACCGGAACAACAAGCGCCCAGAGGCGATTTGGTTCGCATGTGCTGCGTTATATAAGTTTTCATTCATTCATTCATCATGGTAAGATTGAAGGCTTATGCCCTGTACACGGTTTTCCTGACATGCCAAAAGCCTACGTTTTTCGGGACATCATTCCTCTCAAGCCTGCCTTGCATACACACGTTCAACGCTTGACCAAAGCGCAGTGACGTCCAACATATAGAACGGCACTATAAAGGGGACGTTCCATTCAAATGGCGCCACCCTTTGGGCTGCTTTTGCTGACACACAGTCTACTCATGTAAAAGCTGTTTTCGAGTCACCTGCAGATTACTCGGGTTTACAAGGGTTTATTTCTTACCTGACTTATGCCATATGCATTTCCCTGCATATAGAACAAGGATTTGCAAACTATGGCCCTCCAGTTGTTCAGGAACTACAATTCCCATCATGCCTAGTCATGTGTGTGAATGTAAGAGTTTTACGATGCCTCATGGGATGTGTAGTTCCGCAAAAGCTGGAGGGCCGTAGTTTGAAGATCCCTGATATAGAAGATCGGCCGGCCTGCTGTTTCACATTCAAGGTGTTTTAGAGCTCCTACAAATTCAAAGATCTTTTTGCTTTATTTTATATTCAAGCCATTCCTTTGTGAGAACTGGAAAAAACCTGTAGAATCCTGGGGCCCTTCTTTGAATGTTTTTTAGAGGTTTTTTTTAATGTATTTATGTAGACGTTCCAGTGAACCACCTTAACCACTTCAGCCCCGGAACATTTTTTGTTATTCGGCACTGCGTCGTTTTAACTGACAATTGCGCGGTCATGCGGCGTGGCTCCGAAACAAAATTGATGTCCTTTTTTTTTTTTTTTTTTTCATAAATAGAGCTTTCTTTTGGTGGTATTTAATCACCTCTGCAATTTTTTGACACCATTTTGGGAATTTTTTACAGCAATCAGTGCTATAAAACTGCACTGATTACTGTAAAAATGACACTGGCAGTGAAGGGGTTAACCTGTAGGGGCGCTGAAGGGGTTAAGTGTGACCTAGGGAGTTCTTCTAACTGTTAGGGGGAGTAAGATTGCCGTGACACGTCACTGATTGCTGTTCCCGATGACAGGGACAGTGTCACTAGGCAGAACGGGGACATATTGTGTTTACACTAACATCTCCCCGTTCTTCAGCTCCGTGAGGCGATCGCGGGATACCGGCGGACATCGGGTCCCAGGGTCGCAAACGCGATGGTGCGCGCGACCACACGGCGGCAATTTAAAGGGGACGTGTTTATATACATCCATTTGTGCAGCCCTGTCATTCTGCCGACCTATAAGTTTGTGCGGCAGTCGGCAAGCAGTTAACAAGCATGCAGCTCAATGAGTTTATAGTGTTCTCACCTTTAGGAATTTTATTGACAGGCTGTTATACTGTTCTCTACCTAGTTCTGGGTTTGACGTAACAGGAATGTGTGCCACCGGGGGATGATGTCTGTTCATATGGGTAGGGCACTTTAGTGCCTGGGACACCGATGATGATTTCACTTGGTTGCCCTTCAAAGGAAGTTGACCCTTCTCACCTGCTATTAACAATTCACAATGCCACTAGTGGTTGGAGTGTGCTCTTGCCTCCAACACAGGAGTTCTGTATTTGGGGCAGCAGAAACGCATGCTTCTCCTTTGACTGCCTACAAGGTTCTACTGCTGTAGCAGATAGTCTACCTCCTACTCAAGTCCCAGGACTCAAAGCCAGAGTTCTTATTTTTTTTTCTCTGCTTAGCCTTCTTCATAAAAGAGCACTAGAATTTCTGGAAGTGGGTGCCGTTTATCCTGGTTTTGTCCTCTGATAGTTTACCTCCCAGACATTTGACTGTTCAGTTCTCCCCTGTTGCCTCCAAATTTGATCCTTGAGTCGGGCACCTCCTCCAGTTGCCCCTCATCACCCTTTTGATATTACTGGGCACTCCTTGTGTGTCTTCTCTGGTTTGTTTCAGCTTTGTGCATTAAGACCTCTGATTCCTACTTTATTAGGAACCTGTGATTGGGATTGGTATCCTACTCAAGCTTGCACTCCCCCCTGCAAGGATATTGGTTTTCCCTCTCAAGAGATTGTACTACTTGCAGGGCTTGACTCTCCTCAGTCTTTTACCTCTCCTAAAGGGACCTCTTGACCTTTTAAAAGTCAATAGATTTGTCCTTACTGATCTCTTCTCTAGTAGGGACCACACTCCCACGTTAAAGCGGAGTTCCGGCCACAATTTCACTTTTTAAATATAAATACCCCTGTAATACACAAGCTTAATGTATTGTAGTAAAGTTAGTCTGTAAACTAAGGTCCGTTTTGTTAGGTTGTTACAGCATTTAGATACTTTATAAAACAGAAATTGACTGGGGCCATCTTAAGTGTGGGCATGATGAAGCCAGACTGTATGACTTCCTGGATTTCAGCCTTGCAGATGTCGCACATGCTCAGTGCAGCACAAGCAATGTAATAGGTTTCAGGTCATGTTTCCATAGCAACAGGAGGAACTTGCTGCCCCTTATCTATGCAAAACTCTCCTCCCCTCCAGGAACCAGTAAATATACTAAATCATTTGTTATGTAGATATATCTGCACAGCACACCGCACCGATCACAGCACAACGGATCGCAGGCTCGTTGTTGCAGTGAACGACCATGACTCAACCTCTGCAGCAATGCTGGCAGCACTCATATGTCTATTTCCCAAAGACAACCTCTGGATATGACGCTGAGCACGTGCACTCAACTTCTGTGGTTGACCATGGCGAGGCCTGTTCTGAGTGCCATCTGTCCTGTTCAACCGCTATATGGTCTTGGCCAAAGTGCTGCAGCTCACTTTCAGGGTCTTGGCAAACTTCTTATAGCCTAGGCCAGCCATTCTCAACCAGGGTTCCGTGGAACCCTAGGGTTCCTCCAGAGGTGGCTAGGGGTTCCTTGAGCTGTGGCTGATTTACCTCCTGTTTGATGTGCCTACATACTTCTGAGCCAATGCCACTTGTAGGAGCCAATGATCTTTATAGCTCTCTGTAAGAGGGCCATTCTTACCACCACTGTAAAAAAGGGCATTCTCACTGAAGTAAGGGACATTGTTCCCACTTACCTCCAATGAATGGGTTTCTTCAGGGGTTCCCCGATACCTGAAAATTATTTTAAGGGTTCCTCTGGGAAAAAAAGGTTGAGAAAGGCTGGCCTAGGCCATCTTTATGTAGAGTAACAATTCTTTTTTTCAGCTCCTCAGAGAGTTCTTTGCCATGAGGTGCCATGTTGAACTTTCAGTGACCAGTATGAGAGAGTGAGAGAGCGATGATACCAAATGTAACACACCTGAGACCTTGTAAAACGAATGAGTCACATGACACCGGGGAGGGAAAATGGCTAATTGGGCCCAATTTGGAAATTTTCACTTAAGGGTTTACTCGCTTTTGTTGGCAGCGGTTTAAACATAAATGGCTGTGTGGTGCCATTTTGAGGGGACAGCAAATGTACACCATTATGCAAGCTGTACACTCGCTACTTTACATTGTAGCAAAGTGTCATTTCTTCAGTGATGTCACATGAAAAGAGATAATAAAATATTTACAAAAATGTGAGGGGTGTACTCACTTTTGTGAGATACTGTATCAGTAGTTCAGTTCCTCTTTATAATATTGGATATACACAACAAAGAGTAGCCATTTGCAAACATGTTTGTACCAAATCTATATTTTTTTTCAGAACTAAACTAGACATGCATAATTTGAAAACACTTTAAATTAGAGGTAGGCAACAATCCTGTAAGCTAAATGGTTTCTATATAGAGCTGCACTAGATTTATTTTGCACTCTCAAATTTTAGTAAATCAACCCCAAAATCTGCAGTTGAGCATTTTATATGTTCAAAATTAGCATGTTGGCATAAATCTAATGTATAAGCAGCAAAGATGCAGACATTGAGGGCTGTAGAGGTAATTTCTAAACACACTGGGGTTATTATTATTATTTAGGTACTTGTATAGCGCCGTCAATTTACACAGCGCTTTACATAAACAATGTACATTCACATGAGTCCCTACCCTCAAGGAGCTTACAATCTAAGGTCCCCAACTCACATTCATATACTAGGGCCAATTTAGGCAGAAGCCAATTAACCTACCAGCATGTCTTTGGAGTGTGGGAGGAAACCAGAGCACTAGGAGGAATCCCACGCAGGCACAGGGAGAACTAGAAACTCCAAGCAGGTAGCATCGTGGTTGATTTACTACAGGCAAAAAAGGCTGTTGACATTTCAAGGGAAGCTGCATTTTTCCTGGGAGTTTTCCACAGAGCTTAGTTAACCACTTGCCCACCAAGCCTGTTTTTCAGATTCGGTGCTTACGAGACTAAAACTGTTTTTTTTTGCTAGAAAATTACTTCAACCCCCCAAACATTATATATTTTTTTTCTAACACCCTAGAGAATAAAATGGCAGTCATTGCAATACTTTTTGTCACACCGTATTTGCGCAGCGGTCTTACAAGCGCACTTTTTTTGGGAAAAAAATCACTTTTTTAAATAAAAAAATAAGACAACAATAAATTTGGCCCAATTTTTTTTATATATTGTGAAAGATAATGTTACGCCGAGTAAAATGATACCCAACATGTCACGCTTAAAAATTGCGCCCGCTCGTGGCATGGCGTCAAACTTTTACCCTTAAAAATCTCAATAGGCGACATTTAAAAAATTCTACAGGTTGCATTTTTTGAGATACAGAGGAGGTTTAGGGCTAGAATTATTGCTCTCGCTCTAACGATCGCGGCGATACCTCACTTGTGTGGTTTGAACACCGTTTTCATATGCGGGCGCTACTCCCGTATGCGTTCGCTTTTGTGCGCGAGCTCGTCGGGATGGGGCGTTTTTAAATTTTGTTTTGTTTGTTTTCTTATTTATTTAAAATTAGTTTATAATTTTATACACCGAAATAAATAAAAATAAAAAAATTATCACTTTTATTCCTATTACAAGGAATGTAAACATCCCTTGTAATATAAAAAAGCATGACAGGTCCTCTTAAATATGAGATCTGGGGTCAAAAAGACCTCAGATCTCATATTTAGGCTTAAATGCAAAAAAAGAAAAAAATGTCAGCAAAAAAATGTTTCTTTAAGACGCTGGGCGGGACTGACGTTTTGACGTCACTTTCGCCCAGCAGAGCTATGGGGGACAGGTGGGGGGCAATTTATCCCTCACTCGTATCCCAACACAGCTGCCGACAGGACCCGATCGCCTCCGCCGCTACCGGCGGCTCCGGTAAGCAGCGGAGGGCGGCGGGAGGGGGGGGCCCCTCTCCCACCACCGATAATGGCCGCGGAGACTGCCGTTATCTTGTACAGGACCGCCCACAGAAGAGATGGATATCTTGGTTGTGGCAGCAGCTGCTGCCGTTACCGAGATATCCATCTTTAAAAACATGACGTCTTTTTACCATGACGCCGTGGGCAAGTGGTTAAAGTGGGGTTCTGGGCATAATTTATTTTGTATTTTTTTGCAAGCTAAAATTAATCACATTAAATAGTCCCTAAAACATATTATTAGCTCCCCAATCTTTCCAGAAATCATTGCAAACACTTACCTTATATCCTCCAGCTCATGTTGTGGCCGTGTCCATCATATGTGTGGGCATGTGAAGCCCAGTTCGTTTTTCTTCCCGGTTTTCAGGGAGAGGTGCATGCTGGGCGATTTATTTTTTTATTTATTTTTTTGGCACAGTAATGCCCATTGCCTCCTGGGAAATGAGTGTCATCATTTCCCAGGAGGCAATGGGATCTTAGGACAGAAAGTTGAACCACCTAGGATCAGGAACTAGGCAGATTACGAAATCTGAAAACTAACACAGACAGCCCTCCCAAGCACCCAGCGCTTATGGAAACAGGAAGTGCTTAAAAAAAACTGTCAAAAAACAGTAATAATATAACCAAACTAAGCGAAGATGACTGTGCAGATCTATAATACACCTCCTTTGCATACACGCCAATGAAAGCTGGAGCTGCTACTGTTTCCTGTCAAAAGACAGGTAGACATGAATAACAAACCACATACGAAATCTGCCTAGTAACAGCCAAATCGAAGTGAGTAAAAAAAAATGTAAAACATTTTTTTTTTTTAGGGTGGAACTCTGCTTTAATGTGGTGAAATTTAACTATGCAAAGAATACTCAATCATGTGCAAGGAAAAAAAAATGCATTTTTACTTGAACATGATTTGGATGATGACGGTCAGCAAAACTTCACCTTAGTAACTTGCCAGGTGCAATCTCCCTTGCAGAGTGAACAGTCTATTTCTCTTGGGTAATCCCTGCTGTCTCTGAAATGGAGCAACAGAGCAGCCGATACAATTGATACTAACCACCTTCTGTACTGAAAGATCTCACATATTCAAGATCAGCATACTTTTGTATCTCACATGAACTTCACACAATCTATATATAGTTTCTATGGTCACATTTGTTGCCTTTTTAACCACTTCAATACCAGGCTTTTATACCACCTCCATACCGGGCCTATTCTGACACTTCTCTCCTACATGTAATAATCATTCTTTTTCTAGAAAATTACACAGTACCCCCAAACATTATATATGTTTTTTTAGCAGACACCCTAGGGAATAAAATGGCGGTCATTGCAACGTTTTATCTTGCACGGTATTTACGCAATCATTTTTCAAACGCCTTTTTTTTTTGTAAAAAAAATTGTTTCATGAATTAAAAAAATAACAAAACAGTAAAGTTAGCCCAATTTTTTTGTATTATGTGAAAGATTATGTTACACCGAATAAATAGATACCCAACATGTCACGCTTTAATTATGCGCACACTCATGGAATGGCGCCAAACTTCGGTACTTAAAAATCTCCATAGGCAACGCTTTATTCTTTTTTTTTACAGGTTACCAGTTTAGATTTACAGAGGAGATCTAGTGCTAGATTCGTTGCTGGCACTCTAACGCATGCGGCGATACCTCACTTATGTGGTTTAAACGGCGTTTACATATGTCGGCGGGACTTACGTGTGCGTTCGCTTCTGCACGCGAGCTATCGGGGACAGGGGCGTTTAACCTCTTCCCGACCACGCTATAGCAAAAATACTGCTACAGCGCGATCGGGTTGTTTTGACACGACGTCCCTGGGACGTCCTCGTTCACATCCTCGCTTGCGCGTCTCCTGAGACGCGCTCGCGGGAGTGTCTGTGCTCGCCGGGTCCAGGAGACCCGTCGCAACACAGTTCACGGTGAAGAGCCAATGATAGCGGCTCTTCACCACCTGATCGCTCCATCCAATGAGCGATCAGTGTAATGTAAACACTGTAGGTCATCCAGAGGTCCTCTTCTCTTCTCTCCTCACACCGATGCAGCGTGTGAGGAGAGAAGTAGTTTTAAAAGTGAGTTTTTTTGTGCCCAGCAAGCTTAGCAGTGCCACTACACTACCAATCAGTGCCCCTACAGTCCCAATCTGCCACTCCAGTCCCCATCTGTGCCACCAGTGCCACTACAGTCCCCACCAGTGCCTCTACAGTCCCCACCAGTGCCTCTACAGTCCCCACCAGTGCCACCTCTGCCACTTCAGTGCCCATTGGTGCTACCTAGTGTCTATCAGTGCCGCACCAGTGCCACTACAGTACTCATCAGTGCCGCCAGTGCTCCATCAGTGCCACTACTGTGCCCAGTGCCACTACAGTGCTCATTGGTGCTGCCAGTGTTCATCAGTGCCACACCAGTGCCACTACAGTGCCCATCGGTGCCACCAGTACCACTACAGTGCCCATCGGTGCCACCAGTACCACTACAGTGCCCATTGGTGCCACCAGTACCACTACAGTGCTCATCAGTGCCGCCAGTGTCCGTCAGTGCCACTACCGTGCCCAGTGCCACTACAGTGCTCATAGGTGCTGCCAGTGTCCATCAGTGCCACAACAGTGCTCATCAGTGCCCATCGGTGCCCGTCAGTGCACCACCAGTGCCACCAGTGCTCCATCGGTGCCGCCAGTGCCACACCAGTGCCCATTTGTGCCACCAGTGTCTGTCAGTGCTCCATTGGTGCCACCAGTGCTCTATCAGTGCCACTACAGTGCCCATTGTCACTACAGTTCTCATCGGTGCCACATTAGTGCCATCAGTACTACATCAGCGCCACTATAGTGCTCATCTGCACCACTACAGCACTCATCAGTGCCACTAGAGTGCCCATAAGTCACCACAGCCCACAGTCACCAGTATGGCAAAAAAGTTTTTTACCACTGAGGAGGCATACCAGCATATGTGCTTGACCGACGAGAGCAGCGGGGAGCTCTCTGATTCTGATTCAGAATATGAACCGGCTGAAAGCAGTGGGTCTTCTTCAGATTCAGAGGAAGAGCAAAGTGTGCCCATGAAACGAAGACATATTGACATGGAGCAGCAGGCTACCACAAGTAGCGATGTGGCGTCAACCAGCAGCTCAGTGCGATCCACCAGAAATGCAGTGGCATCAACTAGCAGCTCAGTGCGATCCACCAGAGATGCAGTGGCATCAACCAGCAGCGCAGTGCCATCCAGAAGAAATGAAATACCACTGCAGCAAAGGCCAAGAACCAGCAGTGTGTCAGAATCTCAGCCCCAAAGGGTTAGGACCCATGCCAGCCTTCCCTATGCCCTTGAAAACCCTATGTGGCTTCCCCCCAATTCAGGAGCAGCAAACATCCCCCCTTTCACCGCCCAGCCAGGTGTTTAGGTAAACACAGAGAACTTTGCCCCTATTGATTTTTTTCATTTAGTTTTTACCCAAGACCTATTATCCTCCATCGTGGCCCAGTGCAACCTCTATGCACAACAATTTATAACAGACCACCCTGATTCCAGTTACGCCCGTCCCTATAAATGGAGAGCATTGACAGTGGAGGAATTTAAAATATTTTTAGGCCTAACGTTTAACATGGGGCTCACAAAAAAAAATGAATCGTACGCATATTGGTCCAAAAATCCCATCCATCATATGCCAATTTTTTCATCCACCATGTCAAGATTCAGATACCACATGATAATGCGTTTCCTCCATTACAACGACAACACCCAGTGCCCTCCCCGAAATGACCCATCACATGACAAATTATTTAAAATTCGGCCACTTCTAAATTTTTTCTCTGAGAAATTTTCCCAGTTATTTGTCCCCGACCAAAATATTTCCGTGGATGAGTCATTGGTCCACTTCACAGGCAGGCTTGGCATCAAGCAGTATATCCCAAACAAAAGGGCCCGATATGGGGTTAAGCTCTACAAGTTATGTGACCGGGTCACGGGGTACGTCTACGCCTTCCGGGTGTACGAAGGGAAGGACACCCAACTGAATCCCCCTGAATGTCCAGAATATATTGGAGCCAGCGGAAAGATTGTTTGGGATCTTGTATATCCACTCCTTGGAAAGGGTTACCACCTTTATGTGGATAATTTCTATACAAGCTTGCCCCTCTTCCGCAACCTTCACCGGATGGGCACTCCAGCATGTGGTACAGTGCGACCCAATAGGAAGGGTTTCCCGCAAAGGCTCATTATGGAAAGACTGCAAAAAGGGGAAACGGCGTCTTTGCGGAATGAGGAAGTATTGGCTATCCGGTGGAGGGACAAACGAAATGTCCACATGCTCTCAACGATACATGATGACACCCACGTGGAAATCCTGAGAAGAAACGGCCCTGTCCAAAAACCACAATGTGTTCAAGACTATAATTTGTTCATGGGGGGAGTCGATTTCAATGATCAGATGCTCGAACCCTATCTTCCCACAAGAAAAAGCCGCCATTGGTATAAAAAAGTCTCCATATATCTTTTTAGTTTGGCCATTTACAACACTTATGTCATTTACCGTAAATCTACAAGGACCCCCTTATCTTATCTCCATTACCAAGAAGTAATTATCTCCTGCCTTATAGACTCACCAGATGGCATTCGCTCTGATTGCGTGAGCAGACTCCATGAACGCCACTTTATTGAGAAAATCCCCCCCAATGAATCAGGCCGAAAACGTCAAAAGAGATGCCAGGTGTGCACCAAAGGAGGAACTAGAAGAGACACTACATATCATTGCCCTGATTGTCCTTCCCAACCAGGCCTTTGTTTGAGTCAATGTTTCCGCCGTTACCATTCTGTTCTAGATTATTAGGAAAGTATGGTAAACGTAATTGTCTTTTACGGCCACACCGCTTATGCCACTGTACATACCGCTGCCTGCTCCTGAACTGACCCTGGCCTGTTGTACGACTACGCTTCTGCCCAACGCTTAACTGTACCTACCATGCCTGCTCTGGAACTGACCCTGGCCTGTTATACGACTACGCTTCTGCCTAACGCTAAACTGTACCTACTTCTGCCTGCTCTGGAACTGACCCTGGACTGTTTGACCACGTTTTTTGCCTGCCCCTTGGATTGATCTTTTACCCTGCTATGCTAGCGGGAACACAGGGGTCTCACATATGTGAGGGGCTCCAGAATTGTTTTTCTGGATGAAAAAACTACATTTTTAGTTTTCTCATTCCCAGATTAGGGTCTGGTTGCCCAGAGGCTTCAAAGAGTTTGGGTGGGAGAAGCCTCTACCCCTGTCCCCATTCTTTCCTGGCCTGCTAATTGGACCATGTACCTGCTTACTACCAGGACCAATATTTTGGCACTGCTGGCAATGTTTCTACTTGCACTGGCCCTGGACTATATATGGACAGTATCCCTGCCTGTACCGACTATGGACAAAATTCCTGCCTGCTGCCTGGACAATTCCATTCACTGTGGCTGACCACGTCCCTGCCTGCTGCCTGGATCAGGGCTCTCCTCCTGTGGACAATTGCACTACTAAAACCACAGGTAAACTTTTTTTTTTACCCATTACTCAGCAGAATGTATTTTAGGATGGAATTCTTGGTATGTACATGCTATGTTAGAAATATGAAGGGCCTTCAAAAATGTGATAGATTGTAAGGAAATTGGATGTGTAATTGTGTCCCTACAACACCTGATGGTGCTTCTTGGATGTTGGGTCTCTATGTGGCCAGGCTGTGTAAAAGTCTCACACATGTGGTATTGCCATAATCAGGAGGAGCAGCAGAATATATTTTGGGGTGTAATTTTTGCTATGTACATGCTATGTGTTGGAAATATCCTATAAATGGACAACTTTGTGTAAAAAAAAAAAAGCTTTTTCATTTTTTCCCCACATTTTCCAAAAACATTGGCAAAAAAATGAACTGTTCAAAAGGCTCATTATGGCTCATAGATTATACGTTGGGGTGTTAGCTTTCCAAAATGGTGTCACTTTGTGAGCATTTCCATTGTCCTGGTGCTCCTGGGTCTTCAAAAGTGTAATAGGTGGTTGAGAGATTAGATGTGTAATTTATGCTCCTGGAATGCTTGAAGTTGCTACTTCGGTGTTGGGCCTCTGTATGTGGCCACGCTGTGTAAAAGTCTCACACATGTGGTATTGCCATACTCAGGAGGAGTAGCAGAATATATTTTGTGGTGTCATTTGTGGAATATACATGCCATGTGAGAGAAATAACCTGTTATAATGACAATATGGTGTTAAAAAAAAAAAAAAATCCTAATTTTGCAAAGAATTGTGGGAACAAATGACAACTTCAAAAAACTAATTATGCCTCTTACTAACTACCTTGGAATGTCTACTTTCCAAAAAGGGGTCATTTGGGTGGTATTTGTACTTTACTGGCTTGTTAGGGTCTCAAGAAATGAGAGAAGCTGTCAGTACATCAGATGTGATCAAATTGTTCAATTTTCAGAAATTGGTACCATAGCTTGTAGACCCTATAACTTCCACCCAGACTAAATAATATCCCATTTTTTTTTTTTTTTTTTACCAAAAATATGTGGCAGTATACATTTTAGGTCAAATTTATGAGGAAAAATTACTTTTTTGCAAAATGTTATGATAGAAATGAAGAAAAATTCATTTTTTTACAAAATTTTCGTTCTTTTTTCATTAATAGCGAAAAAAATAAAAACCACAGAGATGATCAAATACCACCAAAAGAAAGCTCTATTTGTGGGAAAAAAAGGACAAAAATTTCATTTGGTTATAGTATGACTGAGTTATTGTCATTCAAAATGTAAGAGCACCGAAAGCTGAAAATTGGTCTGGTTAGGAAGGGTATTTAAGTGCCCAGTGGTCAAGTGGTTAAATTTTTTTTTTTTTTTATCTTTTATTTATTTTTTTTACTTATTTTTTATTTACTTTTCCACTTTTTTCAAAAAAAATTTTTTCCACTTTTATTCCTATTACAAGGAATGTAAACATCCCTTGTAATAGGAAATGTGTGTGACAGGTCCTCTTTATGGAGAGATGTGGGGTCAATAAGACCTCACATCTCTCCTCCAGGCTGGAAACCATGAAATCGGTGAAAAAAAATTCACTGATCTCATGAATGGTGGCTTACAGCCGCAATCGCGGCTTTGTTTTCTTACGGGGACCCGGGCGTGACGTCATCACATCGCGCCCGGGTCCTCCGACAGTCATCTCTATGCTTCCTGCCGACGCCGACGATTCGTTCTCCGGGCCCCCGAAGGCACGGGAGAGCCCGGAGAAGCACCGGATGGCGGCGGGAGGGGGGATGTCCCCTCCCGCGGCCTGTAAGAACGATCAAGCGGTGGAACCGCCGCTATGATCGTTCTTAGAATGTGCAGAATCGCTGGCTGAAGAAGAGGATATCTGGATGATGCCTCTGGCTGCAGGCATCATTCAGATATCCACCCGCAAAGCCCAGGCCATCAATTGACGGCCACTTAGGATGGTAGATCCCATCTCAGGCCGTCAATTGTATATGGCTGGGTATTGAAGTGGTTAAGCACATTATATTTATGTTGGCTTCAAAAACCTTGTCCAGCTGGCAGATGTCGTGTCTCTTATGCCACCTCAGAACTGCCACAACTGCCTTGATATGGGTATCTCCCTGGTGGCACAGTAAAACATATTCTGGTATACTGGTATCCACGTTATCACAGTGGTTGATTTCTTTAATATTTTTCAAAATAAAAAAGGCACATAATTAAAATAAAATGGGTTCCCCCCTTTTTGGTGGGTGTATCCACCTCTTCCTTGGTCCTCCCCCCTCTTTGTGGGTGGTTATCCTCCTGACTGCACCCCCCCTCCCCCCCATTGGGGATGGGGGTGCGTAGGATTATGGAGCAATGACTGGGACGACCTGTTGACCTGATCTCCCCTGCTTGGTCCTGTTGATTTGTCGGTTTAGGCTCTGCTCACCTCTCTGTTATTTTGTGGCCCTTATTACCGTACTTACCTTGATTTTCCTACTCGATCTGTAAATGCAATATGTGATTGAATGTATACACTTTGCTTTTCGATTGTCATTGCTTTCTGTCATTGTTAATATTCAATAAAAATAAATTCTTTACTGTCAAAAAAATAAAATGGGTTATAGTTTACATCTATATTAATGTCTCTGATTTTCTTAGGTATATAAATCGACAGCCGACGTAGACAGGGCACGTGAGATGTATGATGGATACTCCAAAGTTACAGACTCCAAACCTTATCAGTTTCTTACACTCCGAGACATTGTGATCTTAAGAAAAGAGGAGCGCAAATCATTTGTACAGATAAACACACGGTTGGCAGGTGAGTAATGCAATCAGCTAGATATCAAATAACCATTGTGTGCGGAAAAAATAAATGATGTTATTAATACTCATAGGGGGTTATTTACGAAAGGCAAATCCACTTCCCACTACAAGTGAAAACTACACTTGGAAGTGCAGTCGCTGTAGATCTGAGGGGGACATGCAAGGAAAATAAAAAACAGCATTTTTTAGCTTGCATATGATTGGATGATCAAATCAGCAGAGCTTTCCCTCATTTCAGATCTACCCCTCAGATTTACAGTGACTGCACTTTTATTGCAATTTCAAGTGCACCTTTTACTTGTAGCGCAAAGTGGATTTGCCTTTCGTAAATAACCCCCATTGTCTTGTTATCTGCACCACAGTGTCAAGAGCTTCTCACCAGGGTTCCAGGCTTCAGCACCTGCTTCAACAACCTCTTTCTGCCCAAAACTGAGATGTCAGTTTTGAGCGGATTCACCTTTAACCACTTCAGCTCCGGAAGAATTTACCCCCTACCTGATCGGGCCCATTTTTTGCGATACGGCACTGTGTCGCTTTAACTGACAATTGCGTGGTCGTTGCGACGTTGTATCCAAACAAAATTGATGTGTTTTTTTTTTTTTTGCCCGCAAATAGAACTTTATTTTGGTTGTATTTGATCACCTCTGCGTTTTTTTTTTTTTTGCGCTATAAACAAAAAAACAGCAACAATTTTGAAAAAAGGAACAATATTGTTCTACTTTCTGCTATAATACATATCCCAATAAAATATATTAAAAAAAACAATTTATTCATCAATTTAGGGCAATATGTATTTTGCTACATATTTTTTATTTAAAAAAATCACAATAAGCATATATTGATTGGTTTACGCAAAAGTTAGAGCGTCTACAAAATAGGGGAAAGATTTAGGGACTTTTTCTCTAGTATTGTTTTGACTGGTAATGGCGGGGATCTGTGATTTTTATCAGGACTGTGACATTGCGGTGGACAAATCTGACCTAAGTGACACTTTTTGTGGACCAGTGACACCAATACAGTGATCAGTTCTATAAAAATGCACTGATCACTGTATAAATGTCACTGCAAGGGAAGGGGTTATCTTTAGGGGGCGATCAAGGGGTTAACTGTGTTCCCTGGGAGGTGGGGGGTGGGTTGCCTGGGAGAAGAGCGAGATCTCTGTTCCTGATCACTAGGAACAGCTGTTCCCCTCTATCTATCTCTCCTATCAGAATGGGGATGTTTGTTTACATTGACAGATCCCCATTCTGTCTCTTTTCCGTGCGTGCGCCCGCAGTACCACATGCACAGACTGACGTACAGGTACGTCGGTTTGCGCAGCCGAGCCGCAGTATATTTGCAGAAGGCGGTCGGCAAGTGGTTAAATGTCTACCGCTTTTAGAATATTCTGATAGCGGTAGAGACTGATGTAAGTGCTTTCACTAGTTTATATGCACCCCTTGCTGCTTGATAAGCTCTAAAAGCGGAGTTCCACCCAGGAAAACAACATTTGGGCAAATGTCCTAAAAAAAATAAATAAAATAAAAAACGTGAAAAAAATAAAATTAATACTCACCCAAAATACCTGTTGCTATGCTGAAGTCCGTAATCTGCCTCTTCCACACCGAGGTGTCTTTTCTTCTGCTTGTGAATGGGGCGCGCTGCTTTCTGGGAACTGTGTGTGTTCTCAGAGAGCAGCCGCCCATTCACAAGCCAGCGTGAGACTCAAACAGGCGCAGTAGGAAATGGGCAGTGAAGCCCTAAGGCTTCACTGCCTGTTTCCTATAGTGTGAATGGCGGCGTAGGACCAGCATCGGGGGGGCCATCAGCGCGGGCAAGTAGGACAAGGTAAGTGTCCTTATTAAAAGTCAGCAGCTACACTGTTAGTAGCTGCTGACTTTAAAAAAAAAAAAAAAAAATTGCGGGTGGAATCCCTCTTTAAGGTTAAGATCAATGCACCTGTCAAGAGCATATTTGAAAGACACTGAGTCCTCTGTGGGTAATGTTATATTTTTGGCTAAAAGGAGCACTGCTACAAAAACTACAGGTGGTGTGTCCAAAGTTGTAGAATCTGCCTCAGGCAGTGGATAGGATTTGTTCAGTCGATTTAGAGAAAATCTTCCTCCTCTATTAGTTCTTTGAGGGGAAAAAAGGAGTAATGCTTTTTCAAAAAGGGAAAGTATCCTCTGGTCTTCTTGGGGGACTATTCAGTCTCCTCCCAACAACTGGTAGGTTTTACTGCCTGAACATAAAGCTGCACCAGGGAGAAACAAAAAGCGATTTTAACATATTTTTTTAATAACAATAATGGCATACTTTCGTTCTGTGCAAATGTTTTGCACTAGGCAGCCCCAGTCATCCTCTTCTGGGTCCCTCGCTGGCGCTCCTGGCTCTAGCCACACTAAAGCGAGCCACACTAGGGAGTTTTTTTTACTAAAGGCAAATCCACTGTGCACTGAAAGTTCACTTGGAAGTGCAGTCGCTGTAAATCTGAGGGGGACATGCAAGGAAAATAAACGGCATTTTAGCTTGCACATGATTGGATAATCAGCAGAGCTTCCCTCATTTCAGATCTACCGTCAGATTTACAGCAATTGCACTTCCAAGTGGACTTTGCACTTGTAGTGCAAAGTGGATTTGCCTTTAGTAAATAACTCCCTTAGGCCCCTTTCACACTGGGGCAGGAGCCGCTAGCGGTGCGGTATTAACCCCCGCTAGAGGTGGATAAAGGGTTAATGCAGAGGCGTATTGCTGCGGTTTCCCATTGTTTTAAATGGGAAGGAGCGGTATACACACAGCTCCTCTCACCGCTCCAAAGATGGAGATTTTTTTTTCTCTCCTGTCAGCGCATCGGTGTGAAAGGGGTCTTAGTGTGGCTCGCCCCTGCCCTCACCTCATGGTCTGTATTTGACAACAGCCGCCATGTCCAGTGAGGGGAGAGAGCGGAAAGAGCCACTGCTCTTGGCCACAGCGCTGGATAGAGATCAGGCAAGCATTTAGGGTGGCTGGGGAGCTGGACAAAGAAGTTTTTTTTATATTAACCACTTGACCACTGGGCACTTAAACCCCCTTCCTGACCAGACCAATTTTCAGCTTTCGGTGCTCTCACAATTTGAATGACAATTACTCAGTCAACATTGTACCCATTTGAAATTTGTGTCCTTTTTTTCACAAAAATAGCTTTCTTTTGGTGGTATTTGATCACCTCTGGGTTTTTTATTTTTTGCGCTATAAAAGAAAAAAACGACTGAAAATTCTGTAAAAAAAAATCTTGTTTCTGTCACACAGCATATGCATACCACAAATTACACCCCAAAACACATTCTGCTATTTTTCCTGAGTATTGCGATACCCCATGTGTGGGACTTTTACACAGCGTGGCCACATACAGAGGCCCAACATGCAGGGAGCACCATCAAGCGTTCTGGAACACCCAGACCAATTCTGACATTTCTCTCCTACATGGAAAAATCATCATTTATTTGCTAGAAAATTGCATAGAACCGCAAAACATTATATATGCTTTTTTAGCAAAGACCCTAGAGAATACAATGGCGGCTGTTACAACTTTTTATCTCGCATGTTATTTTCGCAGACATTTTTTGAACGCGTGTTTTTTAAAAAAAAACTGTTTTGTGCTTAAAAAAACCCCAGTAAAGTTAGCGCAATTTTTTTTCATAATGTGAAAGATGAAGTTACGCCGAGTAAATAGATACCCAACATGTCACACTTCAAAATTGCGCACGCTCATGGAATGGTGCCAAACTTGGGGTATTGCAGAGTATCGCGCAGGGTATTGGGGTATTGCGCGGGGTATTGCAGAGAATTGAGTGGGGTATTGCGGTATTGCGCAGGGTATTGCGCAGGGTACTGGGGTATTGCAGGGTACTGGGGTATTGCAGAGTATTGTGCAGGGTACTGGGGTATTGCAGAATATTGTGCAGAGTACTGGGGTATTGCAGAATATTGTGCAGAGTACTGGGGTATTGCAGAGTACTGGGGTATTGCAGAGTATGGGGCAGGGATGGCTGAGCTGGGATGGATGGCTGGATCTGTGATTGCAGTTGTCACAGATCCAGCCACAGCACTGCTGCTGCCACCCGCTCCTCCTCTCACACTGTACCGAACGGGAGGAACCGGCGCCATCAAATGTCCACGGCGCGATCACGTGGTAAACGGCCGCTATCAGCGGCAATTTACCGTGATGCGCCGGGTCTTCTAGACCCGGCCAGCACGGACACTTCCGCGAGCGTGTCCCAGGGGACGCGATCGCGGAAGTGCATGAGGACGTCGTCCCACAGTAGCTCCACCAGCGCTGTAGCAGTAAAATGGCTATGGCGCGGTGGGCAAGTGGTTAATGCATAAAAAGCATTTGGGTAAAATAAACTTTTACCTTTACAACCACTAAACTAAAGCCAGATGGCAATGAATCTTCTGAAAAAAATGTTTCTGGAAATTCCTTGGATGTTCGCCTTGACGTGGGGAGAGGGAGGTTACCAGTCGATGGCCCTGTCTGAGATAGGTCAGAGTCTGCCAAAGAAAAAAGTTGTACAAGAAAGTGAGAAAGGAGGAAAAGCAAGGCGAGTGAGCTGCTCTCCTGGCCTTGATCAAAAACGAACGGCATATTAATAATATTGGCAGCGAAAAATGCTCCTAGTGAGGAGACTCCTGCTGACCCCAAAAGACATTTGGAAGAGGTTGCTAGGTTTATTAGCGTATTTAGCAGACTCTCTAATGGTTCCTAGTTGTTTTTGTTTTACTTTTATAAAGCAGTATGTGACTCCCTGTGTTCCTCCGTGCACTCTAAGAAAATAATTGTATTGTCAGTACAAAAATGCTTTTTTATTTTTCTCTACAGGGGCAGCTGTAGAAGCCCTGCGGTATGACAGCAGTCCTTCCGGTCTGATCCAGTCTGTCATAGAGCGATTCCCTGATGATGAAGAGGAGCTGGAGTCCTTAATGCTAGAAATGAGCTGTGCAGATGCCCATTTCTGGGGGAAGGAGTGCAGTAGATGATTACTGTGACTTCTAGATCACATTCTGCAGGGCTGTGTCATGAATGGATTATTAGGCAGTACTCTGCAGGTGTTCAGCTTGGATTGGGTGTAATTAGCAATATGGCAGATCAATGCAGGGAATGGGTTTGTGAATACTCATTTTTAATGATTATGGGGAAAAAAAAATGTCAGGCTTTTAATTACCAAAAGTTCCTTAAGGAAAGAGTGACAAGGACATTCCTTGTATTGCAGTGGGTCATGTAGGTCTGAAAAGTACAGGTTTTCGTGGCTCAAAGGTGAGATAAGAACTAAAACTGAATGCATTAAAAAATGAAAATAATTTTACCAAACCCGACTCTGTTATTTTTTTAAATTATTATTGCTTGCTAATAGTTACTGTGACCTTCTTGGTAAAAAGGGTGATGCAACAGAAATAATCCTTTTATGTTTAAAGGCCTCTGCTCTGTGAATCAAGCACTTTTAATACACAGAGCAAGACTAGCTGAGATAGCCATGCAGGGCCGCTGATAGGGGGGGACCACCAGCCCTCCTGTAGGGGGCACGGGCAAACAGGGGGGCCCGGACAGCAGAGGGAATCATTGTGGTCAGATGGAGGAGCAATTGCAGAATTACTTCCCCCTTCCTGTTCTGCCTACTTCTGATCCCCCTCTGTGCCCCATGTCACTGTGCTGCCCCCCACAGCACTGCTGGCTTACCTGTCTCATAAAAAAAAATTACAAATTGTAAAATAAAATACATTTTAATATATTTTAACATTCTTTTAAAAATTATATTAACAAAAAAGTTTAAACAAATGTCAAAACTATTTAAAAAAGGGCTAATTCACATAGGTTTGTGTCTGCTAATAATGATTTTAGTGTATTTGTTTGTGAAAATATTGTTTTGATATACTTGGGGGGGGGCCCTGTCAGGTAGGCTGTACGTGGCCCTGTGATTTCTAACAGCAGCCCTGTAGCCATGACCTGCAGATTACATTGAGAGGGCGCCTCTCTCGGTGTAATCTTCCCAGTTTGGCTAGCTGTTTTACAGCTAGTCCAGCTCTTTGAATAAGTCATGAATTCATATTTATAATACTGAACCCTTCCATGCTATGAACTAGTGGCTAAATTAACACACCAAAATAATACCCCAACAGCTGCAGTACTAAAAGTACCCGTAAAAAAAAAAATGGAAGTGAAGATAGTGGAACTCCAAAAAATATTTTTTTTCCATACGTTTTTGGAAAATGTGGAAAGGAAATTAAAACTTTTTTTAAATTTTTTTACACAATTATCTGATATTTCTAACACATGGCATGTACATGGCAAAATCGCACCCCAAAATTCATTCTGCTACTCCTCTACGTCTGAGTATGTCACTACCACATATATAAGACTTTTACACAGTTTGGCCACATACAGAGGCCCAACATCCAAGTAGCACCCTTAGGCGTTCTAGGAGCATAAATTACACATATAATTTTCTGGCTACCTATCACGCTTTTGAAGTCCCTGGAGCACCAGGACAATGGAAACATTTTGGAAAATAAGCAACCCAATGTACACTGAGCAAAACTATAAACGCAACACTTTTGTGTTTGCCCCTGTTTATCATGAGCTGAACGCAAAGGTCTGCGACTTTTTCCATCTACACAAGGCCTGTTTCTCTCAAATATTGTTCACAAATCTGTGTTGGTGAGCACTTCTCCTTTGCCAAGATATGCCAGGTGGATGAATTATCAAGATGCTGATCAGACAGCATGATTATTGCACAGATGTGCCTTAGGCTGGCCACAATAAAAGGCCACTCTAAAATGTGCAGTTTTACTGTATTGGGGGGGGGGGGGGGTCCGGGGGGCTGAAAACCAATCATCTGGTGTGACCACCATTTGCCTCACGCAATGCAGCACATCTCCTTCGCATTAAGTTGATCAGGTTTTTGATTGCGGTTTGTGGAATGTTGGTCAGTCCAAGCGGCAGGCAAAAAAACATGGTCGATATAACAGGCTGAGGTCAGTGAACGTGGAGGGCAGAGACGTGGTTTAGTAACAATCCATACGGCAGGCAGAAGCACCATCGGTAAACAGGCCAGGGTCAGTTAACGGGGAAGGTAGAGTGGTGGTCAATCGAGGCAGCAGGCAAATGATCCGTACAGGTATTAGAAACCGAGAAATGGCAGGCTGGTAAAAATAAGGGGAACTAATATCTTAGGGATGTGTGATTAATGTCCAAGGCATTCTCGAATGCAGAGGCCTGGGGGGGGGGGGGGGGCATTGGGGACAATGGTGTTTTTTCTAACTTATTCTCTGCTGCATACACATTTCTTTTGGCATCTTCTTCCTGATTCTGTGGGTGGAATGTTTTCAGGAAAATGTCACTCATGAAGTCAACTTTCACAATCATAGTGAATGCTTCCTGAGGGGATCCTTGCTGGTAGATCAGGGCAGTGACAATTTCTTGTACGCATTATAAATGGTCAGATAAAATGCAACTTTTTTTTATACCAGAAACAGGACTTTCTAGTTGAAGTAGGGTTGTAGCATCTGGTTGTTTAAATCCCCCCCCCCCCCATCATGAACTGATCATAATTGTGGATGCATTCAGGCTTTATAATGGGACCGTGTATTTTCATGAATCTCCACCAAGGGTCTCCTCATTGGATGGTAGACAGGACATAACATCTCTCTTGTCCCTCCACTTTATGGCCAACACTTTCTCATTCCTCAGACTTGCAGATTCCCCCCTTTGTAGCCTTGTTACAAAATTTTGTGGGAAGTCCTGCCTGTTTTTTTCTGGTATAGGTGGTGGAAAAGAGGCAAAATTGTATATTTGTCTAGGTAGATATGATAGCTTTTTTTGAGCAGGGGATATGCCAGGTCCTAGACAATTTTTCCGCTTGTTCCAATGTACGTGGTGCTCGAGTGCTGGGAGTCTTTGCCTTTGTACACGTGGAAGGTGTACACACAGCCTGTGGCTTTTTCGCAAAGTTTGTTTAGTTTCAATCCATACCTGGCCCTCTTGCTTTGAACATATTGTTAGAATTGCAGTCGTCCAGTGAAGTGGACAAAGGATTCGTCCACACAATTTGTTTTGGTCTGGGACATAAATATGTGCAAATCGCTTAGAAAAATAACTTACTAGTGGGCGTATTTTATATAATTTATCATGGTTGGAAAAATCTCAGGGAGCATGTCCTTGGACACAATGGCAGAATAAATTGGCATGTAATGGACAGAGTTGGTGGACCAGTAGGCATGCAACGTAAGGTCCAAAAAAAAAAAAATGTCAACTCCTCCACTGGAGACATCGCTAAATAAACATACAGGCATAGGACGAATTGGGGTTTGTGGCAATATGTTGCTCTGTTGGTGTTTGGGTGTATGGTGCTGCTGGTGGTAGGCAGGTCTACTGATCTGAACAATGGTAATTGAAGCGCTAGATACTCTATGGCTAATGCAAGGACACCTCTGTAGGACAACTGAATCCAAAGAAAAGGTGGGGGGGGGGGGGGGGGGGGAGGAGAAGGTCTATATAATTAAAAAGTCTGTATATTCCGGGTGGGAGCCACAGAAATACAGAACAGGGATCCTTGCGCACCCAAGAAACTTTCCAGGGATTACAAAGAGAAAAGAACAGTGTCAATCTGAGTGTAGCATTATCACGAAGGCAGGTTTATTTAGAAGTAATGCACTCACTAGACAATGGTGATTCTAGGCACATCTGTAAGGGTAAGCCAAATGGTAGCGGATATCCAGGGCAGCAGCTGTAAGGCTCGTTGTCATCGTAACCGTCGGCGCTGGTGGTTTCCAGTGTCCCGGTCCCTCTGTGTGAGGGAGGCTGAGTCCGTTCACTGCCTGATGAGGTAGCAGCATGCATGCTTCAAAGCGTGCACGGACCCAGCCTCCCTCACACAGACACTTCCTGCTGACAGCTTCCTCCTGCGCCTCCTCTATCCAGCAGATGACATTGGAAACCACCAGCGTCGTTGGGTACAATGACAACGCGCCTTCCAGCTGCCGCCCTGCATCTCTGCTACCATTTGGCTGACTAATACAGATGTACCTAGAATCACCATTGTCTAGCGAGTGCCTCCTCCAGAAGTAAATTCTCTTTTTGGACATGGCAGCTGATGTGAAGCTGGGATGAGTACATTACTGATGGGCAGCAGTGATGCTGGCTCTGTAACAGAAGACACCGATTAGGCTGCACTAATAGATTCACTGATGGGCTGTGCTGACAGATCCACTGATCTCTTTATTAGGGTGGGGGCATGTGGTGCACAGTAGTGTGTGTGTGTGTATAATATATATATATATATATATATATATATACACACACACATACATATAACAGTAATAGGCAACTCACAGTTCTTGGGTCTCCTCCTCACATAATCAGAGAAGAAGTCAGGAACAGCAAGTAACCACTGTGTTTACAGTTGTGATTGGATGCTGAGATGCACTGTGTCTGGGGGACACGCCTCATCTGTGATCGCCTCGCTCCGCATCATGAAGGACATCATATGTCGCCCATTCACAGTGGTCAAAAAGATTTCTGACAGCAGACTCAGGCGCAACAATAAGGAAACAGTCCTGCTCCCAACAAGGCTTTGTATTCTCTGCCACTCCAGCCAGAGTGGGCATAGCGCACCCGGACAGGCCCACTCCCACTTACCCGGCAGCCAGGGTATCGCTCAAACTTGAATGAAAAGTCTCTACCACCGACCTTCCTGAAATGGACTCTGCCTCAGGCCCTCTCTGTGATTATAATTACAGAGATTATCCTCCTTGATAGAACTGCACCTAGATCCCCTTCAGTTTTTAGGTACCGACTTGACAGGTGACCAGCCTCTCAGTGTCCAGCTACCTTGATCCCCGGTAGTTTGTTTAGACCATATTGGATCGCCAGCCTCTCATTGGCTCTCCTCAGATGGACTCCCCAACAGCTACCTCGCTTGGGATCTTCAGGATTGGGAACCCAGTCGACTACTGAGCTACCTGCCACAGCTCAAATGTTCCGGACTAACATGGTCCTGGAACCAGGAACACCAGGTGGCACGCGCACCCCGGCCTGGAAGGCCATTATGCTTGGGAATAGAGAATGTCCTCAGTGTCCCAACAAGAAGGTGTTCAATCCTGACCTGAATCTGTTTTTACAGAACAGAGGAAAGACGGAAAGATATAACAATATAAAACATTCTTTGTACAATCTTAACAGTGACACATTATGACATCAGAACATTCCTGACTATCTTTTCTGTCCCATTCTCCGACAGTTTTAATAGTAGATTAATGACCTGCAAAATATAAAAATGGAAAAACATATGCAAATATACATTGATACACATTTAAGGTCACTAAGGGTGGAATTGAAGCTGCACCTCTGCCTACTAAGGTGAAACCTCCTTTCCTCCCAAAGAGACACCAAAAAAATAATAAAAAAGTGCTTAGAATTTCTCAAGTTGCAAGGTTTAAGAGAAATATATATACAAGTTAGTCTCTCTGCAGTAGTAGAAGTTGCAGAACACTGCCCCTAGTGGTCAGTGCGCTGATACTACCAACATAAGGCAGTCCATGCTCAAATTGGATCAATCGGAGAAAAATGTTCTTTCTTTTCTTGCTGTGATGAAGCCGACGAGACCCTAATCTTACTTACTTATGCTTATAACCCCACCCGAAGTTCTTCACACTACCACAAATGTGGATCGAAGAAGGAATGAAAACGTGAAACGGAAAAGGGGCAATCATTCCTGTCCATGACTTCTTCAGGAAGCAGCAAACAAAAGTGACACTATAGGCATTAGGCCTACTTGTATAATCTGGGATCCGGCAAAGCAATCGCATCATCTTGAGCATTTCTTGTGGCGATTGAATAAACTTGATCCACTTTTCCATGACTCTTGAGAACCACTTGTTCGCTGTAGATGTACCGACCAGGGCTCCATTCCTTTAAGCAACCTTCAAACTGGTGGCCGGTACAGATGAAGGCATACTCAGTGCCGCGATCAGCCTTTGGTACTTCCAGATACCCAGATTGCATCCTTGAACCATTCCTCTCTCAATTTGTGCCACGAGAGCTGAAGGCACTTAGGGAAATTCCCACCCGTAGTCCTGGGCCACCTTCTTCATCCTTTGGCGCCAAACTCGCCCTACGTCTCACGCAGGGGTGGGTAACTCCCACTCCGAGTTCTTTTTTTCTCACACGCTACAGGCTTGCGTCACTCCGCTGCACATGCGCCCAGACTTCACTCTCTGGAGTTAACTCTTTCCTCACCAGCACAGTCCAACACCACATCAATTCCTTGTAGTAATGGCAGAATAAAACTTCTCAATTCGGTTGTTCGAGGTAGCTGCCACGTGTAGCACTACCCCCGGAGGAGCTGCTGCTATGTTTTGGGTGGCACGTTACCTCGGGGCTCTTCTGCCGTCCTAGGGGTGTATTGTGCCTATAGCAGTAATGGAATGTCCACGACAGGTGTCATTTTCTGTGCTTTTTATTACCCAGCCAGGTAAAAACACACTAAAACTTGTTATGAAGAATAGAGGTGAAGTAAAAGAAGTAGCAGACTCAGGCGCAATAGGGAAACAGTCCTGCTCCCAACAATGCTTTGTATTCTCCGCCACTCCAACCAGAGTGGGCGTAGCACACCCGGACAGGCCCACTCCCACTGACCCAGCAGCCAGGGTATTGCTCGAACTTGAAGGAAAAGTCTATGCCACAGACCCTCCTGAAATGGACTCAGGGAAAAGTCTCTGCCACGGGCCCTCTCTGTGATTATAATTACGGAGATGATCCTCCTTGATAGAATTGCGTCTGGATCTCCTTCAGATAGTTTTTAGGTACCGACTGACAGGTGACCAGCCTCTCAGTGTCCAGCTACCTTGATCCCCGGTGGTTTGTCGAGACCCTATTGGATCGCCAGCCTCTCATTGGCTCTCCTCAGATGGACTCCCCACCGAACAGCTACGTCGCTTGGGATCTTCATAATTGGGAACCCAGTCGACTACTGAGCTCCCCGCCACAGCTCAAATGTTCCAGACCAACATGGTCCTGGAACCAGGAACACCAGGTGGCATGTTTACCCTGGCCTGGAAGGGCCTGTGATGCGCAGTCACCCTAAAGGTGGGTGCCGCACTTCCAAAGAAGAACCCAGAACAATGGCATCTGCCCCATAAATACCCTCCCCCAGCATGCACAGCGAGCCTGCACCATCCTGATAGGCTGCTGGGGAAAAGCACCCAAACCTTGACTCCACTGCTGCCACCCATCGCCCTGGGGTAGGAACTACACCCCAGTAACATTAGACAACCCACAGCACAGCCAAGCTGAGACAGAGACCAGTTTTAAACATAATGATTGGATCAGAGTCAGTTTAAACTCTGATCCCTCTCTAAATTTGACTAGCACCGATACTTTTTAAGTAACCAGGCGCTACATATAGTTACATAGTTAGTCTTGGTCAAAGTCCATCTAGTTCAACCAATAAAATGAAAAACAAAATGACATTATTAATACTACTTTATGGCCTCCTTGGGGCCCATTTAACCCCTTCCCGCCGAGCGTACGCACATAAGCGTCCTCGGCTTTCGGGGGTTATACCGGGATGATGCCCACAGCTGCAGGCATCATTTTGGTATAATTTTTTAGAGCCGGCGATTGGCTTTCCAGGGATAACAATTGATGCGGCTAAAAGCTGCTCGGATGTTATACTGGAGGAGCAGGAGGGGACATCCCCCCCCTGCCATGTCCGCCGCTCTTACTGGACCTTCCGTCCCAACAGGAGACCCGATCTACGATCCGCCGCCTCCATTCCCTAGCCGCAGACTGGAACAAAGCCGCGAAGGGCAAGTCGTGCTGCGCATACTCTCTGGTCCCTGCTGTCTTCTGGGACCTGAGTGTCTCCCAGAAGGCAAGAGGGGTGACGGAGAGGCTGGACATGGCGTAGATAGTCGCAGAATCTGCGGCGATCTATTGCCGGAAGTGGGAGCAAATACCTGTATTAGACAGGTATCTGCTCCCATCCTGCCCCCTGAAAGGTGCCAGATGTGACACCGGAGGAACCAGAAAAGCGGAAGTTCCATTTTTAGGTGGAACTCCACTTTAAGATTTGTTTTTTCTCTTTAGCAGTATTTATACCTATAATTATTGTTTAGTTCATGGGCACTGGTCTGATTTGTTTCTAATATTCTTCCTTTTGTCCTGGACTCACAGAGGGCGATTTCTAAAGGGATTTGCAGGTATGAGTGCTGGGGTAGTGAAAAAAGGTGCACTGGCTGAGCAATTTTAGACTTTAAAAATGGGAAGCACTGTTGCAAATAGCACCAGAGCTTCCACAAGAACGTATGTAAACCTTGGTTTACCCCGGTTGTGTTGGTAAATGGCACCACCTACTACCCAAGTATTAACTTTTCCTAAGTCAACCATACGCTTTACAGATGAAATCTTTTTTTAAATATTAACAAACAAAAGGAAAAAACAACTCCTCCTTTTGCAATGGTTCACTGATTGTAGGCTATTTTGCAAGGACTGTAGTGACTTTGTAAACCATTGTAAAAAATAAAGGATACTGGGTTATTTCATCTGACGCTTTGTAAAGCAGAAGGGGGAACATATGCCACTGTGATTGGATACAACACACATCGGCTTGTCACTAAAAGGTATAAAAAAAAAAAAAAATCACAGAAACATTGTTGATTTTTTTTTTCCCCCCTCTCATGCAGTTTCATAATATACAGTACATATGATTGTTGTTTAGCTCCTGGGTACTAACTAATGCAGCCTTTAACCACTTCCTGCTCGCCATGTAACAGAATGACAGCCTCAAAGTGGTTACAGTATCCTAACTGGGTGTCATATGACGTCCAGCAGCATAAGCCACGAGGGTGCATGGCGATCAGTATACACCGCATCGCCAATCCTGGTAAAGAGCCTATGATGCAGGCTCTTTACCATGTGATCAGCTGTGTACAATCACAGCTGATCACATGGTAATCAGGAAGTGCTGTTTATCGGCTTTTCCTCCACTTGCGCTAATAGGGCACAATCAGTGGCTCTCCTTCCGGGGGGGGGGGGGGGAGATGTCTGTGCTAATCAGCGCATTGATTATCAGTGCAGGCCCATCAAGGATGCCCACTAGAGCCCACCAGGGATGCCTATCAGTGCCACCTTTGAGTGCCCATAAGTGCCACCTCATCAGTAGAGGAACAAAACTTACTTCTTTACAAAATTTTATAACAGAAATTTTCAAAATGTAATGTTTTTTTTAATTTACTTAGCAAAAAATAAAAAACCCAGTAGTGATCAAATACCACCAAAGGAAAGCTCTATTTGTAGGGGGGAAAAAAAAGAAAAAAATGTTGTTTGGGTACAGTGTTGCATGACCACGCAATTGTCATTCAAAATGTGACAGCACTGAAACCTGAAAATTGGCCTGGGCCGGAAGGGGGAAGTGCCCTGTACTGAAGTGGTTAAAGGAATCCAATATTCTTCCATCCGTCCTAGACTCCTAGTGCACTCTCACCTTAAACCTGTGTGGTCTGTGAACATCTGTGCAGGAAAAAAAAAAATAGCCATTGGACAATTTTTGGGATATTCTACCTTGCTTGTAGGAGATTTAAAAATACAAAACTGTGCTGGTTTCCACTACTTTTGGATTTGTCCACTCCACCACTGGTTCTCAACACATTCCTCAAGGACCATCAAACAGTCCAGCATTTAATTTGTGTATAAAAAAAAAGGCCTATTATACACCTGCTCAGCGACACCTGGATAAATACTGCCAAGCAAGACTCGAATTTAACAGATGATATGCAGTCAGTAATCAACAAACTTCATATATGACTAAAAACAGAACTAAAAGCAGCTGTTTAAAAATACAAGACATATAAAAAAAGTACTCATACGTTAGATTCTGTGACTAATCAGTCCAATATAAAAACAAAAAAGTACCAACAGCGCTGTTAATGCAGTGAAAATAAGCTCCACTGCATACATAAATGTAACCACAAGATGGCAGCAGAAAATCTAAAAAAATGTCCAAGAGAAAATAAAGGTAGCAGGATAAAGTAGAGTGCACCGTCCACCAAAGCTCTTCTATTCACCTCTTGTGAACACTCGCCCCGTCGGGGTTTAAACTCACCCTAATGCAATGAGTGGTAAGCGTATCAGGTACCCCTGCTTAAAGCGTTCTGCAGCCAAATCTTGTCAGGAAGCCACTCATAGAAGGAAACCTCAGATGCAGACAAGTACAAACAAAAGAAGCCAACATAGCGTAATCAAGTTTAATAAAAGTCAGCCCTCATGTTCCCATACAGATAGCTCCCCTATACATTAAACGTACAATATTAAGCGATTAAATGAACAAATGCAAGTCACCAGTCTCTCCAACGTTGATAATCGCCTGCTGGCTTCCAGCGATGTAATCCAGGCCAGATAAGGACACGGACTCACAATCAAAGGAGCAGCGTGAGAGGCAGCGTGATCGTTGCAGCGTGTCGTGTAGCTCACGCCCTTACTAGTTTCGTCATTCGTTGACTTCTACGGAGGGCAGCAGACTTTGTCAAAATTAGTATTTGTGTCATTCTCAAAACTTTTGGCCACGGCTGTAGATTAGGGGGCTGGACGCATGGATGGGGAGTGTGTTACATGTGCACTCTGAATTACAGGCCACCATTGAGCTAGACAGGAGAAGAAAACAGTAAAAGCATTAAGTTAGATGAACAGGTTTTATTTCAAATTGTATTAAAAGTGGACATGAATAAGTTTAACATTATAAAACATGAATAGACTGATAGGAGGATAGGGAGGAAGGGGAGGAAGGAAAAAAAAAAAAAAAAGGGGAGGGAGGGAAAGGGAGGTAGGAGGACAGAGGTGAAGATACTCCCTACACAGTAGGGTTTCCTGATCTCTCAGCAGTCGTCTTCTTCGCTCCCTTCTTCTGGCCACCATTATTTCACGCATTCACCCCATCCAGGTATTTCTTTGGAATCTTCCTGTTCCTGGGCACCATGAGGCAATCTTACCAGCTTCACTGCAGTCCTGCAAAGAACAAAATATTTTTTTCTGCCCCAAACCAGTTTTAAACCCTTCAAATCCCCCCCTTGCAGCCTAATAGCTACAAATAGCTGCTGACTTTTAACCACTTTCCCACCGCGCCATAAGCATTTTACTGCTACGGCGCGGCGGGGTTATCTTGGGACGTATCCCTGGGACGTCGTCCTTCGCTTTCGCGATTGCGTGTCCCCTGGGACGCGCTCACGAAAGTGTCCGTGCTCGCCGGGTCTAGAAGACCCGGCGCATCGCGGATCACGGTAAATTGCCGCTGATCGCGCCGGTCAAATGACGGCGCGATCACTTGTAAACAAACCGGCGTCATTTGATGACGCCGGTTCCTCCCTCTCCTCTCTATACAGCATGGGTCTTCAAACTACGGCCCTCCAGTTGTTCAGGAACTACAATTCCCATAATGCCCAGTCATGTCTGTGAATGTCAGTGTGTTACAATGCCTCATGGGATGTGTAGTTCTACAACATCTGGAGGGCCGTAGTTTGAGGATCCCTGCTGTACAGTGTGCAAGGAGAGGGGGGGGGGGAGCGGGGTGTCAGCAGCTGAGCTGTGGCTGGATCTGTGACAAATGCAGTCACAGATCCAGCCATCCCTCAAAACATCCCAGCTCTGCCATCCCCCCAGTACCCTGCAATCCCCAGTACCCTGCAATCCCCAGTACCCTGCAATCCCCAGTACCCAACAATACTCAGCAATCCCCCAGTACCCAACAATACCCCAGTACCCGGCAATACCCCAGTACCCGGCAATACCCCAGTACCCGGCAATACCCCAGTACCCGGCAATACCCCAGTACCCGGCAATACCCCAGTACTCGGCAATACCCCAGTCTCGGCAATACCCCAGTACTCGGCAATACCCCAGTACTCGGCAATACCCCCAGTACTCGCAATACCCCAATACTCAACAATACCCCAATACTCAACAATACCCCAATACTCAACAATACCCCAGTACTCAACAATACCCCAGTACTCGCAATACCCCAGTACTCGGCAATACCCCAGTACTCGGCAATACCCCAGTACTCGGCAATACCCCAGTACTCGGCAATACCCCATTACACTCGGCAATACCCCAGTACTCGGCAATACCCCAGTACTCGGCAATACCCCAGTACTCGGCAATACCCCAGTACTCGGCAATACCCCAGTACTCGGCAATACCCCAGTACTCGGCAATACCCCAGTACTCGGCAATACCCCAGTACTCGGCCAATACCCCAGTACTCGGCAATACCCCAGTACTCAACAATACCCCAATACTCAACAATACCCCAATACTCAACAATACCCCAATACTCAACAATACCCCAATACTCCAGTACTCGGCAATACCCCAGTACTCGGCAATACCCCAGTACTCAACAATACCCCAATACTCAACAATACCCCAATACTCCAGTACTCGGCAATACCCCAGTACTCGGCAATACCCCAGTACCCGGCAATACCCCAGTACCCGGCAATACCCCAGTACTCGGCAATACCCCAGTACTCGGCAATACCCCAGTACTCGGCAATACCCCAGTACTCGGCAATACCCCAGTACTCAACAATACCCCAATACTCAACAATACCCCAATACTCAACAATACCCCAATACTCAACAATACCCCAATACTCAACAATACCCCAATACTCCAGTACTCGGCAATACCCCAGTACTCGGCAATACCCCAGTACTCAACAATACCCCAGTACTCAACAATACCCCAATACTCAACAATACCCCAATACTCAACAATACCCCAATACTCAACAATACCCCAGTACTCAACAATACCCCAGTACTCGGCAATACCCCAGTACTCGGCAATACCCCAGTACTCGGCAATACCCCAGTACTCGGCAATACCCCAGTACTCGGCAATACCCCAGTACTCGGCAATACCCCAATACCCTGCATGATACTTTGCAATACCCCAATACCCCAATACTCCAGTACTCGGCAATACCCCAGTACTCGGCAATACCCCAGTACTCAACAATACCCCAATACTCAACAATACCCCAGTACTCACACAATACCCCAGTACTCAACAATACCCCAGTACTCTACCCAATACCCCCAGTACTCGGCAATACCCCAGTACTCGGCAATACCCCAGTACTCGGCAATACCCCAGTACTCGGCAATACCCCAGTACTCGGCAATACCCCAATACCCTGCATGATACTTTGCAATACCCCAATACTCTGCAATACCGCCTATGGAGATTTTTAGGTAGCGAAGTTTGGCGCCATTCCACGAGTGTGCGCAATTTTGAAGTGTGACATGTTGGGTATCTATTTACTCGGCTTAACTTCATCTTTCACATTATGAAAAAAAATTGGGCTAACTTTACTGTTTTGTTTTGTTTTAAGCACAAAACAGTTTTTTAAAAAACACACGTTCAATAAATTTCTGCGAAAATACCGTGCGAGATAAAAAGTTGTAACGGCCGCCATTGTATTCTCTAGGGTCTTTGCTAAAAAAGCATATATAATGTTTTGGGGTTCTATGTCATTTTCTAGCAAATAAATGATGATTTTTCCATGTAGGAGAGAAATGTCAGAATTGGCCTGGGTGTTCCAGAACGCCTGATGGCGTTCCCTGCATGTTGGGCCTCTGTATGTGGCCACGCTGTGTAAAAGTCCCACACATGGGGTATCGCCATACTCGGGAGAAATAGCAGAATGTGTTTTGGGGTGCAATTTGTGGTATGCATATGCTGTGTGTGAGAAATAACCTGCTAATATGACAGAAACAAGATTTTTTATTTTTTTTTTTTACAGAATTTTCAGTCGTTTTTCTTTTATAGCGCAAAAAATAAAAAACCCAGAGGTGATCAAATACCACCAAAAGAAAGCTCTATTTGTGTGAAAAAAAGGACAAAAATTGTCATTCAAACTGTGAGAGCACCGAAAGCTGAAAATTGGTCTGGTTAGGAAGGGGGTTTAAGTGCCCAGTGGTCAAGTGGTTAAGTGGTTAATATATAGACACTTACCTGTCCTGGGCGCCAGAGATGCCAGAAACCTGAAGCCGATCTGTCGCTTGGTTCTCAAGTGCTGCTGCCGCCGCAATCTTCGGTAAGGGAATCCGTTCCCTACTGTGCATGCGTGAGTCGCTCTGTGCGATCCCACTGGTCCCTGCTGTCTTCTGGGATCTGTGTATCTCCCAGAAGACAGCGAGGGGACAGACTAGGCGTAGGTCAACGCAGTGATCTATGCCTGGAACTGGGAGAAAACACCTGGATTACACGGGTATCTGCTCCCTCTTCCCCCCTGAAAGGTCACAAATGTGACACCTGAGGGGGAGGGGGGTTTCTATTTTTGGAAATTGTTCCCTTCCCATACAGTCAGTCCACAAAATCAAAGACCAATGTGACAAGAGACAGTGGGGGATATTTACAAAAGGCAAATCCACTTTGCACTACAAATGCACTTTTCAAGTGCAGTAACTGTAGATCTGAGGGGAACACGCAAGGAAAATAAAAAAACAGCATTCTTGGTTGCACATGATTGGATGAAAAAATCAGCAGAGCTTCCCCTAATTTCAGAGCTTCCCCTCAGATCTATAGCGACTGCACTTACAAGTGCACTTGTAGTGCAAAGTGGATTTGCCTTCCGTAAATAACCCCCAGTATATGTTTGCATGGGTAGTAGTGTATATCCAAAAAAAGATATGACTTGTGTGTGAAGGAAGTCTGAAAAAAGTGTGATGAGGCATCGAATGGGGATACTCTCTCTTGACTGTTAGTAACGCGTTTCTTTCTTTTTTTTTTTGCCACTTTTATCTTGTAAGAGAAAGTACATTCGATCATGTGCGCTCGATCAGCTGAACAAAGAGAGAGCGAGTAATTTGAATTCTCTTTCACATTAATTTTTTTGGAGGGGTACATTTGTGGCACAAGGATAGTTGAAGTGTTCTTAGATAAGCCGACTGGATGGCTACCAGCTTGTGACAGGCTAGAAGTAACTCTGTGGAAGGCAAAGACAGAAGGAGAACAGCATTATTAAAGACATTTTATTCCATAAAAGACAATTGGTAACTCACAAGATGTATGACATGTCAGCTCATGTGGGATTAATAACGTGGTTCACCCACTCGTGGGGAAGACGATCTTCTCAGTGGTGAAGAGGCAGCAGTGCTTCTAGACATTCAGGACTGAGAGAGCGGAGAGGAGCGTGCGTTCAGAACATTCATGATCCTTTATCTGGCTTGCTTGGTGTTTCCTAAGTTTGGATTTGCCCCATACGTCTCACACTTGGTTAATTGTGTCTTCTTTCACACACAAGTCATATCCTCTTTAGGATATATACTACTACCCAATGAACATATAGGGCTAGATTCACAAAGGAGATACAACGGCGTATCTCCGCGTTGGAGGCCTCCTATCTATGCGGCCGATTCATAGAATCAGTTACGCATAGATTTGCATTAGATCCGACTGGCGTAAGTCACTTACGCGATCGTATCTAAGTTGCATATTTACGCTGGCCGCTAGGTGGCGTTTGTAACAGTCACCACCGTTTACGACCTTCCATCCAAACACGACAAGCTTATCTGACACACTGTGACAATCCTGCATACACGATCCATATCATTTCCCATAATCAAGACGAGACTCAAGCTCTGCACTTGCTTCCAAAGATATGAACACTTTATTGGTATTTTCTCAGCTTCTTATACAGTTTACAAGCATGTGGCAGCAATCACAGGACAATGCAGTCTCCACCCCCCTTCACACCATGGGGGGGCTTCAATCACATTCTAAAAGGCATTCAGGTAAGCTAATTATGTAGACCTGTTGGCACCGCATCATTAATAGCCTTAAAGCGGAGGCTCACCCTCAAAATAAACTTTTTTGATAAGCTATCTGCAGTCTTAATAAAGGCTTGTAGCGTTGTCATTTTTTTTCCAATGTGTACACTTACCTGTCTTCAGCCTGACTTCCGGGTCTTCTTCCTTGCGGGGAGAGGGCGTGTCGCTCCTTTTCCCCGACGGGGAGCTCTGCGCAATGTCTCCTGGGAGTGAGTGATGATCCTCCCAGGAGACGATTGACGTGCGGGTAAAGCGTGTCATCGCCTTCCGAAAATATCCGACGGGGACTCGGCTCTTTACTGGGCTATACGGCGCCTGCCGTGAAGAGCTGACTGCGCAGGCGCCGTAAAGTGCCGAGTCCCCATCGGATATTTTCGGAAGGCGATGACGCGCTTTACCCGCACGTCAATCATTTATGCGACGCCTACTCCCCGGGGGGGATCGAGAACCCGGAAGTCGGGTGAAAACAAGAAAAAAAATTTAAGTACAGCCCCAAAAAAAATAAAAAATCCAGCATACTGTTGATGTCAGCAGTATGCTGGATATAACAGTATATAGAAATGTAAGGGTGAACCTCCGCTTTAACGCAGAGAGAATGACATTCCGGTAGATAATGACATCAAAACAAAATACTGTCACACACAGAAAGGAAACCTTAATCACATTACCTAGACAGACTTACTGTCTCTAAGGGCTTGACACATTTGTGTACCATAGACAATGTATGGTCTAGGAGTAGATGCAATTAACACCTTTCAACAGAATGAAATGTCTTTCACAAGCCGGGTCACTTAACATTTCAATAGCCGGAGCTAAGCATTGAATAGGCTTGTAATGTCCCTCTCCTGTGTAACAGGTGTCAATATGGACCCCTTCTAATATGCCAGTCCCGCAATATGAATTATTATTAATGTCCCATCTTCTGCAATATATGAATTATGATTTCTTTGTCACCCTATGGCCCTAGTGGACATAAGGTGACCCTAGACATAGGAGTATCTCAGTCTGTCACGGGCCATTCCGTTACAGCGTTTAAGCGTTGAATATGCAAATGAGGTAGACACGCCGATTCCTGAACGTAGTTGCGGCCGGCGTATCTACTTGCATTGTTTACGTTAGGCTTACGCCCGGCCTAAAGTTACCCCTACTATAGTGAGGCGCAGCCAATGTTAAGAATGGACGACGGGACAGCGTTAATTAGGACAACGTTTACGTCGTTTGCGTAAGACGATTCTGAATGGGGCTGGGCGTAAGTTACGTTCACGTCGCTTTCATTGACAATTTGCAACGTGATTTGGAGCATGCGCACGGGAAAACTTTCACGGCCGGCGCATGCGCAGTAAAAAAAAAACGTCAATTACATGGGGTCAGGGCTCGTTTACATAAAACACGCCCACCTCTTCTAAATTTGAATTAGGCCGGTCAATTTACGCTACGCCGCCGCAACTTACGGAGCAAGTGCTTTGTGAATACAGCACTTGCCCGTAAAAGTTGCGGAGGCGTAGCGTAAATTGGATACGCTACGCCCGCACAAAAATACGTCAGGAAACGTGAACCTAGCCCATACTGTCTCTTCTTGCATTGGTCTTTGGATTTCTTTTGATAGTTTTTCACAGCACTACTAGTTTCTACTGATATTTATACTTAAAGGGTCAATAAAGGAAAAAAAAATTAAGCTAAATAGCTTCCTTTACCTTACTGCAGTCCTGTTTTCATGTCCTCATTGTTCGTTTTTGCTTTGATGTTGCTGTAATTCCTCTCTGTTCTGGACACTTCCTGGTTTTCTGTTTCCTTATAACCACAGTACTGGAAGCTTTCTCACTGTGGTCACTAATCAAGGAGGTGCGATTACTGTGTGTCTAAAACCCCTCAGCACCAATCAGTTTCATTTTACAAACCATCACTGCCCTCTATTGGCTCTCTGGTTCTGTACAGGAAACAACAGCAAAAACAAAACTAGAACTGCAGGTACATTATATGATTGACTTTTAGCTATTTTTATTCATTTTTAAAAAGGAATCAGTTAACTATTATGTCTCTATACCCTGTAAACAGTCATTTCAGACACAATTTTTTTTCCCCTTTACAACTCCTTAATAGTTGTTTGGACTTTATAGAATTGAAGCCCATATATATCATGGCCCCTGCCACAGTTCCCGGGATAGGCGCCTCTAGTATCACACATTCTGCTGACTTGTGAGTATATAAAAGGGAAAGTTTTTTTCTCCCTTTCACCTATAAATTACTTTTGCCAATATATGGGTATCATTAGACAAAACTCGCTTATTTCTATCCCTTTGCAGATATGGATGCACCTGCCCCTGAACAGTGGTATAACCCACAAATCGCGTCGGTCTTATCTGGATGCACCTTATCCCATATAGATGTACCTGTGTACTTAATTTATTCTAATTTCATTCCAATATTTTTTAAGTGATCTAACCTGGAGGACATTTTCATATGCCACACAACGCAATGTGCTATGACTTTTTTCTATGTTTATGGCCTATCATACATTATCTGCATTATTTATATATGCTACGTCATTTACTTTTTACAATGTACGTCTACTTTAGCCATACGTACAGTAAATGCCTCATACAAAGTCCCAACCTTTTTTTATTTATATACTGATCCAGGGACAGAGAAATATACATCCATACGTTTCATTTAAAGTCACAATCTTCCTTCCCTATATACTGCGAGAGACCACAGTCCCCCCAAATACAACGAGAGACAGCAGCCCCCCATATACAACGAGACAGCAGCCCCCCCCATATAAAGCGAAAGACAGCAGTCCCCCCCATATACAGCAGCCACCCCTATATACACAGCGAGAGACAGTGCTCCCCATAAACATTGAGAGACAGCAGCCCCCTCCCCCCCATAATGCAGCGAGAGACAGCAGCCCCCCCCATTATACAGCGAGAGACTGCAACCCCCCATTATACAGCGAGAGACAGCAGCCCCCCCCCCCCATATACAGCGAGAGACAGCAGTCCCCCCCCCCCCCCATATACAGCATGAGACAGTCCCCTCCCATATACAGCATGAGACAGTCCCCTCCCATATACAGCATGAGACAGTCCCCTCCCATATACAGCATGAGACAGTCCCCTCCCATATACAGCATGAGACAGTCCCCTCCCATATACAGCATGAGACAGTCCCCTCCCATATACAGCATGAGACAGTCCCCTCCCATATACAGCATGAGACAGTCCCCTCCCATATACAGCATGAGACAGTCCCCTCCCATATACAGCATGAGACAGTCCCCTCCCATATACAGCGAGACACAGTCCCGCCCCCCATATACAGCGAGACACAGTCTCCCCCTCCCCATATACAGCGAGACACAGTCTCCCCCCCCCCCATATACAGCGAGACACAGTCTCCCCCCCCCCATATACAGCGAGACACAGCCCCCCCCCCCCCCCCCCCCCATATACAGCGAGACACAGTCCCGCCCCCCATATACAGCGAGACACAGTCCCGCCCCCCATATACAGCGAGACACAGTCCCGCCCCCCATATACAGCGAGACACAGTCCCGCCCCCCATATACAGCGAGACACAGTCCCGCCCCCCATATACAGCGAGACACAGTCTCCCGCCCCCCATATACAGCGAGACACAGTCTCCCCCCCCCCCCATATACAGCGAGACACAGCCCCCCCCCTCCCCATATACAGCGAGACACAGCCCCCCCCCCCCCCCCCTATATACAGCGAGACACAGTCCCCCCCCCCCCCCCCATATACAGCGAGACACAGTCTCCCCCCCCCATATACAGCGAGACACAGCCCCCCCCCCCCCCCCCCCCATATACAGCGAGACACAGCAGCCCCTCCCATATACAGTGAGAGAAAGCAGCCCACTCCCCCTATATACATCGAGAGACAGCAGCCCCCCCATATACAGCAGTGCCCCCCCCCCCCCCCCCCCATATACAGCGAGAGACAGCAGTCCCCCATTTATACAGCGAGAGACAGCAGTCCCCCATTATACAGCGAGAGACAGCAGTCCCCCATTATACAGCGAGAGACAGCAGTCCCCCATTATACAGCGAGAGACAGCAGTCCCCCATTATACAGCGAGAGACAGCAGTCCCCATTATACAGCGAGAGACAGCAGTCCCCCATTATACAGCGAGAGACAGCAGTCCCCCATTATACAGCGAGAGACAGCAGTCCCCCATATACAGCGAGAGACAGCAGTCCCCCATATACAGCGAGAGACAGCAGCCCCCCATATACAGCGAGAGACAGCAGCCACCCCATATACAGCGAGAGACAGCAGCCACCCCATATACAGCGAGAGACAGCAGCCACCCCATATACAGCGAGAGACAGCAGCCACCCCATATACAGCGAGAGACAGCAGCCACCCCATATACAGCGAGAGACACCAGCCACCCCATATACAGCGAGAGACACCAGCCACCCCATATACAGCGAGAGACACCAGCCACCCCATATACAGCGAGAGACACCAGCCACCCCATATACAGCGAGAGACACCAGCCACCCCATATACAGCGAGAGACACCAGCCACCCCATATACAGCGAGAGACACCAGCCACCCCATATACAGCGAGAGACACCAGCCACCCCATATACAGCGAGAGACACCAGCCACCCCATATACAGCGAGAGACACCAGCCACCCCATATACAGCGAGAGACACCAGCCACCCCATATACAGCGAGAGACACCAGCCACCCCATATACAGCGAGAGACACCAGCCACCCCATATACAGCGAGAGACACCAGTCCCCCATATACAGCGAGAGACACCAGTCCCCCATATACAGCGAGAGACACCAGTCCCCCATATACAGCGAGAGACAGCAGTCCCCCATATACAGCAAGAGACAGCAGTCCCCCATATACAGCAAGAGACAGCAGTCCCCCATATACAGCAAGAGACAGCAGTCCCCCATATACAGCAAGAGACAGCAGTCCCCCATATACAGCGAGAGACAGCAGTCCCCCATATACAGCGAGAGACAGCAGTCCCCCATATACAGCGAGAGACAGCAGTCCCCCATATACAGCGAGAGACAGCAGTCCCCCATATACAGCGAGAGACACCAGTCCCCCATATACAGCGAGAGACACCAGTCCCCCATATACAGCGAGAGACAGCAGTCCCCCATATACAGCGAGAGACAGCAGTCCCCCCCCATATACAGCGAGAGACAGCAGCCCCCCCCCCATATACAGTGAGAGACAGCAGCCCCCCCCCCATATACAGCGAGAGACAGCAGCCATCCCATATACAGCAAGAGACAGCAGTCCCCCATCATACAGCGAGAGACACCAGTCCCCCATATACAGCGAGAGACAGCAGTCCCCCATATACAGCGAGAGACAGCAGTCCCCCATATACAGCGAGAGACAGCAGTCCCCCATATACAGCGAGAGACAGCAGTCCCCCATATACAGCGAGAGACAGCAGTCCCCCATATACAGCGAGAGACAGCAGTCCCCCATATACAGCGAGAGACAGCAGTCCCCCATATACAGCGAGAGACAGCAGCCACCCCATATACAGCAAGAGACAGCAGCCACCCCATATACAGCGAGAGACAGCAGCCACCCCATATACAGCGAGAGACAGCAGTCCCCCATATACAGCGAGAGACAGCAGTCCCCCATATACAGCGAGAGACAGCAGTCCCCCATATACAGCGAGAGACAGCAGTCCCCCATATACAGCGAGAGACAGCAGTCCCCCATATACAGCGAGAGACAGCAGTCCCCCATATACAGCGAGAGACACCAGTCCCCCATATACAGCGAGAGACACCAGTCCCCCATATACAGCGAGAGACACCAGTCCCCCATATACAGCGAGAGACACCAGTCCCCCATATACAGCGAGAGACACCAGTCCCCCATATACAGCGAGAGACAGCAGCCACCCCATATACAGCGAGAGACAGCAGCCACCCCATATACAGCGAGAGACAGCAGCCCCCCCATATACAGCGAGAGACAGCAGCCCCCCCCATATACAGCGAGAGACAGCAGTCCCCCATTATACAGCAAGAGATAGCAGCCCCCCCCCCATATACAGCGAGAGACAGCAGCCCCCCCCATATACAGCGAGAGACAGCAGTCCCCCATTATACAGCGAGAGACAGTCCCCCCCATATACAGCAAGAGACAGCAGTCCCCCCCCCATATACAGCGAAAGACAGCAGCCCCCCCCATATACAGCGAGAGACAGCAGCCCCCCCCATATACAGCGAGAGACAGCAGTCCCCCATTATACAGCGAGAGACAGTCCCCCCCATATACAGCAAGAGACAGCAGCCCCCCCCATATACAGCGAGAGACAGCAGTCCCCCCCCCCCCATATACAGCGAGAGACAGCAGTCCCCCCCCCATATACAGCGAGAGACAGCAGTCCCCCCCATATACAGCAAGAGACATCCCCGCTCTCTGGCAGAAGTTACAGCAGAAAAAAAAAAGCCATGTAAATTCCCTTTTTCTTTTTGCAGAGCAGCACTGAGCACCACTTCCTGTATTACTTTGTATCATGTGACCAAACAGTCACGTGGTCTGCGACATCACCAGGGTCCTTCTACTGGTTAGCAACCAGCCGCTACTATAGCGGGACGGCTTCCTGAGCTGATTATGTCCTCCTCATCCGACAGCAGCCGAGAGGGGTGAGGATATCATATATTGTATATTATACTGTGTGTTTATATTATACTGTGTGTTTATATTATACTGTGTGTTTATATTATACTGTGTGTGTGTTGGTGTGATTTCTTTTGCTGGAGCATGTGAAGTCCGTGTGCATTGCTGGGCTCAGAGTGTCTGTGTATGTTGTTGTTGGGTTGTGTCCTGAATATAGTACGCTGACAGGCGGAAGATTATGATCTGTTCACACATCTGGGGCTCTCTAATCCCTCTGATCCTTTCCAGCCAACGAAGGAGCCATTTTAGCCTGTGTTTGGAACTGCAGTTGCTATGGTGCTGCGCATGTGATCAGCTATGACAGCAGCCATTGGAGAGCCAATTCACACCATGTGCAGTTCTCTGCCTTATTTTCCTCATGCAATGGCAGCAGAAAATAATAGTTTTTGTTGTGTCATGTTCAGATCACAATGCTGTGTTCCACCCAAAAGTGGAACTTCCGCTTTAAGTACTCCTCGCACCCTTACATGCCACATTTCGCATGTCATTTGAGAGGGGTGCTCTTAGTTTTGAGTGGGACTTCCTGCTTCCGACTACAGACGACTCCTCCTTAGCCCCTAGACGGCCCCTCCTTCTCGACAATCTTCTGGGACACATGACAGGTCACAGAAGATTGCCTGTCCACTGGGAGAGCTCAGCGCAACTCACACATGCGCAGTGCGCGCCTGGCCATGAAGCCGCAAGCTGTCAGGGCCGGATGCCCACAGTTTCAATGAAGTCGCCGGGGAGAGGAGCGAGGCTCGGTGCGGCCGCATCGCTGCATCATGGAGACAGGTGAGTGTCTGTTTATTAGAAGTCATCAGCTATACTTTTTCTAGCTGCTGACTTTTAATAAACAAAAAAAAAAGCCCTTTTTTTTATTATTAATAGTCAGCAGCTACAAAAAGTATAGCTGCTGGCTTTTAATAAACACACACTTACCTTCTCCACGGTTCCAGCAACGCGCTGGATGGGGCTACGCTCCTCTCCCCCCCCCCCCTCCCCGGCCGGCGTCTTCATTTCAAGTGTGGGCACCCGGCCGTGACAGCTATCGGCTTCGTGGCCGGGCACCCACTGCGCATGCGCGATCGGCGATGCGCCGTCCGATTGGACAGGCGATCGCCTGGGACCTTTGACGTGTCCCAGGCGATCGCCTACAAGGAGGGGCTGCAGTAAGGCAATTAAGCTATTCGCCTTACCAGCCCCTCGGCGGAAGAAGGAAGTGGGACAGGAAGTCGCCGTCATTGTACGTCGGTACTTTTATGCTAAATCCTGTTGTTATGGCAGCAGATGGCTACCATAACCACTGTATTTTCAACAATGGCGAGCTGCTAGCTTTCAGATAAGTGGTGTCTGTGGTGTATTTGCCGCAAGATCATTTTTATCGGGCGGGAGAGGGCGTCGGTAGCGGTGGAGGTGATTGCGTACTTTCTTCTCTGTGACATGGAGCCAAGTGAGGAAAAGATGGCCCCCACTCAGCTCCATAGCATTAAATAGCGGAAGCGTCGGCAAACATCACTTCCACCCAATGGTCTTAAAAGGGGGGGGGGGGGATTGGCAAAAAAAAATTAAAAAAATTACACTTCGTTTATTTTTTTATTGCATTTTAGTGTAAATGTTAGATCTGAGGTCTTTTTGACCCCATATCTCATATTTGAGAGGGCCAGTCATGCTTTTTTCTTTTACAAGGGATGTTTACATTTTTTTTTTAAAAGGACCGTGTAAAAAAAAAAACGTTTTTTTTTCCTTTATCATCCATGAACGGACAGCTAAACCGCCCCACAGGGGGCAGTCCCTCTGGACATAACGTCCCTCCCTGCAGCATGCAGCCTGTTTTTTTTTTTCTGCCTAGCAGAGGAGAAGTACATGGCTACCTTTTTTTTATTTTGTTTTAAGATCCTTCTATCAACTGCCAGCTGGGCAGTTGATAGAAGTTAGTCTTCCCAGTCCGGCCATTGAGCGTGAGCACACCTTAGCTTAGCGTTGGGTCTGCCACGGCATACTTCATGACTTTTGGGGTATCCGGTGGGCTTTTTGCTCTAGGGTCCACACATGACTAGGCTGTTTTGTTGTCTCACTCACAACCAGGACGACAGCTACTCCGTACCATCGGTTGTGGATCTGTTGGGGAATGCGCCAACATGTCATCGTAAGGATGGGTAAGTACTGTTCCTCCTGCCTCAGCAGGATGGAACAGCTGGGCATTACCAGGATTAAGGGGTTCTCCTGTCCTCCCTTTCCCTGCTCTCTGTCGCCATTTCCCCTCCTGCCCTAGGGCCCGCTGCAACTGGGGTGTACCGGGGTCCACTTTCTGTGAGGAGGGTCTGTCTCCTGGGAAGTCTCTAGCACTGGCTTACTGAACAGAGCACAGCTTACAGTTTTTACCTCACGGATCTTACCTCACGGATCTTACCTCATGGATTTTACCTCATACACACACGCTGTGTATACAAGGAAGGTGGGCAGCTGTGCTGAGCGGTCTCCCTCTGGGTGGTGAGTCCCCTGGGTAACCCCTAAACCCCCCTCCCTCCCCCAAAGCCGATGCAGCAAGGAGGGTAAACTTATTTCTTTCAAATTATTTTATTTTCATAAATAAATTAAAAAAATACAATAAATCACAATACGTAATCAATATGGACATAACCTAGTCAGCAGGAACTAAAAAAGACTTTCAGAGAGAGGGGGATAGAAAATCTCCCCCCTTCAGATGAGAGAGAGAGAGAGAGAGCTTATATAAGCTAACTCAATAGAAATAAGGATGTTTATAATCTCCTGGTGCCCCTATCGGGTTGGAGGGTGGACTTCTTGAGTGTTTTTCACTTAGTCCCTGAGGGCTGTCAGTATCTGGCTTTTCTTCCCCTACACTGCCAGAGGCCGCAAACGGTGCCCCTGCACCTGCGGTTCCTGTGGATACACTGTCGGCAGTCATGGAATCATTTGTTGCCAGGGTGGAAGCAGCATGCGGGCTTAAGAGGGGTAAAAAGCGCCCCCTCCCCGCCACCTTCTGGGGAATACCCTGACTCTGATTCGGGCCTGGCTGCGGCTAGGGTGACCACGTGTCCCGGATTGCCCGGGACAGTCCCGCATTTTTCAGGTCTGTCCCAGGCACCTTCGTTCCAGGACAGTACAGTGTCCCAGAATGAAACTGACACAAACATTCCCCCCCCCCCCCCAGCCAAACGAATGCCCTTAAAAATCCTGTCATATCACCGCTTTACTCACTGACAGTACTTGTGCTGGTTGGGAATGCCTGGAGGAGCACAGTCCCTGCCCGTTGCTTGTGATTGGAGAAATCATAAATCCCGCCTCTTGTGTCCAATCGCTGTGCTGTGATTCGTTAGCTAATTTTTAGGAAGGGGGGTGTCCCTGAATGGTAGTTTGGAAATATGGTCACCCTAGCTGCGGCTCGGGACCCCGGTTCTGGTATGTCAGAGGATGCGAACCAGGACCTCCCTGGAGAGGAGGACCCCTCGCCCGGGTCAGTGCAAGACAGGGCACTTGTGAGTGCACTTATTGATGCTGTGAGGGAATCTCTCAAGCTGGAAGATGCAGCTGGGACTTCCACAGAGGGGTCTGTCTCCTTTGGGTCACACAAATCCAACCGCTCTATGAAAGTTGTTCCTTATGTTGCTTTCTTTGATAAGTTCATTGATAAGGAATGGGAACGGTCACCGAAGTCCTTTGTGGTCCCTGGTCACCTGGAGGTCTGTTACCCTTTTGAGGACAGCCCTTTGAAAAAATGGGATTCTCCTCCGGGGATGTGTGTGTGTGTGTGTGTCCCCGGTTGCTTGGTTAAACAAGGCAAATACTCTCCCACTCTCCACCGGTGGTGGCTTATGTCAGGGTTTGACAAATTTGCTTGGAATCTAGGGGCCAGCTAAAAAAGTTAGGAGCCAGAAAATGCGCCAGTCCTGCCAAGCTTCGCACAGAAGCGAACGCATACGTGAGTAGTGTCCGCATATGTAAACGGTATTCAAACCAAACATGTGAGGTATCGTCGCAATTTGTAGAGTACTAAGTTTTGTAGGTAAAGTTGATCCGGGGTAAATCCGATTGCCTTTCGGGGGATCAGGAAGGAATTTTTTCCCCTCCGGTAGCAAATTGGATCATCGCTCTGCTGGGGTTTTTTGCCTTCCTCTGGATCAACTGTGGGTATGGAGTTGGGTGTATGGGAGGATGTACTGTGTTTTACTTTGTTTTATTTTTATTTATTTTTATGGTTGAACTGGATGGACTTGTGTCTTTTTTCAACCTGACTAACTATGTAACTATGTAACTATGAGAGCAATAATTCTAGCCCTAGACCTCCTCTGTAACTCAAAACATGCAACCTGTAGAATTTTTTTAAATGTTGCCTATGGAGATTTTAAAGGGTAAAAGTTTGTCACCATTCGACGAGCGGACGCAATTTTGAAGCGTGACATGTTTGGTATCAATTTACTTGGCGTAACATTATCTTTCACAATATAAAAAAAAATTGGCCTGACTTTACCCAGGGCGCTAGGTCGCTAATTTTAGTCGCAATTGCGACCGGGCGCCCGGATTTTGTTGAACCCTGGCTTATGTCAACCATCGGGGGGAACACGGAGCTCGGCTGCAGCATCCGGGGTCGCTCACATTCTGCATTGGGTGGAAAGAGAGGTGCCTGCTCTATTGGCCATCTACATTCCGGACGTAGAAAACTGGCAGGCCGACTACCTGAGTCGCCAGATGCTGGACCAGGTTAATGGTCATTGCATCCCGAGGTGTTTCAACTCTTTTGCAGGAGGTGGGGCACACCGGACGTGGATCTCCTGGCCTCTCGCCTCAACCGCAAAGTGTTGAGGTTCGTGGCCAGATCCAGAGATGCCTGGACAGACGCATCAGGCACGTTAGTGGCCCCGTGGGGATCAGTATCGGCTAATTTATGCCTTTCCCCCAGTGAAGTTGCTTCCTTGGCTGCTCCGCAGAGTGGACACCGAATGGATCCTGATGCTTCTAATCGCTCCAGATTGGCTCGGCGTCCTTGGTATGCCGATCTCGTTTCTCTCTTCTCTTTTCTTTTTTCTGCGTGCCGATCTCGTGCGGCTGGTGGCGGATGCACACTGGTGGCTGCCAATGCAGGAGGACCTTCTGTCTCAGGGTCCCATACTTCATCGCTGGCTTTAACGGCATAACTATTGAATCCAGGTACTAAGGGATCAATGTTTTTCCGACTGAGGGCACGGAAGTCTTCTTCTAGGAAGATCTACCATCGCACCTGGAAGGCCTACATCTTTGTGCGAGGAAATGGGGTGGCATCCACGGATGTATTCGGTTTTCAGGGTCCTGCTGTTTTTACAGTGTGGAGTAGATCAGAAACTTGCCTTGAGCACCATTGAGGGACAGATTTCAGCTTTGGCTGTGTTTTTTCTTTCTCTGGTGGGTACCTTTGTGCAGGGGGTGCGTCATATACTTCCCCCTCTTAAACCACCTCTTCCTCCATGGGATCTGAAGCTGGTGCTCTAGGTTCTTCAGGAACCTCCCTTTGAAAACTTCAGAGAGATTCCTCTCTTGACACTATCTCAGAAGGTGGCCTTTTTAGTGACCATTATGTCTGTCAGACGTGTTTCTGAGTTGGCGGCCTTGTCTTGCAAGTTGACATACTTGGTCCTCCATAAGAATAAGGCCGTGTTCCGAAGGTGGTTTCAGCCTTTTACCTTAACGAGGTCATTGTACTTCCATCCTCACCGGTGTATCCTAAGGACGTTGCGCTGCATACTTTAGATGTGGTACGTGCTTTGCGGGTGTACCTGTCCACTACGGCTCCGTTTCGGAGGTCTGACTTGCTTTTTGTGTCGGTATCTGGTCCACAAAAGGGCCTGACGGTCTCGTCGGCCACCATTTCTTGGTGGATCAGGCAGGCAATTATACAGGCTTGTGCTCTTAAGGGGCGGGCGCCCCCCTTTCCGGTCACGACACATTCAACCAAGGCAATTGGTGCTTCCTGGGCTTTTCGACATCAAACGTCTGTCTCCCAGGTGTGTAAGGCGGTGACTTGGTCTTCCATTCACACCTTTATCCAAATTTTACAGGGATGATGTGAGTGCATCTTCAGATGCTTCTTTCGGCCGCAAGGTTTTGCAGGCGGCTGTTTAAAGTTGCAACTCCTCCTTTGAGGAGCTCTGTTTGTTTTGGGGTGAAGTTAAATTGTTTTTACTGATACTGTTCCCACCCCTCGTTTTTTTACACTGCTTGGGGACATCCCATATTTCAAGAATTTACAGCATGATTGACATGCGGATAAGGCGCGTCACGCGTTCCAAAAATAGCCGAACTGGGACTCTGCTCTATACGGTGCCTGCGCACAGACAAGGAGCCGTGTAGAGCTGACTGTGCAGGCGCCCCCAATAGAGCCGAGTCCCAGTTCGGCTATTTTCCGAACGCGTGACGCCTTTTATCCGCACGTCAATCATCTTTGCCGCTTCATAGGAACGCCTACTCCCCACGGGAGTGAGAACCCGGAAACCGGGTGAAAAAGAACTATAAGACATACCGTACAGAGAAAAAAAATAAAAATACCAGCACACTGTACATGTCGGAAGTATGCTGGATGTAATGGTATATAATTGTTTTAGGATGAACCTCCCATTTTAAGTTTAAATATGATTTATTCTAAGCATGTTTTTTCGCAGATAAATTGTGCATGAGAATCAAATGATTCTACATATTTCACAGCGAACAATTTAGTCATTCCCTGTTATTATTTGATTGAATGATGTGTTGTGTGTTTTTTTTTTCTTCCTCAGTGAGTCCTCAAAATGGTTGGATGCCCATTACGATCCTGTTGCAGGTCTGAATTCATTATCATCCTGCATTGGTAAGTACATTGGTAATTCTCCAGTTCTGGAGACCTCACGTACAAAAAATATTGGTAAGATAGGCAACGAAAATGGTAAAATGTCTGAGGGACAAAACATATCAGGAACTTAATAAGTACAGTCTGGAGGAAAGGAGGGAAAGGGGATATATGACTAAAGTCTTTTAAATACATTAAAGCGGATGGTTCACCTTAAATAAATATTAAAAGCCAGCAGCAACAAATACTGCAGCTGCTGACTTTTAATATTAGGACACTTACCTGTCCTGGAGTCCATCGGCGTCCGCAGCAGAGGATGAGCGATCGCTCATCACCCTGCTGCTCCCCCCTCCATCCACGGCGAGGGAACCAGGAAGTGAAGTGCTCCGGCTTCACTGCCCGATTCCCTACGGCGCATGCGCGAGTCGCACTGCGCCCGCGATTGGCTCCCGCTGTGTGCTGGGAGCTGAGAGTTCCCAGCACACAACGGGAAAAGCCCGTCTTTTGCCCGAGACTGCGGGCCGGAAGTGGGTGCGGATACCTGTCTTTAGACAGGTATCTGCACCCCCCTGAAAGGTGTCAAATGTGACACCGGAGGGGGGGAGGGTTCCGATCAGCGGATCTTCACTTTAGGGTGGAGATCCGCTTTAAGGGCCCTTTCACACTGAATAAAGTGGAATACATTTGGATGCATTTTGAATTGCACTCCAACTCCATAGACGGGCCAACATTAAGGTAATCATATGGACAGAGTTCACATCGTTGCAGTGCAATAAAATAAAGTTGACATGCTGCATTTTTCCGCACGCACTGGAAACGCACTAAAAACGCTCATAAAACATCCTGCGCCACACTGTGCCTCTTAAACCAAGAAAGCCAAGCCCAAATCTTTTAGAAAAATGCACTGCAAACGCACCGTAAAACACTTTCAAGTGCACTTCAAATGCATGGAGCTGGTTCGCACAGCTCTGGGGCAGCCGTGGTCCGCATTTGGAAAGGGTCCAGACATAAAACGTAGTTTTGCCCACACACGATCGTTTTAAATGACGTTTTTGAAAACTTTGTTTTTTTTTTCATCACAAAAAGTGATCGTGTGTACGTGGCATGAGAATTACATATCCCACAGTACTTTGCTGCCTGGAAGCAGGGATTCCTGTACTGACTCTGCCTCCTGAAACTCCTGTGATGCCCTGTACACACGATCGGTTCTTCTGATTGAAAATAGACCGTTTTCATCAGAAGAACCGATCGTGTGTGGGCACCATCAGTTTTTTTCCCATCGGTGAAAAAAAATAGAACCTGTTTTAAAATTTTCGTATGGTTAAAAAACCAATAGATTTTCCCACAGACGATCGTTTTTTTCTATCGGTCAAAAATCCACGCATGCTCAGAATCAAGTCGCCGCATGCTCGGAAGCATTGAACTTCATTTTTCTCTGCACGTTGTTGTTTTACGTCACCGCGTTGGACACGATCGGATTTTTAATTGATGGTGTGTAGGCAAGACTGATGAAAGTCAGCTTCATCGGATATCTGATAAAAAAATCCATCGGCTCGTTTTCATCAGACGAACTGATCATGTGTATAGGGCATTAGTGTCTCTGTAAGTCAGAAGGCAGGCTCTAGGAAATCGGTGACGCAGCAATGTCTACTCACGGGACATAGTGCATGTGTGTTACATGATTCAAGAAAACAGATATGTGAGGATCTATAAAAAAGTAAGCTTACAAACTCCAAGAATGTTCAGATTATTAAGATTAGGCTAGACATAATTTAAACATGTTGTGAGAATTAATATAGGATTTTATATTTGACTATTGGAGATTTAATCTCCAAATACGGAAAGGTTTCTTCACAGTAAGAGCTGTGGAATAGACTCCATCGAGAGCTGGTTCTGTAAAGCTCAGTAGATTACTTATAAAAAGGCCTGGATTCTTTCTTAAATGTACATGCGGTAATATCTAACATTTATAGGTGAAGTTGATCCAGGGAAAATCCAATTGCCTCTCGGGGGATCAGGAAGGATTTTTTTTCCCCTGCTGTAGCAAATTGGATCATACTCTGTTGGGTTTTTTTGCCTTTCTTTGGATCAACTGTGGGTATAGAATTGTGTATATGTTTTTTTTTTTTTTTTTCTCCCCTTTAATTGGTTGAACTAGATGCACTTGTGTCTTTTTTTCAACCGGATTAACTATGTAGCCATAGATACTTATCAATTATTCATGTTTTTAAATGATAATTGACAACTTATTAATTTTATCAAAGCTGCACATCATGTAGAATTAACATGTGTTGTGTTATGTAGCCTGCTAGATACATTGTTTGGAGGTGTGTCACAGACTCTCTGTTGTTTTTTTGATCATTTGATCTATGAGCCCTCTTTTCTTTTTTTTTTTTTTCGGAAAACAATCCGGCTTCTAACCTATGAGGACTCATTCACTATTTCACGTGACATATAGATTTTTATATGTTTTTGGGAAACAATGAGTGTTTTTTCTTTTTATTAACATCTGAGAATGTTTATTTGTTGTCATATTGTTTATGCACGTCGTTTATGAGGTTCTAGCGCAATTCTTTATATATATATATATATATATATATATATATATATATATATATATATATATATATATATATATATAAATGTTTTTCTTCTTTAATCACTTACATTACATGTTTTTTGTTTTTCTCCATGAAGCTCTTGCTGATTTACATGGAGATGGCGAGTATAAGGTAATACTTGTTCAATATAAATAGATACTCTTTTATATAAATATATTTTTTATCACATAAATACCCATATTGACTTTCTGTTGCAGATGGTGGTGGGTGACCTGGGCAGTGGGCCCTATAACATGAAGCTAAAAGTGTTCAAAGGCACAAGTCTGTTGTCAGAAAATGCCTTGCTTGACATGCCAACTGCTGTCGTGGCTTTCCTGATGGATCAGAATGAGCCACGTACACCAGCTGTAGCCGTGGCTTCTGGACCCTTCATATTTGTATACAAGAATTTGAGACCCTACTTTAAGTTCACCCTGCCAGCACTGGAAGTCAATGCTTTGGAGAAGGAAGTCTGGGATCAAGCTAAAGAGGTAGGATGGAGCAAGAATGGACTGACAACAACTATTGTATTTGCAGTGCCAGGATAAGGTCATTCAGGGTAAAGATGCCAAACTGCGAATCCCCCTCCCTGCCCCATTCGTGACGTGTAAGTTTAGAGCGCCCTTATTCCCACAGTGTAAACCATTATACCCAGGGTAGCTCTTCCTTTTGCCCACCCCTTGTCCTGCTTCTGTGTATATGTCCCCGAGATGAATGGAGCCTGGAGCTGCCCATATGTAGTTGTTACATGGCTGTTTTGTAGGTAGTGTATGTTATAGAACAGCAGCGAAACATGTAATTTAGGCTATTGGTAGGTTGGGTTTTAGGTCATGTAATAGGAAAAGTAGAGCCAGCATTCTAGTTTTGTGTCGTACACTCTGCATCCTTCAAGCCTCTCAGCCTGGGTAAAGTTTTTGTAAAATGAATAGAATAATCTCATACTGGACATTCTTTAAAGCAGGGTTTATCAATCAGGGTTCCTTCCAGAGGTTGCGAAGGGTTTCTTGAGCAAGTTCTGCCTCTTATAAATTCCCACTAACACCATTGATCTTTTTAGCTATTTATAAGAGGGCTAATTCTTTCCAATGACCACAAGTGTAAGGAACATTCTTCCCACTGACTATAGCACTAATGTATCACGAGTTGTGGCTATAGTAATTTTTTTTAGGGGTTCCCTGAGACTGGAAAGTTCTTTTTGGGATTCCTCTGTTGAAAGGGTAAATAAGAGATACTCTAAGGACTACCACACAGCCTAATTTCAGCTAATGTGGCATGAATTTGAGCCATGGGTGAATTTTTGACATTTTGACATGTGACATTTTTTGACCACAGTGGCATCACTAGGGTTGGTGTCGCCCCCTCCACCAACTATAGACCCCCCACTCCATCAGTACAGACCTCCTCCAAGATTAGACCCCCCCCCATCTATCAGTATAGACTTCTCCCTCAGTAAACCCCCCCTCTTCCATCAGTACACCCTCCCTCGGGACAAACCACCTGCCTCCTCTATCGGTACAGACCCCCCCTTAGGATAAACCACATCCATCAGTACAGACCCCCCCCTTAGGATAAACCACCCCCCTCCTCCATCAGTACAGACCCCCTCAGGATAAACCACCCCCTCAGGATAAATCACCCCCCTTCATCAGTACATAGTTACATAGTTACATAGTTAGTCAGGTTGAAAAAAGACACAAGTCCATCCAGTTCAACCATAAAAAAAAAAAAAAATAAAACAAAGTAAAACACAGTACATCCTCCCATACACCCAACTCCATACCCACAGTTGATCCAGAGGAAGGCAAAAAACCCCAGCAGAGCGATGATCCAATTTGCTACCGGAGGGGAAAAAATTCCTTCCTGATCCCCCGAAAGGCAATCGGATTTACCCCGGATCAACTTTACCTACAAAACTTAGTACTCAGTTATATTATGTGCATTTAGGAAAGAATCCAGGCCTCTCTTAAAGCAATCTACTGAGCTGGCCAGAACCACCTCTGGAGGGAGTCTGTTCCACATTTTCACAGCTCTTACTGTGAAGAAACCTTTCCGTATTTGGAGGTGAAATCTCTTTTCCTCCAGACGTAAAGAGTGCCCCCTTATCCTCAGCGTTGACCTTAAAGTGAATAACTCAACACCAAGTTCACTATATGGACCTCTTATGTATTTGTACATGTTGATCATATCCCCCCTTATCTCCTCTTCTCAAGAGTGAATAAATTCAGTTCCTCTAATCTTTCCTCATAGCTGAGCTCCTCCATGCCTCTTATCAGTTTGGTTGCCCTTCTCTGCACTTTCTCCAGTTCTCCGATATCCTTTTTGAGAACTGGTGCCCAAAACTGGACTGCATATTCCAGATGAGGTCTTACTAATGATTTGTACAGGGGCAAAATGTTATCTCTCTCTCTGGAGTCCATACCTCTCTTAATACAAGAAAGGACTTTGCTCGCTTTGGAAACCGCAGCTTGGCATTGCATGCCATTATTGAGCTTATGATCAACTAAAACACCCAGATCCTTCTCCACTACAGATCCCCCCAGTTGTACCCCCCCTAGCATGTATGATGCATGAATATTCTTAGCCCCCAAGTGCATAACTTTACATTTATCAACATTAAACCTCATCTGCCACTTAGTCGCCCAATTAGACAGAGCATTGAGGTCGGCTTGTAAATTGGAGACATCCTGCAAGAACATTATTCCACTGCATAGCTTGGTGTCATCTGCAAAATCAGAAATGTTACTTTTGATCTCAGACCCAATATCATTTATAAATATATTGAAAAGTAAGGGACCCAACACTGAACCTTGGGGTACACCGCTGATAACCTTGGACCATTCAGAGTAAGAATCATTAACCACAACTCTCTGAATTCTGTCTTTCAGCCAGTTTTCTATCCATTTACAAACTGATATATCTAATCCTGTAGACCTTACCTTACACATGAGCCGTGTGTGGGGAACTGTATCAGGTTTGTCTGACAACTTCTGTCTTTCATGAATCCATGCTGTCTGCTGCTTAAATAGTTTGTTTCCAGCAAGAACTCATCCACGTGGTCTTTTATTAAACGTTCCAGTATCTTCCCAACTATAGAAGTTAAACTAACAGGTCTATAGTTACTAGGTAAAGACTTTGTTCCCTTTTTAAATATGGGCACCACATTGGCTTTATGCCAATCCAGTGGTACTATTCCTGTCATTAATGAGTCCCTAAATATTAGATACAGTGGCTTTGAAATTTCAGAGCTCAATTCTTTTAGGATCCGTGGGTGGATGCCATCTGGTCCAGGTGCTTTATCCACCTTTATTCTGTCTAAATATTTCTGGACCATATCACTTTTGAGCTATTGTGGATTTGGGGCTGTGTCAATCCCACCACCTATATCGACATGAGCTCCCCCATTCTCCATTGTATACACAGAGCTGAAGAAAGCATTTAATAAATTTGCCTTCTCTATGTCCTCAGTCACCCACTTTAGATTATTTTACATGCTCAGACTTGACCTTTTTACTATTAATATATTTAAAGAATTTTTTGGGGTTTGTCCTACTATCTTTTGCAATCTGTCGTTCATTTTGAATTTTTGCATCCTTGATTTCCTTTTTACATATTCTATTATATTCTTTGTAACATTTAAACGACACTAGTGTTCCTTCATTTTTATATTTTTTAAAAGCTATTTTCTTATTGTTTATAGCTTTTTTAACTTTGACCGTGAGCCACATAGGTTTTATCTTTAGCCTTTTAAACTTATTGCCCATGGGAATATACTTTGCAGTGAGGTTCCAAAGAGTCTTTTTGAAGAATTCCCATTTCTGTTCTGTGTTCATCGGTGCCAATATTCCCTCCCAGTCCAAGCCCTGGAGAGGAGTCCTCATGCTTTGAAAATTTGCTCTCTTGAAATTAAGTGTTTTTATCTTTCCTGTATGTATTTCTTGCTTATAGTTTACATTAAACAAAATCATGTTATGATCACTGCTACCCAGGTGTTCCTTTATCTGAACATTAGTAATGAGCTCTGCATGGTTTGAGATTACCAGGTCCAACAGAGCATCATTCCTAGTTGGGGTCTCAATAAACTGGACCATAAAATTGTCCTGCAATAGGTTTTTAAATTTTTGTCCTTTAACTGTCCCAGAAATTCCATTATTCCAGTCAATTTCTGGGTAGTTAAAATCCCCCATTATTATCACCGTCCCTGCCCTTGCAGCCCTTTCCATCTGTGCAAGGAGCCGAGTCTCCACCTCCTCATTAACATTGGGTGGTCTATAACAAACTCCAATGATTAGCTTTGAACTACGCACATCTGTATGCAGTTCCACCCATAATGCTTCAACTTCATCACACTCTCCATCAACCAGGTCCTCTTTCACGCTTGCTTTGAGGTCACTTCTCACATAGAGACAGACCCCTCCACCTTTCCTTTTTACCCTGTCTTCCCGAAAGAGAGCATAGCCAGGAATATTAATAGCCCAGTCATGTGAGGATTGAAGCCAAGTTTCAGCAATACCGATTACATCATAGCTCTCCTCATGTACCAGAGCTTCCAACTCACCTGTTTTGCTTGGAAGGCTTCTGGCATTGGTGAACAAACACTTAAATGTATTGTTACATTTTTCGCTGGCGTTTTTCATATGATTCATATAATTTTTAGTAGTGCAAATGGCACTATAATTTCCAATGGCTGTTTGCAACATGGGAACTTTCTTGTCACCTGCCATAACCCCACCTCCATCTATCCCCATTCCACTCTCCATTAATGTCTGACCCCTAACTGACCTGTGTGCCCGATGTAATTCATGTTCACCCTCCCCCCTCAAGTCTAGTTTAAATACTCCTCCAGCATTCCCCTAAACCTCTCCCCCAGCACAGCAGACCCCCTTCCATTCAAGTGCAAACCATCTTTAGCATATAGGTTGCACCCCAATGAAAAGTCATCCCAGTGCTCTAGAAACCCAAATCCCTCCTTCCTACACCAGGTCTTTAGCCATGCATTCAGCTCTCTAATCTCCCCCTGCCTTTCCTGTGTTGCGCATGGCACAGGCAATATTTCAGAGAATATCACCTTGGAGGTCCTTCCCTTCATCTTGCAGCCTAGTTCTTTAAATTGATTCTTAAGGAGCCTCCACCTTCCATGTATACTGTCATTGGTTCCAACATGGACCAAGACAGCTGGGTCATGCCCAGCCCCTCCCAGTAATTTATCCACCCGGTCCACCACATGCCGAACCCTGGCACCAGGGAGACAGCAAACCATTCGGTTGAGGCGATCCTGGCGACAAATTATTCTATCAGTCCTGATTATAGAATCCCCTATTACCACCAACTGTCTAGGCCTACCTGCACTCCCCTCACCACTTCTACTAGATGGGTTGCTCTCCCGGCTGTTAGGGGTAGCAGTAACATCTAGGGCTGCCACCTCTGTGTTAGCCACCTCCACATCTTCACCCAACTTGGCAAATTTGTTTTGATGCACAAACACAGGATTGGCCTTCCTTGTCTGCAAGCCCCTTCCACTCCCTCTAACTACATTAACCCATCTTCCTATCTGATAATCCTGACTTGCCCCTCCACCCTCCACATTAACCCTACTGACCACCTGCTCAGCGAGCAGAGGACCCCTTTCAAGGTTGTCCTTTCTGCCCAGTGTTGCAACTTGCTCCTCCAGATCTCTAATGCGAGCTTCCAGAAGGGCAACCTGCACACATCTGTCACAGCGGTATCCATCCTGGAGCTGTTGCACCAATTTTGTATACATGTGACACACTGTGCACTGAGCAAAACCTTCAACCCTGCTAGCACACATTTCCCAGTTACAATATAATTACTTGTAGGAAGTTTAAGATGTTACTTACAGTTTAGACCCTTCTCCATCAGATAAGACCGACCCCCCTCCTCCATCAGTACCAACCCCCCCCCCCCCCAGTATAAACCACCTCCCTTTCAGAAATGGGAAAAGTGAAGCAGGCCTAGGATATAGTTCAGGTGTACTGACAAAACTGCCAAAGCTCTCTGGGATTAGTATATAAATGTAGCAGGGGAGTATGTTGAAAAATAAATGTAGTTACCACTCCTTGAAATTTTGTTTTACTATATAAACTCAAAAGGCCCAGTTTAACTTAAACGCCCTTGTAAAACCTGAAAATAAATAAGTGCTAATACTGCTTAAAATCTAGTCATATACTGTCTCGCTCTGTGCATGCTCAGTCGTGCTCTATGTTTTGGCACCATGGCTAAAATCGGAGCTACTACAGGCTGATCTGTTGATAGCCTTTACTACTGCTCAAGGGCTCTGGGCTTCAGCAAAATGGCAGCCTCCAGCAAGAAGAAACAGGAACAATGCTGGAGGAAATTTACAAAACACACTCATTTTGGTAGAATATTGAACATTATTTTTATCAAGTTGTTCTGGGTAAAGTTCCACTTTAAAGAGCAAATAAATCCTATACTGGTATTTTAGGGCCCAACTCCAGGCACTATCTTTTGCATACATTTTCAGTATTCATTAGCCCTTTCCCTTTTAAAGTGCTTCTGTTGTTCTCTAATCAATTGCAGTAAGGCCAGTGCCTTCACCCACTAATGCCATGTACACACGATCGGTCCATCCGATGAGAACGGTCTGATGGACCGTTTTCATCGGTTAACCGATGAAGCTGACTGATGGTCAGTCGTGCACACACACCATCAGTTAACAAAACGATCGTGTCGGAACACGGTGACGTAAAACACAACGACGTGCTGAAAAAAATGAAGTTCAATGCTTCCAACCATGCATCGACTTGATTCTGAGCATGTGTGGATTTTTAACCGATGGTCGTGCCTACAAACGATCGGTTTTGTTCTATTGGTTAGGAATCCATCGGTTGGCTTTTTTTTAACTGATGGTTAAATAACCGATGGCGCCCACACACGATCGGTTTTGACCGATGAAAGCGGTCCATCAGACCATTCTAATCGGTTTGACCAATCGTGTGTACGCAGCATAACTCTGCTTTGCCATTCACTTTATGAGTTAAAAGTACTTTATAAGTAATTTTTTTTTTTTTTTTATATATACTACTACTGCCAGTGCTCAGCGCCTTATAATGGAACTGTGATAATGCGGCAGGAAATCTGACACTAACTGCCACTGACATCACCAGTGAGACGAATAAAGTGATCAGTGATATTCTATACACTGTCACTGTACTAATCACACTGTCTGGGAAAGGGTTAACATTGAGTAATCGGGGATGCCTGACAATGTGTAATGTGTGCTGATTTTTACTAAAGATATATTTTTTTGTTTCTTATTCCTGCTTTGCATGGAGAAGAAACAAAGCAATTTTACAGAGCTCTGTGTTTGTCAGCACAGGACTCGGGACTGTGATTGGACAAAGCCGATCAGCAGGTCCCGGACATGAATCATTGGTTGGGACCCGTTAACGTACTACGCTGTGTACAATCACAGCAGGTGTCGGCAGGGCGGATGCGCGTACCCTAAACCTGAAATGGACAGCGACGCACCAGTACGTCACCTTGCCTCTACAAGGGCCCACCTGCAATGTACTTCAGAAATGCAAAGTGACGTACTGGTATGTCGCTGCCTGTTTCCAGGTTTAGGGCACGCGCATGTGGTTAATTCATAGGTCTACCATGGTTAACACTTAAATGCATATTTATAAAGCAGTGAATGTGATTTCACGAACGGTGAATCAATTGCCATTTAAAAACACATGCAACTGGAAGATTCATCTGCAGTGAATGTTCGGTGATTGTCAGATTCACTGTTTATAAGTATGTTCTTTCAAACAGAATATACAACATATAAATAGCACTTTCTGATGTCATACAATGCTGTTTATTTAAATATTATTTGCATAGAAAATAATACTCCTTTGTTTCATCTCTGATTTAGGACAGAATAGATCCATTGACTTTAAAAGAGATGCTTGAGGGGATCAGGTATGGATTGGAGTCTGGGACTGCTAGTTCCCTAGTTAAAGTCGTTTATGTGAAAGCCTGTGCCAGTATTAATGTCCATTCTTTGTCCAGTAACTCCTAAAGAAAATGTGTATGAGCCATTTTTTTTTTTTTAACAATAGAATGTATGAGCTATTTTACTTGGCAAAATATATATTTTTTTTTCATTTTGTCCAGCCAGTTTTGTCAGTTACATAATTCTGACACTCATCAGCCAAGTAGGAGACAAAAATGGGTTTGCTTGGTGGAGCTTTGTGTAGAAATCCGCTCTATATTTAGGACAGCTGCTACCAGGGGCGGACTGACCATTGAGTCGGGCACTGCCCGAGGGCCCCATGCCACTAGGGGGCCCCATCAGGGATGCCAGGCTCAGTAAAACCAGGGACAGTATGTAAAAATCTATGGGTTTTTTTCATCTGTCCCTGATATGTCCAAAACCGACATGCTTTTGATGTGAAAATCCTGAGATTTTAGTTGCACTGCCTCCTGGCATGGTGGCCATCTGTAAGTCCAGGAGCCCCATAATCTTCTATTGCCTGGGGGCCCCATGAGTTGTCAGTCCGCCCCTGGCTGCTACAATCTTCAAAGTGTTTTTACACCCAAGATCCAGAAGAATTAATTGTGCAAATAGATATGAGGGGATTCATGCACTCACTTTTCACAGTATTTGGATCAACTGCAGAGGTAGAGCAGAAGTGATTGCCCTTTCAGTATTTCAGCACATACCAACCTGTACCTGTTGTTAACAGATTGAACTGATACATTATTACAAAGCCAGTGTCGTTGTTATTGCAAGGCTATCGCTGATCCCCCCCCCCTATTTTTGATCCAATCCAGTGTGGGGTAATTGAACACTGAGCATACTGTGACAAGTGATTCTATGGTCAAACTTTAGGAATCCAACTATACCTATGAGAGACTAATTCAACTACAACTTACCGAAGGTCTTTATCCAAGACCAAACAAGCAATTTAAACTGAAATCTCAGTAATACTGTTGGCCCCTGGGGATAATTGATTCATTATCCTCCTTGTCAACACCAGGATTTACTTCAGTACTTGGAATTACCAAACGTGACTTATTTATTATTGATTGCACGTGCTGCTCTAATAAAATCCATTTAGGTGATCACCTAATATGCTCCCCACCTCTCCCCCCCCCCCCTCCCTCCACTCCCTCCCTTTACACCTGGTCCAGCCCCTTGTGAGTTGCACGCATTGATTTTCACAACAAAATATTCACTGATTGATACCTATTTAATTAATTACTCAGATTCCCTCCGTAAGGCCCCTTTCACACAGGGCGGATCAGTAACTCTGAGTGAGTGGGGCGTATCTATGCGCCTGATTCTTAGAATCAGTTACGCATAGATTTGTGTTAGATCCGACCGGCGTTAGTCACTTACGCCGTCATATCCAAGTTGCATATTTACGCTGGCCACTAGGTGGCGTTTCCGTCGATTTATGCACCGAATATGCAAATGAGCTAGATATGCAGACTCACAAACGTAGTTGCGGCCGGCGTATCTATTTGCGTCGTTTACGTTAGAGTTACGCCCGGCGTAAAGTTACCCCTGCTATAGTGAGGCGCAGCCAATGTTAAAAAGTGGAAAACTTCATATCAATCAGTCACTGATCCGTTTGTGGCTTATATGGGACTTTGCACAACTAGAAATTATTTTTGCACTGTGAATTTATTATTGCACATTATTCTCGCCACGATTAACCTTTCTTCACTGGTGACCTTGCTATGCAATTGTGTTTATATTTACCTGGGCAGATGTTCTGTCCAAGACTATCACATGTTATTTAATTATAGGTTTATGTTATGCATTTGTGTTGTTTATAATCACTCACCTACCTAGTTTATGTTGCACATTTAGTACACCCATCAATATAGACAGGTGTTATACCGAGTCTATCCACTAGCGCCCTCTATATCTTTTCTTTTGCAGCCAATGTTAAGTATGGACGTCGGGACAGCGTCGTATTGTACGTCGTTTACGTAAGTCGATTCAGAATGGGGCTGGGCGTAAGTTACGTTCACGTAGTTTATATTGACTATTTGCGACGTGATTTGGAGCATGCGCACTGGGATACGTTCACGGCCGGCGCATGCGCGTCGTTTATGTCGGGTCACGATTAGTTTACATACAACACGCCCCCTACCTGCCCTATTACACAGGGATACGCCGGTCCATTTACGCTACGCCGCAACCTACGAAGCAAGTGCTTTGTGAATACAGCACTTGCCTGTAAAAGTTGCGGAAGCGTACCGTAAATCGGATACGCTACGCCCGCACAAAGATATGCTCTTCATCCTGAATCTAGCCCTTAGCGTCCATTTTTAATTTGTTACAAACGCTGATCCAGTACACTGAGAGCCGAGTGCAATAATCTTCATATTTATTCAGACAAGCAGAAGACAAACCTATTTCCTAGTTCATCTGTTTGGATTGCCTCTTTAAGGCCCTGTACACACGATCAGACAGGTCCGATGAAACTTGTCCGACGGACCGTTTTCATCAGACAACTCTGAACTTGTCTGATGTGCGTACACACCATCGGACCAAAATCCGATCAGACCAGAACACGGTGACGTAGAACACAACGACGTGATGAAAAAACGAAGTTCAATGCTTCCAAGCATGCTTGATTCTGAGCATGCGCGGGTTTTCGGTCCGATGTTTTAAAACTTTGGTCCGACGGACAATGGTCCGATAGGCCGTACACACCATCTGCAGACCAGTTTCATCGGACATGTCCGATGGTGTGTACGCGGCCTTACAGAAAAACAAGTGGTTTCCACTCTTTTGCTAACTCTGTTAGGACCTTCCTGCATTGTGTGTGTGTGTGTGTGTGTGGTGTTTTTGTTTTTACTGTACACCTTAAACTGATAGTAAATTGTATGTTTTTTTCATTACTTTGACTCATTTCGATGCCTACTTTTTTGAACTTTTTCCATGTCCATTTAACATTATGGTTTACAAAGCCATACCACATATCCTGGAAGGATTCCGACAATTGATTTACAGTATGTAGAGCAAAGTTGGCATCATGTGTTTTTTCTCCCTTTTTTTTATACATCCTAAAATGTTGTTTGGATTTGACACTGCTGCTTAACATTGAGTTCTGCTTATATTAATGCTACGCAATATTCCAAGTCTAGCACTGTGTGATTTTTGTTTCTTTGTGCAGGGACAAGGCAGAGATTCCTCTCTCAGTGAGATCATTGCGGTATGTATATTTCAGATGTCTTTCAGAAAAAATTAACTTTATAATGGTATAGATCAGGGGTCCCCAAACTACGGCCCGTGGGCTGCATCCGGCCCGCCAGTGTGATTTACCCAGCCCGCGGACTGCCCCTTTAATATCGCAGCAATCCCCTTCCCCTCTGCTACCTTTTTATCGCACAAGACGAATAACATGACAGGTCCGAACAGAAGGCGGGTATTTTGAGTTAAAGGGGTTGTAAAGACAAAAATATTTTCCTCTTAAATTAAAGTCTGACAGTAGCTGATAAAGTAAAAAGTAATGTTTTGCATTATAACTAGTTTGATACCTGTTGAAATTGAGCTGTTTTATTCACCTCCGTCACTCCTGAATCGTTATTCTCACTGACTTCCTGGTTTGCGGTTCTTGCTACATCACGGCCTAATGGGAACTACATTTCCCATTCGGCTTAGCCTCCATGCCTGTGAGGGATAAGAGAGCATCTTCACACAGGGCTGTAGTCATAGGGAGGGGGTGAGAACATTCTACTTTCCACCATGCAAAACAGCTCAGGTGCTGATGGAAAGCAAGAAGAGGAGAGACAGGAAATTACATTTTCAAACCTGGATTACTGTATTTTGGAGGTCAAAAGGAAAAACGAGGTAAGTGATATTTAAATGCTCTAGCTTACAGCAATCAATTAAACGAATAAAAAACAAACCTTTAGTGTTCCTTTAAAGCGGAGTTCCACCCAAAAATGGAACTTCCGCTTAATCCCCTCCCCCTTACATGCCACATTTGTCATGTAATTTTTTTTGGGGGGGGGGAGTGGGGGCTTCAGTAGGAGTGGGACTTCCTGTCCCACTTCCTGCTTCCGCCGAGGGGCTGGTAAGGCGATTAGGCCTAATCGCCTTACTGCAGCCCCTCCCTTTGGCGATCGTCTAGGACACTGACAGGTCCTAGACGATCGCTTGTCCAATCAGCGGCGGGCCGTGCCGCGCACATGCGCAGTGCGGCTCGCGCATGCGCAGTGGGTGCCCGTCCGTGAAGCCGAAGGCTGTCACGGCTGGGTGCCCACAGTCGCAATGAGGATGCCGGCCGGGGAGGGGTGGAGAGGAGCGGAGCCCCGGTCGGCGCGTCGCTGAAACGTGGAGAAGGTAAGTGTCTGTTTATTAAAAGCCAGCAGCTACACTTTTTGTAGCTGCTGACTTTTAATAAACATTACATTTGGGTGGAACAACCCTTTAAGCAGTGGGGCGATTTCAGCAATCAAACACCTGCATTTCACTAGCACAGTCCTGCCCTTTGTCCGGACCTGCCATGCTTCGTGTCTTGTGTGATTGAGGTAGCATAGAGGTGAAGTGATGGGATGTTATAGGAGGGGCGACAGTGTAATATCGATGGGGGGGTCTGTTATGGGGGGCTATGTGAGGAGAGGAGTTTGTGTTGGGTGGGCTTTGTGATGGGGGATCTGCTATGGGGGCTTTTTGATGTGGGGAATCTCTGATGGAGAGGAGTCTGTGATGGGGGGTCTGTTATTCTGGGCTTTGTGATGGAGAGGAGTTTGTGTTGGGTGTCTTTATGATGGGGAGGATCTGTTATGGGGGCTTTTTAATGGAGAGGAGTTTGTGATGGGGGGTCTGTTATTGGGGGCTTTGTGACGGAGAGAAGTTTGTGTTGGGGGGGGGGGGGGCTTTGTGATAGGGGGGCCTAATATGAGGGGGATCTGTGATGGATAGGAATTTGGGGGGGTGGGCCTGTGTTGGGGAGGGGTTCTGTGATGATGAGAGTCTGTGAAATACTAATACGTTTATGCTAATTAAAATTGTTCTTTATTTTAAATATTGTATTGGTTTTATCCTATTTTTTTGCACTTCAGATAAGATGTGTGCAGGTTCATATTTTTTTAAACTATAGTCCAGCCCCCACACTCTGAGGAACCGTAAACTGGCCCCCTGTTTAAAACGTTTGAGGACCCCTGGTATAGATTTTTCTTAATAGGCTGAGCACCTTACTCCTCAATGACCATCTGGCTCTTTACTCTTCTGCAGGTTCCTGATGCTTGATCCACAGGAAATGGATGCCTTTGTAAACACATATAAACAAGTACCTCTAAAACGACAGGTAACCATCTACTTTTTATTTATTTTTTATTACTTGCGTGAGGCATTATTGAGAAAGTATTCTTCGGTAGCATTGACAAGCAACAGAAAGTGGAGCAGCAAACACATATACATAGGCTTTGGAGCTTGTTTTTAAAAGAGAAGTATGGATTTTTCTTCTTTTTTTTAATTAACGTTATATTCACCTAAGTCTTTGCACTGAGAACTGAGCGATCAAATGCCACTGATTGCTCAGTTCTCCCCCTTCCGCTCTGAGCAAAGAGCTGTGACTCCAGTGGTTACTGAAGCGCTGGGCTGGGGAGGAAGCAGCTGGCTCAGTCTTCCAGCGCGTAGCTGAGAGGCTGAGTCGTCTCGTGTTCCTGCCATCTGGGTGGATCTTTGGCCATTCTTCTTCTTTAACCACTTGCCGACTGAATAACTTGCATATACTGTGGAAGGGTGGCACTGCTGTGCTGGTTGACGTACCTAGTAAGTGATCCGACACTTCTGGGTAGGGGGCACGCATGCGCACAGCCGGCGGCCCTCTCCCACGGTGATAATACACAGCAGGAGCTGATCTGCAGGTACTCTCTGATCATCCAGCACAGAGGCACACCATCGTTCTGCCTCTATGTAAACAAGGGAGTTCGCTGTTCTGACAGGAGGGAAGCCATGGATCCTGTGTCTCTACAAATAAGGGACATGGATCCATGTCTTTTCCTAGTAAAAGCATCCCCCACACTGTAAAAAAAACAGAGGCTAGGCACACAGTTAACCCTCTGGGCTTGTTAGCATTTTGAGCTGGGATATTTTTCTATGCAGCAGGGCTTAATTTAACTTCCTGAGCTGCCTTTCCCTTCCCCTACATCCAGGCTGAGTGCTCCCGTTACTAAAGTCTAACATAAAAGAAGATTGGGGTATTTATGCTAGCTGTGTGCAGCAATATATGTAATGGTTTTTGATGAATTCATAACTGGATTAAATGGTCATTTTCACAGCTGTCTAGAGTTCAGTTTGGGTATTGATCTGTCATCATTTATGTTTTTATATGTTTCGAAAGAGATGTGTGTCTCTCTCTCTAAAGTAAGTAGATATATTGCGCTAAACTAGTGAAAAAATAATAATAAATAAATGAATAATAAATGTTGCAAGGCAGCCAACACAACAGTGGATATGTATAAAGAATGTGAGTTAAAAGTGTAGCGCCAGTGAAAAAGTCCCCTTAGGGAAAGGGACTGATGAACCTTGATATCAATTAGGCCATGAAAGACCCATATAGGACAAGGTAAAATAGAAAAACTATTCAACTAGGTAGAACAAAAAATTCCTAAATATGACATAAATTAATCCATATATAGTGAACATGAAATAATTGCTGAAAGATGAGTATATTCAAACAAATCAACTCAGTGTAACAGTGAACTATTATTCAATAATATCCCATAGATGAGTCCATGTGTAGTGATTATGAACTATATGCTTCAGATAGGTGCATTCAAACAGATCTTGAAGAGGGGAAAAATTGAGATGGGTACTTCTTACCGGATGGAGTAGACCCACAGCTCACCTTACGGTGGGGGGTCCAATGGGGTTTGATGGGCCAAGCACCCTCCTGGATCACCGTGTCTCCTGATGGATGCCTGGAGAGATATCTTGAATTCAGCAGTCAACGATCAGGTGAAAAGCATAAATTCAGCAATCCAATGTTTAGCCAGGAAGCTCCAAACGTAAGTATAGGGGTTAACTCCCAAGGTGTCCAATCATAAAAAGTAATAAAAGAGAGAGGGAAACCTCCTCATAGTGTAAAAATGTTTTTAATGTTACAAAAACACACTAAAAACAATAAAATTAAATCCAAATTCCACATGAAACCACAAATGGTTTGAAGGAGAAAGTCCAAAAAAACGTAAATTCAATCACCATCACACACATGTGAGAGCAGAGAAAATAAAGACCATAATGACAAAATGCGCATAGGGTGGTGAAGAGCATAGAACCCGACCAGTTTCGTCTTAATAGACATCTACTGGGGTAGATTGTTTTGTTGTGTGTTTTGTTTGTACCGTGTGTTTTTTGTTTGTACCGTGTGTTTTTTGTTTGTACCGTGTGTTTTTTGTTTGTACCGTGTGTTTTTTGTTTGTACCGTGTGTTTTGTTTGTACCGTGTGTTTTGTTTTGTACCGTGTGTTTTGTTTTGTACCGTGTGTTTTGTCTGTACCGTGTGTTTTGTCTGTACAGTGTGTTTTGTCTGTACCGTGTGTTTTGTCTGTACCGTGTGTTTTGTCTGTACCGTGTGTTTTGTCTGTACCGTGTGTTTTGTCTGTACCGTGTGTTTTGTCTGTACCGTGTGTTTTGTCTGTACCGTGTGTTTTGTCTGTACCGTGTGTTTTGTCTGTACCGTGTGTTTTGTCTGTACCGTGTGTTTTGTCTGTACCGTGTGTTTTGTCTGTACCGTGTGTTTTGTCTGTACCGTGTGTTCTGTATGTATTCTGTGTTCTATGTACTGTGTGTTCTGTATGTATTGTGTGTATTTTGTGTTCTGTGTTCTCTGTATGTATGGTGTGTTCTGTATGTATTGTGTGCTCTGTATGTACAGTGTGGTCTGTGTGTATTTTGTGTTCTCTATATGTATTGTATGTACTGTGTGTTCTGTGTTCTTTGTATGTACACTGTGCTCTGTATGTATTGTGTGCTCTGTATGTATTGTGTGTGTGTGTACTGTGTATAGTGTGTTCGGGTATTGGGAGCCGTGACAGCATAGGATGGGTGGATAAGGACCTAGAGGGGTTTGCGCTGCCCAAAAAATGTTATTACCAGCTGCCATTGCAGTACATATATATTTTTTTGTAAGCGTTTCTTCTGACTGTATTCTGTAGACTGTGATTACATGTATGGCAACCCTGAAGAAGAACATGGCGGATGAGGATGCTGTGTGCTGTCTTGTTATCGGTACAGAAAGTGGAGAAATATTTATACTGGATCCAGAGGCGTTTACTATTCTTACTCGAGTGAGTACCATTGAAAAGCATTTATGATTTACGTTTTAGGCCTCATGCACACTGGACGTTAAAATAACGTTATAAAAACGCCAGTAGCTTTGCAGTGAGTTTTTCAATGTTTTTGCAAAAGAGTTTTTTTTTTATGTTTTTTTTTTGTTTTTGTTTTACGTTTTTCTGCATTAGCATTTTATAGCTTTTGTTTTGTTTTATTATTTTTTTATCAGCGTTTATTGACATTAGAGCATTTTTACAGCTGAAAAAATCCTCTCTGAACCCACTAGTTTTGTGTTTTGTTTTTTTTTGTACAGTAAAAACAGTTAATGACAGCCTATGTGTGCATGGACACATAGGATAACATGATGAGGAGTTTATTGACTGTAGAAAAAAACAGCAGCTGTAAAAACGTCCAAAAATATCCAGTGTGCATAAGGCCTTATAAACTTCAAGGATCTTCATTGACCAGCTCTGAATGTATTAGTGATCATTAGGTGTTAGAAACATGTGCTCCTTCTAAACTTGTTCTGAAAACAAAAAAAATCCAGTAAGGCTACCAGTGCTGTAGAAAGATGCTGTCGATTGTAATAGCTGTTTTTATGTTGGCAGGTCAGTCTTCCCAGTGTACCTACTCTGTTGGATGTGAACGGACAGTATGACATTGAATACCGTGTCACAGTAGCTTGCCGTAATGGCAATGTCTACATTCTTCGTAGGTAAGTTAGTCTTTAGAATTTTTTATTTTTTTTTGTGCTGCACCATCTTTTTGTTGCCTGTTATATTGAATAATGAAGAACCACATTGTGGGTATTGCTTGGACCCTAATGCATTCTTCAAAAGGAATATTTTGCCTTGCGATATTTTGATCATTTGAATGTGAATAAAATGAATCTCAGCTGATTAAAAATAATTTTCATTTTTTACATGGGGTCTGTCTTTTTTGTATTAAGGTTCTTCTTTTTACAACTTAAAGCGGAGCTCCACCCGCATTTTTTTTTATTTTTTTTCAAAGTCGGCAGCTACTAACAGTGTAGCTGCTGACTTTGAATAAGGATACTTACCTGTCCTAGGCACCCGTGCTGACGGCCGATGCCGATCCTCGATCCCGGCACCGCCATCCACAGTCAGGGAAACAGGCAGTGAAGCCGTGCGGCTTCACTGCCCCTTTTCATACTGCGCATTTGCGAGCAGCGCGGCGCTTTGTGAATGGTCCGGCTGCTTTCTGGGATACACACAGTTCCCAGAATGCAGCGCGGCCCATTCACAAGAAGACACCGGGAAGAGGAGGAGGAAGAAAACCACACCGCGGATCATGAGGGCAGATTCGGGACTTCCGCATAGCAACAGCCTATTTAGGGTGAGTATTTTTTTTTTTTCCATTTTTTTTTTTTTTTAGATTTTTGAAAAAAAAAAATCAGGGTGGAGCTCCGCTTTAAGAACAATACAGCAATCATGACCAATCCCTGCCCTGGAACAAGCATGCTGTAAATGAGTGTCAAAATTCTTTTATACTTGTTCCAGGTCAGATATTCGGGAAGAATTGATGTCAAAACATGAGCAATACAGTCTGAGAACTGGCATTCTGTATTGAAGGGGTCAACAATGACAATGTCTATTATAGTACATTATTTGCCAGGGTATAAGACTAACTTTTATACTTAAGAATATGGCTCAAAAATTGGGGGTCATCTTATACGCCGGATGCAGACTGCGGGCGTCCATTTTTTAAAAGCCTAAAAGCCGTGCCTCCCCCTTGTGCTGTTCCGTGATAGGCGGAACACTCAGTTTCCCAGCAGATTGGCGAAGTGAGGTGAGGCAATGGCACAGTGAGGTGAGGCAATGGCACAGTGAGGCGAGGCAATGGCACAATGAGGTGAGGTGCGACAGTGGCACAGTGAGGGGGGGGAAGGGGGTTGTCTTATACGGCGAGTATTTCCCAAAACCAACATTTTAGCTGGAAAATTAGGGGGTTGTCTTATACGCCCAGTCGCCTTATACAGTGCCTGCCGCCGTTTTTAGCACGACAGCATCGCGCTGATTCTCGGCGACAGGCTGCCGACATCTCGCACTCGCTGGAATAGTAAAAGCACATTCCAGCGATTGCGTCATAGAAGCGACGGGGATCCGACGCGGATTCCCGCCAATTCTACACGTGGGCGGAGTTTGTTATGAATCCTGAGAAGTTAGTCCCCGCCGGATTTTAAATAAAAATCCGGCATGGGTTCCCCCCTCAGGAGCATAACGGGCCCTTAGGTCTGGTATGGGTTGTAAGGAGACCCCCCTATGCTGAAAAAACGGCGTGGGGCTCCCCCCACAATCCATACCAGACCCGTATCCAAAGCACGCCGGCCGGCCGGTCAGGAGGGGAGTGGGGGCGAGCGAGCGCCCCCCCCCCCCCCTCCTGAGCCATACCGGGCAGCATGCCCTCAACATGGGGGGGGTCAGGTGCTCTGGGGCAGGGGGCGCACTGCGGCCCCCCACCCCAGAGCACCCTGTCCCCATGTTGATGAGGACAGGGCCCCTTCCCGACAACCCTGGCTGTTGGTTGTCGGGGTATGCGGGCGGGAGGCTTATCGGAATCTGGAAGCCCCCTTTAATAAGGGGGCCCCCAGATACCGGCCCCCCACCCTAAGTGAATGAGTATGGGGTACATTGTACCCCTACCCATTCACCTGCAAGAAAAGTGTAAACACAAATAAACCACACAGGGTATTGAAATATTTTATTAGTTGGCCGCCGGGGGGGTGTGTATGATCGCTTTTATAAAAACGCCCCCCTCCGGCGGGCTTCTGCGGGGGGGTGGGTGCCGCTGTTCTTCGCCGCCGTCTGGTTCTCTTCCGCCGCCGGGGGGGTCGCTTTGATAAAAGCGCCCACCACCCGGCGGGCTTCCTTCGACATCTTCGGCGGCGGGGGGGGTCTTCTCCCGCTCTCCGGGGTCTTCTCCCACTCTCCGGGGTCTTCTCTGGCTCTCCGGGGGTCTTCTCCGCTCTCCGAGGGTCTTCTTCTTCTTCAGGACTCGCCGCCGCTATCTTCGTGTGTTAGCTCAATTACTGGCGGCGGCGAGTCCCCTCTTCTGTGACGTCGTCTTCTTCTTCTCTTCTCCAGATGTTGACGCAACGCTTCCTTCCGCTGTTATGGCTGGCGCGCGGCTCGCAGCGAGTTATATAGGCCTGTCTTGTGACGTCGCAGTCCCATCATGCTCCGGTAGGTAGCACGTGGTACCTACCGGAGCATGATGGGACTGCGACGTCACAAGACAGGCCTATATAACACGCTGCGAGCCGCGCGCCAGCCATAACAGCGGAAGGAAGCGTCGCGTCAACATCTGGAGAAGAGAAGAAGACGTCACAGAAGAGGGGACTCGCCGCCGCCAGTAATTGAGCTAACACACGAAGATAGCGGCGGCGAGTCCTGAAGAAGACCCCCGGAGAGTGGGAGAAGACCCCCGGAGAGTGGGAGAAGACCCCCGGAGAGTGGGAGAAGACCCCCGGAGAGTGGGAGAAGACCCCGGAGAGTGGGAGAAGACCCCCCCCCCCCGCCGCCGAAGATGTCGAAGGAAGCCCGCCGGGTGGTGGGCGCTTTTATCAAAGCGACCCCCCCGGCGGCGGAAGAGAACCAGACGGCGGCGGAGAACAGCGGCACCCACCCCCCCACAGAAGCCCGCCGGAGGGGGGCGCTTTTATAAAAGCGATCATACACACCCCCCCCCGGCGGCCAACTAATAAAATATTTCAATACCCTGTGTGGTTTATTTGTGTTTACACTTTTCTTGCAGGTGAATGGGTAGGGGTACAATGTACCCCATACTCATTCACTTAGGGTGGGGGGCCGGTATCTGGGGGCCCCCTTATTAAAGGGGGCTTCCAGATTCCGATACGCCTCCCGCCCGCATACCCCGACAACCAACGGCCAGGGTTGTCGGGAAGGGGCCCTGTCCTCATCAACATGGGGACAGGGCGCTCTGGGGTGGGGGGCCGCAGTGCGCCCCCTGCCCCAGAGCACCTGACCCCCCCATGTTGAGGGCATGCTGCCCGGTACGGCTCAGGAGGGGGGGGCGCTCGCTCGCCCCCACTCCCCTCCTGACCGGCCGGCCGGCGTGCTTTGGATACGGGTCTGGTATGGATTGTGGGGGGACCCCCACGCCGTTTTTTCGGCGTAGGGGGGTCTCCTTACAACACATACCAGACCTAAGGGCCCGTTATGCTCCTGAGGGGGGAACCCATGCCGGATTTTTATTTAAAATCTGGCGGGGACTTCCTTCTCAGGATTCATAACAAACTCCGCCCACGTGTAGAATTGGCGGGAATCCGCGTCGGATCCCCGTCGCTTCTATGACGGCTTTGTCTCCATCGCGGCAAGCCAGCTCGGCGCTGGCTCCCGCGATGGGGCTCGCAAGTGCTCAGTCTCGCCGAGAAAGGAAGCGAGATTGACACAATATCGCGGTCAACCACTGTACGCTGGCAAATACGGTAGTTAAAGTAGCCCTTCATTTCAAACATTGATTGCACTGTACAACATACTGATAGCCACAAAAAGGGTCACTTATAAATCCATATCAAATATAAATAACAGGAAAAAAAATATTATTTACTAAAACACAGTTTGGATGTATTTTCATAGAGACTCCAAGCGTCCCAAATACAGCATTGAGCTGAGTGCACAGGTGGTAGGATTGGTCCGTGTCCAGAAAAATATCATTATTGGAACATCTCAGGAGACTTTGCATGGATACTCACAAAAGGTAAGCATGTCTTAAGATGAATGTATTCAGTATAATTGTGTCAGTTTACTTCTAAAACCCTAAACCTAATGATTTGCAAGGTGCATATGTAACAATTTATCATTTTGTGACAGGGAAAGAGGCTGTGGACGGTTACCCTTCCTGCATCCATTATGACAATGTCTTTGTTGGAGCATAAGTCCCGCAGTATTCAGGCTGTGCTGGTGGGGCTGAAGAATCTGGAAGTACATCTGTATAGAGATAAGAATCTGCTGAGTGTTATTTCAACCCCAGTGAGTCTATGGAAACCAATTTATTTTTATTTTTGGTAACTTTGTACCAAGTATTACCAGACATGTTTATCATCCGAGACCACTTGCTAGCAGGACCCAGGGGCTTTGATTGTTAAGAAAATGTCTTCTTTTGGGGAGTACGTTGGTGTCTTTTTGGAAGGCTGTGGGATCTAGGGTATCCAGACACCTACGTGCTTCTTATCCCAGGATTCACTTCATGCATCCATGACCTACACATGAAACAGAAATATTTTCAGGTACATTTTATATTAGCAACTCAGAATAAGTACTCACCAAAATTATTATTATTTTTTGAGGGGGAGGGTGCATGTATACAGCACAGGTGCCAATCGGCACTGCCAAGAAAGAGGGTCAGGGGTCATGCAGCCTCATAGGACAGTCATAGGAGAAAACTCCTTCTACAAGCTTTAACCGGTGCTCAGCCAGACACTGATAAGTCACAAGACTGCTATGCACTGCTAATGAGAAAAGTTGTTAACCACTTAAGGACCGCCTACTGCACATTTACGTCGGCAGAATGGCACGGCTGGGCACATCAACGTATATATACGTTGGTTTTAGTACCCAGCCGTGGGTCGCGGGCGCGCGCCCGCGACCCGGTCCGAAGCTCCAGGACCGGGTCCGCGGGATTCGCGGACCCGATCGGCGCTGCAGTGCGGCGATCCGTCCCTGGAGCGGAAGAACGGGGAGAGCCGCGTGTACACACGGCTTCCCCGTGCTTCTCTGTGGCCGGAGCATCGATCGCGTCATCCCTGTAATAGGGGGACGCGATCGATGACGTCACACCTACAGCCACACCCCCCTACAGTTGTAAACACACACACTATGTCTCACATTCCCTACAGCGCCACCTGTGGTTAACTCCCAAACTGCAACTGTCATTTCCACAGTAAACAATGCAATTTAAATGCATTTTTTGCTGTGAAAATGACAATTGTCCCAAAAATGTGTCAAAATTGTCCGAAGTGTCCGCCATATTGTCGCAGTCACGAAAAAAATCGCTGATCGCCGCTATTAGTAGTAAAAAAAAAATAATTAATAAAAATGCAATAAAAATATCCCTTATTTTGTAAACGCTATAAATTTTGCGAAAACCAACCGATAAACGCTTATTGCGATTTTTTTTACCAAAAATATGTAGAAGAATACGTATCGGCCTAAACTGAGGAAAAAAAATGTTTTTTTATATATTTTTGGGGGATATTTATTATAGCAAAAAGTAAAAAATATTGAATTTTTTTTTAAATTGTCGCTCTATTTTTGTTTATAGCGCAAAAAATAAAAACCGCAGAGGTGATCAAATACCACCAAAAGAAAGCTCTATTTGTGGGAAAAAAAGGACGCAAATTTTGTTTGGGAGCCACGTTGCACGACCGCGCAATTGTCTGTTAAAGCGACGCAGTGCCGAATCGCAAAAACCCCTTGGGTCATTTGCCAGCATATTGGTCCGGGTCTTAAGTGGTTAAGCAGTTTATATTTACTAAACGAATTGCCATGTTCTGTGTACCCTGGGAAACCAGATATAATGAATGCAGTGCCCTGGGTTTAGTAACACTTTAAGGTATAGGTTATTACTCCTGGTAACAAAAGTCTAGTTGATCTGCATGCTAAGTAATTAAATGTTCTCAGTTTAAAGATTAAAGAGCCTCATTTAAGAGTTTGAATTGTACTGATAGTATGTTGGAATGTGGGCACCTGCAATTTTCTTGCCTGTTCTCTTTTTAAAAAGTTGAATATAAGTTACCCCTATGCTGTGCTCTGCAATAATACCATTCATTAAGCTCTGATTTCTTTCAGGACATAGTGACCAGTCTATGCTTTGGAAGATATGGAAGAGAAGATGACACTTTAATCATGACTACAAAAGGTAGAATACAGATCTCCAACTATAACAAAAAGTAAAAAAAAAATTAAAGAACCCACATTCAAACGCAATTCCTATAAAAGATTAGTGCAAAACGCTCATATCAAAGGAGTCAGTCTGGAAAGCATAAACTGTATCGCAGCGTACGCAGGTGATTTATTTTTTAATCACACATCCACCGACATCCCTCCCTAACTTTATGAAAGAATTTGATGACTTTGGTCATCTCTCCCTGATTAAAATAAACTTCCAGAAATCTGAGGTGCTTAACATCTTGCTCAGGGAGATCTCTTAACGAGAACTTTCCTTTTAACCACTTAAGACCCGGACCAAAATGCAGGTAAAGGACCTGGCCAGTTTTTGAGATACGGCACGCTTTAACTGACAATTGTGCGTTCGTGCGACTCAGCTCACAAACAAAATTGGCATACTTTTTTCCCACAAATAGAGCTTTCTTTTGGTGGTATTTGATCACCTCTGCGGTTTTTATTTTTTGCGCTATAAACAAAAATAGAGCGACAATTTTGAAAAAAATGCAATATTTTTTACTATAATAAATATCCCCCAAAAATATATAAAAAAAATGTTTTTTTCCTCAATTTAGGCCAATACGTATTCTTCTACCTATTTTTGGTTAAAAAAAATGCAATAAGCGTTTATCGATTGGTTTGCGCAAAATGTATAGCGTTTACAAAATAGGGGATAGTTATATTGCATTTTTATAAATTTTTTTTTTTTTACTACTAATGGCGGCGATCAGCTTTTTTTTTTTTTTGTGACTGCGACATTATAGCAGACACAACAGACAATTTTGACACATTTTTGGGACCATTGTCATTTTCACATGCTATAAAAATGCATTGTTTACTATGAAAATTACAATTGCAGTTTGGGAGTTAACCACTAGGGAGCGCTGAAGGGGTTAAGTGTGACCTCATATGTGTTTCTAACTGTAGGGGAGCAGGGCTGGACGTATAAAGTCATTGATCGCCTTTCCCTATATCAGGGAACAGACGATCAATGACAGCGCTACAGTGAAGAAGGGGGAAGCTGTGTTTACACACAGCTCTCCCCGTTCTTCAGCTCCGGGGACCAATCGCGGGACTCCGGCGGTGTACAGGTACGTGCTTGTGCCCAGCCGTGCCATTCTGCCAACATATATGTCCAGGAGGTGGTCCTTAAGTGGTTAAATGGACTTCTGTTTTGCTTAAATATTAAAGCACCATTTTATATCGGGGGCCCTTCTACACTCTACACGTCCCCCGGCTTTTGGAATGTATTCAAGCAGATCAAGACCAATGGACTATGGTGGCATTCTCACGGGTTAGGCTTTGTAGTAAATTTAAAATGACTGAAAATACTTTACTTTATTTATATTGGGCCAGATTCACAGAGCCATTACGCCTGTCTAACTGGTGTTAGACTGGAGTAATTTCAAATTACGCGCGTTTTTCTAGCTAGTCGGAAGCCTCAAACCATGAATAGACGGCTGCGGGCTTCAATTACGTGTTCATACGCCTTCGGATCTACGCTGCAATAAAATTGCGGCCACTGGGTGGACTTCCCGTCGTTTTCCGCGTCGGGGTATGCTAATGAGTTTTTGCCGGCGATCCCAGAAATTACGCTCTTCATTTGCAATCTCTTACGGCACCTTTAGTCATCTTTTTTTTGCGTAACACTATACCAGCTTTTTGCTGGTCTAATATTAGACAGCCCATGTTAAGTATGGCCGTCGTTCCCGCGTCGCATTTCTACGTTTTCCGACGTCTTTTATTATTTTTAACGTAAGTAGTCTGGGAATAGGAATGTTCGTAAACGACGCTACTCAAACAACGAATGACGTAACAACGTGATTTCGCGCAATCCACGGCGTGAAATTTCTGAACGGAGCATGCGCAGTCCGATCGCCGCGGGGACGCACTTAATTTAAATGCTTCACGCCCCCCAATCGCGTATTTCCATTACGCGGCGAGAAATAGACTACGCCGCCGTAGCGTATGGGCAAAAATCTACCAGAATTCGGTGTAGAGCCTGGTGAAATACGGCAGCGTAGAGTATTTCAATTACGCAGCGCAATATTAAGTGTATCTGAATCTGACCCTTTATATTTACTTCAGGCGCTTCACCTATTGGCCAGTGAGGTCCACTTAACCACTTCAGCCCTGGATATTGCTGGTCAAAGACCAGAGCACTTTTTGCATTTCAGCACGGCGTCACTTTAACAGACAATTGCATGGTCGTGCGACGTGGCTCCCAAACAAAATTGGCGTCCTTTTTTTCCCACAAATAGAGCTTTCTTTTGGTGGTATTTGATCACATCTGCGGTTTTTAGTTTTTGCGCTATAAACAAAAATAGAGCGACGATTTTAAAAAATATATATATTTTTTAGTTTTTACCATAATAAATATCCCCCCAAAAATATATAAAAAAACATTTTTTTCCTCAGTTTAGGCCGATACGTATTCTTCTACATATTTTTCGTTAAAAAAAATCGCAATAAGCGTTTATTGATTGGTTTGCGCAAAAGCGTTTACAAAATAGGGGGTAGCTTTATGGCATTTTTATTAATATTTTTACTAGTAATGGCGGCAATCAGCAATTTTTATTTCGGTACTGCGACATTATGGCGGACGCATTGGACACTTTTGACACATTTTTGGGACCATTGGCATTTTTATAGTGATCAATGCTATAAAAATGCATTAGATTACTATAAAGATGCCACTGGCAGTAAAGGGGTTAACACTAGGGGGCGGGGAAGGGGTTAAATGTGTAACCTGGGTGTGTTCTAACTGTATTGGGAGGGGGGGGGGGTAAACTGACTGAGGGAAATTACTGATGTTCTGTTCATACATTGTATGAACAGAAGATCAGCATTTCTCTCCCTGACAGAACCGGGAGCTGTGTGTTTACACACACAGCTCCCGGTGCCTGCTCTGTAACGCCGGGCATGCGCACGGGAATCGGGGACAAGCGAGGAGCACGCGTGCGCGCCTCTGGATTTTTCACGCGCGCCCCTAGTGGCTGCTGGGCGAGGTGACGTTACTACGTGCTCTCGCCCAGCAGAGCCGACCTGCCGCTGTAAAACTGTGGCGGTGGCTGGTCAGCAAGCGGTTAAAGAAAGCCAAAAGGCACACTTGAGAAGTATGGAGTAGGTCAGGCCTAACTTTATTAGAAAGTTGAAATTTGCATATAATTTTAGCTGCCTATATCTCTGGATTGTTTTGATGTGCCACTTTCACTGAAGGTAACTTCTTATGTCTCTTTGTCTCTTAATTTCTTTAATCTGAACTACCCATGGTTGTGATAGATTTGTAATACTAAGGAGCCTTTTTTTCATCACTTTCAGGGCTTTCTTCTTCTTTGAAGTATATTGGATTCCTTTTGAATATCTATAACAGTGATGGCGAACCTTGGCACCCCAGATGTTTTGGAACTACATTTCCCATGATGCCCATGCACTATGCAGTGTAGTGGAGCATCATGGGAAATGTATTTCCAAAACATCTGGGGTGCCAAGGTTCGCCATCACTGACCTTTAACTAGCCATGTATTACAACAACTGCTTGTTTCTTCACCCAGGAGGAGGACTCGTTATTAAGATATTAAAGAGGACAGCTCAGTTTGAGGAAAAGGATACATCTTCTGGTCCCCCTATTGGACAGAGCATCAAACTTAATGTCCCCAAAAAAACCAAACTTTATGTAGACCAGACCCTACGGGAAAGAGAGAATGCTGTGGGTAGGTGAATTATTTCTGTTGCTTTCCACAGGTGGGAAAAGTATACAAATCTGCCTTCTGTCCATACGTTATGGTTTGCTGTGTTCTGCTCTCAAGCTGGCCATAAACCAATAGATTTTCATTAAAACGTCCATAGTGAAATTCTGAAAAAGTCAACTAATTTCATTCAAAAGCCCTTAAAAATTCATCCTGATGGATTTTCATTCTTAGAAATTTTCTTTCCCGTAAATCTTTTCAGAGCTTTGGTCGAAAGCAAACTTCAGTTTGTCCCCGCTAACCATTAGAAAATCGAACGATCATTCTTAAACAAAAAAAATTCTAATGACGTTCTACTAGTCTAGTGTATGGCCAGCTTTAGACAATGTTTCAGCAAATGGCTATGGGGTCATCCTTGTCTGCAGGTGCTGAAGGAATGTTTCAACATTGTGTGTGTGCGTGTGTATGTATGTATATATGTGTGCGTGTGTGTGTGTATATATATATATATACTATATATATATATACTATATATATATATATATATATATATACATACACATATATATATATACATACATACACTAAAGTGTTTTAGCAAAGATTCACCTTTTTAAATAAAAACCGTTGTGTAGTATAGTAGGAGAGGTCATTTCAAACCAGAATTTTAATTTACAAGTATAAAAAGGGATGCTAGCATGGCGGTACTACACGCAGTAGTAAGTGGCAAGTGTGTACTATTACTGATCGGCGGCACACATGTCACGGGCCAGTCCAGAGACCGTTAATCAAGATGGCAGACAAGTGTTTGTGCGTGCATGGAAAAGGGTGTTGTGATATAATTTCTTGTGAACAAAGGCGTAAAACCTGCAGATATCTACAGAAGACTTCAAGCACAGTATAGTGATGGTACGCTCCGCCGGAGTAAGAAAGATGAATTGTGTAAACATTTCAAAGTTGGCCATCAATGACGATCACAGCCGTTGTGGTTCCCAACCCCACAGTAGTCATTCCTGTGCATAATCAGCGCATGGGAGTGGTGAACACAACAATTCACAAACTTTTGCATTTTTGAAAAGTTAGTGCACGCTGGGTACCAAGACAGCTTTTGACTGCCACATGTTGTGTTCTGAGTAATGTGCTATTGGCCTGGTCTGATCACTAAGGGCATCCTGTTTCTCTAGGAGAAAGCACAAGCTCATATTGCTCACCGCACTACATTACAGCAACTTGGCTTGGAGGTATTGCCACATGCCCCTTATAGCCCAGACCACGCTCCGAGTGTATTCTTTTTTTTTGACCCCTAAAAGAGTTCCTCGGAGGTCAGCATTTCAGCACTGATGATGAACTGAAGCAGGCTGTCCTAGGATGGTTCAGGCGCACTGACAAATCTTTCTATGCCAAAGCTTTTTAGGCATTTTATAAATGCTTGGATAAGTATATAAATGTAAAAGGGGAGTATGTTGGAAAATAAATGCAGTTTCCACCCCTTGAAATGTGCTCTTTTATTATATTAACTCAAAAGTCCCAGTTTTACTTGAACGCCCCTCATATATTTACTGATTGTGCCTCTAAATGCCCAGATAGATAACTAGATCATGTAAATGTGCCATAAATGTTCCAGTCATCCAACAAAATTTGCATCGAACAGTTACTATCCCTGTAAATAGTAGGCATATAATGTACTTGATGGACTTGTGTCTTTTTTCAACCTTGCCTACTATGTAACTATGTATGAGACTTTCCAATCTTATCAATCTTTGCATGTGAGACAGGTGGGTTGGAAAATCCTCAAATTTATTGACCTCAAAGCCCAAAAATATGTTAGGTAGTCTTTTATATTGATTTATAGGCTAAATGTATTTGGACTGAAAGGCAGTATGTACAGTGTCTTGAAAAAACATTCATACTCAGGGGCGGACTGACCATTGAGTCACTCGGGCACTGCCCGACGGCCCCATGCCACTAGGGGGTCCCATCAGGGTTGCCAGGTTCAGTAAAACCAGAGAGAGTATGTAAAAATGTATGTTTTTTTTTTACATCTGTCCCTGATATGTCCGAAACAGACATGCTTTTGATGTGAAAATCCAAAGATTTTAGCTGCCCCGCCTCTGCACTGCCTCCTGGCGTGGTGGCCATCTGTAAGCCCAGGGGCCCCAAAATCTTATATTGCCCGGGGGCCCCATGAGTTGTTAGTCCGCCCCTGTTCATACCCCTATAAATTTTCCGCATGGTTTTTAATTTTATATTTTTGTCTCATCTGACCAGAGCACCTTCTTCCACATGTTTGCTGTGTCCCCCACATGTTTTCTCTCAAGCTGCAAACGGGACATCTTATGGCTTTCTTCTTGCCACTCTTCCAAAAAGCCCAGATTTGTGGAGTGCACAACTAATAGTTGTCCTGGGAACAGATTCTCCCACCTGATTTGTGGATCTCTGCACCTCCTCCAGAGTTACCATGGGCATTTTGGCTGCTTTTCTAATTAATGCTCTCCTTAACTGGCCTGTCAGTTTAGGTGGACGGCCATGTCTTTTTAGGTTTTTGCAGTCGTGCCATACTCTTTACATTTTCCGTTGGACGATGGATTGAACAGTGCTCTGTGATATGTTCAAAGCTTGGGATATTTTTCTTATAACCTAACGCTGCTTTAAACCTCTCTACAACTGTATCCCTGACCTGCCTGGTGTGTTCCTTGGCCTTCATGATGCTATTTGTTCACCAAGGTTCTCTAACAAACCTCTGAGGGCTTCACAGAACAGCAGTATTTATGCTGAGATTAAATTACACACAGGTAGACTCTATTTACTAATTAGGTGACTTATAAAGACATAGGGCCAGATTCAGGTCATTTTCCGCATCTTTCCGGCGGCGTAGCGTATCTCATTTACACTACGCCACCGTAACTTCGAGCGGCAGGTCCGGTATTCACAAAGAACTTGCGCCCTAAGTTACGGCGGTGTAGTGTAAATGGGCCGGCGTAACCGCACGTAATTCAAAGTAGGCTGGTAGTGGGCGTGTTGTATGTTAATGAATGGTGACCCCACGTAAATGATGCGCCGAACGAACTGCGCATGCGCTGGCCGTGGACCTATCCCAGTGCGCATGCTCAAAATCACATCGCAAATAGTCAATGCTTTCGACATGAACGTAACCTACGCCCAGCCCCATTCTGAATTGGCTTACGTAAACGACGTGAAATTCGACGGCTGTTCCGACGTCCATACTTAACATTGCCTGCACCTCATATAGCAGGGGTAACTTTACGCCGGTCCGCCGCCTTACGTAAACAACGCAAATAGATACGCCGGGCACAACTACTTTCGTGAATCGGCAAATATACCTAATTTGCATATTCAACGCGTAAATCTACGGAAACGCCACCTAGCGGCCAGCGTAAATATGCAACTAAGATACAATGGCGTAAGAGACTTACGGCGCTCGTATCTCAGCAAAATTCGGGCGTATCCTGCTTTCTGAATACAGAAAAAAGATACGCCGGCGCATCCTAGAACTTACGCGGCGTATCAACAGATACGCCAACGTAAGTTCTTTCTGAATCTGGCCCAATTGGTTCCACTAGATTTTAGTTAGGGGTATTGGAGTAAAAGGGGGCTTAATAGAAATGCACACCACACTTTTCAGATATTTTATTTGTAAAAAACTAAATTAAAACTATTTATCCTTTTTCTTCCACTTCACAATTATGTGCTACTTTGTGTTGGTCTATCACATAAAATCCCAATAAAATACATTTATGTTTTTCGTTGTAACATGACAAAATGTGAAAAATTTCAAAGGGGTATAATTTATTTTTTCAAGGCACTGTATAGATGAAAACATAAAGCAAAATGTCTTCTTCCTACCAGCTATGCACCGTGTATTTCAAATGGATTTGTACCGTCTACGTCTTAATGCTGCCCGTGCATATGTTAAGGCCCTGGATGCTAGCCTTACACCAGTATCTTCAACAATGCAAGAACCACTTACACTCAATGCTATTGTAAGTACAGACTGCTTTATGCATTTGTTTTTCTGAGGTGTGTGCTTTATGGTATTATTATAGATGTGTTATGCAAAAAATATATATTTGGAGAAACCACTTTTGAAAAGATTTTTTTAAGTAAACCTGAAATGACAGAGTTTCAATACTACTTCTGCTACCACATTTCTGCACTTTATTTTAAACTGCATTGTATTATTGTACTTGGTTTTATTAAGGTTTGTATTAATGGTCATCTATTACACTATAAGGATAGACATCCACTTGGAGGGTGTCAAAATAGGCATTTTTAGACCAGCGCTGCTTTTCTTTTTTATCACAATTTTTTTACTTCCAAAAATCAGGGCGGTAGTTTTATCGAATCCTTGTATCCCAGTTCCCATTTATGATCTTTGGCGCTGTTTTTCATTTTTTTCCCTACCACATACCTGCACTGTCAGCTCAGCTTGACTACTGTGCACCTCGCCCCCTTCATTTTCAGGATTATTATTTATATTATTATTCAAGATTTATTTAGCCGTTAACGGTTTGTGCAGTGTTTTTACAAGATAAAGGGAGACCATACATTTCCAATACAGTTCAAGACTGCTCATGAGAGTTTATAATCTAAACACAAGTGATACAAAAGGTAATAATTGTGGCAGTATTTGTTTGAGCAAGTAAACTGCAGTTGCTGGGTAGAGGTGAGATAGGTAAAATAGATGCATTTTTAGACATTGTATGACAGCAGAGTAGGGTATAGCTGTACATGTTGTGATAGAGGCTCTGGAGAAGTCCTAGAAACAAACATGGGAGAAGTTGTTGAAGGATAAAAAGCAGGTCCTATTGAGAGCATCAAAGAGAACAATTTCATTGATATTTTGAGATGAGGATGGTAAAGTAGTTGGGGATGGATGGCTTTGCGTGTCGTTAATATTTTAAACCTTTATTATGTAGTCCCAAGCCAGTGGAGGGAATGGTGGGGGAGTGGACACTGGGCGGTTGGTGAGCTGGATGAGTCTGGCAGCAGCATTTTTGATATACCTTAGGGTATAGCCTTTGTAGAGATGGACCAATGAGAAGGAAGTCGCAGTAGTCAAGGCAAGAGATAACAAGTGAGTGGATGCACAGCTTGGGGTTGTAGTTGGTTAGGAAGGGGCATATTCTGGAAAGGTTATGTAGTTTTTAGGGTTGAAAGTTTTTATTGTCATTTTAACAGATATCATATTGAACAACATACGGAGTTGCATTCTATAGACAGTCACAGATGGCCATTGGGCCGACTCACTATATATGGTTATCGCCCATAGCTAGACTCCCCCTATTACACAGTATAGTACTAAAATTAACGACTGACGTTCTGTCTCTAAATCAAGGGGCCATGTTGTTCGTCAAGAAAAAAAAATCCATATGTATATAATGAAAAAGAAGAAGAATCTAGGTCAGAAAGAAACCAGAATGGGGGAGAATCTGCCCAAGAATGGGCGTGAGTGAGTTCTATACTCCCGACCAAGGGAGTATAGAAAGGAGGGCAATCTTAGGGGAAGGCAATAGTGGTTTATCATAAATTTCATGTAGCATTCCTGGGTCCAGAAGGGGCAGATCTTCTCACATTCCCACAATACATGGAGAGGAGTTGCATCGCCAACAGGAAGCTGGAGTGGATGGAAAATGTGTAATGTGACGGGATCTCTGTACCACCTGGACAGGATCTTGTAATTATTTTCTTGGGAGTAGCATGATACCGTTGACTTGTAAGTAAAGTGAACCGATGTCTGCAATTCCAGTCTGGATATGTCCTCTCCCAAGTCTGCCCACCACATCCGGGTATAATGTGTGTGTGTGAGAGCTTGTAGAAGACTATATATGGTTGTGAGAAGGTGTCTAGGAGTTTCAGAGAGGGAGCATTGTCTTTCAAATTCAGTATAGGGATGGTGTACCTGGGGCAAAGAGTGTAAGTGTTTGGAGAATGTGGAGAGTGGTGAGCCAGTTGCGGGGTCCCGCCGACACAGACGGTGTCTTATGCTGTGGGTGTACAAAGGAATGCGCTTGGGCCAGTCAGAGTGTTTGAAGGATCCCAAAGTGGTCACTCCCATGCTCTGGGGGAAAGCGGGGTTGTCAAACAGAGAGGACAATGGGGAGGGGTCGGAGGACAAAGTGGAATATAGTCCTTTGCTGTACCAGAGTCTGAGAGAGGCAAGTGGGAGTGGGGAGGATGCGTGTAGGGGGGCCAGGTCATTGCGTTATCCCCGGAGAAGAGCCCAGAGGTCCACAGGAGCCAAGTCTTGCTCCACCATAACCGAAACCTTTAGGAAGGGATGGGACGGGAGAACCATTCCAGTATGTCTGCCATATGTGTGGCTTTATACTAGGTCTGGTAGACCCGCCCCACCTTGTAGCTTCGGGAGGGTGAGCAACTTGTGTTTTACTCTAGATAATCCCTGGTTCCATATGAATCTGATGGCACTGGAGCGTAGGGAGGTGAAAAAAAGATTTGGGAATTCTAATATGGATCGTTTGGAAGAGGTATACATTTTGGGCAGTATGTCCATTTTAAGGGTGTTGATTCGCCCGAACCATGGTAAGGTGGAGCCACCCTACTCCTCCAGATCCTTCTGTATACGGCTGAGAAGGGGAACGTAATTCAGGGTAAAGAGGTTGGAAAGGTTGGAGGGAATAGTAACCTCTATGTAAGAAATAACCTTTGCCTGCCATTGAAAAGAGAAGTTTGATTGTAGTGAGATCATTGTGGCGAAGGGGGGGGGGGGTATTTAAAGTCTTTTGTTTTAGATATGTTGAGTTTAAAAGTTACTGAAAAAGCCAAAGTGGCAGAATTTCAGGAAAAGGGACAGTAGGGGTGTATGGGGTGTTGCATATAAACCAGGAGGTCATCAGTATAGAGGGACAGTTTATTGTGGGAGGAGGGTGGAGGAGTTCTGACGAATAGCACAGACCAGGTGCTCTATAACTATGACAAATAGGAGGGGGGGAAAGGAGACAGCCCTGCCGGGTGCCATTTAAAATGTCGAACGGCTCTAAGGCAGTGCCATTCACCAGGACCGAGGCTGAAGGGTGCGAGTATAGGGACATCACCCAAGAGGCAAAGGTAGTTCCCAACCCATGTTGTTCCAGTGAGTCATAGAAAGCACCAGTTAACCCTGTCAAACGCCTTTTCGGTGTCAAATGACAGAAGGCAGGCATTTAAATCTTTGCGCTGGATAAAAGAAATTAGATGGATTGTTTTCATGGTATTGTCCCTCGCCTCGTGGCCAGGAACGAATCCCACCTGGTCGTTATGGATCACTTGTGGTAATAGGGGGGATCGGCGAACAACTTGAGGTCTATGTTGAGCAAAGATATTGGCCGATAGCTGCTACATTGGGATGGGTCCTTGCCCGGCTTAGGTATTATAGAGATATTAGCGGAGAACAGATCTTTAGTGGGTAGGATTAAAAGCTTTAGTGATAAGTGGCGCTAATTGCGGGGCAATTTTTTTGTAGAAACAGGGGTTGTACCCATCCGGGTCAGGACATTTGCCCACCTTTTAGGTATTTTGATGGCTTCTAGGAATTCAAGAGTGGTCAGGGGTTTGTCGAGTTCTACGGAATCTAGAGCGTCAACAGTGGGCAATGCCATCTCCATTATGTAGTCTCGCATTTTGTCACTAGAGGAGGTGGTCTGAGAGCATGGTGCAGCAGGGGACAGATTATAGAGTTGGGAGTAATATTTGCTGAAGGAGGAAGAAATGCCTTTTGTGTTGAACGTCTTGTCTTGGTTGGTTTGGGTGATGAAAGGGATGGAGTGTCGGGGCGGTCTAGGGTGAAGGATTCACGCCAGGCGTTTGTGACATTTGTTGGCCAAGGATTAATGATAATTGCACACCCTATCCCGAGCTATCGGAGAGTGTGAGTCTAGTAGTTGGCGTAAGTCTCTTCGGGGATTAGATAATTGAACGAAGATGACCCGGTCCAAGTCTTGTTTATGGTGGGGTTCGAGTTCTGCAATAGTCGAGAGGAGGCAACGGATGTCATCAGCTCTTATCTGTTTAAGGTGAGAGCTGTGCTGTATGAGCACACCCCATAGGCCCCGTAGGACACATTTCAGAGCTTCCCATTGGGTGAGGGGGGTGGTGGTGTCTGAGGAATGATCGGATACAAAGTACCGAATGGCCTCGGAGATGTCGGCTACACATACCAAGTCCCTGAACAGATTGTCATTGAGCCTTCAGCGCGCACCCCCATGGGATGTCGGAGGGCGAGCCAAGGTCAAGTGGACTGGAGTGTGGTCAGACCAGAGTATGTGACCAATAGATGCTTTGTCAGGAAACGTTCTATCTATCATTTGGCATGCAGTACTGAGGTCCACCAGCAGGTGTCTTTTGGCAGTTTTGAACTGTCAGGGGAACTTCTCCCTGCTGGTGTTATGTCATCCTTGGGCCGCAGTACTGGCGTTCACCAGCGGATGGATCCTGGCAGTTTGGAGCAGACAGCACCTTTTGGGCTCAGGTGTGACTTGAGGCCAATTACAGGCATTCCTTGTGCCCTGATCTGTACCTGCTGCCTGATAATCTAAACCTGTTCCTGAAATCTGCTACCGATCCTATCTCCCTGTCCTGACAATCTATCCTCTCCCTGTCCTGTGTTCCTTACCCCATCTGCTGATCTCCCTGTGTATGACCTTGGCCTTGCTAACTTTTATGTTTCTGGAATATCCCTTTCTCCATCTGCCGATCTGCTGTGTATGACCCTGACCTGGCTATTGTGTATCATTCTGGCATTTCCCATTTATTGTAAATATCTGTCTTTTGTTATTTGTGGGTCTCTGTCTGTTGGTTGGTTTGTTGCACTGTGTCATATTGGAGGTGGTTGTATTTATATTATTTACTTACCTAAATAAATCATTATATTTTCACTTATATGTGTTTGGTGTTTCTCTGTTGCTAGCCACACAGTTCTGGTCACACCTGGTACATGACATGCTTGGACGGGGGAGTCTAGAAAAGATTGTGGGATCAGAAAGTGGTCGAGTCTGCTATATGAGTTGTGTGCAGCAGAATAGTGGCTGTAGTCCCTCTCTGTGGGATGCTGGACGTACCATACATCCACCAGATGGGAAGAATGTAGCAGAGACTTGATGTGTGTTAGTGTGGAGAAAGGAACAGAGTACTTACATGAAGATGTCCACCAATGATGAAGCAAGGGCCCCCAAATGAGGATAGTCTGGTGAGAACAGATGAGAGGAACCGAGCCTGATCCATGTTAGGAATGTATATGTTGGTCACTGTGAAGAGAAAATTGTTTTGTTCCAGCTTGAGAAAAATGAAGCGACCAGCAACGTCAATAAGGGAGTCCAAGACCTCAGGGTTAAAAGATTTATGAAAGGCAATGATAACCCCCCCCCCCTAGATTTGGCATGAGTATTAGTACCGTGGTACCATTGCTGGTAGTATCTATTACGTAGTGCGAGTATGGAGCCAGTACGATAGTGCGTTTCCTGTAATAGGAGGATATTGGAGCTCATTTTGTGAAAGTGGTACAGGATCTGACTTCTCCCGTACGTTAAACCACCTGCAGTTAAAAGATGCTAAGGCAACTGGGCAATCATTCTCCATAAAGTATCCAGATGGAGGGGGGGGGATAGGAAAGTCAGGTGTCTCACCAGTCAGCAGTTCTTGGCAGAAAAACCAGGGCATAGAGAGGCAAAAAGAGAGAGAGAGAGGGGAGAGGATAAAGAAAAGAGAAGGGTGAAAAAAGGGAAGACGAACGCAGGTCAATGGGACCTCAAACAAACCTAAACCGTTGGCGTGGTCGCTGGTCCCGTCTCCAGACCCCAAACGGTAGAAAAGAGCAATATAGTGATACACTCTGGATCGATGGAGAAGATGATCAGCATATTACATTTTGAAAAAATGTAGCGGCAATGAAAAAAGACAGTAGATGGCACCATAGATCAAGAAGTAAGGGATAACAAAACTTCAAAGTGGCACATTGTAGTGTACCACACAGTGCCGATGATGGCACTGAAAAAAAGGGGGGGTGTGTGGGGAACTCACAGGGCAGGTCTGCCGCCCCGATCCCCGGCTCCAAGGTGTAACCACAGGTGTATCACAGGAGATCAAAAATCGCATGTAAGCTGATTGGATATCCACCATGGAAAGCTTCAATGTGTTACAGCCTCAATCAATGTATGTTGCAGGATGCGCCATAAAAAGAGAAAAGGAGCTTGCATAAAATCCAACGTAAATTTATTAATAGATAAAAAATGTACACTTACAATGAATCAAATGCTGTGTGCATATAAATGATTTAGAGCCGACCGGCTCCTCGATCCGCCTGCCCGTGTCTTCCGGGTACAGCTGAGCGTGGTGACGTCAGAACGTCGCTTACCCAACGTTTCGTTCATTTTTGTGACGTGTTTGTGAGTGTTTGATCATTATTTTTACATTCACGTTTTGCATTCACGTGTTTTTGGCACAGTTTTATATATGTCACGTTTATATTTATATAACCATTATAGCACATGTGCTAAACTGTAGTGGAACAAAAACACATATATGCATACTCTATACTGATTATGTATATGAAAATGTATGTGTAATAAGTAAAGCAACACAAATAGCCAGAGTGGAGTGAGTAAAAACAGAGAAAAGATTAAAAAAATATCCCCCCCCCCCCCCCGGGTGCAAAAGATGGCGGTTTTACCCTCATGGTGTACCCAGAGGTGGAAGGGGAATCGCCATTGGTATTTCATCTGATTGGCCTGCAAAAGCTGCATAAGCCGTTTCAATTCTTTCCTCATCGCCAATGTTTGACGTGAGAGATCCGGCAGGAGCATCACAGGGGTGTCATTGAAGAGGATGGTGGTTTGTGAGCTGGCAGCTCTCATGATGGCCTCTTTGATCTTGTAAAAGTGGACCTGGCACAGGGTTGTCAGGTTTCATATCAGGCTAGCAGCAGACAACAGTTCAGGTGTGCTAATATGCCTATAGTTCAATAACAAGAGCACATACCATGAGCAGGTCTTGAGAAGCAGGTCAGCGCTGGGACTTGTAGTTCACCACGGATGCAGGGTTGAGACGAGCGGGACAGCTGGCACTTGTAGTTCACTGCTGAAGTAGGTGTTGTGATGAGCAGGAAAGCTGAAACTTGTAGTTCACCGCAGGTGTGGATGTTGGTGGTGTTGCTGGTGCTAGTAGTGCACCGCTGCAATGGATGTTGCTTATAGGAGTCAGGCAAAGCGTGGTCTAGGCAAGCCGGGTCATACACGGATAAATCAGAGTTCGAAAGGTACCAAATCGGAAGCAACAAGCAGGGTCAAACAAGCCGGGTCATACACAAAGTTTACAGATAAACAGGTCAGGCTGGATCACACAAGGCAAGCAGAGTAACTCTATCACGAGCACTGATTGGGTGAAAACACAGGTGTTTTAAAGGAGAGCTGGCCAATCAGTGTTTCCCAGCCAAGGCTGTGTCAGGTAAGTGCGCTGGACCCTAGAGGGATCCAGTACTGACAGTACCCCCCCTTCTCGAGGGGTTGCTCCTGCACCCCCAGGCTTACTTGGATATCGAAGATGGAACTTCTTCTTAAGGCGATCAGCATGGAGATCGCGAGCTGGGATCCAGGATCGATCCTCTGGGCCAAAACCTTTCCAATGAACTAGATATTGTAAGGAATTGCTTACTCGTCTGGAGTCAAGAATATATGCCACTTCATATTCCTGGCTATCCGACACATCTACAGGTTCTGGTTCATTTACTTGGAGACTAGAGTGAACAAGTTTCAATAAAGAAACATGGAAGACATTAGGAATGCGCATGGACGGGGGGAGTTTTAATCTATAGGACACAGGATTAACAATCTCCGAAATCTCATAGGGCCCGATGAATTTTGGGCCAAGTTTTTTGGATGGAACATGCAGGGACAGATTCTTGGATGATAGCCACACTTTGTCACCAACTTTATATCCAGGGGCCTTTGAGCGCCTCTTATCAGCCGTTTTCCTAAAAGCCTGCACCGAACGAGAAATAGCACGATTGACTTCAGACCAGATTTTGTAGAAATTTTCAATCGTGGTGTTGGCATGTGGAACATCAGAGGGTGGAAGATCAAAGGAGCACACACGAGGATGCAACCCGTAAACACAGAAGAAGGGAGAGGTCCCTGTAGAAGAGCTGGCACAATTATTAAAGGCAAACTCTGCCCATGGAAGGATGTTGACCCACTCTACCTCATCATTGGCCATCAGACAACGTACCATCTTCTCAAGAGTCTGATTAGTTCTTTCTGTTTGGCCATTTGTCTCGGGATGATAGGCTGAAGAATATGATAACTTAATCCCTAGAACAAAGGGCCTTCCAAAACTGGGCTATAAACTGAGAGCCGCGGTCTGAGACAATGTTCATTGGTGCCCCATGGAGCCTGAAAACATGTTTAATGAATAAAAATGCCAGATCTCTAGCAGACGGCAGTTTCGGAAGTGGAACAAAGTGGGCCATCTTACTGAACCTGTCTACCACCACCCAGATCGTGGAACATCCCTGGGACGGAGGCAAGTCAGTGATAAAGTCCATAGATAAATGGGTCCAGGGACAAGTAGGTATTGGTAGAGGACGTAGAAGACCGGAGGGCTTAGAGGTACTGCCCTTGCTTCTGGCACAAACCTCACAAGCCTGGACAAAGGCTAACACATCCTGCCTAATCGATGGCCACCAGAGGTTGCGAGAGATAATCTCATAAGTTTGTCTAAACCCCGGATGCGCTGCAGGCTTTGACGCATGTACCTGCTGCAAAACCTGCAAACGAAGAGCCAAGGGCACAAAAAGCATACCAGAGGGAGTGGAAGGGGGGGCTTCAGCCTGTGCAGGTAACAAGGCCTCAGAGATGTCAGTCTGGGTGAAAGCCAAAATCCTGTCCTCGGAGATAATGGATTGTGGAGGAAGCGGAGGTGGGGATCCTGATAAACTGCGAGACAAGGCATCGGCCTTAACATTTTTTGGCCCTGGTAAATAAGAAATTGTGAAGTCAAATCTGGAGAAGAACAATGACCACCTGGCCTGACGCGAGTTCAGTCTTTTAGCAGAACGAATGTATTCAAGGTTTTTGTGGTCAGTCAGAACTATGAATGGATAGCGAGCTCCCTCCAGCCAATGTCTCCATTCCTCCAAAGCTAGCTTTATGGCTAACAGTTCTCTGTTGCCTATATCATAGTTGCGCTCTGCTGGGGAATATTTACGGGACAGGAAGGCACAGGGGTGGATGGCAGCAGTTACAGGGTCCTTTTGTGACAAGCACCCCCACCCCTACTTCGGATGCATCTACCTCCACAATAAAAGGCAGCTCAGGAACAGGATGGCGTAGAACTGGTGCAGAGGTAAAGGCTTTCTTCAACTGAGTGAAGGCTGTCTGGGCTTCAGTAGTCCATTTAAACTTAGACTGAGACTTCCTGGTGAGAGAGGTGATGGGATGTGCAATGGTGGCAAAATTCTTAATGAATTTCCGATAGAAATTTGCAAAGCCCAGGAAGCGCTGAACTGCTTTCAGGTCTGAAGGTGATGCCCAGTCTAGAATGGCCTGAATCTTGGCTGGATCCATGGTTAGGCCTGTGTCAGAGATTAGGTAGCCCAGAAAAGGTACTTGTTTGACATGAAATGAACATTTTTCAGGCTTAACAAAAAGGGAATGAGCCTTTAATCGGGCCAACACTGAGCGGACGTGCCTTTGATGCGTTTCAAGATTGGGAGAATATATCAAAATATCATCCAAGTATACAAGCATAAAGCGACCCAACAGATCACGGAAAATGTCATTCATAAAGTTTTGAAAGACAGCTGGTGCATTCCTGAGACCGAAAGGCATGACAAGACATTCGTAGTGGCCATCCTTGGTGTTAAAGGCTGTCTTCCACTCATCTCCTTCACAGATGCGCACTAGATTATAGGCTCCCCTTAGGTCTAGTTTGGAGAAAATCTTTGCTCCCTGGATTTGGGAGAACAACTCTGTGATGAGAGGGAGAGGGTACCGATTGGGAACGGTTATTTTATTTAGACCTCTGTAGTCAACACAAAGTCTTAGACCCCCGCCCTTCTTTGGGACAAAGAAGCAACCTGCACCTGCGGGAGAAGTAGAGGGATGGATGAAACTTTTAGCTAGGTTTTCCTGGATGTATTCTTGCAAAGCAAGGTTCTCTGGTTCGGACAATGGAAAGACTCTCCCTCGCGGAGGTGTAGTGTCAGGCAAAAGGTCAATGGGACAGTCATAACTGCGATGAGGTGGTAAGGTGTCAGCACTCCCTTTAGAAAACACATCCTGAAAGTCCTTATAACAAAGCGGAATCTGTTCCATTCCCACTTGACAAGCAGCAAGTCGAACAGGGTGCTGGATGCAACTTTCTTTACACTGATTGGACCAAGCCAGAATATTTCCTGTTCGCCAGTCAATTACAGGATTGTGCTTCTGAAGCCAAGGAAGGCCTAGGATCAAAGGAGTGGATGGAGAGTCAATGACAAGACATGAAATCTTCTCCCAGTGCAGGGCCCCCAATTGTAACTGGAAGGGATTGGTGGACTGAAGCACAAGGTCTTGTGAGAGAGGCCGGTTATCCACAGAAATTAGGCGGACTGGGCAATCTAGCGTATGAGTTTCCAGGGACAAGGAGGTAATCAGAGTCTTATCAATAAAATTCTCAGCAGCTCCAGAATCTACCAAGGCCAACAGTTAATGAGTCCCTGTCCCAAAGTGAATAACACTGGGTAGAAGTATACGACTGTCCCCCTGGGGAGATGAAAGCAGACCTAAGGTGACCTCCCCATAATCACCTAGGTCCTGGAGTTTCCCGCATGTGTAGGGCACGAACGGAGCATGTGACCCCTGAGGCCACAATACAGGCAAAGTCCCATATTACGCCGGCGTGTGTGTTCCTGGGCAGACAGCCGGGTGGAGCCTAACTGCATAGGTTCTTCCACTGAACTGGCACTGGAGGTGGGATGGTCAGGTGGTAAGGGAGGTATACAGTTTGCCACAGCCATATTTTTTTCTCGCCCCCTCTCTCGCTGACGGCGATCAATTCTAATGGCTAGACACATAGCTTCCTCCAGTGAGGCTGGATAGGAGAAGTTGACCAGAGCATCCTTAATTGCATCTGAAAGACCTATTCTGAACTGGCAGCGGAGAGCTGCATCATTCCAGCCAGATTCTGGGGCCCACCTGCGAAACTCTGAGCAGTACATTTCAGCTGTGGTGGTTCCTTGCTTTAAGTTACGCAGGGTTGATTCTGCAGTAGCTATACGATCTGGATCATCGTACAGCAATCCAAGGGCTTCAAAGAAGGCATCTACAGTTAGCAGGGCTGGATGGTTTGGTTCAAGGTTAAAGGCCCAAGCCTGGGGGTCACCCTGTAGCAGAGAGATAATGATCTGAGCTCTCTGAGTTTCAGAGCCAGAAGAGGATGGCCTTAATTTGAAATATAATTTGCAGCTGTTTTTAAAGTTGCAGAATCCCTTACGGTCGCCAGAAAAACGGTCAGGCAAAGGAATTTTTGGTTCAGATAAAGTTTTTGTAACAGTTGTAGTAGGGGATTGCACCTTGGTGAGCTCTGTGGCCATTTGCTGAACTTGATGGGATAAACGGCAAAGTTCTTGTGCAAACATCTGAGCCTGCTCAGAATCCATGATGGGTTTTCCCTTTTTATGTATGGCTCGTGATAATGTCAGGTTTCATATCAGGCTAGCAGCAGACAACAGTTCAGGTGTGCTAATATGCCTATAGTTCAATAACAAGAGCACATACCATGAGCAGGTCTTGAGAAGCAGGTCAGCGCTGGGACTTGTAGTTCACCACGGATGCAGGGTTGAGACGAGCGGGACAGCTGGCACTTGTAGTTCACTGCTGAAGTAGGTGTTGTGATGAGCAGGAAAGCTGGAACTTGTAGTTCACCGCAGGTGTGGATGTTGGTGGTGTTGCTGGTGCTAGTAGTACACCGCTGCAATGGATGTTGCTTACAGGAGTCAGGCAAAGCGTGGTCTAGGCAAGCCGGGTCATACACGGATAAATCAGAGTTCGAAAGGTACCAAATTGGAAGCAACAAGCAGGGTCAAACAAGCCGGGTCATACACAAAGTTTACAGATAAACAGGTCAGGCTGGATCACACAAGGCAAGCAGAGTAACTCTATCACGAGCACTGATTAGGTGAAAACACAGGTGTTTTAAAGGAGAGCTGGCCAATCAGTGTTTCCCAGCCAAGGCTGTGTCAGGTAAGTGCGCTGGGTCCTAGAGGGATCCAGTACTGACAAGGGTGTCCTGCACAAAGGGGGGATCAGGGACCCGAGGTCCTGTGCACACGGTCCAGTTCAATGGGGTTATCCTTGGGGCGTTGCAGCAGTTATTTAAAGATGGTCGTAACAGGCAGGTCCTTGGAATTATTAGTCTCAGGTATCCGGATGTTTTTGCGTCTATTGCGATTTTCGATATCGTCCTGTTGGTAGGAAAGCTTCTGCAACATGACATTGTGGGTATTAAGAATTTTATCATAGCCTCAGCCACCCTGTTTAGGCTCATCAGTAGTACTATCTATGTCCTTAAAGCGGGCCCCCATGTCTTTCTTAATATCAGAGATTTCTTTTTTGTAGGCCTTTTTAATTCTGTGTACACAGTGCTCAAAGTCTGCTTTGGTGGACAGGAATCTGACATAGCTGTGTAATGATCTTATCTGGGACTCCATGTCCCAGCCCTCAACTGAGCCCATGGAGGCATTGGTCCTCAGGGAGTAGAAAGTGGCTGTGTGAGCTCACCTGTGTGTGCAGGGATGATTCAGAGCGGGCAGGAGACGACGGTTCCGGCATAATCTTGGAATCTGAATGGTGTTGTGAGGAGGCCCGGTCTCGAGTAAAATATCCCTCCAAATCACTGCCTTTTCGGGTCCCGATTGAGCCCCTCGGCGTCCTGTGCTTGTCCTTCCCCATATGCAGTGGTTTAGCCGGGTTTCCTGCCCTGTATAAGGTCTGTGGAGCCAAGGGATCCGGGATCTGGGAGCAAACACATCTCACTGCTCCATGCTGCAAGCCACACCCCGGTTATGAAGTTTTTAAGGCAACAAGATCCCCAAAAGTTCTTCAAATATATTAATAGTAAAAAGTCAGGTCTGAGCATGTGGGATCTTTACTAGATATATTTTGAGTTGGTTACTAGGGATAAAGAGAAGGTAAATGTGTTGAATACCTTATTTAGCTCTATGTATACACAGGAAAATGGGATCAAGTCCCTAATAGGGATAGCGTTGACATAGCTCCAAATGACCCACAATGGCTCAACATCAATATGGTTCAGAAACATTTAGGGAGCACAAAGGTGAATAAAGTACCCGGGACCAGATTGCTTACACCTAAGGGTCCTCATAGGGTTGAGCTCTGTTATATCTAAGCCATTGATTCTATTTTTTAGAGACTCTCTAATAACTGGCATTGTACCACTGGATTGGTGAACGACCAATGTGTGCTTATATTTAAAATGGGATCAAAGTCTTTACCAAGTAACTTTAGACTGCTTAGTTTAAGTTCTATAGTCGAGAAGATACTTGAGAGTTTAATAAAAGACCACATAGAGTTTTTGCTAGAAAATATTTGATGCAATAGTCGGCATGGATTCACAAAAGACCAAAGTTGTCCGATTTTTAGATTTTTCCTTTTTGATGAGGTAAACAAAAATGTAGACAAAGGAGTGGCTGAGGACATAATATACGTGGATTTGACAGTTCCCCCACATGCGACTAAAGTGTAAATTAAAGTCTACATGCTTAGAAAATTCAGTTTGTAAATGGATTGAAAACTGGGTAAAAGACCGTATTCGGAGAATAGTGATTGAATGGTCTAAGGCCGCGTACACACGATCGGTCAAAACCGATGAAAACGGACTGAAGGTCCGTTTCATCGGTCCAAACCGATTGTGTTTGGGGCCCCATCAGTCAGTTATCCTTCGGTCAAAAAAAGAGAACTTGCTTTAAAATTTAACGGATAGGTCAAAACCGATCGTTGGTATGCAAAAGCATCGGTTAAAAAGCCACGCATGCTCAGAATCAAGTCGACGCATGCTTGGAAGCATTGAACTTTGTTTTTTTCAGCACGTCGTTGTGTTTTACGTCACCGCGTTCTGACACGATCGGTTTTTTAACCGATGGTGTGTAGGCTCATCAGACCATCAGTCTGCTTCATCGGTTAACCATCCTCATCGGATGGACTGATCGTGTGTACGTGGCCTAAGATGTGGTGTACCCCAAGTAGAGGAGGAGAAAGAGCAAAGAGCAGAGTCATGGAAGCCAAGGGAGTAGGTTTTCTTTTTTAAAGGGAGGAGCGGGTGATCAACTGACGAAGGGGTGCTCTTGAATATGAATACATTTTCTGGGCAAGAATCTGGCCCCAACTCCCTCAGTTGTGCCATACAGTTTGCTTATCCCCATGTCTGATTAGCCATTATTGGAAAGTGGAGGGTCCTTGAGTTTGGGTTTTTCGGTATCTCCTAACACAACATCTCTGAGATTTAGAGTAAATGGGCTGAGCTGATCAAAGTATTAGCTGCCTGTTGTGTGGTTGCAATGTCAGTTTCGAAATGTTCATTTTGTGCCATATGTTAGTTCTTGTCCGCTTAGAAATCTACCCTGCCAATGTCAGCTTTTTCCTTTCTGTCTTTAGTAATAAAGTACATTAAGAAAATCCTCTCTCATTCCAGGTACAGGGTATTGGTCCTCGTTTCAAACTGATTCTTAACTTGCAGAACACATCACAGAACCGGCCATCGATGCAGCTTTTAATAAGTTTCCTCTATGATGAAAGACTATACCAGCTTAAGCCAGCATTCTTTAAGGTAGGCCAAAGAAAACTTGAAGAAAATCGTTTACCAAAAGCTTACCTTCATTTTATTTAAAGGATCACTAAAGGATTTTTTTTTTTTAGCTAAATAGCTTCCTTTACCTTACTGCAGTACTGGTTTCATGTCCTTATTGTTCGTTTTTGCTTTGAAGTTGCTGTAATCCTGCTCTGTTCTCCACACTTCCTGCTTGTCTGTTTCCTTATAACCACCATACTGGGAGCTTTCTCACGGTGGTCTAAGCTGTCATTACTGTGTGTCTAAAACTTCCCAGAACCAATCAGATTCATTTTAAAAGCAAAACACTGCCCTGGATTTGTTTGTTTTTGTTCTGTGTTTCTATTTCTACTTTACAGAAACATGAAGCCAGTTCAAAAGTGAAACTAACCTGCAGGCACATTATATGATTGATTTTTATCTATTTTTAATCATTTTGAAAAGGAATCAGTTAACTTTTATGTCTCCATACCCTGTAAACAGTCATTTCAGCAAAAACATTTTTTTCCTTTAGTGACCCTTTAATGCTTAGTTTACCAAGCTGGGGACCACCTTCTGTAGACATGTCCTCATGTTGCTTTTTCACATGTATGAAAAACATTTCCAGTGCTATTTGCAAATATATGAAATGTATGAAAACAAGGACTGTTTAGATTTTATTTGTTTTACTTTGCAGTTTAGCATGCTTGAGTGTTGGGGACATTTTTGTATATGTTTAGTATTGCATTCATGCCAAACAAAACTTGGTTAATAAAAAGTAGATGAAGAAGGTAGGTACACTTTTTTACTGTTATCAGTGGTGTATTTAGGTTATGTGCTGCTCTAGGCCTGACTAAATTCATGCACCCCCTAATTTATATACGACCCACCCTTCCTGTGAAGCCACACCCCTTCCTATTTAAGACCCGCCCTATCATCTGTAAACCACATCCCTTCCAGACCCCCGCCCCCTCCATCTCCCCTCTAGCAGCAAAAATACCCCCTTTCAGTACAAATCCTAACCCTCTTATAACCCCTTCTAGTGAAAATCCCCCTAGTCGGCAAAAACCCTTGCCTTAACCTCCCCTCTCCCAGTACAAATACCCCCTCTTAGCACAAATCCTCCCTATCTCCCCCTTCCCAGCATAAATCCCCCCTCTCATCACAAATCCTCTCCCATCTCCCCTCCCAGCATAAATTTCCCCTCTCATCACAAATCCTCCCCCATCTTCCCTCCCAGCATAAATTCCCCCTCTCATCACAAATTCTCCCCTATCAGCATAATTCCTCACTTTCAAAAAAAAAATCCCAGCCTCCTTCTCTCCCTTCCCAGTACAACCCCCAGCTCCTTCTCCTGTTCTGTAAGAGCAGCCTGCTCTGCTGGGACTCGTAGTGCCCTCTGGGGGGGGGCTAAGATATGGCAGCCTCCTATGCTGGGACTTGTAGTGCCCTAAACTACAGGGGACTGAAAAATGGCAGCCCACTCTGCTGGGACTTGTAGTGCCCTCTGTGGGGGGATGAGGATTCCTCAGTCCCCCCACAATCTAAGGCACTACAAGTCCCAGCATAGGAGGCTGCCGTATCTCAGCCCCCCCCCCAGAGTGCACTACAAGTCCCAGCATGGGAGGGTACCATATCTCAGCTCCCACAGAGTGCACTGCAAGTCCCAGCATGTATCACCCCCCCCCCCCCCAGAGTGCACTGCAAATCCCAGCAAAACAAGGCTGCCATATCTCAGCCCCCCAGAGTGCACTACAAGTCCCAGCAAAACGGGGCTGCCATATCTCAGCCCCCCAGAGTGCACTACAAGTTTTAGCAAAATGCGCTGCCACCAGTTCTCCAAACGCAATCCCTTTTTCGTCGTTCCCCGCAGTAGATTCCCAAATCCTTCTTTAAAAGACTTAATCAGGTATTCTCTTCCTTTCTATGGGGCCCCTCCCTGCCAAGATATAAACAAAGCACCTTGATGAGACCGCGAACGCAAGGGGGTATGGCATTCCCAGATTGCTATAAATACTACCTTGCCGCACAACTGGTGACCGCGGAATGGTGGCTAGATCCAGATGCATCGAATTCAGCTATAGTTCTGGAGGTGACAGGCACTCAAATTGTCGGTCTATAGGGGACTTTGTGTCCCCTACCCCCTGGCCCCCTCCATGTATACCACCATATGCGCATGGAGGGCAGGGTTGGCAGTGGAAAAGTACAGACCTAATGAAATATCACCGAACGCTCCGATTTGGCTGAATCCTACTACCCCTCGTTTTTACAAAATGTCAGATCTATACGCATAGACCAAATATGGCATCAAACTTGTATCTCGTATAACGGTGAACAACACTTTAATCCCCTTGTCTTGACTCTCACAGACTCATAATGTACCAAATCATTATGTCTTTCGATACCTGCAAATTTCTCCTGCATGGTGGTCCAGTCAGGGTTGGAGAAGACACGTCGTTCCAGATGTGCCGAAAAACCAACAACTCGTCTTTATGAACATCTGTTATTTATGTCTCTCCCTCCCGTGGATAAGCTCTGGCCTTGTTGGCAAAGAGATATCCTTACACTGGACAACGGTGATGATTGGAACGATGTTTGGGATTTCCCCTTAAGCTTCCTGGTTTCATTGTGAGACTTGTGCAGTTTAAAATAGTGCACAGAGCTTACTTTACACCTTATAGCAGGGGTGCCCAACCAGTGGCCCGCGGAACCCTCTGATGTGGCCCGCGACCTCCTGCTCTGGAATAGCTGGTTGGCAAGCCCAGATTGCAGGTTGCCGACCTGCCATCTCAGAGCATCAATGTTGTGAATGAAGCAAGCGGCTTTTCAGAAAGTGCACCACATCTTCAGGATATATTAGATATTTATGGCAAAGTGGAGCTAACTGTCGGGAAAACCACAGGAAAACCGCGCCGCAGCCACGGTGTGGGTAGACCGCAGACATTCAGTGTAAAAGCAGCCTTAGGCCCCATTCACACGAATGGTCTGACCCAATCGGACCCTCCATTCACCTCTATGGAGCGGCAGATGTAAACAGACTTTTGTCCGTTTAAACCCGCCTACCTTTAATCTGATCTGCTAAAAAAACAGAAGTGGATTTGTCCCCTTCCATCTGAATGGATCAGAGGGTCCATAGAGTAGATTGGGCTGTGCCTGTGTCTGCTTTGCATATGCAGACTGGACACAGACCTGTCATCTGCTCATTGTGGCCCACGACTGGTTGCTAAGTCACTTAAGTGGCCCTCAGCCTTCAAATTGTTGGTCACCCCTGCCTTATAGGCCTCATAAAAAGAAATCCGAGCTCTCCACAGAATGCTGGAGGTGTAGTGCCTCCCTGGGAGAGTTAACACATATTTTCTGGGCTTGCCCTAAGATCCAGCAATATTGGACCGAGGTGCTAGATCTGATCGGTCTGGTCGCCTCGATCACAGTACCAATGACGATGGAGGTGTGCCTCTTGGGCCTGATCGAAACACTGGTGCCAACCGTTGCAATGAAAACTTTGATTGGGTTATTACTCTTTTATGCTTGGAAAAATATAGCTATGCACTGGAAAAAACCCTTGGTGCCTTCTCTGGCAACACAACATTAGCAGAAGTTGGCTAAAGAGCTGAAAAACCACGTAGTTTGGTGTTTGTTGACCGACAATTCTTTGCCATTTGTATGCATTTCAAGTTTCTGGCCAACGCCCTTCGAACAAAAGTCCTACGCTTTGTCTGCAGAAAACCTGATCGTGTGTACGAGGCTTAAGTCAAAGTTTCATAGTGCTGAAAAATGGCCTGGACAGTAAAGGAGTTTGACTTGTTGGGCTTCAAGTGGTTAAAGATCTTTGCAGGGTATTCAGGTTTTTTCTAGTTGCAGATTCGCTTTCTGTAAAGGTAATGCAATGAATATTCCACCATGCATTTGCTGCAGTCCGCTGGGGCAGATAGAAGAATGTAGCAGTCACATGTGCGTACAAGGAAGGATCACCCCTTCTGTCCATGACCCTTACATTAAACATTTGAAGACTACAAAGTTATTTGTCCTATAGAACTAGCATTTTTGGAGATCTATTCGCCTTCTTTAGAAATCTAATTAATGCTGTTATTTATATTGTAGCTGACAGAACAATTTTGTAACTTCCTATCTATGGTCCAATACTTTCTCCTCAGGTTCCACTTCTGGTTCCGGGTTTAAACTATCCAATTGAGACATTCATTGACTGCTGCTCTGATAAAGGCATTTCTGATATCATCAAGGTAATTTTTAGCATTCATTCAATCTTTGAGTTTGTGCAGATTTTCCAAAATTCGTCAAACATAAAGTAGCAGCAAGATTCATTGGACCAAATGACTTTAAAGAGGACATCCAGTCATTTTTCAACGTGCACATATCTCTCTCTCTCTCTCTCTCTCTCTCTCTCTCTCTCTCCTCCCCACCCCTCTCTCTCTCTCTCTTTCTCTCTCTCTCTCTCTCTCTCTTAGTCATAAGAGGGCCAATCAGAGATGCAGAGCTGGAGGTGTGCCTCTGTATAAATCCAGGAAGTGAACAGGCAGCAGCTTCAGCTGCCCACAGTTGAAATAGTTGCAGCCAGACTCAGTGGAGGGAGATTTCTGCAGCATATTTGGCAAGTAAAGAATACTGCACATATACGTCGGCAGAATGGCACGGCTGGGCACATCAACGTATATATACACGTTGGTTTTAGTACCCAGCCGTGGGTCACGGGCGCGCTCCTGTGACCCGGTCCGAAGCTCCGGGACCGCAGGACTCGCTGACCCAATCGCCGCTGCAGTGCAGCGATCCGTCCCTGGAGCTGAAGAACGGGGAGAGCCGTGTGTAAACACGGCTTCCCCGTGCTTCACTGTGGCTGCAGCATCGATCACGTCATCCCTGTTATAGGGGGACGTGATCGATGACGTCACACCTACAGCCACACCCCCCTACAGTTGTAAACACACACAGGGAACACTCAAAGTCACAGCGCCCCCTTGTGGTTATCTCCAAAACTGTCATTTTCACAGTAAACAATGCAATTTAAAAGCATTTTTTGCTGTGAAAATGACAATTGTCCCAAAAATGTGTAAAAATTTTGTAAACGCTATGAATTTTGCGAAAACTAACCGATAAACGCTTATTGCGATTTTTTTTTTTTTTTTTTTTTTTTTTACCAAAAATAGGTAGAAGAATACGTATCGGCCTAAACTGAGGAAAAAAAATGTTTTTTTATATATTTTTGGGGGATATTTATTATAGCAAAAAGTAAAAAATATTGCATTTTTTTCAAAATTGTCGCTCTATTTTTGTTTATAGCGCAAAAAATAAAAACCGCAGAGGTGATCAAATACCACCAAAAGAAAGCTCTATTTGTGGGGAAAAAAAGGACGCCAATTTTGTTTGGGAGCCACGTCGCACGACCGCGCAATTGTCAGTTAAAACGACGCAGTGCCGAATCGCAAAAAGGGGCAAGGTCCTTTACCTGCATTTTGGTCCGGGTCTTAAGTGATTAAAGTGACGCAGTGCCAAATTTCTAAAACGTGCTCTGGTCAGGAAGGGGGTAAAATCTTCTCGGGCTGAAGTGGGTAAAGCGGTATTAAACCCAAAACAAAAAATTGAAATATTGCAGCTTACCAGTCATTGGATATGGTGGCTGCATTCTTTTTTTTCCCTTTTTGTTTTCACCTGGTGATCTGGCCAGTAACATACCTCCTGTATTAGAGTGCGCTGAATGATTGAGCACAGGGGGCACAGCAGAAAACAGCATTGCTTTGAAGTTGCTGTAATCCTTCTCTGATCTCCACACTTCCTGCTTGTCTGTTTCCTTATGAAAAAACTCATGGGAGCTTCTCTCTGTGGTCCCTGTTCAAGGAGGTGTGATTACTGTGTGTCTAAAACCCCTCAGAACCAATCACTTTCATTTTGAAAACAAACACTGCCCTGTATTTGTTTTTCTTGATCGTACATCACGGGACACAGAGCGCATAGTCATTACATATGGGTTATATGGGTACCTTCAGGTGTGGACACTGGTGTAATCAACTTCACAGGAAGTTCCTCCCTATATAACCCCCTCCCACTGAGAGTGCTTTAGTTTTTTCGCCAGTATCTTAGGTGTTGGTCACGTCTAGCTGTCCCTCGGAGGTCTCGGGACCCAGGATAGCTAGCCGGATCCGTCCGAAGTGCTTCAGAGCCAAGATGTACGGTACCCGGGCCCTGCTGGAGTGGGGTTTTGCCTATAATGCCTCTCCTTGGAGGGCTGGATTCTGGGCTCCAGTGCCTTAGTCTCTTCCAAGAACTAAACGCTACTGATGCCAGGATGCTATATAGGTCCAGGGGTGTGGGTTCCTTAACACAGGACCCCGGTCCCTGAAGGTCCAAGACAATACCCACGGAGATGGGGGAAGGCTGGGCCTCTTGCATTTTGCAATACCCTGCGGCGTGGAGCAGGTAAGAGGGAACCTGCGGGACTTGGTTCGACAGTAGGTATCCCCCTGGGGGTTCTGGGTTGGCTAACAGTATGCTGGGGCATCAGCCACTATCTCCACTATGTCTGTTGAGGCAGGATGGGATTCTTATGTTTACCCAGATAATATGTAAATATATGTATACTTGTGTAAGTTATATATTTTCTACTCACCCCAGGTCTGCCTGTTAACACTGATACTGCAACCCCACATGTTTTAAAGAGGAAATTGCTGGTAAAAAACTCCTGTTTCTTAGGAAGCCCATGGGGACAGCTTCCTCGCTGTGTGTGCACTACAATAAGATTAGTGCTTACCTGGTGTCTGTTGGTGCTGCATAACGCTGGTCCATGTTGTTCCTCTGCTCTGCTACCTCCATGTGGTTTCAGCGTGGTGCGCGCGATCGTGCGCGCGTGCACGCCGCCTTTTATAGCGTCGGCGTGCGTCGGGGGGGGCGGGCCAGCAGCGTCAGGGTCTGTATAAAGGAAAAACTTTTCTCTGGCTGGTCTTTCCCTCCTGGAGGCAGAGGAAGAAAGGATACAGAGCGTGCAGCTGGGTCTTTTGGCCACACAGGGACACCTAGTGGCGGTTTTGTGGATCTTCAGGTCTAGGACTTAGGTCCACTATTGACCAGAGAAAAAAAAAAAAAAAAAAGTTTTTTTGCTTAAAGGGACTCAGCCTTAGATCCAGCAGTATCTGAGTCTACCTTGGACTCCGGCTAACGGGCATTGGTGTGTCAATACTCACAGGTCTCCTCGGTATTGCCACCTCCCAGGCGGGTAAAAAAAAAAAAAAAAGAGAAATATAAAAGAAAAAGAGAGAAATTAGTTCTTTTTCATTTTCCTCATACCTGCCCTCATATTGGTTACTCCTAGCTGCAACAGTCAGGTGTTGGCTATAGGGGTGACCCAAGGTTGTACAATGGCTCCAAAGGGATCTGGACCAGCCAAGGCTGCTAAAGGTGCCAAAAAGCAAAAGGGGTCTCCATCGGGGTCAGAGGATTTGGGCCAGGCTTCTACGGCCCCACCCTCGCCAGTCAGGACACCGAGGGGCATAGTACAAGAGCCATTGGGGGTGCTGGGGGCAGAGGCGGCCCCCGATCCACCCATTCCCGTTTACGTGACGGAAGAAATGCTAGCAGCCACCATGTGTGGGCTAGAGAAAAGGTTAACTGCGTTGCTTTCCCGTCCTTGCCCAAGTAGCAAGCGGGCTAGATCCCCCTCACCCAGTGTGGGGTTTTCAGATGCGGAGGTCTCCTCTTCAGAGGAACGGGACCCACAAGGGGATCAGGCAGACCCAAGTCCCGAGGGTTCAGACAGGGAAAATTCCACTATAGATGAATATTTTTCGGCCTCTCAAGCGGAGGGCCTGTGGATCCAGTCTTTGACAGATATGGTTCGCACTGCCTTTAAACTTCCAGTGCCAGAACTAGTAGCCCTGGAGGTATCCTCATTGGGGTCTTTAAAGGCTCCATTAACTGGTGCATCTTTTCCAATGCACCCCCTTCTGCGGAACGTGATTTACCAGGATTGGGCTCGACCTGATAGAATCTTTGTCCCTCCTAAAAGATTCTCTATTCTCTACCCTATGGAAGAGGAATATGTAAAGAAATGGGCTCTCCCTACAGTGGACGCAGCCATTTCCTGCGTGAATAAATCCCTGACTTGTCCGGTTGAAAATGTCCATATGTTCAAGGATCCGGTCGACAAGAAATTCGAGACCCTACTGAAAGCAGCTTTCACCTCAGTAGGTGCCATGGTTCAGCCAGCAGTAGCAGCCATTGGTGTTTGTCAGGCCCTGAAGGATCAGGCAAAACATATATTAAAGGACATGCCGGCTCAGCATACTCATGAATTAGCAGAATTCCCTAGGGCTCTCTGCTTTGCAGTAGATGCTATTAAGGACTCCATCCAACAGGCATCCCGTGCATCTCTACTGATGGTTCACATGCGTCGTCTTTTGTGGCTAAAGAACTGGTCAGCAGAGGCACCCTGCAAAAAGCTTTTAGCAGGGTTTCCCTTTCATGGGGGAAGACTATTCGGGGAAGACCTAGATAAATATATCCACACCATATCAAGTGGAAAAAGTACTTCCTTACCGGTCAAGAAAAGACCGCGTGGGCCCACGTTTAAACGACAGGCCATTGCAGGCTCGGCCCCTTCGACTTCCCGTCAGTATCGACGGCCTCCCGGGCGGTCAGCAGTTAATAGCCGCCCACAGGGACAAGCCGCGGCAAACAAGAGGCCCTGGTCTCGCAAGCCGGCTAAACCAGTCATCAAATCAGATTCATGAAGGGGCGCCCCCACTCTCTTGGGTGGGGGGAAGACTTCAGTTTTTCTCCGAAGTCTGGAAGGCCAGAATTCCCGACTCTTGGGTTCGGTCCGTAGTAGCCTCAGGCTACAAACTAGAGTTTCGAGAAATCCCCCCTCCTCATTTTCAGGGGTCAAGTCTTCCAAGCGACCCGTTAAAGAGGGCCTCTCTCGTAAGGGCGTTGGATCGCCTCTTGCTCCAAGGAGTAATTGTAGAAGTACCAACCCAAGAAAGGGGTCTGGGATTCTACTCCAACCTTTTTGTTATACCAAAACCAAATGGCGACGTCAGGCCTATATTAGACCTCAAACGCCTAAATCGCTTTCTAAGGATTCAGACCTTTCGTATGGACTCCATACGTTCAGTGACAGCCAGCCTACATCAGGGCGACTTTCTAGCATCTATAGACATAAAGGATGCATATCTGCATGTGCCGATTTACCCAGCACATCACAAGTTTCTTCGTTTTACGATAAACCAAAGTCATTACCAGTTCGTAGCCCTCCCTTTCGGGTTGGCAACAGCTCCACGGGTATTCACAAAGGTGTTAGCCCCGGTACTAGCCGTCCTAAGGACAGAAGGCATCTTGGTCCTAGCATACCTGGACGATCTCCTGGTTATCGACAGTTCAGCTTCCAACCTCAATCATGCAGTAGTCCGCACAGTGCGGCATCTAGAAGAGTTCGGGTGGATTGTGAACCAAGAAAAATCAAGGTTACAACCCACAAGACAGTTGGAATATCTAGGCTTTCGGTTAGATACAGAATGCCAGAGGGTATTTTTACCTCAAGAGAAGATCAGGTCGTTGATTCAAACGATTCAAATAGTCTTAGGCAAAAAGAAGCCGACTATTCGCCTATGCATGCGACTGCTGGGGAAGATGGTGGCCGCCTTCGAAGCAGCGCCCTACGCCCAGATCCATACCAGAATTCTGCAAGCAGCTATTCTCTCTGCTTGGAACAAGTCCATACAGGCATTAGACCGACCATTAGTTCTTTCTCCAGAAGTCAGGCACAGCCTGTACTGGTGGCTGATCCCTCAAAAATTATCAAAAGGGAAAACCTTTTGCCCCATCTCGTGGAAAATAGTAACCACAGATGCCAGCCTAACAGGTTGGGGGGCAATCTTAGGAAAACGGACCCAGCAGGGACAGTGGTCAGAGGCAGAAAGTCTGCTTCCCATCAATGTCCTAGAGATCAGAGCTGTTCGGTTGGCCCTGGTCGCCTGGACTCTCCCCCTGCAGGGTCTGCCAGTAAGGATACAGTCCGACAATGCCACGGCGGTGGCATACATAAACCACCAGGGGGGCACAAAGAGCCTGGCGGCTCAAAGGGAAGTAAACCTAATTTTTGCATGGGCCGAAGCCCATGTACCCTGCATCTCAGCAGTGTTCATCCCAGGGATAGACAATTCTCAAGCAGATTTTTTGAGTCGTCAACAGTTACTCCCGGGAGAGTGGTCTCTTCACCCCCAGGTATTCCAAGAGATTTGCCAAAGATTCGGAGTTCCCGATGTGGACATCATGGCAACAAGATTCAACAAGAAATTGGACAAATTCGTATCCCGAGCCAGGGACCCCTCGGCCTACGGGACCGATGCGTTGGTTTGCCCCTGGCACCAGTTTTCTCTCCTGTATGCGTTCCCTCCACTACAGATGATTCCCCGCCTTCTACGAAGGATCAGGGTGGAGCGCAGGCCGGTGATCCTGGTGGCCCCAGCCTGGCCCAGAAGGGCTTGGTACGCACTCATCGTGAGGATGTCAGTAAGGGCACCGTGGCCACTCCCCCTGCGCCCAGATCTGCTGTCTCAGGGCCCGATCTACCACCCTGCTTCACAGCAGCTAAATTTGATGGCTTGGCGGCTGAATCTCTAATTCTTAAGGGCAGAGGCCTCCCTGCCCAAGTCATATCTACGTTAATTCAAGCTAGAAAGCCAGTCTCTAGAAATATCTATTACAGAGTCTGGAGAACCTATGTGGAGTGGTGCGAGTCTCAAGGAGGGCATCCTCGCAAGTTTTTTATTGACAGGATCTTGCGATTCCTCCAGGTTGGCGTTGACAAGGGGTTGGCTCTTAGTACTCTAAAGGGGCAGGTGTCTGCCTTATCGATATGGTTTCAAAGGCCTTTGGCCACACATTCGCTTGTGAAAACCTTTTTGCAGGGGGTCTTGCATGTAAATCCCCCTATTAGAGCTCCCCTCTGCCCCTGGAATTTAAATCTGGTCTTGTCAGCTTTACAAAAGCAGCCGTTTGAACCTCTGGCAGAAATCCCTCTTGTGCTGCTAACCCGAAAGTTGGTTTTCTTGGTGGCTATGGCTTCGGCCAGAAGGGTCTCCGAGCTGGCAGCCTTGTCTTGCAGGGAACCGTACCTTATTCTGCATAAGGACAGAGTGGTTCTGCGGCCTCAGCCTTCTTTCCTTCCTAAGGTCATATCCAGTTTTCACTTGAATCAGGACCTAGTCCTACCATCCTTCTTTCCTACTCCCCAGTCCAGAGAGGAAAGATTGCTTCATACTTTGGATGTAGTCCGAGCCATGAGAGTTTATCTCAAGGCTACAGAAAAGATTCGGAAAACAGATGTGCTTTTCATTCTTCCGGATGGCCCCAAGAAGGGTCAGCCGGCTGCCAAGTCTTCCTTGGCTAGGTGGATTAAGCAGCTGATTTTTCAGGCCTATGGTCTGAAGCGCGTTCCACCGCCCTTATCAGTTAAGGCCCATTCTACGAGGGCCATGAGTGCCTCTTGGGCGGCACACCATCAGATCTCTATGGCACAGGTTTGCAGAGCGGCAACCTGGTCTTCCGTACATACGTTTACTAAATTTTATAAGTTGGACGTCACAAAGACTGCGGACGCAGCATTTGGGCAGGCGGTCCTACGGGCAGCAGTATAGAATCCTCTGGCCCGGTTCACGCCCCCTTTTTTCTGTTGGTGGAGCTATTTTACCTCGTGATATAGTTTCTGTTTGGCTATTTTTGGCCTTACGGTCTCCCTCCCTTCATGGAGCATTGCTTTGGGACATCCCATATGTAATGACTATGCGCTCTGTGTCCCGTGATGTACGATCAAGAAAAAGGGATTTTTAATAACAGCTTACCTGTAAAATCCTTTTCTTGGAGTACATCACGGGACACAGAGCTCCCACCCCTCTTTTTGGGAACATTGTGTAACCTCAGAGAAATTGCTTGCTACAAAACTAAAGCACTCTCAGTGGGAGGGGGTTATATAGGGAGGAACTTCCTGTGAAGTTGATTACACCAGTGTCCACACCTGAAGGTACCCATATAACCCATATGTAATGACTATGCGCTCTGTGTCCCGTGATGTACTCCAAGAAAAGGATTTTACAGGTAAGCTGTTATTAAAAATCCCTTTGTTTTTGTTCTGTGTGTCTCTGTACTTCACAGAAACATGAAACTAGATTAAAAACAAAACTGAAACTGCAGGCACATTATATGATTGATTTTTATCTATTTTTAATCATTTTTAAAAGGAATCGGTTAACTATTTTGTCTCTATACCTTGTAAACAGTAATTTCAGCAAAAAAAAAATTTCTTTACAACTCCTTTAATTATATTGAAGGTTTCCAATTATTTTATGTGATTGCTGCATTAATTTTTTTTTTTTTTTTACTTTTTCTTCTATTTCCTTTTGGTGATGGAGCCAGTAAGTCCATTGTTTTTCAAAAAAACAAGCTCTTCAGCAGAATGTATCAGTTACAGAGATGAAAGAAACAATTTAATACTAGCAGGGGTTCTTGCAATGATCAGTTTTTATTTATTTATGTCAAACCCCTATATGCAGTTACAGAAAAAAGGGATTTTTATAACAGCCTACCTGTAAAATCCTTTTCTTGGAGTACATCACGGGACACAGAGCAGCATAGTAATAACTAGGGTTGTCCAGATACCGATACTAGTATCGGTATCGGGACCGATACCGAGTATTTCCGGGAGTACTTGTACTCGCGCAAATGCTCCCGATACCTAAATAGAATACTTTTTTTTGTATTCATCAACATGTTCTGTGAAAATTCTTTGAGTTTTTTACTACTGCGTGACAAGAAAATAAACATTTTTTTACTCATTTTTATTTTTTTATAATGTCTTGAGTTAGAGTTCTTCATAATTCTAAAGAAAATACCCTTAGTCTGTATTGTGGTTTGAAAACTGTCACATGACATTTAAAAAAAGTATCGGTATTCGGTATCGGCAAGTACATGAAAAAAAAAGTATCGGTACTTATACTCGGTCCTAAAAAAGTGGTATCGGGACAACCCTAGTAATAACTATGTGGGTTATAGAGCCTACCTTCAGGTGATGGACACTGGCAATAAAGAGAGGAAGTTCCCTCCCTATATAACCCCTCCCTTACTGGGAGTACCTCAGTTTTGTAGCAAGCAATACAGGTCCCCCTGTCCCCAAGAAGAGGGTAAGCTGTTATAAAAATCCCTTTTTCTTTATCGTACATCACGGGACACAGAGCAGCATAGTAATAACTATGTGGGATGTCCCATAGCAATGCCTACTGAGGGGAGGGAAACTAGAAAAAATCAAGTAATATAGGCACCCCCGGGTTCCGGGGATCTAAACAGCAGCCTGCAGGACCGCTTGCCCGAAGGCTAGGTCCGAGCCCCGTGTAACATCTAACTGATAGAACCTTGTAAAGGTATGGACCGACGACCAGGTTGCCGCCCTACAGACTTGAGCCATGGGGGTCTGATGGTGCACTGCCCAAGAGGCGCCCACTGCCCTGGTGGAATGAGCCTTTATAGACCCGGGGGGTCCTTCCCCCTTAATCCGTAGGCCTGAGAGATGGTCTGCCGGACCCACCTGGCAATAGTGGCCCTAGAAGCTGGCTGGCCTTTCCTAGGTCCATCTGGTAAAACAAATAAGACGTCCGTCTTACGGATTTGAGCAGTATCCCTCAGATAGATTCTGATCGCTCTTACCACATTTAAAGAATGTAGTAATCTCTCCTTGCCAGAAGCCGGATTAGGGAAAAAGGAGGGAAGGATGACATCCTGGTTTAAATGGAAACTCGATCACACCTTCGGAAGGAAGGATGGATGAGGACGTAAGACAACTCTGTCCTTGTGGACGACTAAATACAGTTCATGACAAGAGAAAGCAGCTAACTCAGAGACTCTTCTGGCTGAGCATATGGCTACCAAGAACACTAGCTTTCTAGTAAGTAGCACCAAGGGGATTTCCCTCAACGGTTCAAAGGGCTGTCTCTGCAGAACCGAGAGAACCAGGTTTAGGTCCCAAGGACACACAGGAACTTTAACTGGGGGATTAACCCGCAAGATTCCTTGTAGGAAAGTTTTGATCAAAGAATGGGTGGCTAACGGCCTCTGAAAGAACACTGATAGAGCCAAAATCTGCCCCTTAATGGTGCTGATGGCTAACTTCATGTCCACCCCTAACTGAAGGAATTCCAGAATCCTACCGACCACGAACTTGCGAGGGTGCCATTTCTTGGTTTCACACCAGGCCACGTAGGCCTTCCATACCCTATAATAGATCAATCTTGACACAGGCTTCCTGGCATTAATCAAAGTGGGTATCACCGACTTAGGGATTCCTCTTCTCTTCAAAATGTAGGATTCAGCCGTTAAACTTAACGACGGTAAGGAAGGGTGGCAGATCGGGCCCTGAGTTAGCAGGTCTGGCCGAAGAGGAAGGGGCCATGGGTCCCCTACCAACATCCTTACGATTAGGGTATACCACGACCTTCGGGGCCACGCTGGGGCTATCAGAATAACCGGCTTGCCCTCCATCGGATCCTGCGGAGGAGCCGGGGCAGAAGTCGAACCGGTGGAAAGGCGTAGATCAAAGAGAAGCGGGTCCAAGGACACACTAGTGCGTCTGTCTGGCACGCTAACGGGTCTCTCGATCGGGATACAAACCTGTCCAGCCTTGTATTGAATCTGGACGCCATCAGATCTACATCTGGCATCCCCCATTTGCTGCAAATATCCTGGACCACCTGGTGATGGAGGCACCATTCCCCTGGCGAGATCTGCCGGCGACTGAGATAATCCACTCGCCAATTCTCTATGCCAGGGATGAAAACCGCTGAAATGCAGGGTATGTGCCTCTCTGCCCAAGTGAGGACCTGATCGACCTCCTTCTGGGCCGCCCAGCTCCGAGTGCCTCCCTGATGGTTTATATAAGCAACAGCAGTGGCATTGTCCGATTGCACTCTGACTGGACAACCGCGTAGCTCTGCTGTCCAGGCCCTCAGGGCTAGCCGGATGGCTCGAATCTCCAACTGGTTGATGGGCAAGCAAGTTTCTGCAACCGACCACGTTCCCTGCTGGGATAGGTTGCCCATTACCGCTCCCCAGCCTGTCAGGCTGGCGTCCGTTGTCACTATTTCCCATATGATTGGGCTGAAGGATCGCCCCTTTTAGAGATTTTGGGGCGATAGCCACCAGCATAGACTCTGACGGACTAGGAGAGAAAGAGACATGGGGTGATCCAATGTTTGAGTCTGCTTGTTCCAGGCAGCCAGGATGGCCGCCTGCAGCTTTCTCGAATGGAACTGTGCGTAAGGCACCGCCTCGAATGTGGCTACCAGTTTCCCTAACAGCCGCATACAGAGGCGAACGGACGGTCTTCTTCTGCTCAGCACGAACCGAATCAATGCCCAAAGATTGTAGATCTTGGGTTGAGGCAAGAAAATCTTCTGGTTTTCTGTATCGAACAGCAAGCCGAGATACTCCAATCGTCTTGTTGGTCGCAAGACCGATTTGTCTTCGTTTATAACCCAGCCCAGCGACTGGAGATAATGAACTGATATGCGAATTGCTCTCTTTAATTCTAAAGCTGAGCGACCTGTTAACAGAAGGTCATCTAAATACGCTATCACCGAGATTCCCCGAATTCTCAAGTTGGCCACCAAGGGAGCCAGAATCTTTGTAAAAACCCTGGGAGCCGTGGCCAACCCGAAGGGCAGGGCCACGAACTGGAAATGCTGGTGACCCACCGCAAAGCGCAGGTACTTGTGATGGCCTGGAAATATCGGGATGTGCAGGTATGCATCCTTTGTCGATGGATGCAAGGAAATCTTTGCCTTGTACTGCCCCTGCCACAGACCGGACCGAGTCCATACGCCCTTCAGGTCCAAAATTGGCCTCACGTCGCCATTTGGCTTGGGGATAAGGAAAAGATTTGAGTAGTAACCCAGTCCCTGTTCTGGAACTGGTACCTCCATGATCACCCCTTGATGTTGAAGGCGATCCAAGGCCGTCCGAAGAGACCTTCTCTTTCCTAGGTCTTTTGGTATGTTTGAGACCAGAAAATGGGGAGGGGAGAATCCCCGAAACTCCAGGTGGTAGCCTGAGGAAACTGTGGAAAGAACCCATTTGTCGAGGACTTCTTCCCTCCAGGCTTCTGAAAAACCCTGGAGCCTTCCCCCCACCCGAGAGAGTGGGGGCGCCCCTACAGAGGGACGCTTTAGGGGCTGGTTTGCCTGTTTTACGGGTCCAAGGCTTTCTGCTACTTGAAACCTGACCCTGTGGTCTGCCCCCTGACCCTGCGGTCTACCAGAAGGTAGTCGATACTGCCGAGAGTTAGACGCTGCCGGGGCCGGAGAGGGGGGTCGCTTAAAAGTGGAGCCCCTGATCCTCTTTTTTACCGGTAATAAAGTACTTATAAGATTTTCTGAATGTATTTGTCGAGATCGTCACCAAATAGCCTTTCCCCATGAAAAGGAAACCCTGCAAGGAGTTTCTTGCAGGGGGTCTCAGCTGGCCAATTTTTCAGCCATATAAGCCTTCTCATATGGACCAACGCCATGGAAAGGCGGGAAGCCTGCTGGATGGAATCCTTAATGGCGTCCACAGCAAAACACAATGCCCTAGGCAAATCGGCTAAATCTTGAGCCTGCTGAGGTGGGAGATCCCTCAGGATCTGTTTTGTCTGGTCTTTCAAGGCCTGACAGACCCCTCGGGCTGCTATAGCCGGCTGAATGACTGCCCCTGCTGTGGTGAAGGATGCCTTCAACACAGTTTCCAATCGCTTATCAGCCGGGTCTTTAAACATTTGGACATTATCCACCGGGCAGGTGAGATTTTTATTGACACATGACACCGCCGCATCAACTGTGGGGACTGGCCATTTCTTTGTGAACTTCTCCTCCATCGGATAGAGGACAGAAAATCTCTTTGGGGTTACAAAGAGTTTGTCCGGGTGAACCCAATCCTGATACATCAGATCCTCCAAGAGAGGATGTATCGGAAACACTGAGCCCGATTGTGGGACCTTTAAGGAACCCAATGAAGAGACTGTGCTGACAGCCGGCAAGGGTCGGGGCAGCTTAAAAGCTGAATGCACCATGTCCCTTAAGGACTGGACCCAAAGCCTCTCCGCCTGAGTGGCAGAGAAAGGCTCCTCTAAGGTGGACTCTTCCGAATCAGCTGTCTCTGGCTCATCCGCCTGGTTCCCCTCAAAGAGGAAATCCTCCCTGTCCAGGGACCTGGCCTGCTTTCTTTCGGGCAAAGCGGCTGCAATTAATGCAGTCAATCTCTTCTCCAATCCCCCAAGGGTGGAGGCCAACACCTCCTCTGTAACATAGACAGGGGGCGCCTGGGCTAGGCTGGCAATAGCCCCTAAGGAACCCAATGGCTCAACCGGAGGGCCCAACACTGGTGCCTCAGGGGAATAGGGTGTCATAGAGGCTTGTCCCTGATCCTCAGATCCTGATGGGGAACCCTTTTGCTTCTTTGCATTTTTGGCGGTCTTTGCTGTCCCAGACCCTTTAGGAGCCATGTCCCTGTCTGGAGGACTGCTTATCAGGACACCCACCAGTCAGACAAGAAAAGGATCACTCTAAGGATAAACCCTGAGTCCTCCTTGTCTGGACAGTTACCAAACACTGTTGCTGGGCTACCGGGCCAATCCAACACACCCTACTGAGGAACCGAGTGTTCAGGGTTAAGGGGAGTCTTCGCTGAAGGAGACTGCTCTCTCTGCTGAGTCCACACCACCAAAGGTTCTCAGAGCCACAGGATAAGCTTCCGCTCTGTGTCCCACCTGCAGACTGACACAACTGAGCTTTTAAACTCACTGCTGTCTGTATTCGGGTGGGCGTCACATCCCGCCCCTCCCCCCAAAAGCGCGCACGTGCGCGCCACACACAATGCCCTCGTGCGCTACAGACGCGCACCCGCGCACGCACACGCAGGTGCGCACACGCACGCCGAACGGAGGACAGCGAGGAGGAAGGGGGTAACTGCCCCAGGCAGGGACAAACAATCCGGGACTCAGCAATTTAACCCAGGCTGAAGAAGAGAACCGACAGGTAACAGTTTAAACTTAACAATCAACCATGCAAGTAGAAATGTAGGATTGGCCAGGGGATAACCATATGGGGAATAGCAGCCATCCTGTCTAGTATTGACATAGTGGTCAACATTGCCTCTGCGATCAGCATAACAGGCCACCCATAGACCCCGAATAAACTGGAGGACCTACTGTCGGACCAAGTCCCGTAGGTCCCCCACTTACCTCTCCACGCTGCAGGGTATTGCCTAAGCAAGAGGCCCAATCTTCACCCCTCACCGTGGGTATTGCCAAAAGACCTTCAGGGACCGGGGTCCATCAGTAGGAACACCACTCCCCTGGACCTATAGAGCACCCTGGCATCAGAAGCACTTAGCCATGGAATAGACCAGAGCTCTGGAGCCCAGAGTCCAGCCCTTAATGAGAGAGGCGTTATAGGCCAAACCTCGTTCTTCCACCGAGGCCCGGGTACCGTCCACTTTGGCTATGAAGCACTTTGAACGCATCTGGAATTCAAGCCTGCTTTAGTCCAGACAGGACCACCTAAGCAAGAGCTTTGCGAACGTGACCAACACCTAAGACACTGGCGAAAAAACTGAGGTACTCCCAGTAAGGGAGGGGTTATATAGGGAGGGAACTTCCTGTCTTGATTGCCAGTGTCCATCACCTGAAGGTAGGCTCTATAACCCACATAGTTATTACTATGCTGCTCTGTGTCCCGTGATGTACGATAAAGAAAATGTTTCTTATTACTTTTAGGATACAGGATTTGCTGGAGTTCGAATTCAGTTTGTTTAGTGTATTTAAATCTGCTAGTACATCTAACACTCCCCTCCCCCAGACTTAGAATGCTGCTATTCAAAGATGCCCCTTGTGTGCCATCCAAATTGGGGGAACGCTAATACAGGATAAGTGTTACTGGCCAGGTGAAAACAGAAGGGAAAAAAAAAGAAAAAACAAATGCAGTCACCAGATCAAATGATTGGTAAGCTGCAATATATTACATTTTTGGTTTTGGATTTGGATTTAATACCGCTTCAGGTAATTGGGAGGAAGGGTGTACTTTTAGCTCACTTTTTTAGTTTGGTTTTTACTTTATTTAGACTTGTAGGTATTAAAGCCCAACTCTGGACATAAAAAAATTAATATTGTGAAACTGCTGCTGAGTGTAGCCATCTTTATTGTGATGTCAGCAGCCCCAGCAGACTCAGAGCTGTCACTCAGACAACATTCTTATAGTATTCTCCTTCACGCCCTTCCCCTCAGCTAAATAAAGGATTATGTAAGGAGGGGAGGAGAGGGGCAGAGGAGCTATTGGGCTCAGACAGTAATTGAACTCTCCCAAAAGAGAAGAGGGCTTTGATGTGCAAGAAGGGAGGGGAGGGGGGCTGTACTTGGGAATTCATGGAACAGAAAACGACTGTAAGGAAGCATTTTAAAATGCTTGATTTTTCTGCGCCTTTACCTGCAATGTTTGTCAGTTTGTGGTAGGGTCTCTTAAAGCAAGAGCTTTGCTTAGGAAATGACACTGTGCTTCTGATGTCCTCCTACCCAGGCGAAAGGACCTATTGAGGGATTAGTAGGGACAGGAATATGGAGAGGAATGGGTTACGTATGTGATCTGTGGGCGATTTATGGCATCTTTGCTCAGTCCTGCTAGCCTACTACTTCTATTTATATCCCAACCAACATGTCCATTCAGCCCACTTTGCTCACGTTACTTGCTTTGAACCAGCTTCCTCTGGCTCGGTTTTCACATGCTTGATCAAGACATAACTTGGCCTGGTAGCTCCTGTTGTCTTTTAACTGCTTAAGGACCGCCTCCTGCACGTATACGTCAGCAGAATGGCACGGCTGGGCACATCCACGTATATTTACGTCAGTAAATAGTACCCAGCCGTGGATCACGGTCGCGCGCCCGCGGCGCGCTCCTGTGACCCGGTCCGAAGCTCCGGGACCGCGGGACTCGCGGACCCGATCGCCACTGCAGTGCGGCGATCGGTCCCCGGAGCTGAAGAACGGGGAGAGCCGTGTGTAAACACGGCTTCCCCGTGCTTCACTGTGGCCGCAGCATCGATTGCGTCATCCCTGTTATAGGGGGACGCGATCGATGACGTCACACCTACAGCCACACCCCCCTACAGTTGTAAACCCACACAGGGAACACATAACCCCTACAGCGCCCCCTTGTAGTTAACTCCCAAACTGCAACTGTCATTTTTTGCTGTGAAAATGACAATTGTCCCAAAATTGTGTCAAAATTGTCCGAAGTGTCTGCCATAATGTCGCAGTCACAAAAAAAATCGCTGATCGCCGCCATTAGTAGTAAAAAAAAAATACGTAATAAAAATGCAATAAAACTATCCCTTATTTTGTAAACGCTATAAATTTTGCGAAAACCAACCGACAACCGCTTATTGCGATTTATTTATTTTGTTACCAAAAATAGGTAGAAGAATTAGTATAGTATTAGTAAACTGAGGGAAAAAAAAAATTATATATATTTTGGGGGGATATTTATTATAGCAAAAAGCAAAAAATATTGAATTTTTTTTCAAAATTGTCGCTCAATTTTGAGCGACAATTTTGTTTGGGAGCCACGTCGCACGACCGCGCAATTATGAGTTAAACTGACGCAGTGCCGAATGGCAAAAAGGAGCAAGGTCCTTTACCTGCATTTTGGTCCGGGTCTAATGCCGCGTACACACGGTCGTTTTTTGCGATTTTAAAAAAAACGACGTTTTTTGTGAAGTAAAAAACGACGTTTTTGAAACGTCACTTTCAAAGACGATGTTGCATACACACCATCGTTTTTTTCACAAAAAACGAGGTTACGTTCACCACACTTTTCCATTGAAGCTCGCTTCATAACTAGCTTCTGGGCATGCGCGGGTTGAAAAACGTCGTTTTAAACAACGTTTTTGCTACACACGGTGACTTTTTGTGAAACAAAAAACAACGTTTTGAAAAACGACACAAAAAATTCAAGCATGTTGGAATTTTTTTTTGGTCGTTTTTTTAAGACAAAAAACGAAGTTTTGCCCACACACGATCAATTTAAATGACGTTTTAAAAAACGACGTTTTTTTTCATCGCAAAAAACGACCGTGTGTACGCGGCATTAAGTGGTTAATAGATGGCTTCAACCCTTCTGTTACAAAGAGCATGGGGCAGTTTCAATAGCTGACCAGGGGTCAAATGTGGCCTTTTGGTTGCCTTTATCCAGCCCTTGGCCGCTGGGCACGCGCATCAGGTTCCCAGTAACACGGCGGGTGCTCTGCAAGACAAGGACGTCATATGACATCCTTTCAGAACAACAGAGCTATCGTGCCGCCGTCAATTGACGGCGGCAGGTAGTAAAGTGGTTAAAAAAAAATCTGTGTCACTTTTATTCCTATTACAAGGAATGTAAACATCCCTTGTAATAGAAAAAAGCATGACAGTTCCTCTTAAATATGAGATCTGGGGTCTAAAAAACCTATGGATGGAAGTGACATTTTGACGTTGCTTCCGCCCTGCCAATGACTTGGAGACGGGCGGGGGCCATCTTCCTCTCCCGCCGCCTGTAAGTGATCTTGCAGCGAACCTGCTGCAGAGACCACTTTTATCTGAAAGAGAACCGCCGGCTCTGTAAGAGGATACCGAGGTTATGGTAGCTAGCAGCTACCATCACAACAGTATTCCTCTTCAAAAAGAGGACGTTTATAGTCGTACAACGGGAAGGAAGTGGTTAATTAATGGCAACAGTGGGGCACCATTCATACCATTAAACTCCCATTGAGAGGAGGGCACCCCCCCCCCCCCCCCAAGCCTGAAGGACTGTAAACTGTCCCCTTTTTGTTTAGAAAGTTTGGAGACCCCTGTACTATAGCACAGGCCATGTCACATACTCCTGACACTAAACTGTGAACCTTTGAAATTGTAAAATACATTTCTGCTGGGTTTTTGTACCATTGTCACTTTTTATTTCAGATTGAACCGACATGTATTCTCTTTATAGGTTTTTGTCTTGAAAGAGGGGAAAAGCACACCACTGATCACTGCACATATCAGTATGCCAGTCAGTGAAGGACTGGTAGCTGCCTGATCAGAACTTCAAAATTCTAGTTGCCTGGAAGGAGGCTTCAAAACACATACCAAGATGAAGAGTCTACAAGCGCAAAAGGATCAGTGTAATATGCATGTAGATTGATCTAGGATGTATTTCACAAATTGGTTCTCTCTTCTCTCTTATAAGATTCCAGTGTATTTTTGCAGCTACCTTTTTGTGACCAAGAATAAAACATTGGTTATTAGGGGGGAAGGGGCAATGTCTGCCCTCTGTGCCCTCCACATTTACAGCTTTGTCAGTTTCTACATATAAGCACCTTTAAATATTTTTTCAGTGAATGTTAAACCAGCAAACATACTGTATTTTTTGGCGTATAACACTCACTTTTTTACCCTGAAAATAGAGGGTAAACTGTGCCTGTGTGTTGTATGCAGGGGGCTATGGAAAGTTTTTTTTTTTTTTCCTGAAACTTCCATCTCAGGCCGCGTACACACGATCAAATTTATCTGCTGAAACTGGTCCGACGGACTGCTTCAGCAGACATCTTCGATCGTGTGTACGGGCTAGTGGACAGGTTTGTCCATCGGACAAATTTCAAAGCATGCTTTGAAATTTGTCCGCTACAAACCTGTCCGTCGGATAGTACACTAACCAGCGGACAGAACTGTCCGCGCATGCGTCAAATGGATTCGACGCATGCGTGGAAGTATTTTACTTCCTGGAGTGGTGAACGTGGTGGCGTCACTGCCACGTCACCGTGTCCTCAGACCGAGGGGATTTTCGTCCGATGGTGTGTACACGCCATCGGACCAAAATCTGATGAGATATGTCCGCTGCAAACGGTCCGTCGGACATGTTTGAGCAGACATGTCTCATCGTGTGTACGCGGCCTTAAAGTTAGGGTGCGTGCTATACGCCTGTGCGTGTTATGTGCCGATAAATACGGTAAGTGCAGGAATCTTTCATCACATTCCTATGGGTTCAAAAATAAACAGAGGTGTACAATCAGTTTTTATCAATTTAATATCATTGACAAATGTTGATAATATAATATTTTCACTATTAAGATTTGTCAAACTAATCAATGATTATCTATGCTATTTTTTTATTTTTGTACAGGGAGGGGGTAGAGAATCGTCACTGAGTTGTCAGTTTTAAGCTGTGCATACACTGACACATTTTAGCTATTTTCACTAGGAATAAAGACCAGATCTAGATCATGGTAGGTGAAAATTTGAAGAGTGCGGGTAAATTTCTACCGTTGTCATATAAAGTAATAAAACTTGGCATATACTTTAAAAAACAATGTCTGAAATGGGTAAAAATTGTGTCTTTCTACTGATCATTGGGACATTAGGTATTCTGCAGGCACAGGAGAGAGCAGTCCTTACAAACCAGAAACTTACTTTATGTGCTATTTAGTAGACTGGTAATAATTATATTTATTAATTATTATTACTAGTCAACCAACATTAGAATTTTTGTATAGCCTATGTCGAATAATCTTGGACTAATAGAGTTAGGTTAGGCACATTCAACCGCCGGTTTGATAGACACAGATCGCTATTGTCACCGTCATGTCGAATCTTCTATCTATATCGAACTGTTGTCGCAAAGAAACAATCTTTCGGATTTCAGATTATGTGCGTTCATTATGTCTGTTAAAATGAACGCGAAAATCCTAGAAATTCGGACAAAAATGCATTCAGATGAAAACTAATGTACGTCTACTATTCAGATGTAGAATTGCATGTGTCATATACTGTACACACTATGTGCAATCGGCTAACTGCACGATTGATAATGAGCACGATTTGATTACGGGATGACTATCTGTTTGAGAAAGGTACAATACTTTACAGAGGAAGTAAACGCTCTCTTAAAAAAAAACTGCAAGACAAAGGCATGTTAGTGAAGTCGGAAATTATGCATACCCGGGACTGGGCAGTAAGGCAAAAAGGTTCCGAAGTCACTGAATCTCCGTGAAAACCATGAAACTAGCATATTAGAATGAACGTCAGCAAAGGCAGTCTGCAAGTTCTTTAAGTTTTTAGGGTTCTCGCAATAGCTGGGGGCCATGATTTACTCCTGCTGATGAATAATATTTTACAAATTCTTGGAAGAGTTTTGTAATTTATCTTAATGTGTATTTATATGTAAGTAAATAGAAATACATGTTACAGTATGTCTATCAATTTTAATGGGTCAGAATTTACAGAAGTTTCAGCTATAGATCGATCCAGGTGGGCTGAATCACAAATGTATTCTTTATCTCTTGAGGGCTTCACCAATAAGATCTCCTTTCAATAAGGTTGTCTTCCTGCCAACAAATTTTCACCAGATTAAACTTCAGTTATGTTGGCCCAATCCACAACATGTGCATATATTCTTCAATCATGCCCCAGAGATGATGTCAAACTATCGTGAGATTTTTTTTGACCATTCTAAGCCCTAAGGAGAGATGATTACCCTGTGTGGGTATATGGCTTATGTGACCACCTGTAATTTAAGAAGGTCCATTTTTCCAGGTGAGAGAACACGCAAATTTTACAGTTGGTGTTTTACTGTGTGGAACACATACAGTTTGATTTATTATATTATGTTGTTTGTTCACCTTTTTATCAGTGTATCTTATGTAGTGGGTTGTACTAATGAATTTGTTTGGCTATAGATGGTTTATTTGATAAAATTGAATTGTTCATTTATCCATGAACCATTATTCTTCAACTGATCAACTTTGGTACAACCAGCATGTTAGATTTTTAATGCAATTTATTGCCTGGGCTATAGCTGCTAGCAATAACCACTGTGTTCTCCCAACCAGGAAGGCTCCCTCTTCCACTGGAAGGACACAATGGCTCTGCTAGTGGGATTTGAGGGAATCAAGGAATTTTCTTTGAATATCGCACCTATGGCCAGCTTTAGGAGCACTGCGCATTATTGACCTATGGATATGTTCAAAGATAGCTGATTAATAAAATATTGTGTTGTAAAGACAAGACTGGGAGCTGTGACTGCAGAGCGCTGTGCTGTGATGACATGCTCAGGAGTGGTCATTTCAGCCTTGCCATTCAAAAGCCCAAAGATTTAAAACTCAGAAGGAAGACTGGGTGAAGATGGAAGCGCCAGCAGTGCTGGAGGGCCCCATTTTACAGAAAAACCTAACAAAATCTGCTAGTATAGTAATACAAAAAAAAATGTATGTACTGAAGTCCCTCCTCCACTTAATAGGCAGATTTTTAAGTAGACATGTAATGTAAATGTTATCCAGTTTCAGGCATACAGGTGATTAGGAAGCATAATTATGCACAAGCATTGTTTCATAAGTAAGGTATGACATTTTTAATTAATACAATGTACAGAAGTTCAATGTATAGAGTTTAAAGGTTGCTGCATAATAAATTATTGTGTTTTAAAGGCAAGGCTGTGTGAGAGTCTTTATTTCTTCTTTCAATGGCAGCATACCAATGGTTGGCTCCGCCCTCAACCAACCCACAGAACAACGTGACTCTATAAAAAAAGAGTTAACCCCCCCCCCGGAACCTTACAGTTATCTTCCTTCTTACCTATCTTCTGTAAGCATCTAATTCCCTTCCCCACATGTAATAGAGATGAAATAAGAAAGACCTGCTTGTAGTCCCAATAGGGAGAGCAGCCTGGGTGACAACCATGAACATAATGCAGAAGGAAAACATATGCACCCTCTACTTCCAAGGACTATCACGTTTTAATATATTACATTTTTTTTTTTTTGATTTATATATGCTTTAACCACTTCACCCCTGGAAGATTTTACCCCCTTCCTGACCAGAGAGCACTTTTTTCAATTTGGCACTGTGTCGCTTTAACTGACAATTGCGTGGTAATGCAATGCTGTATCCAAACAAAATTTGTGTGCAACAGGCATGCAAGTTCCTCCATTCAAAGAGCCTTCATTTTCTTCGGGCACATGGAAATATTCCTTTGTTCTGTTTCCACAGCCCGCACGAGATTCATCCCGCAGATCCTCCCACCGGACTTCTCACGATAGAGGGTCAGGAGGACATAGAAGTTCTGGTCATTCACATTCATCTTCGGCCCATGCTTGTCGCAGCAGTAGGAGGTCACCTCAGCATACCTCAAGCAGACATGATTCTCAGTGCAAGCCCTCATAGCCAGAGAAAAAGGACTGTTGGGTGTGTGGCAAGCAGGCCTTACTGGGAAAATTGGCATGTGGCAATGCCTCCTGGAAGCTACGGTGGACAAACACGGATCCATAGAATCCATTCAATAAAAAATGTGGTCAAGGATACCATCTAGGAATTGGCCTTGTCCCAGGATCAATCAGTGCCACCTGCAGAACAAGGGGTAGTAGAGACGCTTATCCTCCAACCTGATTCAGAAGCCAATTCAGAAGACGAATCGAACGCAGCTGAAGAATGCTTGTCAACATTTAATTTCGTTTTGGTAGAACCTTTTATTATCGCTGTTAAGGATGTGATTCAGTGGGAAGAAGAGTGGAGAAAGGTGGATAAAAGGTCCATCGCTTACAATGGATTTCTTAAGCTATACCCACTGGTGGAGACTGATGCTCAGCTCCGTCCTGACTGTGGACGCGTCGGTCATGAGATTGTCCAGAAACGCAACGCTGCCTTTAGAAGACGCAGTCTCATTCAGGGACGTCCTAGACCGCAGGATCGATTAAAAAAGTGTATCCAGCAACAGGGGGAGCCTGCAAACCAGCAGTGGCTTTGGCTTCCATTTCCAGGGCCACCAGAATGTGAACAGATAATATTAAGACGGCCCTCAGACAAGGCCTAGACGCAGATGAAATCATTAAAGCACTGGTTGAACTGAAGCTAGCCTCAGATGTTATGTCAGAAGCAACGATCGATGTCCTAAGATGTTCCTCCAGGGCTATGCTATACTCTATCACAGCCAGAAGGGCGTAATGGCTAAAGCCCTGGTCGGCGGACCCATCTTTAAAACAGTCCTGGTGTCGCATCCTGTATAATGGAAAGGCCCTGTTTGGTGATAAAATGGATACAGCAATCACCAGAGTCACAGGCGGAAAGAGTGGCTTTATTCCCCAGGATAGGAAAAGGAGAAGAAAATTTGCTCCTCGGCCAGCTACCCAACAAAGATCAAGGGATTCCAGGATATACAGTCCGGGTAAGGAATACAGAAGAGGCTGGAAGGGATCACAGGCTGCCTTTATCAAGTTGGGAAAACCTAAAGTCTCAACATCGACGGTTGAGAAGCCAGAAGTCCTTTTTACTCCTTACCCACTGTGGCAGAGCGAGGTTCTGTCCCAATGAAAATGGGATTAAAGTGGACACAGAGGCTGCATATCAGATGAGTGCAGAACTGCAGAGCGTAAATTTAAAAACAGAGAAAACGACTCCATTTCTGCATGGGGCTCTGTGGCTTGGAGATCCTTCAGCGTCTTGGGTGGAACAGGATCTCCAACCTTGTGTTTGGGTTTTAAAGACAGCCTGCAGGGTGTGTGCCCAGGTGCACACAGCTCATATAATGAAGGGCTGGGGAGAGCAGAAGTGAGAGGAGGGACTGGATGGTCTCTATAGATCTCCAAAATGCATACCTTCACATCCCCATCCATCATCATTTCCAGCACTTTCTCTGGTTCAAGATAGGCGACCTGCACCTTCAATTCCAATGTCTTCCCTTTGGGATTTCATCGGCTCCCAGAACCTTTAACCTGTTGTATAGTTTTCTAGTAGCTATTATTATTAAAGGGATTGTAAAAGGTAAAAAACATTTTCTCTAAATAGCTTCCTTTACCGTAGTGCAGTCCTCCTTCGCTTACCTCATCCTTCGATTCTGCTTTTAAATGTTCTTATTTCTTCTGAGAAATCCTCACTTCCTGTTCTTCTGTCTGTAATTACACACAGTAATGCGAGGCTTCCTCCTTGATGTGGAGAAAGCCTCTTAAAGGGGCGAGCAGGATAGTCAGGATGCCCACTAACACACAGATCCTTTATCTGCAAAGTAGAGAGTGTCCTGACCCTCTTGCTCGCCCCCTCCCCCCCTCAAGAGGCTTTCTCTACACCAAAGCTTTGCATATGCACCACCCCCTCCTGGAAGTTCTGGATCATGTACATGCGCAGCGCAGTGGGGCCACTCTGCCAAAGTAAATCTGCGGTAGGCAAGCGATTAATAGAAAGACTCTTCCCAGCTTAAGGATCCAACACTGTCTTCACCCGGGCTTTAGAAGCTGGTTCCTCACTGTGCATGCATGACCTGTGCTATCTGAATGGTCCAAAGGCCTCCTGGAACCTGCAATGTGTCTCAGAAGGTTGCGGGCAGGGAGGGAAGAAGACCGAACTTCATCTCGGATCACTTTTCTTTCTTTTTTTTTATTTTATTGGGAGTGGGTATCTACTTTTGACAGGTACATGCTCCAGGGAAAAAAACAGTTTACAACAAGGAAAAAAGTTCAGTATAAGTAAATTTTCCCGAAAAAGGAAGAATGTGACAAGCTGGCAAGCTTTCAGATTTAGCCAGAAAACTCAGATCAACCTCTATAGCCACTCCTCGTTAGTATAGTGGTAAGTATCCCCGCCTGTCACGCGGGAGACCGGGGTTCGATTCCCCGACGGGGAGGCACTAATGTTTTTATTTAATTTACAATGATATTTAAATAATTCTCACATCACTTTAATTATAAGAGTTTAGATTTAACACTTTTATTTCCACCACTGCACTATATCTTACAGCCAAATTAGTATCATTCAAGCAATGCTGTTCTTGCAGGTTTATGAGGTTTTTTTTGGTACCCATCCAAAAGTGAATTGTTTTCATAAATGTACAACTTTGTTTGAATTTTCTATGGCTTTTAGAATATATATACTTTCTGTACATTCAGATTATGATGAAGAAAACAGTGTGAAAACTAAAGCAAGGTCCCACCGAGATTTGAACTCGGATCGCTGGATTCAGAGTCCAGAGTGCTAACCATTACACCATGGAACCAGATGTATGAACAGCCTGCATTTTTTTTTTTTTAGGAAACCCATTACGTTTATACCATTCCTCTTTAATTGTTACATTTATTATATTAACACAGAAAAAGATTACTTTAAAAAACATAAACACTAGACAATGAGCCAACTCTGGGCAAACATAATTAGTTGACTCAACAAAGAAAACTAATTAGTGAAATGAGTTATCAGGCTGTTCCCTGCCCCCATCCCCCCTCTCCCCACAGTTCTAAAGCAAAAGGATGAGTGTGCCAAGTAGTTCAGTTCATTACTATTCAGTACTATTTTGATGAACAGCTGTAGGATTATTAACAGAAAAAAGTGTTGTGCTCACAATAATCGTAAAGCGGGGGTTCACCCTAAAAAAAAAAATTCTTTGTCTACCATGCCATCCAGCATACTAGCGTCAGCTACAGTATGCCTTTATTTTTATTTGTTTCGCTGTACTCACAGTTTTATCCATTAGTTTAGTTTCAGACTCCGGCGGGGAAATAGGCGTTCCTATGAAGAGGGGAACATGATTGACGGCCGGCTATGGCGCGTCACGCGTTCCGAAAAAAGCCGAAATAGGACTAGGATCTATACGGCGCCTGCGCAGTCAGCTCCTAGTCTGTGCGCAGGTGCCGTATAGCGTCGTGAAGAGCCGAGTCCTACTCCGGCTATTTTCGGAACGCATGATGCGCCATAGCCGGCCGTCAATCATGTTCCCCTCTTCATAGGAACGCCTATTCCCCGCGGTAGTCTGAAACAAAAGTAATGGATTAAACTGTAAGTACAGCGCAAAAAAAGTAAAGGCATACTGTAGCTGACGCTAGTATGCTGGATGGCGTGGTAGAAAGTTGTTTTTTAGGGTGAACCTCTGCTTTAAAGAACAATTCATGCATAAATATTCTTAGTGTTTTGTCCCCAAGACCCCCGCTTACCTGTAGGTGGGATTTGCATGCAGGGACGGATTAACATAGGGGCTATTGTAGCTGAAGACATATCGCACCGCTGGTTAATAATATATGGGGCTACTATCATTTATGGTTCCGGAGATACGGGGCTGCTTGCGCAGCCTGTCAGAAGCTACATACAGAGCGTCCAGTTTAAATACAAACACACACTCCCCAACAGACTGAGAGGATGAGCTCACAGTGCTTATAATAATTATTTATATATTAATTATGGTAATTAACTCGTTGCCACCCAGGCCAGTTCTGACACTTCTCTCCTACATGGAAAAATCATTAAAAAAAAATTCTACTCAGAACTTTCAAACATTATATATATTGTTTACACAGTATTTGCACAGCATTTTTTCATGCATGGTTCTTTTTTTTTGGGGGGGGGGGGGGGGGGGGAGAAGCCTCATTCATAAAAAAAAAAAACACTAAAGTTAGCACGATTTATTTTGTATAATAAGCGATGCTTTACATTTTTTTTACAGGTTACATGTTTAGAGTTACAGGGGAGGTCTAGTGCTAGAATTACTGCTCTCGCTCTAACGATCGCGGCGTATGTAACGTGTGTATCTTGCTCTAATACTAGCCTGTGCCTTCCCAGGGACTGACTAGTATCTCTCCCCAGCCTGTCCCCACACACCCTCTCACCTGCTGACCTGTGGATGTGGGGATCACTTCTGCGGTGTTATTGTGTTCTGCTTGTGAATACAATGATCAGTGTTGCCAACTATAGCTGGCAGCACTGGTTGTTTTGGGAAAAATCTGACAGGCTGGTTGTACTCAAGTCGGTTGATAGATTGACTTGTGAAAAACCAGCTAGCTCATACATAGATCGACTATGCCTGGTCTCTGCTTAATTGGCTTAATTTCAATCCATGTATGGCCCGCTTAACCACTACGTAGTCCCTAAACATCCTTCCACAAACCTTTACATTTTTCCTTCCCAGATTCCTTCATCCTCCTCACCTGTACATATTGCCCACTGTCATACTCTCCACACCTCTCTCCTGTACATACTGCTGACTGTCATACCCTCCACACTTCTCCCCTATACATAGTGCCCATTGTCATACCCTCCACACTCCTCTCCCCTACATAGTGCCCACCGCCATACCCTCCACACTCCTCTCCTGTACATACTGCTCACTGTCATACCATCCACACTCCTCTCCTGTACATACTGCTCATTGTCATACCATTCACACTTTTCTCCTATACATAGTCCCCACTGTCATACCCTCCACACTCCTCTTCTGTACATACTGCCCACTGTCATACCCTCCACACTCCTCTCCTGAACATACTGTAACCAAACCTTACCCTCCAGACTCCTCTCCTGTACATACTGCCAACTATCTTTCTTTCCACATTCCTCTCCTGTACATACTGCCCCATCATACCATCCACACTCCTCTCCTGTACATACTGCCCCATCATACCCTCCACACCCCTCTCCTGTACATACTGATCACTGTCATACCCTCCACACTCCTCTCCTATACATAGTGCCCACCATCATACTTTCCACACGTTTCTCCTATACATAGTCCTCACCGTCATACCCTCCACACTCTTTTCCTGTACATACTGCTCACTGTCATACCAGTATTCCTCTCCTATGCCCACAAAAACAGTTCTTTAAAATGATACTGAATATCCTCAATGTTACCAGCCTTAGAATGGGCACACATTTGTTAGTTCAACTAAAGAAAATCTTCTCAGTTCTCATTTTTTTCTGCCCCATTATTAGTACAAATTTAATTTTGTGATTACTACTGTGATGTTTAGAGGAACATAAGGGATCTCAGCTACTCTAAATATAAAGTGGATGTAAACCCTCTGATACTACTTTCACCTATAGGTAAGCCTACATTAAGGCTTACCTGTAGGTGCTTGCAATATCTCCAATATCTCCTTAACCAGTGCGCCTGCACAACAGTGCAGGAGCACTGAGCGCGCCGGGTCTTGAATGGAAATATGCCGGAAAATACCGGTTCCGTGCCCATGCGTGGGAATCGTGCCGGTTACGCGCGCATGCGCGGGAGTGACGTCATCGCCAATCACAGCCCTGGAGCGGCGATACACAGAAGTAACTTCCGGGAGAGATGGCTGTGGCTGGAGGGGAAGGCAAGGACGGTTTTGGGGGCTTCGACCTCAGGTAATACGTAATGAGCTAGTATGCTAGTCATACTAGCTCATTATGCCTTTGTCTTGCAGGTTTTTATTTAACAAAATAAAAATTACAACTGCTTTAAATCTTTTATATGTGGATATTTTAGTTGTTGAGGTTGTCTCTTTACAGAACAGCATTAGTATAGATGAGTTCTATAGAACTTTGCTTTGCAAAAAAGAGATGATACACCCTATCCTACAATTATCAATCTACAATTCTGGGGTCCTCTGTGCCAATACAAGCAATAACACTATAATAAAACAAGCCCTGGACCAGGAGTGGAGCGCAGGATGGCACACAGCCACTAGGTGGCAGCCCGGTCCATGTACGTAGTTATGACGTAAGTAGTTGAATGGCAGTTGCGTTTGTTGCGGTTGTTAAGTGCAGACTGTGCGATGTTGTACGCATTCATCTATTGTTCTCTGCTCGAATAAGTATTTCTGCAAACATATTTATCCATGCCAACGTGTGTGTCAAATTCTGATAGTTTAAGCAACTACAATCTACCCAATTTAAGATCCTTAGATGTTAATTGCGGAGGTAAATGCGTCAAAGTACGTATTAGGATGCACAATTTTAGGCTAAAGGGCAATGTCATATACAGGAAATATGGTTGCGTCAACCATGGAATTGGCCTACTGCGTACCTGCATGTTGTATAAGAGAAGATCCGAGCGTGGGATCTAACGTTCTAGAAGAGATATAACGACTATTATAACAGTGCCGTCTATAGAGCCCCCATAGAGATAGGGAAGTATATCACTAATAGATATCGGTGTAAACAGCTTCATGTTAGCTTGTAGTCGTGGCCGAGTGGTTAAGGCGATGGACTTGAAATCCATTGGGGTTTCCCCGCGCAGGTTCGAATCCTGCCGACTACGATTAATCTTTTCATATCCTTGAGCTAAACAGATTGTAGTTTTTAAGAGGAAAGTTTCTCATAGCTGTCTATAATTGTACTTTGCGTTGGGATTAAAGGAGTTGTAAAGAAAAACATGTTTTCACCTTAATGCAATCTATGCCTTTAAAGCGGAGTTCCACCCAAAATTGGAACTTCCGCTCAACCCACTCCCCTCCCCCTTACATGCCACATATGGCATGTAATTTTTTTTGGGGGGGGGAGTGGGGGCTTCAGGAGGAGTGGGACTTCCTGTCCTGCTACAGCAGCCCCTCCCTGTAGGCGATCGTATGGCACACATGACAGGTCCCATGCGATTGCCTGTCCAACCAGCGGCGGGCCGCGCCGCTCGCGCATGCGCAGTTCCGCTTGCGCATGCGCAGTGAGTGCCCGGCCATGAAGCCGAAGGCTCGTCGGCTTCACGGCGTCGCTGGAACGCTGGAGCAGGTGATTGTTTATTAAAAGCCAGCAGCTACACTTTTTGTAGCTGCTGACTTTTAATAAACTAAAATATTGGCTGGACACCCCTTTAAGGTGAAAAAACATCTGATTATGCCGCCCCCCCGCGCCCCCGTTTTACTTACCTGACCCCTTGAAAGTCCCGCGCTCGGTCCCGAGACCCTCTTCGCTGCTCAGCCTGGCCACTGATTGGCTAGAGCGGATGGATTGAGAGCAGTGCAGCCATTGGCTGGCGCTGCTGTCAATCGCATCCTGTGATGCGGCGTGCCGAGGGGTGGGGCCGAGTGACACAGTGAGCCAGGTAGGCCATAGTGGTGGGGCCCGTGATGTGCGCACACCCTGAAGGTGGGTGCCGCACCTGGAACCAGGAACCCACGAAGAACCCCAAAAAATGGCATCTGCCACAGATATACCCTCGCCTAGCATGCCCCGCGAGGGAAACACTCCTCCAATTGGCTGCTGGGGAAAAGCGGTTCTGCCTGGATCCCTCTGGCGCCACCTGCCGCCCAGAGATGGTACCACATCTCTGGAGCGCAGAATGACCCACAGGATAATTCAGGGCTGACAGCTGCCGAATTTGAACAAATCAACCTAAGTGAGAGCAAGTAAGTCTCTCACCCTACTAACTTTAGCGTAGCGTAGCGCCCTTTCTGAAAGTAAGGGGGCGCTACATACCCCCCCACTTGAATGGACACTGTCCCCAGTGTCCCAAGGCATTCAAGCCTGAATGCCAGCCCGATGTCTGCTAACAGGACAGAAAAGTAGGAAAAAGAGAAACACAATAGTAAACTTTCACTTACACATAATACCTTATTATATGTAATAATACATTATATGTAATATACATAATGGACAAAAACTAAGACATCACATGACATTACGATACATACACAACCCTATCTATCTATGCTGCCCATGCTCCGCAGTGTTGATAGTAGGTGGGTCCAATAACCTGCATAAGAAATATAAAAGAAACAAACACACATATCCACAATATACATCCTGATATATTAATAATTTTACTATTTACACATCTCCAAGGTTGAAATTTAGACTGCACCCTCGGGCCCGAGTGTGAAGTCTCCCTTCCTCCCAGGGAGCTATAAGTGCTAGAACATACTTTTGCTCCGCTGCAAGAAATAAAACATAATATGTACATTACAGTACTACAGTATGAACATTGCAGAACACTGCCCCCTAGCGGTCAGTGCGCTGGTACTACGGCAGTCCAAGTTTCAATAGCAAAATATGGCAGCAAAAAGGGGAAGAAGGAAAAAAAAATGTCTTTCACTGAGTCTTCTTCCAATGCTGTGGAGAAGTTGGCAAGGTCCCACTCTAACTGACTGAACCCACCCCTCCCAGAGTCCTTCACATAGGCCGCAATTTAGATCCGGAGAGGCAGGGGGAAAAGGGGGAAAAAAAACAACTTGAGTGGGGGCGAGAACCCTTGTTCAGAACTTCTTGAAAGTACGTATGCCAGATAAAACAGACATGCAATTTACTTGTAGAAACGCGGGTCTGGCAAAATGAGAATGTCACCCTCTACTGTCGTAGAGGTAACTGGAAATACCTGGTCTTCTCTCCCAGGAGACTTCAGTACAACCCTGTCACTGTAGATGTGCCGGCTCCAGCTCCACTCTTGGTGGCAACATTCAAATTTGGGGTTCAAGTAGGATAAGCCCAAGTCCGCACGTTTTAAAATACGGGGAACCCTCAGATGTGTCCAAATGGCTTCCTGGCACCATGCTTCCCGTTCTCGGTCTATTTGGTACAAAAGGGAAGGTGGCACATAGGGATACGCATACCCATGGCTGGTGGCAACTTTCTGGATCACCAAGCGCTGCAGCCTGGCCAAATCAGGCAATCTACGTGGGTCTCAGCGTCCCGGCAGCACTATAGCGTCCGATGCCCTTTTTTTTAGAGCAGGCATGGCAAGGGGCATGGGGGTAGTGAGTGAAGGCAACTGAACAAACTCACCGGCTCCCCAGGTCAGCTGCGGGACGTCCATGGACGACTATTGGGACCCGGCATTTCAGACACCGGGCAAACGGCTGGATCCGCATGGACAACTTCTCGCAACGGGGGCAGGACAGCCCCAGCAACTCCGATCCTCCACTCGATAACAACACGAATTGTCCCTTGGTGGACATCCGGATACCTGTATCAGTCACGGGCACCCCAGGTGGAGAAAACACATTGGAGACTCCCGGTGAAGTGGTAGGGGGTCTCAGTCATTGAGCAGCAGCTGGTAGCAAGAAAGCAGACATTGCGTAGCACACGTGGTCTTCCTTCTTTTGGCGCACAGTAACTGGAGGTTTGGCACAAAATTGGGCGGTTCCCTTTACTCGTTTGGCGCAAAACTTTACCTTGCGTCTCACGCAGGGGCGGATGACTCCTCCCACTTGAAGAACTTGTCCAGGCACGTTCCAGACGCGTGCTTGCTGCACGTACGCCCAAACTTAGCTGTTTGAGGTTAACTCCCTCGTTACCGGACAGTTCAAACACGACACCATTTGCTCTTAATAAATCTGTTACTCACGATTTCCGTTGCCAGAGGTAACAGCCGATATCCTGGACGAGCCCCCACGTGTAGCGCTACCCATTCAGGAGCCACTGATTAGATTGGGATCGGCAGATTAAGTTACCTCTGTGTGGTGTCTAGGGGTGGATGTAGTGAGCAGAGCAATAACAAATGTCCAACCTGTAGCTGAAGTTTTCTGAATGCTTTATTTTCCTGGTCCAACACGACCAACACTTCAACTTGAGGTAGATAGAAAAAGGTTGATGAAAGTAGAGTAACTTCACAGAGTCATGCCCCAGTTGAAGTCCAGTTGGACGAAACGTGTCGGGCTTGGTACACCTGCTCCCCATATTGCTTTTATCTTTTTATGCTATAGTAATCACTTTTATGTATATTTGTTTTTTTAAATAAAACCTCATCCCTCTGTTACCTGCGCCATCCGGAGCTCTGTTTTCTCTTTTTTTCCTGTATGACCTGCTTGGATACTGAGTTTTTCATACTCCACGATTGTGCCTACCTTCCTCTGGGAGGAAACCAAGTTTTTCCACCACCGATTGTCGCTTGGGAACAAGCAGACCTTCTGTTTTTGCCTCTGAATCTGATTCTGAGCGAATTTACCCACGGTGAGGTTCCAGTCCAGGACTACTGCCATTCATCTGGATATCCTGTGTGGAGTCTACCATCGGGCCTTCATCCAGCTGAGCAGATTCGAGTGCAGTCCTTCCATGCACTTATGATCTGTTTTCGCTGACAAGCAGATCCAGGTTATCCAGTAAGAGTATTCCACCTACTGTTTTATTGTGCAGAATGTCCCTTCCATGACAATGATGTGGTCGTATGCTTATTACTGATGGACTTTGTGGTTTAATTATATTTATTCACAGTTTTTTCACTTATTTTGTTCCATACAAGTGTTTTTTCCAGCGCTACATATTTTTTCACCTTAGTATAGTGTCTGAACGGATCGATATCTGATCTGATCAGATCTATACTAGCATCCCCTGCAGTTTAGTATTCCCAAAAATGCAGTGTTAGCGGGATCAGCCCAGATCCCTGCTAGCACCAGCGTTTAAACCCTCCGCCCAGCCCCCAGTCCACCCAATGCAGTATCAATCGATCACTGTCCCTTACAAAACACATAACTGCAGCATTCACTTGCGGCCTAACAGGCGCGCCGCTCCTCTCGCCCTACAATCCTCACCCAGCCTCTAGGAAACCCCCCCCCTCACCACATGACAGCCTGTACCTTGCCTTATTACCCTCTCAGCCCCCCAGCATTACAGAAGTACCCCACCTGTCAGCCCTGGTCTGCATCCCACTGCCTGTTCAGGCAATCATCCTTCTGTACTAGCAACACTCTCACCTCTCAGGCCAAGCCCCCCCTAGTCTCTCCAACGAACATAAGCTTGATCCAGGGGTCACCCGATCGCCTCTTGCAGGGGTCAGGAAGGAATTTTTTTCCCTATCGGAGCGTATTGGCCTAGCACCGCCAGGGTTTTTTGCCTTCCTCTGGACCAAGCTAGGGAGAGGAATTAGCCAATTCCTCTCCCCATTTGGCCCCTGAACCCCCCCCCCCCCCCGGTGCATTGGCAATCATGGCAGGTCGGCAATATTCTGCCGACACCATTTGGAGTTTGAGGCAATGCGCCGCAATACTGCCAGCCATCACCAAAAAGGCCCTAAGAACTGAGCGACTATTGAGAATCGATCTCAGATCAACGGTCAGACATTTCAGTCATTTACCCCAGAGCAGGCACATATTATGTGCTCTGATCAACACAAGATCGGCAGTAAAACACCGACTAGAAATTCGCGACTTCATTCAACAAAAGGATCTAGACTGTCTCTTTATTACAGAGAGCTGGCTCACAGCCGACTGTAACACCATTCTTGGAGAATTGGTGCCAGAAAATTACCGTATCATAACGGAAAACAGAATAGGGCAAAGAGGAGGCGGCCTGGCGGTGATCCACAAGACTCATCTTACAATCACCAAACCAGTCCGCCAAAACCCTCTTCCATTCATGGAAACCCTTACTCTGCAACTGCAATCAAGTTCTAAGGAGACCGTCCACATTCTGCTCTGCTATAGGCCACCCGGCCCAAAATCGCAGCTGCTACCATCATGGACGGATTTCTTCTCCACTTATACCCTCAACAGCAAACATCTTTTGCTGCTCGGGGATTTCAATCTCTGGGCCAACTCCTCACAGGACCCCATTGCCGACGCCTGTATTAACCACCTGGAAGGATTAGGATTACAGCAACTAGTATGTGGGCCCACACATGCTTCAGGTCACACACTTGATCTTATTTTCAGACAAGCGCTGGAAATAAAAATTTGGGAAAATGAAAAATTGCCATGGACAGACCACCATGCAATTATTTTCAGTATTTCCACCATCCCCCCTGCAACAAAAACATCAAATCCAGTGACAACACACTGGACTAGATGTCAGAAGAAGCTCCATTCGGAACTCTTCAAAACGACTTTAAGAAAAAAAATAGAAACAACTCAGCCGCATCAAACGGCCGTTGAAACATTGTTAGCCATAAACTCGGCTATGCTACAGTCAGCCGACTTGGTAGCGCCGAAACGAAGAACCCGCATTCGGAAAAACAACCGCAGCTGGTTCAACAACCAGCTGTCGTTACTGAAGCAAGAACGCAGAAGGGCAGAATCTGCCTGGAAAAGATGTTCTTCAGAGATAAACCTATCCATGAGCAAAAGGGAGAGTATAGCCTCATGTAGAAATAAGTTACAGGAGATAGAATTGTACCATCATCCCAGTTATGTTAGAAAAGGGGAGAGTGGGGGTGAGGGGATAGTAGCTGAAGCTAAACCCAGAACTCCCCACTCGGTTGGGTTGGTGGGGACTATTTCGGTACAAATAAAATATGGTTAACAAAATATTATAAAACATATTTTTATTATTGTAAAAACAGTTTGTCCATAAAATTGCAAAACAAACAATTAATTGTACACATCAATGATTGGTCATGGTCGACTAGTTTCGCGGGAATTGAAATACCGCTTCATCAGGACAGCCAATCTATAGAATGATGCAAAGAACATTATACAATAAAACATAAATAAATAAAAAAGAGAAAACAGCACTACAATATAAATTCTGAGGGAATATATAACAGTGGTAATATAAGCTTACCCTATGAGTCAATTAAAAGTGTGCGGGGGCCGGACAGCTAGGAAGCTTTCCCCCACGGCGGACAAGGGGATAATTGGCGTGGAGATCTGGGTAGGAACAAAAAACATATATGTATGTATGCATATATATATATACATACGGGGGTCGTAAAGCCTCCAATGGTATATGGCCTGGCAGGGAAGGGGGAAGTGGAGGGAAGGGGGGGGGGAAAAGGAGGGGGGCAAAAGAGGGGAAAGAGGGATGGGGGAGGGGGGGGGGAGAGAGGCAAGAAGAGAAAACGGGGGGGGGGAAGGGGGGAGGGAAGGACAAGAAGGGGAGGGTATGGGGAAGGTGGAAGGGGAGGTAGGGGGGGGAGGGAAAGAGGGAAGGAGCAAGAAGGGAAAGAAACAAAAGGAAAAGGAGGGAAGGGAAACGCACAGAAAATAATATCAAAAAGGGGGGGAAGGGAAAGAACCAACTTACCCCAATGGGACATTGTGAGCGAAGGGGGGGGTCAGGTGGCAGAACGGCACGACAGGGACTGTGGGCTGGTGCGAAAAAAGTGGGGATACACAAACGGGCACATGAATAGGCTGGTCCAATTGCCTGGTAAAAACCAGGGTAGTGTCATCCAGGGGAATATCCGTAATGGTGGCACAATGCATGGTAATGCATGGACTAGAAGGTGCAGTAAGCCATGCCCGGGAGGAGCCCCAAAGTAGCACCAGACTGAGTCCTGGTCTGTCCGTGCCTGACCAGCGGACCGCAGATGGACAGATCCACGCTGCCGATCCAATGGCCAAACGGCCATTAAATAGGCTATCCCTACCCGCGAACGCCATAGACGCCGCCGAGTGGCCGCGTCATGACGTCATCGGGTCAGTCTCCCCGTGCACAAGCCAATGCGCGATGAGCGCCGGCCAGTATGCACGCCCAGACCAAAACGAGGGGCGGAGAGCCCCGCGCCGGAAACCGAGCAAGAGGGGGCGAGGCAAAGCGACACCCCCACCAGGGGAGAGACAAGTCCGCCGTAGAGGGAATATGCAGGCAGCCGGGGCCGCACAAAAAGGACTCAAGGGGAAGCTACATAACAATATAATACAACAAGAATAAGAAAGATACATTGTAAATACAATAATGGTAATGAGTGGGAGTATAGATCCCACAAATTTGATTGCTGATACTAGATGGCCCCAAACATTGTCATATTGCTAACAGTTGCAAAACAGAGAAGAAATAAAGAGAAGAACATGAATGGTGAAGTAGAATGACCAAAGTCAATAAGAACAGGGGAAAGTGATCAAGTGAAAGGTAAAAGCGGGAAGTGAGAGGGTGAGCGAAGGCTCAATTCCCATAGAAAATATGAAGTGCTGCAAAGAAATGCAGCCAGAAGGTCAGGGTGTACAGTGAGGAAATAATTGGGTAAATGAATAAGAGAAGGGGCAGTAAAATCCCCAAGCGGTGAATAAAAGGGATTAAGAGACTAGTATGTAGTGTGATCAGTCTCAAGATTGAGACAGGATAGTGCAAGTATGTTGGTATGCATGTTGCCCACAATTGGTGGGGAGGTACAGGTAGGCAGTATAAAGAAGTAACCTATTGAGCAAGGTAGATGTATGGGGGGGGGGGTACCCCTGAACAGTTAGAGGAGATATTGATTCTTACATGGCTGGAGGATATCCAGTCCATATTAACACAAGGGCCTTGGATAAAGGTCGGTGTGTGGATAAATATACCCTCTTGGAGAGATGATCAAACTAATTATGACATACATAAGAGGTATAAACTCATATAAACTCATAGTGTGTGGATTGCATGTATACAAATTTAATATTAGATGGATGTAAATCAATCCCATGATACCAAAAGTGTCCATTAAACCATTAGAAATAAAGACAATATCTATGACTGGGGTCATCAAGCAATCAAGGAGGAATTTACATAATATAAAAGATTTGATAGGTTAGAGGCACTCAAGAAGAAGGAGAAACGGGTGTGTTATCCACCCAATAATTATGAGCAAAAGGGAGAGTATAGCCTCATGTAGAAATAAGTTACAGGAGATAGAATTGTACCATCATCCCAGTTATGTTAGAAAAGGGGAGAGTGGGGGTGAGGGGATAGTAGCTGAAGCTAAACCCAGAACTCCCCACTCGGTTGGGTTGGTGGGGACTATTTCGGTACAAATAAAATATGGTTAACAAAATATTATAAAACATATTTTTATTATTGTAAAAACAGTTTGTCCATAAAATTGCAAAACAAACAATTAATTGTACACATCAATGATTGGTCATGGTCGACTAGTTTCGCGGGAATTGAAATACCGCTTCATCAGGACAGCCAATCTATAGAATGATGCAAAGAACATTATACAATAAAACATAAATAAATAAAAAAGAGAAAACAGCACTACAATATAAATTCTGAGGGAATATACAACAGTGGTAATATAAGCTTACCCTATGAGTCAATTAAAAGTGTGCGGGGGCCGGACAGCTAGGAAGCTTTCCCCCACAGCGGACAAGGGGATAATTGGCGTGGAGATCTGGGTAGGAACAAAAAACATATATGTATGTATGCATATATATATATACATACGGGGGTCGTAAAGCCTCCAATGGTATATGGCCTGGCAGGGAAGGGGGAAGTGGAGGGAAGGGGGGGGGGAAAGGAGGGGGGCAAAAGAGGGGAAAGAGGGATGGGGGAGGGGGGGGGGGAGAGAGGCAAGAAGAGAAAACGGGCGACTACAAGAAAATACCACAAAGGAATTTTCCAAGCCAAGAAAAAGTATTTTTCGGAGGCTATCAACGGTGCCCTAAACCGCCCCCGCGAACTCTTCAAGATGGTCACCCAGACCATGAAACCAAGTTGCATTGAAGCCCCCAGTTCGGACACACAAGAATTTTGCAATGAACTATCGGATTATTTCGTTAATAAAATCGAGGCAATCCGTGAAAGCATTCAGCAAAACAACTCCCCCCTCGGCCCCCCCTGCAGCCTCCCTCACAGCACCAATAGTAATTCTCCTATATCAGGTAAGTTTACCCTTGAACCCATCTCCATCCAGACCACTAATAATGTCATTTGTACTCTGCGTAATGGCACAGCGCCTAATGACATTATCCCCACAAAACTGCTGAAGGAATGCGCCTACATCCTGGCTCCTCCCATCACGCAGTTTATCAACCAGTCTTTCTTGGAGGGCATAGTGCCCTCACAGTTGAAAGAGGGTATAATCCTACCCATCATGAAGAACCCCTCCCTGGACCCCAAGGACCCACTCCATCGCCGTCCCATAACAAGCCTCAACGTACTCTCTAAAATAATGGAAAAAGTAGTGGTACAACAGCTGCAACAGCATCTGGATACCTACAAGCTACTTGATCCATTGCAATCAGGCTTCCGTCCCGGACACGGGACGGAAACAGCATTGCTGAAAGTATGGGACGATGTTCTCAAGGCCGCAGACGAAGGAGAATCTTGTCTTCTAGTTCTGTTGGACCTAAGTGCCGCTTTCGACACTGTCGACCACAAACTGTTACTGACTCGGCTCGCTGAAGTAGCCAGAGTCGCAGAAGGCGATTTATCTTGGTTCTCCTCTTTTCTGGATAACCGATCGCAAACGGTGAAGTTAGGACCTTTTACGTCTGAAAAACGCACAGTAACATGCGGAGTCCCTCAAGGATCGCCTCTGTCACCAGTGCTGTTTAACATATATCTTCGTCCTCTTTTTGAGATTATCAGCAGCCAAAAACTGCTCTACCACTCATATGCAGATGACACGCAACTGTATTTCCGCATCTGCAATAGACAGGATCACCACCTCAATCTAGAGACATGTCTCTCTTTGATAGAGGACTGGATGACAAAGAGTTATCTTAAACTCAATGGAGCGAAAACAGAACTTCTTCTGTTTCACGCCAAGCGCAGGAATCAACTTTCATCAGCGTGGACCCCCCCGCCTATTTTGGGCAAGCTCATCACCCCTAGCGCCAAAGTCAAAAGCCTAGGGGTCATTTTTGACTCCTTTATGACAATGGACGCACAAATAGGGTCAGTAGTCAGCGGATCTCACCATCTACTGCGCCTACTACGCAGACTCACTCCGTTCATCCCTAAAGAAGACTTAGCGGTCGTGGTGGGAGCAATTGTAAACTCCAGGCTGGATTACGCAAATGCCCTTTACCTCGGCCTCCCCAAGTACCAAATCGCTCGTCTGCAAGTCGTTCAGAATACGGCCGCCAGACTTGTGACTGGGAAAAAACCCTGGGAATCCATCGCACCTTCACTGCGAGCCCTTCATTGGCTGCCAGTCAAAGACAGAATTGCCTTTAAAGCTCTCTGTCTTACGCATAGATGTGTCCATGGGAATGCCCCCCTTTATTTATGCGAAATAATAAAAGCGCATAATCCCAATCGTGTTTTGCGATCCACGAATCAGAACCTACTCCAGGTTCCAAAAGCCAACTTCCAGTCCAAAGGAGAAAGAAGATTCGCGATTAAAGGTCCCAGACTATGGAATGCTTTACCAACCAGCATTCGGTTGGAGGAGAACCACCTAGCATTTAGGAAAAAGGTCAAGACTTTTCTCTTTTGATATCAAAGGAGACAGGAACAACAAGCGCCCAGAGGCGATTCAGTTCGCATGTGCCGCGCTATACAAGTTTTCATTCATTCATTCATTCATTCATTCACAGAGTCAGGCCTGATCCCTGCGAACACTAACAGTTTTTTTTTGCAGCATTTGAAGCAGTTGCTGACGGTCAGGTGCTTTTTTACCTGTGAGTCTCACTACTGTACCAGTAAATTTAGAGACCAAAATGTCAAATCAAAGGTATAGTAGTGAAGAGGCCTACAGGTTTCTGGGCATGACAGATAGTGAAGAGGAAGTCACTCATCTGTCAGATTCAGGCTCAGAATATGATCCTGTAGACGACAGTGGCTCCCTGACAGATAGCAGTAACACTTGGTGACGTGGCGAGTCCCATAAGTGCAGTTCAAGCTGGCATGGTGGCAAATACAAGTATTGTCCCGCTGCCATCAAGAAGAAGACAAAGACAGGCTTCCCCTGATGAAGTCACGTGGTGTGATGATACGCGTCGGGATTGGAGCGCTGGACAACCGAAGCACCTGACGGACGGCTGACGAGTTTGCCACTCGTGGATGCTGTATTCGTTCCTCCATCGTCTATGTGAGTGTTTTTAAGTTGTTTTAAATAAATCCTTTTTACTGGATTACGCGATGTACCACCTTTTTTGTTTTCTGTGATATCACCCGAGCCTCTGAGCACCATCAGCCTAAGACCAAGCGGACTCCCAGTGAGAGGAAAAGGAGGACACTGACGAGTTCGCCGCTCGTGGAGATTAGCCCTTTACCTTTACTTTATGTAAGTGCATAGAGTGCAGGCGTGTTTTGGCTCCCCTTTATATCGGTATCACACTATATATTGTTGTGTATCCTCCCCCCGTATGTGGTGTCTGATCCCGGGATTTTAAGAACCTTCTACCTTCATTTGGACTCCGCGTGAAAGCAGCTGGCTAGGCTATATCTGGTAGCCGTGAGTGATATCACCCAAGCCTCTGAGCACCATCAGCCTAAGACCAAGCGGACTCCCAGTGAGAGGAAAAGGAGGACACTGACGAGCTCGCCGCTCGTGGAGATAAGCCCTTGTACCTTTACTTTATGTAAGTGCATAGAGTGCAGGCGTTTTTGGCTCCCCTTTCATATCAGTATAACACTATATATTGTTGCGTATCCTCTCCCCGTATGTGGTGCCTGATCCCGGGACTTTAAGAACATTCTACCTTCATTTGGACTCCGCGTGAAAGCAGCTGGCTAGGCTATATCTGGTAGCCATGAGGTGAGCTGCTGGGACCACCTGAGGTGTGCGTGTTGTTCTTGGGTGACGGCTCGACTTCTTTCACAGAATCTGTTCCCTTCCTTGAGGAATTTACTGTTATTTTTATTTTTATCTTTATTTTCCAGTACTGGACTTCCTAAATTAATTTTGTCTTTCCTGGACTATACTTTGCCGTTTATGTGTTACCATCAGTTTACCAATTGGAGATGTTTATTGCTGTCTAGGTGTATCATTGTTATTTAGCTAACACTTTTTCACTTACCGTGCCCCTTTCCCACACCCATTTCCTAGCCTTGTGCCCTTTCTCAATTTATTTTCACAGCGCAGACTCCTTTCACTTGCACATACTGTCCCTTACAAAACACATAACTGCAGCATTCGCAGAGTCAGGCCTGATCCCTGCGAACACTAACAGTTTTTTTTTTGCAGCATTTGAAGCAGTTGCTGACAGTCAGGTGCTTTTTTACCTGTGAGTCTCACTACTGTACCAGTAAATTTAGAGACCAAAATGTCAAATCAAAGGTATAGTAGTGAAGAGGCCTACAGGTTTCTGGGCATGACAGATAGTGAAGAGGAAGTCACTCATCTGTCAGATTCAGGCTCAGAATATGATCCTGTAGACGACAGTGGCTCCCTGACAGATAGCAGTAACACTTGGTGACGTGGCGAGTCCCATAAGTGCAGTTCAAGCTGGCATGGTGGCAAATACAAGTATTGTCCCGCTGCCATCAAGAAGAAGACAAAGACAGGCTCGCCGAGCCCATAGTGCCCTTCCTGCTACATTCGCCAATCCAAATTGGGAACCCACCACTTCTGCAGCACCTATAATTCAGGTGGAAAGATCCAAAAGATGCGAAGATCTCTATAGATCTGTTGTGGACCAAAGCAATTTGTATGCTGGTCAATTCATCAGCGCTAATCCCCAGCTGACCCTTGCCAGAGATTGGAGACCAATTACGGTTTCCAAATTTAAGACCTTTCTGGGCCTATCCCTCCTCATTGGCATAACCAAATAGAGTGAGTTGCGGTTGTTCTGTCCACCAGATGTCTATGCTGATTATCTCTGTATCTGTGTTGTTAAAATTACATGTCAGGTTTATAATTTACATAAGACAATCATATGTGGAGTGCAGGCTCCATCTAGTGTTCTTTTTTGGTATTGCTGCAGTTGTTTTGTTTATTTGATTTACTGTATGTGTAGTTAAGGAAGTTGTTAGTAAACAGGGAATTCTGGGTAGAACCTTTACAGGAAGTAAAGCAGCCAGCATTCTTTGAGAAGATACTGCAGGAAGCAAGATATGTATTTCTCAATCTATCACCATCACCCCTTAGAGAACATAAAAAGTACGTTTTTACTATCTCATCCTATATTATAGATTGTTGATTCTGTAATGTATGCTGTAATGTATGCAATATTGTACTTATCGAGGTCTATTTTGTAGTTTCACCTGGCTTGTTCTAATAAAACTGAGATCAAAGAAATATGGTAACTGTGGTATAGTTTATGGGACAAAGAAGGTTTAGCTATGTCCTTGAGACAGAACAGCGGTCATATTGTTCCACTGACCCAATTCACCATATGCCCATGTTCTCTGCCTCCATGACCAGGACACGATACAAGCAGATCTTGCGGTTCATGCACTTCAGTGACAATGAACTCTGTTGTCCTAGGGGTGACCCTGGATTTGATCAGCTCTACAAAATTCGGCCCCTCGTAAACCACTTTAACTAACGTTTTGCAGCCTTGTTTACTCCCGATCAAGTTGTCTGCTTGATGAGTCCCTGATTACGTTTTCTGTCCGCTTGTCTATCAAACAGTATCTTCCCAGCGAGCGTGCCAAACAGGTCCAAAAATTAGGAACAGTTTTTTTTAGACATTTAGGCATTTTAGACTGAGCAGCCCATGGCTAATTTACCATGAGGCATGGAGAGCATGTTGGAGGGAGGAGAATGTTGGGGGGTGGAGAACACAGGGGAGTGTGGAGAGCACTAAGGGGGCCAGAAGAGAGCACAGGGGGTGGAGAGCATAAGCAGGGGCAGAGAACACAGGAGGCGAAGAGCACAGAGGGGCTGGAAGGCTCTGGGGGCGGGGACCACAGGGGGGTTGTAGAGCACAGGCAGGGGAAGAGAACATGGAAGGCGAACAGCACAGGGGGGTGGAGAGCATGAGGTACTGGCAAGCACTGGGGGGGTGGAGAGCACAGGGGCGGCCAGAGAGCATAGGGAGGGGATGGAGAGCACTGGGGGGGAAGAGAGTAGAGCATGGGGGGCTTGAGAGCACTGGGGGGAGAAGAGTACAGGGGTGGCCGGAGAGCATAGAGGGGCCTAAAAGCATAGGGAGGGGCTGGAGCGCACTGGGGGGGACCGTGCCTCCCGGTAAATTAGCCATGGTCCAGAGAGCACTGGGAGGGGCTGGAGCGCAGAGAGGGACCGTGCCTCCCGGTAAATAATGGTCCAGAGAGCACTGGGCTGATGAGCGCAGGTAATGGGGCCTGAGAGCTGGAGCAGGGGTTGATGAGGGCACTGGGAGGGGCCGGAGATTACAGGGGTTGATGAGCACAGGGGGGCCTGAGAGCACTGGGAACTTGCTCCCACAATACGTAAATCAGCGACTCCAGCGCTGTCGGAGGTGATTTCACTACCACAGCTAAAAAAATGGTGAATGTATGCCCATCATTAGAAATGGGTGGGTGAAGGGTGGTATTTTAATGGTGGGCATACCCACCGATCAATCTTTTTTTTGTTCAGCCCAAAGGCAGCATGAAAAAAAGAACATTACAATGTATGTCCAACAAGGACCAGCAACATACTGGTATGTTGCTGGACTTTGAGTGGTTATACCAGAATGATTCCTCCAGGTTTAGGTATCATCTTGGTATCAATCTTTTCAGCCATCGGTCGGCTTTCATATTAAAGCAATCCTAGCGGCTAATTAGCGTCTAGACTGCTTTTATAAGCAGTGGGGGGGGGGAACATGGGGGGAACATCCCCCCTCCCACCATCTTACATGGTTTTCTCAGTATCTCCTGCCCAACAGGGAACCCGAGAATGCAGCTGTTGGTTCAGCCAGCTGACCATAGAGCTCATCAGAGACCAGAATGGCTCCAATCATCTCTATGGCCTAAAACTAGACGCTACAAGCATTTTATGACTTAGGTCATCTTGGTGTGGTCAGATGCTTTGAGGGCAGAGGAGAGATCTACGGTCTAAAAGACCCCAATTATTTAAAAAAAGAGTACCTGTCTCTACCTATTGCTATTATAGGGGATATTTACATTCCCTGAGATAACAATAAAAATGATTAATTAAATAAATAAATAAATAGATCAGCCCTGTCCACCCATGCTCATGCGAAAAAAGCAAACGCAAGCGTCGGTCTGGTGTCATATGTAAACAGCAATTGCACCATGCATGTGAGGTATCACCGCAAAGGTCAGATCGAGGGCAGTAATTTTAGCAGTAGACCTCTGTAGATCTAAAATGGTAACCTGTAATGGCTTTTAAAAATGTATGTAGTTTGTCGCCGCTGCACATTTGTGCGCAATTTTAAAGCATGTCGTATTTGGTATCCATGTACTCGGCATAAGATCAACTTTTTATTTCATCAAACATTTGGCAAATATAGAGTGTTTTAGTGCATAAAAATTTAAAGTGTGTTTTTCCAAAGAAATGGTGTTTGAAAAATTGCTGCGCAAATACTGTGTTAATAAAAATATATAATGTTTGGGGCAAGATCAGACTCGGAGACCTTTCCAACCGAAAATCCACTGGGTTACTGGGTCTTGAGGATGGATCACTGGGCAGAACTTGCACAATATGCAATTGAGCTACTAGCCTGTCCTGCATCCAGCGTTCATTCTGAATGCACATGCAGTGCTGCTGGAGGCTTCGTAACCGATCACAGAGTGTGCCTGTCCAGACTCGGTTGATCGGCTAACCTTCATTAAATGAATCAGTCTTGGCTTTTTTGCTCTCTGCAGCACTTGGCAGCATCCATGGTGGCTTCTGCTTGTGTGGTAGCCATCGTTCTTCACTTACAGAACAGGAAATATAGCTGTCACCCCAGAAAAGCTACTGATGTATGGATCCCCTGATTCTGGAAGATCCATAGGACATGAAAAGACGCAATGGCCAAGGTGCAGGATTAGTAAATTGTAAATAATGTTTATTGAGAAAACATATCCAAAAGGTTGGTTAGCCATGACTAAGCACTGATTGTAGTGTGAAACCCGTAGGCTGCGATCTCCATTTTTTTTGTTGCTGTACTTTGTAGTGCATTTGCCATCTGTTTTACAATAAAGACAACCTAAGGATTTTTTTGGAAGTGCGACTGTCCATTCTTCTAGCCTCTACATACCCAAAAGGTACACTGGTGTATGAGGAAGGCAGCTCGCAGGACGGAGTGAACATCACTAGATCAGCAGTGAGCCGTGGCTGCTGGTAATCACTGAGCTGGGTGGAAACGAGCCTAGCCGCAATGCACCATGCCACTGTTGGCGTCTAAGTGAGCTTCCTCCATCTCTCCATGCTGTAAACCAACCGCAGCGATCAGTAGGCTCACTGTTGATCTAGCAGAGTTCACCATGTCCTGGGAACTGTCTTCCTCATACCCCAGTGTAAGCTTGGATATATTTTCTTAATAAATACTGTTTACAATTTACTGATCCTACGCCTTGTCCAAAGCGTCTTTTCATGTCCTATGGATCTTCCCTGATCTAGTTTTTCTGGAGCTGTGGATCTTTATGCTTGTCTTGTGTCACTGTGTTTGAATCATTTGCCTGTTCGTCATCTTTCACTACACATCCACCACCTCCTCTTCACTGCTACCTCATTATAAGTTATTATTATACAGGATTTATATAGTGCTAAACGGTTTATGCAGCACTTTACAAGTTCAGGTTAGCCAGTACAAATACAATACACTTTATTATAATAGAAATCAGAGGGTTCTTAGAGCTTACAATCTACGATCGAATTTATCTGCTGAAACCGGTCCGACGGACCGTTTCAGCAGACAAATCCGACATGTCCGACAAAAATCTTCCGCATGCACCGAATGGATTCGAAGCATGCGTGGAAGTATTTTACTTCCTGGAGTGGTGACGTGGCGGCGTCAACGTCACCGCCACGTCACTGCGATGTCTGTCCGCGGGGATTTTGGTTTGATCGTGTGTACACTGATCAAACCAAAATAGCCCAGCAGACATATCCGATGAAAAGGGTCTGCCCAACTGTTTTCATCGGATTTGTTTAGACGTGTGTACGCGGCCTAAGAGTTGTTGCATTTCTGCTTTTTTTTTTTTTTTCTAATCTCTCATTTTATCCAGTTAATAGGCCCAAATCAAAAAAATGGTTAAAAATGTAGGTGTTTGGACTGCGCATATGTGATCCAGAAGCAAAAAATTAACATGAAGCTTATTCATTCATGTCTAATGAACAATTTATCAGTAGAAATTTGGTCATTACATGATGGCAATATTGTTTGCTCTCGAAAATGCATTTGAATGATTCTTCGACTGGTGTATGGCTAGCATTAGTGTTGATAGACTTGTAAATCTGTTACCCAGCAATTCTATATGAGAGCACTTGTTTAGTGTGTCATCGGGGCATATGATATTTATTAATAAATGGCAACAGCTGAATGGGGGCAAAGATTCAAAGTGTGTATGAACAGCATAACTATTGTAGTCTTAAGATCTTAAAATGTGTCATGAAAGTAGGTAGGATGTCATTCTATGTCAAATATAAATGATTTTTAGACTCTTTCACACCAAGTGTCAGGATGGCCGAGCGGTCTAAGGCGCCAGACTCAAGACTTGCAAGTCTTCCCCAGATGGGTATTCTGGTCTCCGAATGGAGGCGTGGGTTCAAATCCCACTTCTGACACATCTTTTTTTTTTTCATAGTTCCATGTTTAAATAAGCATTCTATATTTAAGCATGATTTCAATAGTTTTTCTACGTTATGGATCCAATTAAATGATTTAATTTGCTTAGCAATGTAGATCAGCATTTATAAACGGAGTTACATATACAGATATTAATCCCAGCAGATCGGGATGGTGCAAAGAAATATAATAATTTAGCTTCTACCCACTAAAGAAATGTATTTTTGATCAGAACTTTGGTTACACCAGTAATAGAAACCTAGATTGGATGAAAAGCGAGAAAAACAGTACAGAGGGCACAACAGTGTCAGAGGTGGAATTCAAGCACTCGCCTTTCCAGGGGAGACAGTGACTTGAACATCAATGCTCGCCCAGCCTGAAACGTTGCCTGGAATGCTAAAGAGTGATGAGTAGAGGTCCTTTTTAAGCCAATACACGCATTATGGTAAGACTATACTATCCTTTTTAACCATATTGCTATATGCTTTCCTAGGACATTATGGAGCAAAAGATCCAGTACTATGCTGCCGGCGGACCTCCAGACAGGTTAGTCCTCGTTAGTATAGTGGTAAGTATCCCCGCCTGTCACGCGGGAGACCGGGGTTCGATTCCCCGACGGGGAGACCATCTTTTTTTTTTTTCTTGCAAGAACTGCTGTATTAGTTTTATACATTTTCATTTCTTTCACTGCATGATATAATTTCATGTACTCATAATAAAACCATTCATAGTGCAATCTTTCTGACACATTAAACCGTATGTGTGATCTGCATTTCACTTTAAAAATTACAATATGAACCATTGAACATTTGAATTCATAAAATGGAACTTACACCCATAAAATGGAAGTCACCAGGATCGTATAAGGTTTTTAAAAAAACATTAAGGTCCCACCGAGATTCGAACTCGGATCGCTGGATTCAAAGTCCAGAGTGCTAACCATTACACCATGGAACCTCATACCGCCAAAGCTTTCAAATACAGGCTAAAAATATACTTTGCAGCTGTGGTTATGTAGTATATTATACGATTTTTGCTGTGTAACATTTTGGTACTAAACATAGTCTAACAAATTTCCCTTTAGGCTGGGTTCACACTTGTGTTGTGCGAATTCCAGCTCTGTTATCTCTGCAAACAGATTACAGAGCTGTTCAGTGTTTCATCTGCTGGTAGCTGCAGACTTGCTGAACTGGAAGAGGGGAGGGTGAGGAGGGGAGGGGGGAAGTGTAAGTGAGCAAGGAGAGAAATCCTGTTGAGAACTGAACACAGCTTCGAATCAGATGCGTGTCCATAGAACATAATGGGCCTGAATTCGCACCTGAGCCGCACCACAATGCCTTGTGTTTTTTTGGGCAATGCGCAGTGCAAATGCTTCCACAGTTTTGGTGAGTTATAGTAAAAATGCTCCTGGTGTAGCTGTAACAACTATTTTAACATTGCTTGAGACATCAAGGTAGATAGGCCTCAAGCCTTCTCAGTGTCAGTGTCAGTTGCTCTGCTCCTTCGTGTAACTATAATTTCCAGTGAGGCCTGTATATAAGTCTAACTGCATGTGAGATTTAACAAACTGTGGGCCGTGACCCGCTCACCCACTGCAACTTGCTTCTCCGTCAGCTGGGCCAATCGCTCCGTTCAGCTCCACTGGGTGGATCCTGATGCTCGGATGAGGGTCTCGGAGTCTCTGCAATCTGGCCACCGTCTCCCCACAGGTCCACTCAGGCAGGCGACACGATTCCAAGAGACCTAAAGTGGCTGCTCCGGCTCCTTTTATCTCCTACCCAGCATGCACTGCTCAAGAAGGTGTTCATGGGTAGGTCACCAAACCTCCTAGGTGAAAAACGTCAGCCTCCTCCTCCCAAAACAACAGTCACTTCCTGTCTAGTCTTTTGTGCTTCTTTCATGAAAAACATATCTGCATTACCAGTATTTGGTCACTAGATGGCTCCAAATACTCAAACATAGCAATGTCCATAGACGTTTTCTTAAAGTATGCAAACACACATCAACATGGGAGAATATCAGCGCTACAGGTAAGTAAAATGCGGGGGGCCGGAGGGTGCAAGGTGTTTTTTCACCTTAATTAATAGGATCCATTAAGGTGAAAAAAAAACACAAAGCTTTACAACCCCTTTAAGTGGCAGGAACTTGGGGCTCAGATAAAGGCATAAGTGTGTTGAGGAAGCTAAAAAGTGTGTTGTAGAAAGGGAGTATGTAATTGGCTAAGGAGGTAGATGCATCATTTTTACCAGGGGTGTCAAACTTCTTAATCGCAGGCTGTATCAGCAGTTGTATCTGGGGAGCACTACTTACAAAGTGCAGGGTTCAGGAGTATTCTATGTACAGAGCTCAGGGGTGTGCTGTGTGCAGAGTGCAGGGTTCAGGAGTGTTTTAAGTACAAAGCTATTATTTTATGCAAAACCTTTAGGCAAGGTTTTCACTATTGCAATCTGAAAGTTGCTCAATTTATTTTTCTGGGTTTTTTGATGCGACTTGAAACAATACCTGTGTATTCTTGAGGTCTATAGACCTCAAGTCGCATCAAAGTGGGACAAAAGTAGTGTAGGGACTACTTTGAAATCGCTGCAACTTGAAGTCGCACAGATATGAATGGTACTTATTGGAAATCATGGGGAATGACTTGCAGTCCCAAGTCGCACAAGTCGAAAATGAGCCTTATCCCAATAGGAAAATAACTGTTTTCTGTAACTAATTATAAAGTGTTAGCTGGGGTTTGGCTTCAATTTGTCAGTGTATCGAAATCTGCTATTACATTTAACACTTCCCTCAACCCAAAGTGACAATGCTGTCTGCTGTGCCCCTCTGCTACTTTGTCCAGAGTGGGGCACTGTAATACAGCAGGTGTGTTACTGGCCAGATCACCAGACAAAAACAGAGGGAGAAAAAGACTAAAAAAGGAGACAAATGCAGCCACCACATCTAATTAATAGTTAGCTGCAATATATTACATTTTTGGTTTTAATGCTGCATTAATAGAGTGTACTTGCAATAGGCATAACATTTTGCGTTTATAAGTAGGAATGAGCTTTATGTTCGAGCCGAACATTGGCTGTTCGCCGGAAAGCGAACAGTTTGGTGTGTTCGCGGCAAATTCAAAAAGGCACAGAACATCCTTTAAAAGTCTATGGGAGAAATCAAAAGTGCTAATTTTAAAGGTTAATATGCAAGTTATTGTCATAAAAAGTGTTTGGGGACCTGGGTCCTGCCCCAGGGGACATGTATCAATGCAAAAAAATAATGCTTAAATTTTGGACCTGGTGGGTGTCTATAGTATGCCTGTAAAGTAGCGCATGTTTCCCGTGTTTATAACTCTACACAGACATTTCTAAAGGAAAAAAAAAGGAATTTAAAAGTACTCACGGCTATAATGAATTGTCGGTCCTGGCATTAAAGTCATTTAAACATAAAAAAATAAAAATCCATTACCAGGCCCTTTCATTAGTTCCATTACTAGGTCTGATATGGATATTAAGGGGAACCCTACGTCAAATAAAAAAAAATGGCGTGGGGTTCCCCCCAAAAAACCTTACGATACCCTCATCCGAGCACATATGGATGAATGGATAACAACGCTGGACATCGAGACTGATATCGCTGGAATAATTTTTGTAATTATTTTATTTTTAATAAAGGACTTGTCCCAAGCGTCTCCTGTCGTTTTTAAAATTTTCAATTTTTACAATGTACCCCTTACCAATTCACAAAGGGGGGGCCTGATCTGAGGGTCCCCTTTGTTAAAGGGGGCTTCCAGATTACGATAAGCCCCCCACCCGCAGACCCCCACAACCACTGGGCAAGGGTTGTGGGGATGAGGCCCTTGTCCTCATCAACATGGTACGGTTCAGGAGGGGGGCGCTCTCTCGTCCCCCCCCCTTTTTTCCTGCAGCCTGCCAGGTTGCGTGCTCGGATAAGGGTCTGGTATGGATTTTTGGAGGAAACCCCACACCATTTTTTTGTATTTGACGTGGGGTTCCCCTTAATATCCATACCACACCTGGTAATGGAATTTAGGGGGACACCCACGCATTTTTATTTTTAATTGACTTTCAATGACTTTGATCTGTATTGCTGGGACCCGACAATTCATTATAGCCGCGAGTAGTTTTAAATTACTTTTTTTCCTTTAGAAATTTCATTTTGTGCAGGGAGTGTTATAAACATGGGAAACATGCACTACTTTACAGGCATATTATAGACACCCCCCAGGTCCCCAAACACTTTTTCTGACAATAACTTGCATATTAACCTTTAAAATTAGCACTTTTGATTTATCATGTTCGTGTCCCATAGACTTTAGCGGTGTTCGCACAAATGTTTTGCATGTTCTGCTGCAAACTGAACCGGGGGTTGTTCGGCTCATCCCTGTGTAGCACAGTAGTTTAGCTCAGAATGATTATGCCAAATTATGGGTTTCTGTTCCAGTTCAGCTGCGTTGCACATTTCCCACTTGACTGTGGGTGTCGCTGTCACCAGCAGTCAATGTTGGAAATGCAGTGAGTTTGGGTGTATTGAGTGCCTTTTTACCAGAAGCAGTCCAGTGAGTGTGGTCCCTCCGCTGTGCATTCTGGGAGGGGGTACTTAAGGGACAGACACTATTCTGGCGGGGTCTTCCGATCCTGACCTAATGGCCCTCCTGGCCTTAGGGATGAGTTAGCAGTCTTTTGGCTTCAGGGCCTACTGGCCCGAGGCTCTGCTACTGAGAGTAGGCCCAGGAGCTTCTGGGGCCTACTGGTCCAGGGGTTGTCCTGTGCTGTCTTGCCTGCGGGAAGAAGCTGAGCAATTGGGGACTCAATTGGAGGACGCATCCTGGCCAATTTACTTCACGATGCTGCCGACTGGCTGAAAGATTCTGGCACCGTGTAGCTGTATATTCTTTGGAACTTTACAAAGTGTGTGTGTGGTTACACGATCCTGTGGCAGAGACTTTTGAACAAGCTTCGGTTGCTGAATCCAGTGTGGAAACTGAACAGCTGAAACTGAAAAGAACATACCTGTGATCCGCAAAGCAAGGTACCTGAATCTCCCCAACCCTTCCATTCCTCTGACAGAATTTGTTTAATAAAACCCTTGAAGAAAAGAAACTAAGGGCCGGATTCACGTACAGCGGCGTATCTTTGTGCGGGTGTAGCGTATCTTCTTTACGCTACGCCGCCGCAACTTAGAGAGGCAAGTGCCGTATTCACAAAGCACTTGCTCCATAAGTTGCGGCGGCGTAGCGTAAATTGGCCGGCGTAAGGCCACCTAATTCAAAGTAGGAACATGCTCAGAATCACGTCGCATATACTCCCTTAAGCCCCGTACACACGGCCGAGGTTCTCGGCAGAAACCAGCGAGAAACTCGCTGGGAGCCGCATTCTGCCGAGAACCTCGGCCGTGTGTACGCTCTCGGCGAGCCCCGCCCGTCGGGAAACCCATCGAGCAAATAGAGAACAGGTTCTCTATTTGCTCGACGGCCCGTCGGGATGAATGGCTGGTTGCCTTTCCCGACGGGCGGGTTGCCGAATCTGACAGCCGGCAGAGAACCTCGACGGGCGGAACGATGTGTTCTGCCCGTCGAGTTTCTCTGCCGTGTGTACGCGTCATTAGATACGTCGGCGCAATGCCTACTACGTGAACGTAACTTACGCACAGCCCTATTCACGTAGTACTACGTAAATGGCGTACGCGACATAATATTTGACGGCGTTGTTCCCTGGCCCATACCTTTGCGTTAGCTACGCCTGCTATATGAGGGGTAAATATAAAATGATAAGCGCTAAAGTGTATGTGTAAAGTGCACAATATACAAATAAAGAAATAAATAAATAATAAATCAAATAAAGGTGCTGTTCTAGTGTGTAGTAGAGCAAACTGTCACAATAGGTGTAAGTTAAGCCCACAGGGGAAGTGGATAAGTGAACAGTGATGACAGTGATGAGAGCCTATGCTGAAAAGACACGATGGGTCAGAGGTGGCTGATGGGTCTTCTATAGAAGGTAAACACATCCGATATATGGTCTCCTATTGCCCTTACCTTAAGGAGGTGGAAACAATGCAACAGGTGGGCAATGCTGGTTCCTTCTCTTGTTAGATCTGTAGGGCTCCTTGGTGCTGTGCTTGTTGGATGGTCATCCGTGATGTAAATCCTCGAATCTAGCAGCTCATGAACGCGGGTCAGAGCGTGGGATAAATAACACCAAAATAGTGAAGCCCGTTTAAAAAGAGGGGGGTTTAATAAAAAATAAGCCTCTTACATGCAAATAGAATAAAAACCGCCAAACAGTAACTGATAGGTGACAGAGCACGGCGAATACAAACGCCGTCTTACGTCTGCTAGCCTCCGGTTGGCTGTGAGAGTCACGTGGTCGCACTTCCTACGTCGTTACGTCACGGTCTCGTGACTTCTTCAGGGGTACATAGGACACTGTGTTTATTAACAAGGGTAATTGTTTTGTAAATGAACCTCAGTGCCTGTGTGCAATACATTGGAGGGGAGAGGGAAACTGAAAACTCCCTGTCCTCAAAATCAAAAGTGAAATAATTGGGGTCTCCTGTTATGTAAATAATAAGGAATAAATAAGTAAAAATGTATATATAAAACCCCATCCCCATCACTAGAAGTGAGCTAAGATCTATTAGTGTTTGTGTTTCCCAGTGTGTAAAAACATGGTGTCACCCCCTCCCCCCCTACAAACCATGGTACATCCTCAGTACAGACCCCATTCCATTAAATAGGAAGGATGGCTGACACCTGGAAGGCGGGAAGAGTGGCTGACACCTGGAAGGCGGGAAGGGTGGCTGACACCTGGAAGGCGGGAAGGGTGGCTGACACCTGGAAGGCGAGTAGGGTGGCTGACACCTGAGAGGTGGCCGACACCTGGAAGGCAGGAAGGGTGGCTGACACCTGGAAGGCAGAAAGGGTGGTGACAATTGGAAGGGTGACTGACACCTGGGGAGGTGTCTGAGGGCACAAATGTGTATTTTACTTTATAAATAATAGGATTTTTTTGTACTCACCGTAAAATCCTTTTCTCTGTCGTCCATGGACGGACACAGCTCCTTAAATCTTGACAAGAGCCGGCACGCTTCTTTCCGCACATCTCAGGATGTGAGCGAACTCTGACACTGCAGCCGAGCTCCGTGATCCCCCCTGATGGTTGACATAAGCCACCTTTGTGGCGTTGTCCGACTGAATACTGATCGGGCGACCTTGCAACCTCCTCGACCACGAGGAGAGGCATAGCCTGATCGTCCGAAGTTCTAGGACATTGATCGGCAGACCTGATTCTTCTAGAGTCCATCGACCCTGGGCCAACTGGACGCCCCCCCAACCCGTGAGGCGTCCGTCGTAATCACCGTCCACTGGAAGGGAAGAAACGACTTCCCGGACCGAAGAGCCGGGGATGTCAGCCACCAATTAAGAGAGACTCAGACAAGTTGCCTCACCTGAATCAGATGATCCAGAGATCAAGGAGATATGTTCCACTTGGACAGTATCTCCTTCTGCCAAACACGAGTGTGGATTTTTGGAAGAGGCATGAGGACACGCCTCCAACTGGGAAAAATTTGGACTTTATAGGCACAGAATTTAAAAAAAATATATATATGTATTTAATAGAAAAAGACACAGCAATTACAACACGACATTTACACTGTACTATACATTAGAAAAAAAGAAAAAAACATAAATAATAAGAACCGCATAGGTCACTCTAAGAAACATTCACTTATTAGCCACAGGGCTATATGTAATTCAAAACAGTATATGCGCTGGGTAGAGAACTGCTTTCAGATGAGGACCCTTGGTTGGTTCTTAGATGATATAAGAGCTGCTCTACATGTTTCGCGACTATGTTGGCGTCGCTTCTTCAGGAGCTTCTAAATATCAAAGAACATATACATAAAATTAAACACAAATAATATTTTATTTACATATTGGCCTAGGTAATAGGCAAAACAGTGGTTTAAAAAATGCATGCATGTATCTGCGATGTGTAGAAAATTGGTATATACCTAGGTATGTACACTCACCGCGCTACTAAAACACTAAAGCAGCCAACATAACTAAGTGATCAGTTTAGCAAAACACAATAAATACAAAGAAAATATGTAGCGCTTAAACATATATAAAATAAAAAAGCAAATAGTATAAGCTAAATCTTAAACACCATAGGTGCACTTGAAGTGTCCTTTGAAGTGATATAGAGTCCACAGGGGTCAATGAGGTGACTGAGTGAGAGTGATCCACCACCGTAGGTTAAGTTGAAGAGGCTTACCAGATGAATAGCGACCACACTAGGTGTACACCTATTGGTCAACTATAGCTTAGGGTTAGACGCTGTTCTCAAAGGGACTCGGAAGAGGTGAGTGACAAAGATAACCGATCGTTTGAAGAATCAGACTTAACATTTTCCCTCCTCTTCACAGTGCATTCAGCCAGCGACATGACTCGAAAAGCCCAATGGCAAAGAAAAATAATAGAGCAAACATAGCGTAACTCTGATAAAAAAGTTTTACTTGAATAAACAAAAAATGGTACACTCACATTTGATATGAACAATCATGGGCGTATAAAATGTACAGGCAGTAGGGTCAATCGCTTCCCGACGCGTTTCGTTTCACAAACATCTTCATGGGGATTGTCCTACTGCATAGAAAGACCCCTAAATATATACTAAGTCCCCACAGATAATTGGCAATGAAGCGAATTGTACAGAGTGTTTCACTACTGAGTACTTCCGGGTGGGGATAAGATGGCCGCCGCGGCGTGCGTTCCAAGCCTCGCTTTGGTGTAATAATACCATAACGCACATCCGGGCGTATAAAACAGACCATCGCTACTAAATATTCCAAAATGAGGCATATAATTAAAACTCACAATAATGTGAGTCAATAAAAAGCCCATTCCTGTTAAAATTCATAATGGATGCACCGCCGTGCGCTCCAAGCCTCACCTCACCACACAGCAGCACGGCAATGGAGCGCACAGGGCGCAGGCGCGAGCCAACCACCCAATCATATGGCGCATCAAGCGTCATCCGGTCACACGGTGCGTCACGCGTCACTGGTTAAAAGACCGCGATGCGTTCCACTCCTCGTTTTCAAACGAGGAAACGGAATGTTCACTCAAAACATGCCGTCGGATCGCGCGATGACGTTGCACCAACGAGGGGGAGGGAGGGCGCACATATTCATAACATTAACCCATAGTCTCGATGGAGATAGAGGTGACAGATCTAATACAAGGGAGGCACCACAACTCTCAAATAGATGTAAACCCCATAATGCGCCAATAGACTATCTACACAGGGGCATATTATGATATGAAGTTCATGATGTAAATCACAAGCTGTAATACAATTAATGTGCAAACATATTAAGAAAAAGGGAGAACATCTGGTTAAATGATGAAAAATAAACCAATACATTGTAAAAAGGACATAAAATCTTAACATATGTTAAATAGTTAGACTCATATGAAGGGTAAACAATAAAAAAGTTATATTACATATCAATATATAACTTTTACACCAAACATAGAACAAGGCTATGTCAATAAAGAATAGTCCAGTTCGTATGTTATGGGATACCGGGCGATACTGAGCCCTAAAATTTAAATTAAAATATTGAAATATTGAAATAACAAAATTAAAAAAATTAGATTGAAAAAAAAGGGAGGGGATCAGGGTATTACAATCAGCATGTCCAAATGTCGTTGCCTACTTCTAAGCAATAGACTGGACCCATTGATGGCTTACGTGGCCGTGCTGGTGTTAAGCTCAATGGCGCAGGGTGATGTGTTGGGATTAGAGTACTGCAGTCAGGCTATCAAAAAATGTGGGACACAGATAGCCCAGCATAAGAATAAATGACCAAAGGCATTTACATACAATCGCATGCAAATGCATGCATACAATGGTGAGTGACCTTTTAAGGAAAATCATTATAATATATTACAAATAAACAATACTTGATTGACAATAATGATACAATTTTTGCGCCCAGTGGGTTAAATCAAGCAACAAATGGGATTTGTTGGGATTTGTTGGGATTTGTTGGTTGATTAATCAATTAACCAACAAAGAGAGAGTATAGAGCCCTAATCAATTTTGAAACTTGCAGGAAAGGGGAAGTTTATCAAAATGTTATTTTGTTGGTATTTTTGGAACTGTAAAAAAGCCTATCTCCAAACAACCGTCCTTGTCATATTTGGAGTTTACTCACCAAAAAACACAAGGAGAGGGACGTAAAATAAGTAAAGGAAAACTCCCTCCTGGGATCTTCTGCAATCCCATACAGGTCCTTCACAAGAAAGGCCTGTATGAGAGAACTTCATTAATCCCAGGAGGCTTTGTGGCGTTTAATCGCTCTATCCATCGTGTTTCTCTTTGGAGAATATGTTGATCCCAATTTCCCCCACGGGGATCTTGTGGTATGATTTCCAATACTATGAAACGTATCACTGAGGTATCAAATTTATGGATAAGTCCTAAGTGACGGCTAATGGGAGTAAGCATTTTAGCATATTGAGAATAAAAAATGTGGTCATATATCCTTTGTTTGAACTGGCGGATCGTCTTACCCACATAAAACACCCCACATTGGCAGGTCATTAAATAGACCACCCCCTTGGTCTCACAAGAGGCTTGAAAGCGTGGTCTAAAGATTTCGCCATTTGGGAAACCAAATTTGGTACCAGTGTGCACCCAGGGACAGTATGCACAATGGCCACATCTAGAGATGCCTGTAATTAATTTTGTGGTGGGACAGGGATCTATTTTGTAATGACTACTTGTCAATTTGTTCCCTAAGGACGAGCTTTTCCTAAATACTATTTCGGGGTATTGTTTAACGTATTTGCCTACTGTGACATCCCCACTTAGCAAGTACCAGTGTTTTTGAAGGCAGGTTCGTAATTGTTGGTGTTGACTCGAGTATTTGGTAATAAACCTCGTGATTTGTTGATCCTTGTTTTCATTTTTCCTCTTCCAAAAATCCATATTATTAAGGATGTGGCACATTCTCATTAATGGGTGACCGATTACCACCCCAGGGCAACCGTAATCAAATCAACTAAACAGGAGTGTGGAACTGGGCATACGGTACTGCCTCGATGGAGGCAACCATCAGGCCCAGGACTCGCATGTAAAACCGGAGAGACGACCATTTGTGAGATGCCAACATCGTCACTGCAGACTGAAGAGACATCAACTCCTCCAGGGGAAGAAAGTCCTTCGCTTCCAAGGAGTCCAGAATCAACCCTAGGAACTCCAAACGCTGAGTCGGTACCAGGACCGACTTCTGATGTTTAACACCCACCCGAATTCTTGGAGGGTCTGGCTGGCTATAGACACATTTTCCCCTAATTCTGAGGCAGAAGCTGCTCTCAGAAGAATGTCGTCTAAGTAGCCCACAAGGGCAATGTCTCGCTGTCTCAGCAAAGCTAAGATTGGTGCAAGCACCCTGGTGAAAACTCATGGTGCTGACGCTAGACCAAAAGGAAGGGCCAAAGCGCAGAAACCTTTGGTGACTTGCGCATATTGGGACATGCAAGTATGCAGCCTTGCTGTCCAAGGAACCCAGAAAGTCCCTCTGATGGAGCCCAGCTACCCCTGAATGAATGGATTCCATGCAGAACTTCCTTACTCTCAGGACCTCGTCCTTCTTCGGGACCACAAACGGATTAGAATAAAGACCCTGAAACCTTTTGTCCTGCGGAACGGGGTAAAATTACCCCGCAACTTAGCAAGTCCTGCACCGCCCCAGACAGGGCACACCGACGAGCCGGAAGGAGAGGAAAACTTGAGGGAAAGAATCTGTTCGGTGGAGAGGAAAGAAACTCTATCTTGTACCCCGAGGAGATCACCTCGCAGACCCACTGGTTGGAGAGCAGGGAGGTCCACTAAGCTGTGAACTTGCGAAGCCGTCCCCCCACCCATGAGTCGGCCTGGGCCAAGACTTCATGCATTGGCGGATTCTGGTGCCGGTTTGTTTGGCTTACGCACCCAGGGACATTTCTGTCCCCCAGCAGAGCCTTTTATAGGGTGTACCTGTGGGCCCAGACTGAGGAAAAATACCGCTTCTGAGTGGGAAAAGAAGGATCCAGCTAATGGCGGGGCTCCTTCCCCCTGGTGGACTGAGGGAGGAGAGTGCTCTCACCCCCAGTGACATCCTTGATAATGTCATCCATTGAGGCACCAAAAAGCCTCCCATCCTTGAAGGGTAAATCTACCAGGACTTTTTGTGGTTGCTTGGTCAGCAGACCAGCATTTTAGCCAAACAGGAGGCGCAAAACCACTGCCGAAACAGAAGCTCTGGATATCAAGGGGGCCTTATTCAGTGTAGCATCACAGACATACACAAGGTCCAGGACCAGCTGATTCGCCAGCCTAATAACTTCAGGAGGGAGTCGGTGCTCCTCCACAGTCTGGCGCAAAACCTTTGCCCATTCAGTGAGTGTCTGAGATACCAGGGTTGCAGCCACAATACAGACCCCAGCATGGTAAACATGGAGCGGGTCAGAGCCTCGGACCTCCTATCAGCATGGTCCTTGAAGGCAGAGGTCTCTTCTATAGGGAGAGTGGTCACCTTAACTAGAGGCTCTCCTCAAAGGGGTACCAAACCGCCAGGCGCTGAGGAACTACAAAGGACTTCAGCGCTTTTTACCATTCCTTATCAATGAACTAGTCAAGAAAGGACACATGAGGAAAAACCATGACAGAGCGGTCTGATTTGTGTGTCCCAAAAAAGACTGAGCCCTCAGAGGATGCCTCAGCTGCACTATCCAGCATAAGGGAGTCCCTTACAACAGGGGTCGACAATATCCGGGCGCCAGGTCGCAATTGCGACCAGAAACTGTGACCTGGCGCCCGTGACGGCTGGTAATTAAGGCCGCGGCTTTGCGGCCTACAAGTCCGTGAAGCCGCGGCCTCAATTACCGGCCGCCGTGGGCCCGCGGCGGGGGGGTGGGGAAGCATGGAGGCACAGGATCCTGTGTCTCCGTGCGCCCCCACCTCCCGCGCCACGCGATCGCCGCGGGTCCGCGACAAACGGTAATTGAGGCCGCGGCTTTGCGGCCTTGAGAAGTGCCAAGCTCTTCCTTCTGTGTGCTGGCGCCATCTGGTGGTGGCCGTTTGGCATTACAAGTTAAACAGCAATTGTAATGTCATTTTTCACTATTTTCACTGCCATCTTCCCTATAATTAGAACCCCCAAACATTATATATGTTTTTTATTCTAACACCCTAGAGAATAAAATGGCGATCATTGCAATACTTTGTGTCACGCCGTATTTGCGCAGCGGTCTTACAAGCGCACTTTTTGGGGAAAAAAATAAAACATGTAATTAAAAAAGAAAACCGTAAAGTTATCCCAATTTTTTTTTATATTGTGAAAGATGTTACTCCTAGTAAATTGATACCCAACATGTCACGCTTCAAAATTCCGTCCGCTCGTGGAATGGCGTCAAACTTTTACCCTTTAAAATCTCCATAGGCGACGTTTAAAAAAAATCTACAGGTTGCATGTTTTGAGTTACAGAGGAGGTCTAGAGCTAGAATAATTGCTCTTGCTCTAACGATCGTGGCGATACCTCACATGTTGTTTGAATACCGTTTACATATGCGGGCGCTACTCACGTATGTTTTCGCTTCTGCGCGCAAGCTCGTCTGGACGGGGCTCATTTTCTGGCTCCTAACTTTTTTAGCTGGCTCCTAGGTTCCAAGCAAATTTGTCAAGCCCTGCCTTACAACATTAACAAGCACACTGACAAGTGCCCTGTCCAGTACTGACCCAAGTGAGGAGTCTCCCTCACAAGGAAGGTCCTGGTTAACTTCCTCCAACACAGAACCAGGGACGTGAGCCACAGCCAGGTCCTGGTCTGAGCCAGAGCATTCCCCAGGGATGGTGGGGGGAGGGGGCTCTGTGCCACCTCTGGAATGTTTGGGAAAGAAGAACCAGGCACTGAATTCATAACGAGACAGCTCTCAGGGACCCATTCAGACCTGAATAAAGCCAATCCTCTTTGCTGCGCTGACCGGGGGTTGCCCAGGGGACTCACCATACACAGGAGGAGACTGTTTAGCGCCATTGCCCACCCTCAGAACACAGCGTGTGTGTGTGTGAGGAAAAAAGCTGTGAGGTAAAATCATGAAGAGATCTGTGCTGCGCACTGTAGAAGGACAAAACCACCTTCAAAATGGTCCCCGGACACCTCAGAGCAGGGCATGGCCACAGTAAAATGGCCGACCGCAATAGTAAGCTGCGCCATAGCGAGACCACAACAAAATGGCCGCCAATGGGATTTCACAATGATAACAGCAGACTACAGAATGGCGGCAAAACGCTGCGACATGGATACGAAGGCCTAATGAGTAAGGTGACCAGATTTTTTAAATGAAATCCGGGGACATTTTTTTTTTCACTAAATAATGTAATGGCGGCATTCAGCGACTCTCTGACCATCGCTGCCGCCCGCCTCACAGCCTGTCAAGTCTTACTCTCCGGGCCCCGGCTACTACTGGGTGACGAGCGGTGGAAGAACACATTCCGCCAGGGAAGGCAAGGAGATAAGCAGGCAGGCGGCTGGCCGGGACTGAGCCAAGGCAGAAGAACATGCGAGTGGTGCAGAATGGGCATGCACTTGAAACTAAAGAAATATTCCCCCTGTTCCGACCAGCACATGATCATCAGAAAGGGGGACATATAATGAAAAAAAATCCACCCCCCTAAGATAGTAGGAGCACTGACTGTCTATGAAATTGCCCCAGTCCCTGTTCAAATCCAATCCAGGGACAAAACTGGGGACAGACTTGTTCCGGGGACAGTGTCCTCAATCAGGGGACTGTCCCCTGAAATCGGGGATGTCTGGTCACCCTACTAATGAGTACAACAGAAAACACGCAAACTCCTGCGCACGGTTGGGTTGTCCAATAATTGATCAACGGATCTTCATCTAAAGTCAGAAAATTGAAAAGAGTGGTGCTAGCAGTGACCTTGCTGCCCTTTGTGGATGGGGAAGTCCTGGCACAAACAAAGAAAAGAAAAATAAAGGTGCACCAGCCTAGTGCATTATCACTTAACACTTTATTCAATAGTAATAGTATTAGAAACTACTCACAAACAGCAGATTGAACAGGCTTGTCAACAAAATAAAGGTGAATTCCCTTCGGACCACACTCCACAATGGGGGGATACGGGGAATATGTTGCTGTCGGCTGACGCGTTTCGAGGCATCTAGGGCCTCTTCATCATTTGACTGTCGAGCTCTGATGAAGAGGCCCTAGATGCCTCGAAACGCGTCAGCCGGCAGCAACATATTCCCCGTATCCCCCCATTGTGGAGTGTGGCCCGAAGGGAATTCACCTTTATTTTGTTGGCAAGCCTGTTCAATCTGCTGTTTGTGAGTAGTTTCTAATACTATCACTATTGAATAAAGTGTTAAGTGATAATGCACTAGGCTGGTGCGCCTTTCTTTTTCTTTTCTTTGTTTGGACCCTACTAATGAGGCCCCTACTAATGAGGCCTATTTGAGTCACACACCCCCACAGAAATACAGACACCCCACAATCCCCCGGTGGTAAAGGAGCCCCCTACAGGTCCACCCCGGCAGCGGCAGCAGAGCAATAGAGGGAAACATGACAGAGAGCAGGGAAAGGAGGATAGGAGGACCCCCTCACCCCAGGAATGACCAGGCATACCGACCCGCTGAGGCAGGACAGACTGTACTTACCCATATATGCGGGGACTCGCTGACGCATTCCTGACAGGCATACAACTACAATGGAGTAGCTGTCGACCCAGTCCACTGTGAGTGAGACAACAACACCACAGCCCAGTCATGTGTGGACCCTGGAGCAAAAGCTCACTGGCCACCCCAGGAGTCATGGGGTATGTCGTGACAGACCTAGCCTCTTAGCAATGGTGTGCTCACGCTCGCTGGCTGGACTGAGGAGACTACAAGGATCTATATATCCAGCCTCTCAGCCGACAGTTGATAGAAGATTCTCAATAAAATAAATAAAATAAAGTGAAAATTTCCTCAGGACGCTGGGCCCAAAGGGAGCCATACGTCCTTCTCCTTTGCTAGGCAGAAAAAAAACAAGGCTGCATGCTGCAGGGAGGAGGGTTATGTCCAGAAGGACCGCCCCTTGGGTGGGTCTGTTCAACTCTGTTAAAGTAATATGTATTTAATTATCTAACATCTTTCTGCCTAGTCCTCTCCTGTAAACAGGAACATAACCCACTTGTCAAGATCAGTGGCGTAACCAGAGTTATTGGCGCCCGGGGCAAAACTTTTTTTTCGCCCCCCCCCCCGGCGCTAGCGCATGACCACATACGCCCAATCACAGGGCGCAATGCCAATCAATTGCCACCACTGTACCATGCCATCAATTGTCACCACTGTGCCATCAATTGTCACCACTGTCCCACCAATCATCACCACTGTGCCACCAATTGTCACCACTGAGCCACCAATTGTCACCACTGAGCCACCAATTGTCACCACTGAGCCACCAATTGTCACCACTGAGCCACCAATTGTCACCACTGAGCCACCAATTGTCACCACTGAGCCACCAATCGTCACCACTGAGCCACCAATCGTCACCACTGAGCCACCAATCGTCACCACTGAGCCACCAATTGTCACCACTGAGCCACCAATTGTCACCACTGAGCCACCAATTGTCACCACTGAGCCACCAATTGTCACCACTGAGCCACCAATTGTCACTGTCCAGACATCTATCCACCTCGGAGCTTTATATTATAACCTGCTGGGACTTGTAGTTCTCCATCGTCTCCTGGGGCTCAGGTGCATGCAATCCACCATCTTTGTTCAGTTTTTCTTACTGCTGGGACTTGTAGTCCCATAGATGGTGGATCGCATGCACCTGAGCCCCAGGAGACGATTGAGAACTACAAGTCCCAGCAGGTTATAATACAAGGCTCCGAGATGGATGGGTGTCCGTACATCCATCCACCTCAGAGCCTTATTGTATGATAATGTATAACCTGCTGGGACTTGTAGTTCTCCAATCTCCATGAGCCCCAGGAGAACTACAAGTCCCAGCAGTCTTACTAAAATAACAGGCTCTGAGGTGGATAGGTGGGGATCAGGCAGAGCACCCCTTAAGATTTACACCGACACCCCCCCCCCTTCTTACCTTGCTGGAGAAACTTGCCGCCGCCGCGCCGCGCTGTAAACACATGTTCTAGGCCAATCAGCGCGCCCTTCTGTCTGGTTGGCTGGTGTTTCCCGCCACTCCCACATCAAGGGAGACAGACAGTTCCACCAGCCAACCAGGCGCGCCGCCGCCGGGTGTGCCAAGATGGCCGACAGCTCCAGTGCTAGGCCCAAGCCGCGGCCTTTCCTGAGGCGGCGGCGCATTCCGCGGACGCAAGGATTTCGCCCCCCGCAATTTTTCGCCCGGTGCAGGAGCCCCCCCTGCCCCCCCCTCGCTACGCCAGTGGTCAAGATGTAAGGAGCTGTGTCCGTCCATGAACGATAAGTGAAATCTAGTTTTCACTCTGACATGTAGAGGAGATTCTCATACACAGAACTATCAGGCCCTGTACACACGGCCAGGAATCCGATCAAGAAAAAAACATCAGTTTTCCTGACGGGATTCCTGGCAAGCTTTTCATGCAAAGCCGTGCAAACAGACGGCTATTCAAAAGAACCACCGTTCTTTTGAATGGCAAGAACGCGGTGACGTCATCGACTACAACGAGCCGGCGCTCGTCACATTCAATGCCGTCGCCACCATCTTGCTACACCCCACACCAAACTTGTATGCTACCGCGCATGCGTCGAACTCTTATAGAGCATGCGCAGGTTTTCCTGGGACAAGTAAGCATACGGACGAACATTTTTCTCGGCAGGAAACACTCTGCCGGGAAACCCGACGAGAAAATAGAGACCAAGGTTCTCTATTTTCCCGTCTGGATTACCGGCCAAATGCTCTCCTGGCATTTTTCTGCCATATGTACGAGGCTTCATTCACTTCTCTCACAATACAGTCACTACTGAAATCTCTGCCGACCAGTGTTGCCAACCGTCCGTATTTTTACAGACAGTTCATTAAAACGGGCGATTTTTTCCCCTGTTCGTAAATGTCCGTAGTTGCAGAAATGTGCCAGTAAAAATAGCCGAGATCGGTTCAGCTTGAAACTGCACATGGAGATTGGAGGCAGGGGGTGATGGTGGCGGCGGTGGCACTGTAGAGGGGGATTGGAGGCAGGGGGTGATTGGAGGCAGGGGGTGTTGGTTGCACCGCAGAGGGTGGGAATGGAGACATGGGTTGTTGGTGGCACCACAGAGGGACGATGGAGGCAGGGGGTGGTTGGTGGCACCGCAGAGGGGGATGGTGGCATCGCAGAGGGTGGGGATGGAGACAGGGCTTGTTGGTGGCACCGCAGAGGGGACGATGGAGGCAGGGGGTGATTGGAGGCAGGGGGCCTGGGGGAAATTGAAGGGAGATTTGAGGCAGGGGGAGATTGTGGCACCGCAGAGGGGGGTGAAGGCAGCAGGTGCTGGTGGCAGAGGAGGATGGAGGCAGGGGGTGATGTGACTAAATAATTTGCCCTTATTATATCGAAAATAACAAAAATATGTTTTTTTTTACCTTAATATCTACCTTAAATCACATTGCTATTTGCCTAGCGTACTTGTTTGTAGCCTAGATACTGAAATGTGCACCTAAAAATTTAATTTTTAATCTGGTAGGTTGGCAACACTGCTGCAGACTCTTCTGACCATTGAAACATACTGAAGAGGAGGAGAGGGGGGAGCTACTCTTTGTGAAGTGAAGTCTCAGGGACTAGCAGAGAGAGGCGTGCCGACATAAATCAAGCAAAATGACAGGAAAGGGGATGGATCCAGACTTTATATCCAGGCCATTGTCGGTATGATGCAGTATTAAGGACTGTAGAACCTCTCACAGGTATTTATCTTGATTTTAACAGAATGGGGTACTTTTGAGAGGGCTGAAAGGAGTGTTTCATCAGATAAGGTGACCCGTCAGAAATTGTAACGGAAGTGAAGTTTTGTTTCCCGCCATCTTGCTACACCCCACATTCGTCCATAATAAGGATACACTGAGAAGGGGGTAAGCGGATATCTTGTTACACCCACCGGAATTTTGCTTTTTACACTTTTTTTTAACAGTAAACCGAGTTTATATAATGAAATACAGTACTTATAACTCCGACAGCGAATTTCTGTCAGATTGACAAACCTGTAAGGCGCCGTACACACGGCCGAGGTTCTCGCTGAAAACCAGCGAGAACCTCGCTGGAATGCACATTCCAGCGAGGACCTCGGCCGTGTGTACGGTCTCGGCGAGCTTCCCGTCGGGAAGCCCGTCGAGCAGAAATAGAGAGCACGCTCTCTATTTCCTCGACGGCCCGCCTGGAAGAATGGCTGGTTGCCATTCCCGACGGGCGGGTCGCCGATTTCGACGGCCGGCAGGGAACCTCGACGGGCGGAACGATGTGTTCTGCCCGTCGAGATTCCCTGCCGTGTGTACGGCGCCTGAGATCAGCAGGCTTGCCGCAGCTTTTAAAATTCAACATCTAAACAGTGAGATGGATTTGTAAGTACGTGTAAGTACTGTATTTCACTATATTGGCCCGGATTCACAAAGAGTTACGTCAGCGTATCTCCAGATACGCCGCTGTAATTTTAAATTCGCGCCGTCACATCTTTGCGCCAATTCACAAAGCAAGATACGCCGAAAAACATGGCTTCAGTCGTCCAGCGTAACTTGCCTACGCCGGTGTATCGTGGGTGCATAGTTACGCTGGACGCATTCAGCGCTCCCATGTAAAATATGCAAATGAGCAAGATACGCCGATTCACAAACGTAGATGCATCCAGGCCGCTTCATATACGCGCTTTGCGTAAGGCTTACATCAGGCTTACCCCTGCTTCTATGAGGCGCAGCTAATGCTAAGGTATGGGCCAGGGAACGACACCATTGAATTTTACGTAGTTTTCAGCGATCTGAATACTTTGAAGTGCAAAGGAGTACCTGTCACCACCTATTACTGTCACAAGGGATGTTTACATTCCTTGTGACAGCAATAAAAGTGATCAAAATTAAAAAAAAACAAAAAAAAACACAATTTAATATTATAAAAAAAAAAAAAAATTAAAGCGCCCCCTCCCCGCGAGGTTGCACAACAAAGAAAACGCATACGGAAGTCGCGCCCGCATATGAAAACGGTGTTCAAATCACACATATCAGAGCGAGAGCAATAATTCTAGTACTAGACCTCCTCTGTAACCCTAGCCTCGTAACCGTTAAAAAAAGTTTAAAGCGTCGCCTATGGAGATTTTTAGGTACCGTAATTTGTCGCTATTCCACTAATGCGTGCAATTATAAAGCGTGACATGCTTGGTATCTATTTACTCGGCGTAACATCATCTTTCCCATTATGCAAAAAAATGAGGCTAACCTTACTTTTTCATTTTTTTAAAATTCATGAAAGTAAAGTTTTCCCAAAAAGTTGCGTTTAAATCACCGCCACACAAATACTGTGTGACATAAAATATTGCAATAATCGCCATTTTATTCTCTAGATTCTCTGCTAAAATATATATATATATAATGTTTGGGGGTTCTAAATAATTTTCTAGCAATAAATACGGATTTTAAAGCGGAGATTCACCCAAAAATCAACTTTCTGCAGTTAGATCCAGCATACTGCTGACATCTGCAGTATGCTGGTCTTTTTTTTTTTGGTACTTATCGTTTTAGCAGTATTTCTTCTATGGCTCCGAGCGGGGAATGGGCGTTCCTAAAGGCAAGCAAGTTGATTTGACGGCCTTCGATAGCGCCTCACGGCTTCCGAAAATAGCAATTTACGGAAGCCGTGACGCGCTATCGAAGGCCATCAATCAACTTGCTTGCTTTTGGGAACGCCCATTCCCCGCAGGATTCCCCGCTCGGAGCCATAGAAGAAATACTGCTAAAACGATAAGTACCAAAAAAATAAAAAAAAGACCAGCATACTGCAGATGTTAGCAGTATGCTGGATCTAACTGCAGAAAGTTGATTTTTGGGTGAACTTCCGCTTTAACTAGTAAACACCAAATGTCATAAATAGGCTTAGGCATGAAAGGGTTAATACAGAAAACAACACTAGCCAATGACAGGTCTTTTGAAACACCTCAACAAAATACACACACTCATGCTACACAACTTGTCAGGATGGCCGAGCGGTCTAAGGCGCTGCGTTCAGGTCGCAGTCTCCTCTGGAGGCGTGGGTTCGAATCCCACTTCTGACAAATGTTTTTTATGTTTTTTTTCCCTTCTATAATTTTCCAACATTAAGTTAGATGTACAACAAACAAACTGAATTTTATTTAGAGATGATGATAGCGTTCCTTTTTGTAAGTTAGAGGATGAATCTCCATTAGTACTACTACATTTCCCAGCATGCTTGGCTGTATGTATGTATGCCGTCACTTCCGGTGTCTCGTCACATTTGGCTCCCCATCCCAGATTGCTCCGGAAGTGACGTTACGTCGCTGCCATCTTGCTACACCCCACACTCCTGCACAGTAATGATTTTTCAACACAAAACTGAGCTTATATGCTTAAATACTGTATTTGTAAATCCGACGGACTGTTTACATGTTAAATGTGAAAATCAGAGGTGTTCTGTCACATTAGCGACCATGTAAGATCAGCAGGTTTGCTGCTGCTTTTAAAATGTAAAACAGTCCTTCGGATTTTGCAGAGCTGCTCGGAGCTCCATACAGCTGACTCTGATTAACCCCCTCATACCCCGATTGATCGGCTACACATTGGAAGACACGAGCTCCATCTAGGTGACAGCAGCTGTGGGACATTGCGAGGGCTCACAGCGGACACAAAGGCTAGTTGCGAGGAGGGGATCACATACATAAAGGCTGGATGGGGACATAACATGGATATGATGGAGGGGGGGGGCACTGATCCCTGTATGATGGAGAAGAATGGGGAGCACTGATCCCTGTATGATGGAGGAGGAGGAGCACTGATCCCTGTATGATGGAGGAGGAGGAGCACTGATCCCTGTATGATAGAGGGGGAGCACTGATCCCTGTATAATGGAGGAGGAGCACTGATCCCTGTATGATAGAGGGGGAGCACTGATCCCTGTATGATAGAGGGGGAGCTCTGATCCCTGTATGATGGAGGATGTGGTGCACTGATCCCTGTATGATGGAGAAGAATGGGGAGCACTGATCCCTGTATGATGGAGGAGGAGGAGCACTGATCCCTGTATGATAGAGGGGGAGCACTGATCCCTGTATAATGGAGGAGGAGCACTGATCCCTGTATGATAGAGGGGGAGCACTGATCCCTGTATGATAGAGGGGGAGCACTGATCCCTGTATGATGGAGGAGGAGGAGCACTGATCCACTCTTGCTCCATCATACAGGGATCAGTGCCCCCCCCTCCATCATACAGGGATCAGTGCTCCCCTCTTCCATCATACAGGGATCAGTGCTCCCCATCCTCCTCCATCATACAGGGATCAGTGCTCCCCGTCCTCCTCCATCATACAGGGATCAGTGCTCCCCGTCCTCCTCCATCATACAGGATACAGTGCTCCCCATTCTCCTCTATCATACAGGGATCAAGGTCCCCCTCCTCCATCATACAGGGATCAGTGCCCCCCCCCCTCCTCCATCATACAGGGATCAGTGCTCCTCCTCCATCATATGGGGATCAGTGCACCCCCTCCTCCATCATACGGGGATCAGTGGACCCCCTCCTCCTCCATCATACAGGGATCAGTGCACCCCCTCCTCCATCATATCCATGTTATGTCCCCATCCAGCCTGTGTATATGTGATACAGCCTCGCAAGCAGCCTGTGTGTCCGCCGTGATCCCTTGCCATGCCCTGCAGCTGCTGTCATCTAGATTGAGCTTGTGTCTTCCTCTGTATAATTGATCGATCGGTGTGTGAGGGGTTAATCCAAGTCAGCTATATAGAGCTCGTGAGCAGCTCTGCGCTCGGTTTCTTTCGTCTGAAACAGTAGAAGTAGTTCCTGCTACACCAGTGTTGATCCATGCAGGATCTCGACCACGTTACTTCCAGTGCGGTTCCGTCACTGAGACAGCTGACAGGAGGGCCTTACTGCGCATGCGCGACTTCACGGGACCTTACTGCGCATGCGCGGGAGCTAGCCGTGGTCAAGAAAGATTATGGTCTGAAGCGGGCGGGCGGAGGCATAGTGGCTGTGTTTTACGGGCACGGTGGTTGCGTTTGATGGGCACGGTGGTTGCGTTTGCTGTGCGCAGTGGCTGCATTTGACAGGCACAGTGGCTGCGTTTCATGGGCACAGTGGCTGCGTTTGCTGTGCGCAGTGGCTGCGTTTGAATTGCGCAGTGGCTGCGTTTGATGGGCGCAGTGGCTGATGGGCACAGTGGCTGCGTTTGACGGGCACAGTGGATGCGTCTGCTGGGTGCAGTGGCTATGTTTGAAGGGCACAGTGGTTGCGTTTGATGGGCGCAGTGGCTACGTTTGATGGGCAAAGTGGTTGCGTTTGATGGGCGCAGTGGTTGCGTTTGATTGGCGCAGTGGTTGCGTTTGATTGGCGCAATGGCTGCGTTTGCTGTGCGCAGTGGCTGCGTTTGACGGGCAGAGTGGCTGCGTTTGACGGGCGCAGTGGCTGCGTTTGACGGGCGCAGTGGCTGCGTTTGACGGGCGCAGTGGCTGCGTTTGATGGGCACGGTGGTTGTGTTTGACGAGCGCAGTGGCTGCGTTTGCTGTGCACAGTGGCTGCGTTTGATGGGCGCAGTGGCTGATGGGCACAGTGGCTGCGTTTGACGGGCGCAGTGGCTGAATCTGCTGGGTGCAGTGGCTACGTTTGAAGGGCACAGTGGTCGCGTTTGAAGGGCACAGTGGTTGCATTTGATGGGTGCAGTGGCTGCGTTTGATGGGCGCAGTGGTCGCGTTTGATTGGCGCAGTGGCTGCGTTTGATGGGCACAGTGGTTGCATTTGACGGGCAGAGTGGCTGCGTTTGACGGGCACAGTGGTTGCGTTTGACGGGCGCAGTGGCTAACGGGCGCAGTGGCTAACGGGCGCAGTGGCTGCGTTTAATGGGCACAGTGAGGCAGTGTATCTGATGGCAGAACAATGTACAGTACCCCTCTCCAAGCTCCGCTGTATTTCCTCCTCCCACCAACTCTCCGCCTCTGGCCGCTCCCTCAAGTCCAGAATTTTTCTCGACAATGGACAAACATGCGATTCGGGGAGTGTTGGTGGGGTGGGGTGGGCGACGCTGTTGCTGACGTTTAAGCATCTCTCCGCCTCCGCTCGCCCGCTTGAGATCATAATCTTTCTTGACCGCGGCTAGCTCCCGCGCATGCGCAGTGAGGTCCCGTCGTCAGCTTTTTCAGTGACGGACCGCACCGGAAGTGACGCGGTCGAGATTCTGTACGGGTCGAGCCTTTTTTTCTTTTTCTTTTTTTTTACAACACCGGCATGCTTTGAGGTGGCGGGAACGTGTTGAAGGTAAGTAATGGGAGTGTTGGTGTGAAGTTCTATAGAGCAGAGCGGCTCTTCGAATAATATATATACCGATATGTCCTGCTTTCCTCAGATATGACTGAGAGCAGTGCGGCCCCCTGTGCCCGCCTGGAGCTCAACACTCTGTCCTCGGCCGCCCAGGAGCCCCTCCACCTGCTCCCCTGTGTGATCCAGAGACAGGGTCCGGCCAAAGTCACTGAGTACTTCACCCCGGCCATCAGAGAGGCCTCTGGAGGTGAGTGAGATGATTATAGATGGAGGGATAGAGGACTTACCGCTGCCTACCTTCCCCCTGTAAGAGAAAAACTCCATCCAGTGCACTGACTGTATAGGGGGCTACCTACCGCCACCACACAGGTAAGTGCCATAATGCCTCATGCATACTGAGTTTTAGTGGTGTCTGCCTCCTAGGTGTCCATACATAAGAGGCAGAACCCCCACCGCCAGCGCATCTAAGATCGGCAAAGAAGCTTGGCGCATGTAAACGTGTCTAAACATGCCTCCCTGGTAGGTGTGTTTTAGTGCTGGAGCGTTAATTTCAATGGCCAAAATAAATTATAATTCTGGCCAAAGAAATTAAAGCCCAAGCGCTTGCCATGCCTGAATGCATTTACCTGTGCCAAGATTTTTTTGCCAGGGGGAAAGGAGAGCTGGGCAAACTCTGTGTGCGTGAAGCCCTAATCCTTAGACCCCTTTCACAGTGCGGCCGCGTTGGCGCTAATGCACTGCTCCTTTTAGTGGCACTTTAGCGCTGTTTAACCACTTAAGATCCGGACCATTACGCAGGTAAAGGACCTGGCCATATTTTGCGATTCAGCACTGTGTCACTTTAACTGACAATTGCGCGGTTGTGCAACGTGGCTTTGGCGTCCTTTTTTTTCCCACAAATAGAGCTTTCTTTTGGTGGTATTTGATCACATCTGCAGTTTTACAAAAATAGAGCGACAATCTTGAGAATTTTTTTTTTGTGACTGCAGCATTATGGCGGACACATCGGACAATTTTTGACACATTTTTGGGACCATTGTCATTTTCACAGCAAAAATTGCTATGAAAATGCATTGTTTACTCTAAAAATGACAATTGCAGTTTAGGAAATCACACTAGGGGGCGCTGTAGGGGTTATGTGTGACCTCATGTGTGTTTCTAACTGTAGGGGGCGGGGCTGGACGTAGGACGTCAATGATCGCCTTTCCCTATATCGGGGAACAGACGATCAGTGACATTGCCACTGTGAAGAACAGGGAAGGCGTGTTTGCACACACCTCTCCCTGTTCTTCAGCTCCTGTGACTGGTTGCGGGACACCGGCGGTGATCGGGTGCCGCGGTCACGGATTTCCATGGGGGCACTGGACAGAGAAGGAGAAACTAGCAGCGTCGGCAGGGGACCCAAGAAGAGGAGGTTCTGGGCTGCTCTGTGCACATGTTTTACATCCTTTATAACCACTTTAAAGGATAAGTTCATAATCATTTTTTATTTATTTTTTATTTTCAGGTGAAAAAATAAATCAGCATTCGGCCAGTTTATCTGCTTTCCCGTATGGATAAGCAGATACAATCTGACAGGAAGCATGAATGAACTATCACGACGCTCCACAGTGCTGTGGTAGTTCATTTGAAAACTACAAGCCGACAGCTGCAAAGGCCGCCGAACCTTGTAGTTTTCCATGCGCAGATCCCAGCCAATCAGTGACATGGCCGGGGTGCAGAGGCCCGCTCAGCTACTTTATTTTTATTTTTATTGTGACAGCTTGTGGGAAGGGAGTAGAGCACCGCTAGCGGGGATCGGAGATGCAGGGGCCTGTCTGTTCGTAGTATGTTACCCCTGAATATGGGTGTAACCTTTTACGAAAGCTGAACTTATTCTTTAAAGCCCAATTCCAGGGGAGAACAAAAATCCACCCTTGCAGTGAGGTCCTTTCAGTACTGCAAGGGTTGATTGTAGCTGGCCAGCTAGAACCTGTCCTAGGTAGCTAATATAACTTGCATGTATATACAGCTAAACCTGCTAAGAACCTAATGTAGAGCACATATTTATATGTGAGAGACAAAGGCAGAGTTATTCACTGTGATTTTGTGTTTGGATGTTATATAACAGTTGTATGTTGTGTTCACAGAAGCAAAAGAAAAAATATGCCTTTAAGAGTCATTTGTTTGTATGGGGGCAGGAGGTAAGCAAAGCAATTCACAGTTTAATTCATACCAGCAAGCATAGAGTTAAGCTTTTGTGACTCATCAGAAGCCTTGGCCCAATCACAGCCAATCTCACATTGAGCAGAGTTTTGACCAATCACAGCCAGCTTTGCATTCTATGCTGTCAGGAAGTTTCCAGCACATGTGCTGCTAGTTCATTCCACCACAGAGGACAGAGCACAACAGACACAAGGCCAGAGATCAGTTTCATGGAAGCAAAGGGCAAAATTAGGTAATTATACAGTTATATATATGTTCTTATTGTAAATAGTGTGATTAGAACTGATTTAGCTGTGTGTTCACTTGTAGTTCCACTAAACCAAACCCTTCAAACCCAAACCTTCATACCCAAACCTTCATACCGAACCATTCATCATACCATACCTTCAAACCAAACTATGCTAACCCTGCAAACCACAGTTATACCTTTCAGAGAAATCACAGAATGCTTTAATAACAGAGAGAGAGAGTAACTACTGAAGAAAGAAATATATCCACCATCTTATGTTAAATGACAAGATTGAATATCTGAACCACCGTTTTCTGTTATACTTATTCATCAGGTGTTTTTGTACATGGACTGTCTGCTGCAAAGCAGCAGTATCTTATAAGAAGAAAAGTGAAGTTAATAAAGAAGTTATTTTACGCATTTGGTGTGCTCTTTAACCCTACTGCTTCCATAGAACGGCAATAGAGGAATTTCAGAGTAATAGACAGTCTTGTTGGACTGAAAAGTCAGAGATATCACAATTCTTCTAATGCCACAGCGCATGAGGCACTTCATAGTGCTGCGCTTACCACATTGATTGCTTTTTTTAGTCTAGGAACAGATAATTAAAAGCAAAGCATGGCCAAAGCCCCCCTGCCCCATGCTTCGGACATCTATCTATCCTATTTATGTTTGCCCTTTGCTTTATACTACTAATGTTGTTTCCCGAGACTGCAGTAGTGCGGTGGGCAATCTAACACTGACTCAGGGAGGGGGGATTAAGTATCCCTGTATTGTATGTGCTGAAACACTGTTTTGGGTGGAGGAGGGGGGCTTGAGCAGGGGTGTAAGGCCCGGCCATACATGTTACAAATTTCTTTCCTGCAGCTGTGGGTTGCAGGAATGAAATTTGCATGATTTCCCCATAAACACACACAGTGCTGATAAGGGAATCTCTCCTGCCAGGCCATTGTCTGCTACCAGTTGGAGACAGTGATTATTGCTAGCGATAAGGGAAAATGGCAGGCTGGTTGTACCCAACTTGAGCGATCAACAATCAGATTTGACCTGTGTATGGCCGGCCTAAGTTAAGTGACAGAGCCTCTTCAGCTCTCCTCCTAGATGTAACACACATTTAACCTTTGCATTGTAAGGTGGATTTTTCTTTACATTTTTTTTTCTAGGCATAGTGGATACATTGGTTATTCCTACTTAAAGGAAATCCACCCATAATGCCAGTTTTGGGTACAGCAAAGGGGCTCGCACACACAGATCGCTGTACAGCGTAACAAAGTCACAGCCTTTGCTCAAAGCCGCCTTTATGACAGCATGCAGACCTAAGCGTGTACAGATACAGATCTACACCTCTGGATTCAGAACATCTTAATCCAGGGGTGTACATGTGTACATTCTCAGATCTTCATTTACCAGGGTACAGCCACATCCTTTTAATTGCCTTGTACAGGTGATTGGAAGCATTGTTTGAGCTTGGTAATTGGTTTAAAAGGAATGTAAGTGTCACTTTCCTTTACAGGTCAGTAATGCATGCAGATTGCAACAAGTATATTGTCATTCCTTCTAAGGGCTCTTTCACACGGGCGGACCGTTCAGATCCGCCTGCTAGTTTTTTTAGGCGGACCTGAATGGACGCTCCGTGTTCCTCTATGGAGCCGCGGATGTCAGCGGTGACATGTCCACTGACATCCGACCCGCTGTGATCCGCCATAGTGTGACGGAGGAAAAACCTACTTTTCCATCCCTCTGGTGGATCGGGTGAACACGGACAGACGATCCGTGTTCATCCGATCCCCCCCCATAGGGGAGAGCGGAGAAAAGACAGGGCAGGGACCGCCCTGTCATCCGCCGGCTCAGCGGGGATCAACGGAGCGATTCCCGCTGAGCAAACGGAGGTGCACGGGGCAGATCATTACTGATCCGCCCCATGTGAAAGAGCCCTTACTGTAGTTTGTACAAATGCACTATCAATCAGTTCACATTTAACCACTGAACTGTACTGAATTTTTAGTACAGTAGCTCCAACCATGTATTTCTGGATATATGGAAAGAGCTGATTTGCTTGACTTTTTTTTTTTTTACAGGTAAAGAGGTTTCATTCAGAGGCAGAGTGCTCCGAGGGCAGGAGGTTACAGTCCCTGAAGGTTATATGGGGATTGTCCTGAAGGAGGATAATAAACCTTTCTCTGAGGAAGAGGTAAAACTGCATACCAATATATTACCTTGTTTTTTTTTTTTTTTCATTCCCACACCTGGTTATACCCTTTTAATCCCCTCAAAAAATCCAAATGTAGGCCTGCAGAAAAATGTAATTTTACTACCACACAGCTCACTTATGTGGAATATAGAAAACAATCGCCCCCTTTTAAAATCATTTTGTTGCTTTTGCAGCCTAAAATTAAGACGCGCTGTTTTAGTTTTATCCAGCTGTATTTGCTCAGTATAACGTCAAAAGATAGAACGCCAGCATGTCGGAATAAAATATAGAAACGCAGAGTTGAAAAAAGGATCACCCTTCCTAAAAATTACGTATAAACTCAATCAGGTATAGCTAATCACCTTCTCAATGGCACACAACGCATTTGACTTTCAACTGTGATCAGCTATGATCATTTTCATTGGCTCTGGATGAAAAGAGCTTTCCTGGAGCATTTTAGTCCCTGGTAGTGCAACTGAAGCAAACCATCAACTATGGGTGGCAAGCAAAAAATAAAAAATCCTTGTTTTTTTGCAACGAAAAAGAAAATAAGTTTCACCCAAGCACATAACCCCCCCCAAAAATTGAGGAACCCCCCCCACGTCCACATACGGATGCCTGTACAAACGTAAATGCACTGCATTGGGCACCTGCATGTGAAAGCATTGATTGAGATACATATAGCTGTGCACACTGGGGTGAGAGCAATAATTCTAGCTCAAGACCCCCTCTAACACTAAACTGGTGACCTATAGGGGGCATTTATAGTGCCCTATAGCTTCTATAGGCAACATTTAAGTTTGCTGCCATTTTAAGGAGTTGTAAATGAGAAAAAATTATTCTTAATGCAATCTATTATAGCACCCGTTATACTTAACTGACCCTTCAAAAGTCCCGCACGGTCCCGAGATCCTTTTCGCCGCTCAGCCTGGCCGCCTAACATGATTTTTTTTTAAGTGTGCAAAAAATGTCTCTGGCTAACTCCCCCACGGTGGCTTTGTGTGTAAAAAGGCTATTATAAAAAAAAAACATTCAGGTACATTAACCCTGGTAGGCGTCGTTTCCAGCTGTTGTAACTAAATAAGTGGTTACATTGCTTTAAAAACGAGCATTAACCCTGTGTTTATGGTGATGAAGGAAGCTCCTGTCGGGGTAGATATGTAGAGGCTCATTTCTGAATTGTTTTTAAAGTGGTTGATCCTTATTCCAGGCCAGTCACAAGGCATTGCCTATTGAATCTTTTTTTTTTTTAAACTTGTAGAGCTCAACACATGCAAACTGAATCGCCTCTGGGCGCTGTTTCCATTCCATGGGTAAGAAAACCCCCTTGACCTCAGAACAGATGGGTTTTAATCTTTCTCCTGAAGGCTAAGTAGTCCGACTCCTGTCGGATGGTAATTGGTAGCGCATTCCACAGCCGAGGTCCCTGGACTGCAAATCTTGGATTTCCTTTGGACTTGTATCTGGCTTTGGGTATTTGGAGTAGGTTTTGATTTGTGGATCGCAGAATGCGATTTGGGTTATGGGCTTTTAATTTTTCGGATAGATATTGGGGGTATTCCTTGAATACACTTATGCATTAGGCAGAGTGCCTTAAAAGTGATTCTGTCTTTTACTGGCAACCAATGAAGGGATCTCAGCGAAGGTGAGATTGAGTCCCATGTTTTTTTGCCAGTCACTAATCGAGCAGCCGTATTTTGAACGACTTGCAGACGAGTGATTTGGTAATTGGGGAGTCCTAGATAGGGGGCATTTGCGTAGTCAAGTCTGGAATTGATGATTGTTCCCACTACGACTGCAATGTCCTCTTTTGGGATAAAGGGGGTGAGTCGGCGTAGTAGGCGCAGAAGATAATGGGATCCACTGACTACAGACCCTATTTGTGCATCCATTGTTATGTAGGAGTCGAAAATGACTCCTACTTTTGACTTTGGTGCTAGGGGTGATAGTTTTACCCAGAATGGGCGGGAGGGTCCAAGTTGACGAGGGGGGACTTTTTTGGTTTGCGTGAAACAGGAGAAGTTCTGTTTTAGAACCATTGAGTTTAAGATAACTGCATGTCATCCAGCTATCTATTAGAGAGAGGGATTTCTCTAGTCCAAGAGAATGATCCTTTTTGTTGCAGATGCAGAGATACAGTTGAGTGTCGTCTGCATACGAGTGGTAAAGTAGCTTCTGATTCCTGATGATTTCAAAGAGAGGGCGGAAATAGATATTGAACAATACGGGTGACAAGGGAGATCCCTGAGGGACTCCGCATGATACCGTATGTTTTTCAGAGGTGAAAGATCCCAGTTTCACTGTTTGTGATCAGTTTTCCAAGGAGGAGAACCAGGGTAGATCACCTTCCGCGACTCTGGCCACTTCAGCTAGCCTAGCTAGTAGTAGTTCATGGTCTACAGTGTCAAAGGCCGCGCTTAGGTCCAGCAGGATCAGGAGACAAGATTCTCCTACATCTGCGGCCTCATCCCATATTTTGAGCAGCGCTGTTTCTGTTCTGTGACCCAGACGGAAGCCTGATTGAAACGTGTCAAGTAGCTTATGGGTGTCTAAATGCAGTTGCAGCTGTTGTACAACTTCTTTCTCCATTTTCTTGGAGAAAAAATTTAGACTTGTTATGGGCCTCCGGTTGTTTGGGTCTTTGGGGTCAAGGGTGTTTTTTTAGAATTGGTTTTATTGTACCTGCGTGATAGCTGGTGCCAGTATATCAACACTTTCTTTCAGCAGTTTAGTGGGAATGATGTCATTGGGTGCTGTGCTGTTACGCAGAGTCTCGATGATGTTTTTAGTGGTATTGATGGTGATGGGCTTTATGGGTTTATGTGGGTATTTGGATTGGAATTTGGGGAAGGGTTAGTGACGATTCCATTTTGCTGACTTCATGGATTTTTTTCAATTTTATTAATGAAATAATCCGATAATTCGTTGCAAAATTCTTGTGATCAGAATTGGGGGCCTCTAAACAAGCTGGGTTCATCGTCTGTGAAACCAGCTTGAAGAGTTTGTGGGAGCGGTTTAGGGCATTTGCGATGATGATGAAGTGTTTTTTTTTTTTTTTTTTTGCCATGAAGATTTCATTGTGATATTTTTTTGTTATTGTCTTGTAAATTGTGTGGTTTTCCTCCGACGAGCTCCTTTTCCAAGCAGCTTCTGCTCTTCTACGCTCTTTCTTTAGCAACGTCAGCTGGTCATTAAACCAGCTGGAGTTGTTTTTCCGGATGCGAGTTTTGCGTTTTGGTGCCGCCAAGTCAGCTGACTGTAGTAGCGCCTTGTTGATGGCGTCAAGTGTTTCTGTGGCTGTTTGTTTTTTGTTTTTGTTGGATTGTTTTTATTTTGTTCCCTAGTGTTGTTTTGAAGAGTTCCGAGTGGAGCTTCTTCTGAGATCTAGTCCAGTGAGTTGTCACCGTTTTTTTTTTTTTTTTTTTTTGGCCTGGCGTTATTGGTGATTTTGAATTTAATGGCATGATGATCGGTCCATGGTAGCGGCTCATTGTCTAGGACGTCAATTTCCAAATCTTGTTTGAAGATGAGATCTAGAGTATGACCTGAGGCATGAGTGGGGCCTAGTATTAGTTGCTGCAGACCTAATCCTTTCAGATGGTCGATGCAGGCGACGGGGTCCAGGGAGGAGTTGGCCCAGAGGTTGAAATCCCCAAGCACCAAAAAATGTTTGATGCTTAGGGTGTATGAGGAGATGAATTCTGTCAACGACGTTAGAAGGTGCGTTTTTTGGGCCTGGTGGTCTATAGCAAAGTAGAATATAGACCATGTCTTGGGGATTTGTTTGCAGCTGTAGAGTGAGGGTTTCCATGAATGGAAGCGAGTTTTAAAGGACTGGTTTGGTGATCGAAAGGCGAGTCTTGTGGATCACCGCCAGTCCTCCCCCCCTCTTTGCCGCACTCTGTTCTGCATTGAATGCGATAATTTGCAGTTCTCCCAGAATGGTGTTGCAGTCTGCTGTATCCAGCTTTCTGTGATGAAGAGGCAATCTAGATCGTGTTGAAGGATGAAATCATAGATTTCTTGACGGTGTTTTACTGCCGATCTTGTGTTGACCAAAGCGCATAATATGAGCTTTTTTTTTTTGTGACTGCTGGAAGTGTAGAGGCAAATGGTACGGGGAGGGGGGAGGCTATGCAGGGGTGATGCGGGGGGAATCCTGGGGGGTTTTAGGGGTGTTGTGAGTGGCGGGGAGGTTATGGCTGGGTGACTGGGTCTCAGGATGGTAATGATGGCCGGGGGGGGTGGGGGAGCGGTGTTAGGGATGCGAATGGAGGTGTAGATGGGAGGGATAAGAGTCGTCCGTTTCCCAGGATCACAGCTGCGGCTTATCCTGAAAAGGACAGCCGCATTCGATCTCCGGGTTGGAGGACAGACTGGAGGCCAGAAGGACCAGGCCTTTCCTTTTAAGAGGAGCTGCCTATGGGAGGCCGAAGGAGGGTGGTCAGAAGGGGATGGAGGATCGGTAGTCCTGAGCGCCAATGGCGCGTCCTGCTGTCCTAGCTGCCTGGTCTGACTAGCCCTGGGAGAGCAGACTCGTCGGGAAGCGTCGTACTCTCCACTGACTAGCACTGACTGAACTGGAACAAGCATGCAGCCATTGAAGCCAACTATGTCTGAACTTCTGTTCTGCATACTGTTTCAGGTCCATACAGTGCAGAAAATAAGTATTTGAACACCCTGCTATTTTGCAAGTTCTCCCACTTGGAAATCATGAAGGGGTCTGAAATTGTCATCGTAGGTGCATGTCCACTGTGAGAGACATAATCCAAAAAAAAAATTCCAGAAATCACAATTTATGATTTTTAAACTATTTATTTGTATGATACAGCTGCAAAGAAGTATTTGAACACCTGTCTATCAGCTAGAATTCTGACCCTCAAAGACCTGTTAGTCTGCCTTTAAAATGTCCACCTCCACTCCATTTATTATCCTAAATTAGAGGCACCTGTTTGAGGTCATTAGCTGCATAAAGACACCTGTCCACCCCATACAATCAGTAAGAATCCAACTACTAACATGGCCAAGACCAAAGAGCTGTCCAAAGACACTAGAGACAAAATTGTACACCTCCACAAGGCTGGAAAGGGCTACGGGGAAATTGCCAAGCAGCTTGGTGAAAAAAGGTCCACTGTTGGAGCAATCATTAGAAAATGGAAGAAGCTAAACATGACTGTCAATCTCCCTCGGACTGGGGCTCCATGCAAAATCTCAATTCGTGGGGTCTCAATGATCCTAAGAAAGGTGAGAAATCAGCCCAGGACTACACGGGAGGAGCTGGTCAATAACCTAAAAAGAGCTGGGACCACCGTTTACAGGGTTACTGTTGGTAATACACTAAGACGTCATGGTTTGAAATCATGCATGGCACGGAAGGTTCCCCTGCTTAAACCAGCACATGTCAAGGCCTGTCTTAAGTTTGCCAATGACCATTTGGATGATCCAGAGGAGTCATGGGAGAAAGTCATGTGGTCAGATCAAATAGAACTTTTTGGTCATAATTCCACTAACCGTGTTTGGAGGAAGAAGAATGATGAGTACCATCCCAAGAACACCATCCCTACTGTGAAGCATGGGGGTGGAAGCATCATGCTTTGGGGGTGTTTTTCTGCACATGGGACAGGGCGACTGCACTGTATTAAGGAGAGGATGACCGGGGCCATGTATTGCGAGATTTTGGGCAACAACCTCCTTCCCTCAGTTAGAGCTTTGAAGATGGGTCGAGGCTGGGTCTTCCAACATGACAATGACCCGAAGCACACAGCCAGGATAACCAAGGAGTGGCTCTGTAAGAAGCATATCAAGGTTCTGGCGTGGCCTAGCCAGTCTCCACACCTAAACCCAATAGAGAATCTTTGGAGGGAGCTCAAACTCCGTGTTTCTCAGCGACAGCCCAGAAACCTGACTGATCTAGAGAAGATCTGTGTGGAGGAGTGGGCCAAAATCCCTCCTCCAGTGTGTGCAAACCTGGTGAAAAACTACAAGAAACGTTTGACCTCTGTAATTGCAAACAAAGGCTACTGTACCAAATATTAACATTGATTTTCTCAGGTGTTCAAATACTTCTTTGCAGCTGTATCATACAAATAAATAGTTAAAAAAATCATACATTGTGATTTCTGGGAAAAAATAATTGGATTATGTCTCTCACAGTGTACATGCACCTACGATGACAATTTCAGACCCCTCCATGATTTCCAAGTGGGAGAACTTGCAAATTAGCAGGGTGTTCAAATACTTATTTTCTGCACTGTATTTCAATAGGTAATGAAGCTAGGATCAACATGACAGACCTAAAGCCTGCAGCTTTAAAATAGAAAATTATTGGTGACATCATTTTGTAATGACAGGTCCCCTTTAAGCATTTCCTTTTTTTCCCCTAAACACTGCCAATGCTGGTCACAAACCATTGTCTGCTTGTGCAATCTCCTTTATGTTTAGTGGTGTCTGACTCTTCATGACCTCATGGACCAGAGTGCACCAGGCTTTTCTGTCATCCATTGCCTTTATAAAATCCTTTTTAACCAACAAATCTGAGAAGGCCTGATTGGATATAAAGTTTGTCTAGATAGGGCATTACACTATGTAGTAGGTACATCTAAAGTAGATTGGCCATTGTACAATCAGGTGTGTGTGTGTGTGTGTGTGTGTGTGTCGCCAGCTTAATATGAACATTCTGACACTCATGACTGTAAGAAATGAAGCCCATAGGGTTATAGTTCTACATCTGCTTTCATCTATTAGGATCCCTTTTTAATGTGGTTGTAACATTGCTTTTGTCTTTCTCTATTCCAGGATCGTTCACTGACAGTCAGAACCACTTTCCAGTCTTTTATACAATGGAACCTGGAAACGCCACCATCAGCAGACGATGTCCTAGTGAGGTCACTAGCATGGCCGAAAATTGCTGCTGCGGTAATGCTTCAGACCATAGTATTTAATTGCTCAGTCATCTAAAGCATATGTTGTTTAGAAATTAAGATTTTTGTAATCTTGTGTGTTTAGTTTACACAGGATCAGTAGTAACTCAGACAATAGAGGTTATTTCTGCCTACAGGGGGAATTGGATACTGGCAAACGAAAAAAGCCTTTGGCCAGCCAGGTATAGCCCCTCCTATTCTGATATTGTCTCCCCTTCTAGAGCAGTAGGAGTATTATCGTTTATTCAAGGAACACGGGTCAGTAGTATTTCATAGACGGTAGAAATATTTTAAAGTAGTCCAACTGAAGAGTGAGCAACACTAAACACAAATAGGCCCACATACCAAAAAAGTACCTTGTGTCCAAAGCTGGCATTAGAGGATCCTATGAACATCCCTCCAGAAAAGTTTAGAGAGATTGTATGACCCGAGGAGCAGATTTGCAATTTCTTATTGAGCTTTTAGGCATCGGGCCTCAATTTTCTTGATTTGCAAGGCAGCAGAATGATTACGAAGGATAGCAGCTGCTGCTTCTTTAGACATTTTTACAAATTGAAGTTATGTCTATAGCAGAACCTGCTAGAAAAATAAAGATATGGCAAGGGCTTATAGACATTTTGTCATTACAGCTGCAGGAATGTAAAAAAAAGACGACAATCTGTGTTCCTCGGGGGGGGGGACAATTATGGCCACCCTGGAACTGTTAGTGAATTGTGTGTTGGAGAGGGTGGAAACGGCAGGACTGCTCCCTTTGCATTTGGGATCTGACGCGTTGCCCAGCTAAACGGAGAAGGGAGTTCGTCCTGTTTCATCTGGGCGGATCAGAGGGCCTATAGAGTAGCCGTGACTTGTAATCGGCCTGCTCCGCTCATTGTGGCCCACAACTGGTTACCAAGTTGCTTAAGTGGCCCATGCTCTTCAAAAGGTTGGGCACCCCTGGTTTAGGCCGATACGTATTCTTCTACATATTTTTTGTTAAAAAAATCGCAATAAGCGTTTATTGATTGGTTTGCGCAAAAGTTATAGCGTTTACAAAATAGGGGGACGTTTTATGGCATTTTTATTAATATTTTTTTTTTTACTAGTAATGGCGGCAATCAGCATTTTTTTTTCAGTACTGCGACATTATGGCGGGCACTTCTGACACATTTTTGGGGCCATTGGCATTTTTATAGCGATCAATGCTATAAAAATGCATTGTATTACTATAAAAATGCCATTGGCAGTGAAGGGGTTAACACTAGGGGGCAGGGAAGGGGTTAAGTGTGTTCCTGTTTGTGTTCTAAATGTATGGGGGGTGGACTCACTGGGGGAAATCACTGATCTTCTGTTCATACATTGTATGAACAGAAAATCAGCATTTCCCCCGCTGACAGGAACAAGAGCAATGTGTTTACACACACAGCTCCCGTTCACCGCTCTGTAACGAGCAATCGCGGTTGCCCGGCGGCGATCGTACCCGCCGGGGACGCGCGCGCCCCCTAGCGGCGTATAGCTACGGGCTCTCGCCCAGGAGTGCCGCCGTCCCGCAGTAATATGCCGGCGGGCGGTCGGCAAGCGGTTAAAACTCCCAAGAGAACAACTTGGTTATCTACAATTCAACTGCTGAGGGCAGATGTGATTACTGGACATAGGTGATTGGGTTATTGTAGGTAACAGCAGGGGCATGGGGGAGCGGCATATCGGTTTTTAATTTCCTTTTGCCTTTTTTAATATCGCTATATGTGATCCATGTCGGTGACTTAAAAGCATGGCATTTAACTACAATTTGGACTGCAATGGCTTTCTCTTACTACAGGTTTTTTTTTTTTGGCAGATTCCACGTACATTTCTGGTAGTCAACTGTTTTTATAGTTGCTTACAGAGTAGTCTAATGGCCCTTACACACGATCTGAATATCGGACGAAAACGATCGTCCGATGATGGATCGTATGATTTTCGGATCGTGTGTACACTACTTTCGAGAGCCGATCACGACCGTTCATCCGATATTTTTCGATCGGACATGCGCGAAAATTTTCCTTGTACGATGTCAGATGGTACGATTTTCGTTTAGTCAGTACAGCCGTTGTCACGTACGAGAATTTTCGTGAGTTTAATAACCTATTTTATTTTACTTGCGATTATTAAGCGAAAAAAGTCGTACGATCCATCGGCTGATATTCAGATCGTGTGTATGGGCCATAAGGCTGTCGAAGTCAGATTTTTTTTTTTTTTGTTTATATTAAAAACGTAGAAAATGGTTTAGCAGATTGATGATGTATGAAGTGTATACCTACTTCTCCTACAGTTCTATAATGTAATCCTACCTCCTTTTCAGGTCCACACACCGGTTGATTAGAAGGTCACATTTCAGTCTATCAAGATGTATTGTTCCAGTAAAAATTTTGCATATGTAAATATATCGTGCATTTCATTGCTCATAATTGTTGGCAAATGGTATACTGCAGCTGTACTTGGGAACCAAAAGTGTATCAAGTTGAATTTTAATTTTTTTTTTAAATAAAAGAAAAGTGGGAAAACTTATGTATTCCTGAGCACATGAAAGCCAGACAAACGTAGTCCAGGTATTTTTACTTCCAAGTTGTGTGTGTGTGTTTGTTTGTTTTTAATAATTGCTGTTTATTGCACTTTAAGGCTGCATTCACACCTAGGCGTTTTGTCGCCCTAAGCCCGACGCTGTAGCAGCCTGAGATACGCTGGAGGGGCGAATTAACATTGTCGGCTATGGAGATGGTTCACATCTCTACGCCGTACGCCTGAAGCTCGAAACAAGTCCCGGACCCTTTTTTTTCAGGAGTTAGGCAATAGCTGACAATGTTAAAATCACCCCTCCCAGGACAATACGCCAATGTCGTGTCACGGCAATACGCCGGCTGCCGCCTATGCTCAGGTGTGAATGCAGCCTTAGGATCAAGCTTGTGCCACATGGTCTCTTCTAGATGATCTTATAGGACTGATATTCATACAGTGCCTTGAAAAGGTATTTATACCCCTTGAATATTTCTACATTGTCATGTTACAACTCCAAAAAAATATTTTATTAGCATTTCATGTGATGGGTCAACACAAAGTGGCACATAATTTGTGGCGTGCATGGCTAATAGTTGTCCTGTGGAAAGATTCTCCCACCTGAGCTCTGGATGTCGGTAACTTCAGGGTTACCATGGGCCTCTTGGCTTTCCTTGCCCAGCCTGTTGGTTTTTAGATGGATGTCTTGGTAGGTTTTCAGTTGTGCCATACTCTTTATTTTTCCATTTTTCGCTGTGTTCCTTGGCCTTCATGATGTGGTTTGTTCACTAACAAACCTCCGAGTACTTCACAGAACAGCTGTATTGACATTAAATTGCACACAGGTGGGTGCTATTTACTAATTAGTTAACTTCTGAAGGCAATTGGTTCCACTAGATTTTAGTTGGGGTTATTGGAGTAAAGGGGGCTGAATGCAAACGCACGCCAAACTTTTCAGATATTTATTTGTAAAAAATGTTAACATTTTCCTTTCGCTTCAATTATGTGCTACTTTGTGTTGGTCTATCACATAAAATCCCAATAGAATAAATTAAGTTTTTGGTTGCAACATGACAATATAGAAAACTTCAAGGAGGTAAAAATACTTTTCAAGGTATTGTAGCACTTCCTGAACTGCTGTCCTCCGCTATAGAACAGAGCCTGTGCCTAGCACTTGCCCTACGTCCAGAATCGCCTGTTCTTTACAGATTTAAACATTTCAGCTGCTTTACCCTTTAATTAAATGAATATATAATTATTTTTAGCGTAATATTGACTGGGCATATATGCACAGTGACCTTTGAGGAATGTTTTTATGAAAGTCTCCAATCAAATCTGGTCTATGCCAGTTTTGGATGGATCGATTTATGTATGAGGGCTCATTTACACCACAATCCCCTTGTTATATTATTGTTTTTTGGTGCTTTCATACAAGTACATTTTACATGCAGAAAAGATACAGCATGCTTTAATTGAACCACTTAAGGACCGCCTAACGCTAATATACGTCGGCAGAATGGCACGGTTGGGCACAGGCACCCTGTCCGAAGCCGCAGGACCCGATCGCTGCCGGAATCTCGCGATCGGTCACAGGAGCTGAAGAATGGGGTGAGGTGTGTGTAACCCCTGTTCTCAGTGCTGGGACAAGGCCATTTGGTGCCCAGGGCGAAGATGGCAAACTGCGCCCCCCCGTTTTTTAAGAAAGAAATAATGTTTCAAAACAAGAATATGTAAGGAGGGGATGACTGCATGCAGGAGGTGAAGATGGTATAAAGGCAGTTGTGGGGGGATGTCTTTTAGTTGGGGAGATATTTATTTTAGGCTACTATCACACTGAGGTGCTGGCTGCTTTAGTGGTAAATCGTCGCTAGTTTTAGCTGTGCTTTTTGACCACTACCGGGGTGCTTTTAACCACCACCAGCAGGTGCTTACTGCTTAGGCAGTGCTGGCTATTGATTACAATGGCAGGGGCATTTTGGGAGCGGTGTATTCACCGTTCCTAAACCACCTTGAAGATGCTGCTTGCAGGACTTTTTTCCTGTCTTGCAAACGTACTGCACCAGTGTGAAAGCACTCAGGCTTTCACACTGGGGCTGCAGAAGAGGCAGTTTACAGGTGCTTTTCAGGCTCTATTTTTAGCGCAAAAACGTCTGTAAAATGCCTCAGCCTGAAAGTGGTCTAAGTGGCAGTGTCTGAGGGGTGAATAGGGAGGGGTGATGGGAAGGTAGGGAATGCATTTGGACTGTTTTGCTCTCGCTGGTAATCATGCTGGAAGCATAAATGCAAACATTTATGTACTGAGAATGTGCGCCTTTTACGTTAAAGGGCGCACATTCTCAGTACAGAAAGAAATGTTTGCATTTATATATGCATACAGGCAGCAGAAAGTGGCTAGGGACTAATATTTAATTTATATAGTGTTTAGATGGGTGATAGGTGGTGAGTTTTGGGTTGTACTGATTTTTGGATAACACAGGGTTAAATAGGATGGTCATCAGGTCATAAATTAACTTCACTTCAATTCACATTAACTGGACACAGCAATTGGGGTTTGTTTTTATAGAGAGGGCTGCAAGTCAATTTGGGAAATGTCTGTCAGCTCTGGGGGGTTGCTGCTAGCTCTAATCTCCACCCATCCCCTTGTCACCTAGGAAAATAACTCTTTACTGCAAGACAAACCCTCCTAGCAGAAACTTTGCAGCTTATCTCCCCAGCCTTCCCCCACAACAGCACAGCTCACCTTCCTGCCGTGTGCTCTGCCTCGAGTCCCGAGTCTCCCAGTTTCCACATCTGTGAGCTTTCAGCTAGAGCCAGGCTCCTCGGCTCCTCTAGGTCACAGCTCCCTGCGCTCCTCTGAGTCCTCCCACCTCGCCTCCGGCAGTGAGTGACATCACCACGCTGGCAGATACTACGAGACTCCTCCGTAGGGGAGTAAACAGTGAAACTGTCAGGGAAGTAAGGTGACTGATGCAGGAGTGCACTCTGCCCTGACAATTTGAACTTTGCTGCTGCGCTGGCTATGACACAGGTGTAATTGTACACACTGGCGGCCGTGGCAGAAATTCACCTGCAAGGGAGCTGTGGTGGCTCAACGTGATTGGCACTGCGCTGACAAGCCATTCACCTCTGCAGCCAAGGGTTCGGATCCCGGTCTCGGCTACATGTGAATTGAGTTTGGTGGTCTCAGCCCGGCTCCCGGTGGGTGTGCTATGCAAGGTACGCCTGTGCTTAGTACGCCCACCCCCCCCACAAAAACCACCACACTTGCACGCACACAAAATTGGTTTAAAACACATGCACTTTGGCCATGCGGTCTCTTAAAATAAAGAGAGGCGAAGGACCTACGGGGCTGGCTGGGTGGGCTAGGCCCCCTCACTCCCTCATAGGGGGAGTCCCTCTGCCCCATTGGGGTCCCGTTGGGCCCCAGTTGGGCTCCCAAGAGGAGCAGGTAGGGCGGGGTGAGTGGGAGGCCCCCCTTCACACCCGCCATTGCCACCAGGGGCATGGAGAAGGATGGCGATTGCCTCCGGGGGGAGGGTCTGCCTACTCCCAACTCCCGCAGTCTGGCTCCTCTCTCTCGAGTTCACGCACAAAATTACACTTTAAAAAAAAAAAAAAAAAAAAAAAAAAAAAGAACTTCACCTGCAGCATAGCAAATGGTAGCGCCATGGGCACGTGCCCTGTCAGCCCCTGCCTTGTACCGGCCCTGCCTGTTCTTCACAGTGGCACTGTCATTGATCGTCTGTTACCTGATATAGGGAAAGGCGATCAATGATGTCACACTCTTTTTGAAAAAGTCCTTGGATTCCGCTGTTGGGAGTTTGAAGCCAGCTAAGGCAGTAACCCGCAATTTAGAATTCTGGCTGACTCAATTACAGGCTCACATTAAAGGGACATTTAAGGAATCAGTGCTATCTTATTGTTACTTGTTTGGTTGATGTAGTTTTCTGCCCCTTTTCTGTTTTATCCCGCCAGCGCATCGAGGCACGTGTGTAAGACTGTGCTGTTGTTTTATAAGCATTTTAATAAATAAAATAAATAAATCTTCCTTTCCTATTACCCCAGGGGCATCAGGGATGCTTCAGCAGAAACAGTCCGGATGGCTGCAAGGTCCTTGGCGCTAGCTAATTCCGCTAGGAGAGCTCTATGGCTCAAGTTGTGGCAGGGGGACTGTGCGTCTAAAGCCAAGTTATGTGGGATTTCTCTCACGGGGACGTTTTGATCCTAGACTGGTAGCAGTACTAGTGCGGACAGAAAAGTAGTTTGGTTAAGCGTAAGTTACCTAAAAAAAAATACATAATCGTCCTAGGGCTGAGAGTAAAAAAAAAAAAAAAGATTGCTGTAATCTTCATTGCCTCGCACACACATAACATTTGACACATCGCCGCAAACAGAGTGAGAACAATAATTCTAGCACAAGAGCTCCTGTTCAACTCTAAACTGATAAGCTGTAAAAGCTTTTAAAGCGTCGCCTAGATTTTTGGGTGCCATAATTACTAAATAACAGGCGCACGTAATTTAAAGGCTTAGCATGTTTGGTATCTATTAACTTGCCGCAACCTTATCTTTTACCCAGAAATTGGTAGTATATTGTGTGCAAAAATTAATTGTACTATATTTTCCTGAAAATTTGTGTTTAGTAAGTTACGTAAATATTATGTGACATAAAAAGTTTCAAAGATCATCTTTTTATCCTACAGGACAGGAACTCTTTCTTTACCGGCGAGTATCGCAATTTTCGGTGAAGTCCTCACTGATACCAAGTACTGATACCTTTGCAGTGCGATTTGAGTCCATACAAAATGAGTGGGCTCAAATCGCACTGCAAAGAATCGAATGAGATTTGAACAGGAATGTGGTACGATTCCTGTCTAAATCACATGCAGTTTCCCAGACTGCTCATGTGTGAACCCAAGCAGAAGTCACTATGAGAAACCTTGGTTCACACAGGAGCGGTGGGGAAACCGCATGCTATTCGGACAGGAATCACACCACATCCCTGTTCAAATCGCATTCAATTCTTTGCAGTGTCATTTGAACCCATTCATTTTGTATGGACTCAAATTGCACCACAAAGGTAGCCGTTTCAGGTATTCGAGCATTTGCACATGCTTAGTACTGGGACTGATACCCGTATTGGTGCAATCCTACTATTTCCATACCAGCAATCCATTTCTTGGTGTATTTGAGAATGTCCTGATTTTGTTGTGTACTTTTGTCAGTGTTATACTAAAGCATTTGTTTCAAAACCTTCGATGCACCTTTGCCTTCAGCACTCATCTGATACATCAAAAAAAAGTGCATTCAAGATGTAAGTATTATTTTGCAGCTGTTGCCATTAATTGATGTGCATTTGTATTAGAGATGCATGATTAATCTCGATTCTCCCGCCCACGTTCTCCCCGCAGGATGACCTGCGATTCTTATGTTTCATGACCATTCCACGTAACCAGTGTGGAATGCAAATGCCGCCTGCGCTTCTCTCACAGTTCAATATAACTGTGTGTATCCATGCGCCACCCAGTGGTTGCCGGCGGTACTGCGTCTGATGTACAGAACTGTGAGAAAGATTAATACATCAGAAGCAGTACCGCCGGCAACCACTGGGTGGCGCATGGATACACACAGTTGTACAGAACTGTGAGAGATTAATACGACTGTGTGTATCCATGCGCCACCCAGTGGTTGCTGGCGGTACTGCTTCCGATGTATAAAAAAACAGATCAGTGATATATCTAAATTGTTAAAGACCATATAACTCCTATGGAAAAAAAGCAGACTCAAACTTTGATTCTTCTTTTTTCAAAAGAGCTATATGGTCTTTAACATTATAGATATATCACTGATCTGTTTTTTATATATTCGTATTTTCAAATAAATCACAGATTATTGGGGGGGGTTCCGGCTATCAATTTTTGAGAAGCGTGATCTTTAGTCTAAGCAAATCAGAATCGTGCAGCCCTAATTTGTATTGTGTATACAACTGTATCGATAAATAATTTTGTAAAAGACAAAACCTAAACGTCTCTATACTTTTAAGCGGGACTTCAGCCATTTTTTTTTCATCTTTCCCATCCATTAAATCTTCTGCCTTTGTTGTTTTAAGTTTGGATAGTACAACATTTTCTTGAGGCCGGGTTCACACCTATGCGAATTGGTTGCGTCTTAAACCGCATCTAATACGCAGAACATTTTTAAATACATTGTTTTCAATGAGGCTGGTTCACATATGTGCGATGCATTCGCACTGTGCATTGCCGGAAATCCGTATGCGTTGTGGAGGCCTTGCGGTGCGGCTCAGGTGCAAATTCAGTCCCATTATCTTCTATGGGTACGCAGCTGATTTGCAGATGTGTTCAGTTCTCTTCAGGAATTTCTCTCATTCAGCTCAATACATTTCTCCCCCACTCTCCTCTCACCCAGAACTTCTCCCAGGTCTCCAAATTCGCAGCAAAAACAGAGCTAATCTGCTGAACACTTCTCTTATCTGTCTGCAGAGATAAAAGAGCTGAAATTCTCACTGCACAAGTGTGAACCCAGCCTTATGCCAGTAAAAACCTTATACAGCAAATGAGAGCTGCAGAGCTGGAGGTGTGCCTCTGTGTAAATCCAGGAAGTGACAAGCAGCAGCTTCAGCTGCCCACAGTAAAATGGATGCAGCCAGACTCAGTGGAGGGAGATTTCTGAAGCATATTTGATAAGTACAGTATATATAAAATATGCAAAGTGGTTGGAGGGAAGCTTCAGAATGGCAAAGATGTTTTAATTGCAAATAATGTGAGCAGACTGCAGTTCTTCTAAATTAACCTGTACTTTTTCTTGAAGAAAAAAAAAAGTTATGATGTTCTGTAGAAGCCAATACCTTCCCCTGAACTCCCCTAGCTGCAAGCCCCTAAAAATTCCTATGCAAATTTCAGAAGTTTGAGACCCACTGAGAGCTTTATAAACTTCTCTGACCTTTGGACACTCGGGCACTGAGGATATGTGGTAATATAGGTGAGGTGGTATGTGTTCCCCAATACCTGGAACCACCAGGGTTCTAACAAGTTGTGATAGGGGAGTGCAGGAAGGTAAGGATTAAAGTTACTGGTGTCTGCTATCAAGCGAACTAGATGCTTGAATTATTGCAGGAAAGGTTTAGGTGAACTTTCAACCAGTTTCTTAGCTGTGACGTTTTTGATCTGTTATTTGGCAATTATTACACATGAAATATTCTGTATTAATTGCTCTGCTGGGCATACAGCGACCTTTTCTTAATTTAACACAGACAATATGGTGTTGGGTGAAATATGTGTTAAAAAAGGAGTCTGGCCAAACTTCTCTTTTGGGTCACAGGAGTGACCCAGAATCAACTGACAGTAGGCCAAAGTCAACTGACATCACAGATCTGCTCCAGCCTATGAAAAGATCCTGACAATAATGTTGGGATCCACCCAGGTGCCTGACCAACAACTGGCTCAGCCTTCCAGCCCACTGTTGAGAGCCTGAGCCAGCCGCTCCTGCCTACTCTTCAGCAAGAGCTGGGTGAGCAAAGCACGGTAACCAACAGTCGCCGCTCTGAGTGAACGGTGGTTAGTAGATTGCACAGTTCTTGAGCTTGGAGTCGGCAGTCCCACACTTCTCCAATAATAAATTAAATAAATAAAGTGAGCGCTTTCTAGGGTTCATTATGTGGTTTGAGGTTGATCATGGTTGTGAATCTCTACCCTTAAATTGGCGGTTAATAAAGGGGAACAAGGCTAGAAGTTTAAAAAAAAAAAAAAAACATTTTTTAGAAGCAGCTGAAATGAAGTCCTATAATCTTGGCTAGCACTAAGTTAATTAAACATTGGTTCCATACAACCCAGAGTGACCTATACCTCCACTGCCCATCATAATGCTTCTGGAGCAATTCTTATGCCGCGTTCTGATACGATCGGTCCATCCTTGAGAACGGTCTTCCATTGGTTAAAAAAAAACGATCGTGTCAGAACGCGGTGACGTAAAACAAGTTCAATGCTTCCAAGCATGCGTCGACTTGATTCTGAGCATGCGTGGATTTTTTATCCGATGGTCGTGCCTAGTAACGATCGGTTTTGTTCTTTCAATTAGGAATCCATCAGTTTAAATTTAAAACAAGTTGGCTTTTTTTTTTAACCGATGGTTAAATAACCGATGGCGCCTACACACACAATTGGTTTTGACCGATGAAAACGGTCCATCAGACCATTAGAGTTTGGTGCAAAACATAAATCATGTACTTTAGTTTAAAACTGCAGAAGATTATTTGCCTGGCGATATTTAAAAAAAATCATCTATGTTTAGAACTCCACATTGTTTTTAAAAGATCTCTTAGACACATAGTAAGAAACAACACTTGTATCTTTTTTTAAAATGTCACTTTAGATCTTCAAATGACAGCTAGCACTGGCTTCCATCATACAGTCACAGCAAATCACTTGTGAAAAATAAAATCACAAAAATTATTTTTAAACGTTTTTGTTCTATAAAACTCTTCTGCGCTTATTCCATTAGGCAGTGCAAAAACCTTCAAGTAATAATGAGCAGATTTCATTTTACTAAAGTCTGAAGCTGCTGCACTGTCTAAATGTATAAATCAAATAATTTTCATAAAAATCACAGGGGGAAAAGTATCACTTGACATAAATATCTTCCAATTTTTAGGTGAATTTGGCAACAAATCCATGGCGAGTGCAGACAGCGCTGGGTGACCACTCTGTGGTAAACTGAAAACATTTGATCGCCATGGTTTCCCTGAAGGTTAGCTGCTGTGGAACTTGTCTCCTTGCACTTTTCCCCGCCACAAATGAGTATCAAGTTTGATTAGATGATTCACGTTCAGACAGTTTTGCCCGACACTGACTGAATCATTCTCCAACACCTTAAAGCCCCCTCCATGTCTACTTGCACCTTTAGAGGTAATCTGTAAAAAGATGTGTGAGTGTAACAATCTCTTTTTATCATGTTTATCAGATGAATATGATATCCAAGCAAATATTCTTTTGGCGCTAGCCATACTAGTGTGTAATGATAGTCAATTAAATAAAGCCTACAGCTAGAAAGTCTATAAAGATTGTTTATAGACTACTCCATAGTTGTCCAATAAGTCATTGTTTTTGTTGTTTGTGTGTCTTAAATACCAGTTCTTTTACTGTGTATAGCAAGCACCTCTTTTAAATGTACAGTTCCAGCTTATGGGACCACTCACACCTTGGCATCAGTGGCACTTTGTTTTTTTTTCCATCAGCCAGTCATCTAAAAGACTGTATTCAGCCATATGGCCTCCACGAAATGATAGAACAGATTCTCAGTTCTGTTTTGAATGAAGTGGAAAAATTCACTTGTTCAAAAAGTTCTTGGCGTTCAGGCTTTGAAAGTCTCTTACATGCCATACAACAGCTTAACATTTCTGGTTCTTCCGATTTTCAGGTTCTTGTATAACATTTCCCTACCACTTCCCTCTTTTGCTCCAGTCCTTGGGTGTAAAGTGCAGACATTTGGAATCTATCCTGAGAACCCTCTTCAGCATAGCTCTTTCGTGACCTTCCACAATGTCTTCTGAAAGTGTAAGAATGTACTGACCCTGCAATAAGCATATGCTCCAGTCAGTAAGGAAAATTGCCAAGCTAAGAAATATCTTATAATACAGTCATGGTCAACGTACAAGTGGCCTCAAGTGCATCCCTGATATCACCAAAGAGCTGCACATAATATACAGAGAGCATAATGCCAAAGAAAGTTATCAAACTACAGATATGCAACAGGATAGAGAATGGAATTTACAGGAAAGTCAAAATTATGTTTATCCTAATCATATAGTACAGGACACAGGCTATAAATCAGAGGGGTGGGCAACAAGAAGTGCCCACGGGCCCAACAAAACAAAAAGGTCAAAGAACCAACTCAGAGTGCTGCTGAGAAACCCTTGTGGCCAAAGGCTGCATCCGCAGGAGTCTGGACATCCACCTAGTAGAACTTGTCAAAGCCCAGGAAACGCCAGCAGATCTGGTAGAGTGAGACCATAGAAGTAATGGGGGTACCTTATCTTTAAGAGCATAAACCAGAGGTGCCCAACCTTTTGAAGGGCGAGGGCCACTTTAGCGACTTGGTAACTGGTCGTGGACCATAATAAGCGGAGCGGACAGATGACAGATCTGTGTCCGCTCTGCATGTGACAGAGCCTACGCTACTCCATGGGCCCCCTTTAATCCTATCCAACCAGAGGGAAGGGGACGGATCCCCTTCTGTTTTTTTTTTTTCTTTAGTGGATCAGATTGGAGGTAGGAGGGTGCAAATGGACACAAGTCCGTTTTCATCTACAGCTCCATAGAGATGAATGGAGGGACCGATCGTGTAAAAAGGGCCCCAAGGCTGCTTTTACACTCATGTGCTGCAGTATACCTGAACCATGAGAGCAGTGCAGTGCTCCTGTGGCTTTCCCCTGGGTTAGCTGCACTTTTTCATAGACTTCTAATATATCCTGTGGGTGTGGCACACTTTCTTTCCAGAAAGCGCGCTAAACCCGCAGGTAAGAACAGAAGTCTATGACTTTGTGCAGGGAACCCGAAGGTGCACTGCACCTGTGGATCAGTTTGGAAGCAGAACACCAGTAACCACTGCAAAACAGATATGCCCCATATATATGTATATATACACACTGAATTTAGTGATCACTCTGCTGGTGCTATACAGGAAGCATATCTGGCTCTGCTCCCTCCGCAGCCGATTGCTTCCTTTATCGCCGGCTTCATTCAGAACACTGATGCTCTGGGATAGCGGGTTGGCAACCCACAATCTGGGCTTGCCAACCTGCTATCCCAGAGCAGAAGGTCGCGGGCCACTGGTTGGGCACACCTGGCATAAACTCTTGTGACGAGTTGTCTTATGGCTCTAGCAGTTGTCGATTGATAAAGTTCTAAGGGCTGAAGGTTTTTTTGCATTCATGAATTTTGAAAAACCTTCTGTGTGCAGCAGCCCCCCTCCGCCCAATACTTATCTGAGCTCCTTCTTGATCCAGTGTTGTGCATGGGAGCATCAGCTTTCCAGGGATTCTCCCTTCTCATTGGCTGAGACAGCAGCGGGAGCCAATGGCTGAATTTTTTTCATGCTCCTATGAGCCCGAGGGCAAGGGATCTTTCATAGCCTACTCTAGCAGTGATTCTAGGTCTTCCTCATTTTGCACCATTTTTACTGCTTCTAGAGCAGGTAGATTCACTAAAAGGTGGACATAGTTGCAGAGAAATCTTACTTGGCCAGATAGGCCGCTTGATGTGTGCGGATATTGCTAAAAACGGATGTATAGCTCTGGTTCAAGGGAAGCAACGTCACACCGAGTGGCTTGAGGGGTATGCAAATCTTCGACAGAGCCACGATTCCCTTGTGCCCGTTTTTCCACCATTTGCTATCAGTGAGGATATTTCCTTTTGGGGTGGAAATTGGATAAGGGCATCTATACGTATGGTCCACCGTGACCGAGGTTTCGGCTGTCTTGTAGTGAAGTCTTTGCGGAAAAAAAGCAAAGGGAAGTGATGGTAAAGGTGCCACCTGTGGTGTGATGCAAACACCTAGTCATCCACCAAGGTCTATGAATACCTAGCCTTTGTCCTGTATGATGAAGATAATGACTGACATTCTCATGTTGCATGCCTATAGTCTCAGCAATATCCAATATTATAGATTTGAGGTTAAAAAAATAAAATAAAAAATGTTTTCTCGCAGTCTGCAGGGGCCCCAAGGGCTGCACAGACTCCTGGAATAGATCTAGCAATCAAGGTACATGCAATAAAACAGTTTGAATACCTAGGCAAGGGGCTAAGATGGGAGGATATTAGTTTAGAGATTTACCTTGTAATAATTGATGAGATTTAGGTACTGCAGTGTAGATATAACATCTTCCTTCTTTATGCTGGTTATCTCACTAATTTCACTAAAAATAAAAAAGCCCACATTAGTACATATACACAATTCTTTTTCATTATTGTAGTTCCTGAACATTACTACACCACCTGTACACATCACTCTACGCCTTATGACTTACTTATATTAATCATTACATCTTACTTAATAGTGATCTGTGGCCTTTCTCCAGTCTCAGTCTTCAGTTCCATGAGGATTTCCAAGATTGTCTGAGACCAGTAGCTACGGTAAGATAGAAGACCCAAATCCGAGAGTGGTTTCTCTGGCGTGCCCGTCTTTCCCTCTACTTTAGACAACTCATAACCTGCGAGAAGTAAGGAATATTAGTACATTTCAGAGAAGTACACAAGACCCAACAGACTAAGAAGCGTTGTAGGCTACTTACTGAATTCTATGAGCAGTTTTCCATATCCTCTTCTTTGGTAAGGTGGCAAGGTAAGTATACAGGCCACGTTATAGTCCTCTGTAGACTCTTTCTCCTGGAAAGGTCAATGGAGTGGAGAGTGGTGAATGTTCTGTATTACCCTAACTATTGTAGATTACAACTGAGCTTCTTGGTGCAAGGGCTGGCAATTAGCATCACATTCCCAAAATGAACATGCACTGTGCTAAACGCTCTCATAATAGTGGGAATGTTAACAAACCAGAATAAAGGTTGTCCACTTTGTAGTAGAAGTAATACAGTTACACGATATTACAGATTCAAATAATTATTAAACATTAATACAGGACAATTCCATTGCAATTGCCTTCTCACAATTTTTATTTTGAGCCCATTTTAAAATTCAAGTTTAACTACTACATCCCCCGACTACATAGGGAAGTGCCTGAAAATGCCACCCATAACTGTATAGCAATTTTACTTATTTGAGAAATCCACTTTCATATATAAAAACATATAAAGACAATGGAGCGGTGTCCCAGTATCAAAATAAATACAGAGTAGCTACCGTGTTTCCCTGAAAATAAAGCCTGGGTCTTATATTAATTTTGGCAACAAAAGACAGTAGGGCTTATTTTTGGGGTACGTCTTGCCATGTAATGTGCTGTCTTCTCTCCCCCTCTCTCTTGCCTGACAGCAATCCCCAGTGTGAACCGAGTTAAAATGCTTGTAAAATCCTAAAAATCCACTTTATTACAGTATTTGATAATGTACAATGTGTGTTTCTGTAATATAATTGTGCCAAATACCTTCGTTATAGCGCCGCTCTGCACTTCTGTGAGCCACCGGATCTCTTTCCCGCAATTATATTACAGAAACACACACATTGTACAATATATACTACTGTAAGAGAGTGTATTATAGGATTTAACAAGCATTTTAAAACTAGAGCTTATTTTTGGGGTAAGGCTTATATTTCAGCTCTCCTGGAAAATAGCGCTAGGTCTTATTTTCGAGGTAGGTCTTTTTTTTTCAGGGAAACACGGTAGTAATAGTAATCTAGTGGGATCAAAGCTGTACCTGCAGTATGGTAGGGAGACCCCCCTGTGCTGGGCTGCCTGGAGGAGACCGTAAGCACAAGCTAATGGTGCACAGGTGTTCAAGGATGCCAAAGGGATGCTAGAGGTATTTATACTGAACTGTTACGTTCAAGGAATCTAGCTAATCTTCTCCTAAATGGTGGAGACACCTACTAGTGACACCCGGGGGATCTTGATGTCATTAAAGTGCAACTGTATTACTTTTACCATATAATTAGAAACTTGTACTTTGGCAATGTAAAAGTCCCATCCTTTTTGATTACCTTGAGAAAAAGGTTAAGGGTATGAATGAAAAATACGTTTGATAGCATTCGAAGGGCTACTTCTTAAAGTCAGGTACACTGAGGTCCAAGATACCCAAAGGATGGAGTAAAAATGTTGTCCATTAATTGGAAGACAAAAGCAAAATAAAACACCTGGCAGAGTAAAATGTTGTGAATCTGCACAAATGTTATTTTATATTTATCCAAGTCAATATTGCTTTGCATTTGTGCACAAAAGGTTTGATCATCACGGCTGGTTTCACACTGTTGTGGTGCATTAATGTGTTTGGGAAGGCAACATAAAGCACCAAATAAAGGTTCATGCAATATTTTTGTATCAGTGCAACACAATGCATGGTAATGTGTCACTGTGCGTTGTAGTCTGCTGCAATGCACATGCCTTTGCAAGTGTTTTGGGGTTTAATTAATGGCACCACATTGTTACATGTACATTACTCCAAAATAACAGGGTGAACCTGCTCAGAAGATCGCTTGATAATTTGAACCTTGACACCATTTTGAAAAAAAGAACTTGATATGTGATATGGCACTCAACTAGTCAGATGTTCTACTGTTCAGGTGTCCTGTCCTGTCAGTTGACCTGTCCTTGTACTAGTAGATCCTCCAGGATGCCGGTGGTGTTGTTTAAACTCCATTTACACTTGTGCACATTATGATGAGAAAGCACCATAATGCATGGAATGTGTGCACTGCCATTCATTCTGAAAAGCACCATAAAGCCCCTTTCACACTGCCGCAACTTGAAAGCTGTGCGAATATAGAGAATGCATGTGTAAACTTGAGGTCTATAGACCTCAACTTGCATCAACGACGGATCAACGCAGTACAGGGACTACTTTGAACTCGCACAGATATGAATGGTTATCATTGAGAATCATGGGGTATGACTTTTCATGTGACTCCGATGTCCAAAGTTGCACAAGTGTGAAAGGGGCCTAACGCACCTATACAATGTAAAAAAAATAATTGCATCTGCACCTCACCACAAACCAACAGATGTGAAAGTACTGTGCATCGTGGTAAGTGACATTGCCCAAAAAAAGTACAGGCATTCATTTTTTTGTGTTGAGACTTGTTACTAATATATTTGTATTTCTTTGCACTGGGGTTATGTTAAGTGGCTACTTCAAATGCTGATCTCCTTTTCCGAACAGTAGGATGCTTGCATTGGGAATCCTGTACTATTGTATGCTCAAGAACTCTGGCACAAAAAATAGAAAATACACAAAAAAATTACAGTTAAAGCATATTGTAAATATTCCTTCATTATCAGCAAAAGGTAACTGCAGATATTACAGCAACTGAAAACCTTTAGATCTTACAATAACACTAACCTTAGAGAAGTAGCCAACAATATGGAAGCCTTTAGAGTCGTATTCAGTCATAATATAAAAGAGGAAGGGATCTGTGTCATAATATAACGTTTTGTGGTCCAAAAAGCATTTCGCCAAAAGGCACAAATTCTGAGAATAACTCTGAAATGAAAGAAAACAGTTAATAGGACATTAGAGACAGAAAGGAGTAATAGTATATTTCACAGAAAACCGACAGCCAGACCCAAAACCTGATTTGCTAGTGGGCCAAGAACTTCTTTAGCAACAAACCCTTGTTTGTTAACATATGACTTATGAAAGGTCAAGAATGAAGGTAAGGGCTGCGTGTGCAGAGCTACCACACGCCTGTGTGAATTTCAAATATGACAAAAGCGGGTGGGGAAAAGGATCACATAATCCTGTAATTGGGGGTGAGTGGGTGGTTTGGGTGTGGAGGCTGCGTTCACCAATCATGGCTCTTAAAGTGTATTTTCACCTTTGCAGCTGAATTGGGATAACACCTACTGTATTACATGTTATTTATTGTGCACAAAGTAGAACTTAAAAAAATATTTAAAAAATTCTGCTTACTTTCTCAAACAACCTACCTAACTTTACCCTTCCATGTAATGTTAAAGTGGAGTTCCACCCATTTTTTTTATGTTTGTCTGTGCTGCATGCCCTAATCTCATAGTGTTCAGAATGGACAATTTTTATTTATTTTGTTGCTTGTAAATACCTTTATTTTGTAGTCCTTCATTACTTCCTCCTCCTTATTAGTCTAGGCTATTAAGTCACGTGGCTATTTGCAAGGGTTTCTGGGATAGGAATCATGTTTCCCAGTAGTCCTTGCAAACCTGACTGAAACCTATTACATTGCTTGTGCAGCACTGAGCATGTGCGAGATATGCAAGGCTGAAATCCAGGAAGTCATACAGTCTGGCTTCATGATGCCAACACTTAAGATGGCCACACTATATTTCTAGATTATAAACTGAATCTAATTCAGTTTATAAAATGCTGTAACAACCTAACAAAACGGACCTTAGTTTACAGACTAACTTTACTAGAATACATTAAGCTTGTGTATTACAGGGGTATTTATATTTAAAAAGTGAAATTGTGGATGGAACTCCCCTTTAACAAAAGGATGGGGAGTTATGTTAACAATAATTAACCTCTTCTGTACAGTGCTGGTAGTTCCTTATCAGTTGTAACCACAATTTGAACAGGGTCTGACCTAACAAAGTGTTTAAAGCAGGGGTCTCAAACTGGGGCCCTCCAGCTGTTGTAAAATTACAAGTCCCATCATGCCTCTGCCTGTGGAAGTCATGCTTTTAACTGTTAGCCTTGCAACGCCTCATGGGACTTGTAGTTTTGACACAGCTGACACACTGCTATTTCTTATTAGTACAGCGGCTCCGACCTGAGCCATCAGTCTTTTTTCATTCAACCCGCTGGGTTTACTTGAAAATAAAGTTTACTTGAAAAATCATTGCACAGTGAGCACTTAGATCCTACCCTTTTCCCCCCTACATATTTTGGACATCCTCATCAGATGTGATAACTCGGGAGAGTCCGTTTCCATTGTAACACACCAGCCACCTACCTTTGTTGTGTGGGATCTGCTAGCATTGACTGCCTGTTGGTTCAGGAGTCCATGCAGTGAGGCAGACATACTACCTGTGGTGGAGGGTCTGTCACCACACATATACTGCCGTTTGATTTTTCACCAGTGGAGACTTTACAAATCTTCCGAGACTTGTAGTCCATCCATCTCTATAAGGATTCTTTCTGGACTTCATGTTATTACACATTTTTTGTTTTTACTTATATTGCGTTGCACTTTTCTACTATTTATACTTTCTCTTTTGTTTGTTTTTGTGTGTCCAGCTTGCATTTTATAGAAGGGGAGTGTTTGTTTCTGCGCTGTGATTTTTGGTCCCAGCACAGAAACCCCACTTTCCACCCCTGACCATTCCGAGGGCTCCCCATTTATCACCACCCTCTGAACTCCCCCCGGTAGCCAGTTTTCAATCCATGTACTCACCCTATGGTCCATGCCAATAGACCTTACTTTGTACAGTAAACGTTTATGGGGAACGGTGTCAAAACTTTTGCAAAATCCTGATACACCACATCTACAGGCCTTCCTTTATCTCAACTCACCTCCTCATATAAGGCTAAAAGATTGGTTTGGCAAGATCGATTCTCCGTGAATCCATGCCGATTATGGCTAATGATAGCGTTTATATAGTCCCTTATCACCTTCAGGAGCTTGTATACTATTGATGTTAGGCTAACTGGTCTGTAGTTCCCAGGGATGTATTTTGGCCCTTTTTTTTAAATATCGGTGCTACATTAGCTTTTCTCCAATCAGGTGGTACCATTCTAGTCAAAAGACTGTTCATAAAAATTAGGAACAATGGTCTGGCAATTACTTGACCAAGTTCCCCAAGTACCCTCAGGTGCAAACCATCTGGTCCCAGTGACTTATAAATGTCAAGTTTCCCAAGTCTAATTTTAATTTTGTCCTGTTAGCCAAGAGGGTGCTTCCTGTGATGTGACACGAGAATAAACACTGAAGTTTTGGCTATTGACCCCCCCCCCCCCCCCCCCCCCCGATTTTCTTGTAAAGACTGAGAAGAAGAAGAAATTCAATACCTTCACCATCTCCTCATCCTTTGTAACCAAATTTCCTTCCTCATTCTTTATGGGGCCAATATGGTCCGTTTCCGATTTTTTTTTCCTCTCCTCCGCCATGTGTCTTTTGTGTTCCATCTTAGCCGCCCTAATTGCACCCTTACATTTCTTGTTCTATTCTTTGTAAAGTCTAAATGCTGATCCCTCAGCCTTGTATTTTTTGAAAGCCTTCCCCTTTGCTTTTATATGCATTTTTATATTGATGTTAAGCCATCCAGGACTTTTGTTCGCTCTTTTAAATTTCCCAATGGGATGCACTGGCTCTTGCCCTTATTTAATATGCTCTTAAAGCAAACCCATCTCTCCTCTGTGTTCTTTGTTCCCAAGATTCTATCCCAATTTCTGACAATTGCGCGGGCGTGCGACACTACACAAATAAAATTGATGTGCCTTTTCCCCCACAAATAGAGCTTTCTTTTGGTGGTATCTGATCACCTCTGTGGTTTTTATTTAAGACTGACAATAAAAAAACAAAAAACAACAACATGTTTTACTTTCTGCTATAAAACAAATCCAAAAAAAAAAAAACGAAAATGTATTCATCAATTTAAGCCAATATGTATTTTGCATTTTTGGTTTCTGCATGTATTCTGTATTTTTGGTAAAAATGGTTGGATTTTCAGCCAACAGGCTGTCATCACACAATTCCTGTCGGAAAATCCGATTGTGTGCACGAGGCTTAAGTGACACTTTTTGGGGACCAGTGACACCAATACAGCGATCAGTGCTAAAAAAAAAATGCACTGTCACTGTACTAATCAAAGGTTTAAATGTGTTTCCTGGGAGTACATTCTTATTGTGTGGGGGTGGTTTAACTGTAGGAAGTCAGATCTGTGTTCCTGCTTTGCAGAAACACAAGATCACGGTCTCCCTTACTAGCAGAACGGCGAACTGCCTTGTTTACATAGGCAAACTGTCGTTCTGCCTCTCTTAGAACGATCGCTGGGTTTCTGGCAGACAGCAGGTCCTGAAGACCCACCGATTGGCTCCCGCTGTGTTCAATTACTGTGGCAGCGCGCGCTCTAGACCCAAAGAAAAAAATAAATAAATCACGTACAGGTATGTGATTTTGCGCTTAAGAGCCACCCTGCCACAGTATATGTACATGGGGCGGTCCTGAAGCAGGTGAGCAGGGAATTTACATCACAGGCTACCCCATGTGACATTATCAATGTACGCTGATTAAAGGCTCAGACCAAGCACTGCCACATGGTGAGGTCATGTGCTCCCTCATGACCAGAAGCCCTGCTCTGTTAGCTCTGGGGGCGCTATCTGAGGTGAGCGTCAAAGCTGAAATTGATGAGGAAAGCCCTGTAGTTTGGATTACCTATGTTTTCTTTCTATGATGATAAATACGCAGTTTCAAGCACATCCTAGATTTACATAAGTAAAATGCACATGCACTTACCTTATTTTTACGTCCATCTATTTCAAAGAAGGAGATGGTCCCTTTCCTATAAATTTCATTCCCTGGCGGATGTCTCAGGTTACATTTGGTCTTTGAAGGACAAAAGAAAGGATCAGCATTGTTGCATAAAGGACAATTACTAATTTATAATGGGAACAAAACCTCCTGCTATATGTAAAGAAAAAGTTGTACTGTCCACATCAACCAAAAAGATTAAAAAAAAGTTGTATGTTACTATTTTCTTTTAGGTTATATATGTTTTAAAAGTGGAATTTTACCCAGAACATCTTGATAAAAAATAATGTTCTTTCGCAAGAAACATAAATTCCACAAGGACCCTTGCACACGGGCATCATAATTTACTGATGTTTACTCAGGAACTTGTGACGCCCGTGTGCAAGGGTCTAAAAACTGTGTAAAGACCTGAGTAATGTTGAGTATAGGCGAGCAAAGGTGCATAAGCATATAGACAAGTAAAATTCTTCTACATTGCCAGTATTGTAATATACTCATTTATACTCACGTAAACATGCCTATAGACGAGTATGTGAGTAAATGACTGCACTCAAATGTAAAATCTTCTATTGTTGGGTTACTGCTCTGTACTCAATGCTGTATTATAATCTTTACTTATTTGCTGTGTGCAATGTCCCATTGACAACAATGCATCTAATTTCAGATCAGTTAAAAAACACAGCATTTTTTTACTCCTGTGTGCAAGAAGACTAATATTTATACAACCAAAATGAGTGTGCTGTACATTGCCTCGAGCATTGTTCCCATTTCTTCTTGTTGGAAGCTGTCATTTTGCTGAAGCCCAGAGCTCCTGAGCAGCAGTAAATCTTTAGACAGTCAGCAGATTGGCCTTTACAAATTCAGCACTGTGCCTAAAAATAGAGATCAACTGAGCATGTGCAGAGCAGTGTGAGGCCGCGTACACACGATGAGATATGTCCGATGAATCGGTCCGACAGACCGTTTTCATCGGACATATGTCCTGGGAGATTTTGGTTTGATCCGTGTACAGACGATCAAACCAAAATCCCCGTCGACAGACATCGCGGTGACGTTGAGGCTGCCACGTCAACACTCCAGGAAGTAAAATACTTCCACGCATGCGTCGAATCCATTCGGCGCATGCGGGAGATTTTTGTCCGCTGGTTAGGCGTACTAACCAGCGGACTTGTCGGACGGACGGGTTTCAGCAGACAGATTTTAAAGCATGCTTTAAAATTTGTCTGCTGGAAAAACCTGTCTGTTCGCCCGTACACACGATCGAATTTGTCTGCTGAAAAGGTTCGCTAGCTGTAAGCCACATTAATCAAAATGAAAAGAAAGAAATGCTTGAAATATATCACTGTGTAAATCTATATACAAACTATGAGTTTCACTTTTTGAATAGAATTACTGAAATAAATTAACATTTTGATGATCTAGAGCAGTGTTTTTCAACCTTTTTTGTGCAAAGGCACACTTTTTTTCATGAAAAAAATCACGAGGCACACCACCATGCTGCATCCGCGATAAGAGCCGCTCGGAACGCTTTCATGAGAAAGCCAGCCACTGTCTGTAAAAAAACAATACCAAGGTTATGGCTGATATCTTCAGCCATAACCCCAGGCAAACAATTTAAAATCTGTAATTTTGTGCTCTTGTGAAAAAAAAAAAACCTACATAACACTTGTTACACTTTTACATTGACTCATTCCATTGCAGACATGGTGATTTAATATTTTTTTTATATATTATAGATGGGTTATGTGGGTTATTATTGATAATGATAACTGTATACTTCAATACTGCAGTTTGGCCACAGCGCAGGTGTAGCGGTTATCATGTGGTTTCTCATAAACTTCTATTATGTCTTAATTTTTGGTACATTTTCTGAAAGCACACCAAAAAGGAGGGACATAAAATAAGTCTGAGAAACCACATGAAAACCGCAGGTACACTGCGATACACCTGCACTGCAGCCAAACTGCAGTATTGAAGTATACAGTTATCATTATCAATAATAGCCCACATAGCCCATATTACATTTAAAATAAATCACCATGCCTGCAATGAAGTCAGTCACTGTGAAAGTGCCAAGTGTCATGTATTTTTTTTTTTTATAATATATACACCATGCCTGTTACACTTTTCACATTTATAGTGTCATCTCACCTATTAATCGTTCTTCTTCAACCACTCTTTCTTCTTCCCCTACTCGTTCCTCTTCCCCCTCAGCAAAGGCGCGCCAGGCAGAGTCTACTGGCTCTCACGTCTGCGGCTCTCACATAACACATAACAGTGCGTGCGCCCGATCCTCCCATTGCAACCGATGACGTCATCGGTTGGCAAGATGCGATCGGAAGGCCCCGCACAGCCAGCACAGCTTCCAGAGTGCCGGGAAGTGAGTTTAACACAGCGGACTGGCACCACTGTAAAGAGTGATGCATGTTAACAAAGTGCCCAGCAGATAGCAGCCATAGCTGCCCATATTGGGGGTCATTTTGCCGCGGCACACCTGGGGACTCTTCACGGCACACCAGTGTGCCGCGGCACACTGGTTGGGAAACGATGATCTAGAGAGACATTTTTTTTTCCCCTTTGATTTATTTAGAACACATTTTTTGTTTGGTCATTTTTATAACTTTTTATTTTCTTATTTAATAAGAGAGTGGTCACGGGGTTTAAAGTACTGTTGCAAGGAGAGGAGAAATTATTTGTTTATTGCAGCTGCTTCTATAACTTGGGATTCACAGGATCCTAAAGACCTGTTCACACCTATACATTTTCAACAGAAATCAATGGAAATGCGTGTCAGGTTGCATTAACATGCACCATTACAATATTTTTACATGTGCTGAATACCAAAGTGCACATCACTGCACATTAACCACTTAACCCCCGGACCATATTGCTGGTCAAAGACCAGAGCACTTTTTGTGATTCGGCACTGCGTCGCTTTAACTGACAATTGCGCGGTCGTGCGACGTGGCTCCCAAACAAAATTGGCATCCTTTTTTTTCCCACAAATAGAGCTTTCTTTTGGTGGTATTTGATCATCTCTGCGGTTTTTATTTTTTGCGCTATAAACAAAATAGAGCGACTATTTTGAAAAAAAAATGCAATATTTTTTACATTTTGCTATAATAAATATCCCCCAAAAAGATATAAAAAAACATTTTTTTTCCTCAGTTTAGGCCGATACGTATTCTTCTACATATTTTTCGTTAAAAAAAAAAAAAAAAATCGCAATTAGCGTATATTAATTGGTTTGCGCAAAATTTATAGCGTTTACAAAAAAGGGGGTAGTTTTATGGCATTTTTATTAAAAAATTTTTTTTTACTAGTAATGGCGGCGATCAGCGTTTTTTTTCAGTACCGACACATTATGGCGGACACATCGGACAATTTTGACAAATTTTTGGGACCATTGGCATTTTTATAGCGATCAATGCTATAAAAATGCATTGGATTACTATAAAACGCCATTGGCAGTGAAGGGGTTAACACTAGGGGGCAGGGAAGGGGTTAAGTGTTGTTCCTGGGTGTGTTCTAACTGTATGGGGGGGTTGACTAGTGGGAAATCACTGATCTTCTGTTCATACATTGTATGAACAGGAGATCAGCGTTTCCCCCGCTGACAGGACCGAGAGCTTTGTGTTTACACACAAAGCTCCCGGTCCCCGATCTGTAACGAACGAGCGCGCGTGCGTGCCCGGCGGCGATCGCGCCCGCTGGACACACGCGCGGGACCAGCGGGGGCGCGTGCCCTCCTAGCGACCGCTAAAGGGAGGACGTAGAGCTACGTGCTCTCGCCCAGTAGTGCCACTGTCCCGCCGTATAACGACGGTGGGCGGTCGGCATGTGGTTAATACGTGTTGATGCTCACTATGAAACAATAATGTGTTTTATGATGCATGCTGACATGTTGATATGTTTTAAGGCATATGCTTTGAAGTGTTTCCATTGATATCAATGGAAGGTGCATTAAGGAAAAATGCATAGGTATAAGAGAAGCCTGCCTTCAGGCCCTCTCTCTGAATAAAACCAAAACAGAGATAGGAGGCGATAAGTCACTGTTTTGATCTATTCCATTTTATGTGCAAATTAGGCCTCTTCCACACGAGGCGGACTCTGTTGCCACGGAGTCCGCCAGCTCCTGCCGGCTCAGCTGGAGATCTCTCCGCTGAGCCGGCCGATGACAAGTCCCTCTCTGCTCACTGAGCGGGGAGGGGCTTGTGCAGCGCCGCTGTCTCCTATGGAGAGATTGGATGAAAACTAAAAGCATGTCCGTTTTCATCAGATCTCACCCGATCCGATATGGATGGATGGGGACGTATCGCCAAATGTCTGATTTTGACAGATCGGGTCAGATGTCAGCGGACATGTCTCCGCTAACATCCAACGCTCCATAGGCATGCATGGAGGGGTTGTTGAGGTCCGAACATGTGAAAGGGGCCTTAATCTCATTATTGAGTGATGTGGCTAACAGACTTTATCAGCAAAGTAGATAAGGACAGCCTGAAATATTTGAAAATAAAACATAGTGCTTCATCTGATGGCCATATATGAGGAAATAATCTATAACAAATATTTTGGTCTTGTACATAATAAAGAAGTATACACAAAATTACAATATATTTTTAAAAATAAGCAAATATTTAACTAGTTGCTAGCTGTAGCAAATCGTTTGTTCATCACAGCTAGTGAGATTAATTGTTTTAACTTACCAGGTGTCTCTGCAGACACTTAAGACTCTTGACATATTTGAGGCAGAATTCACATAAGTAAAGGACAGGTAACACAGTCAACTCTTGGGGGTATGGAGAGAAGTACCAAGGCTTGAGGCGGTGACGTCCTAGCTCAATACATTCAATGTTCTTCATGCGAGTAATAATGTCATCGTGGCTTCGGTCAGACACCAAGCTTCCTGTCATTCGTGGTGCAGTAGGGATTCCATCTGAGCTATCCTGGGAGTCCTAAGGTATGCAAGACAGAATAATCTGTTAACCTAGCCCTTAAACAAACCAGGCTGCTTAGAACACATCTTTAAAATAAATGACAGTTGGGCAGACACTCCATTTATCATTAACATGTTTGCCCCAACAATAAATCCAAACAAGTCTGAAAAAGCAAAACAAAAAAATCTGATCCAGATGAAGACCGCTAAGCTGCAAATTAACACACACATCAGATGAGGTGCACGCCCTGTGACTGCTGCAGGCATTGCATTCATATGTGCATGTACTTTATTGTTATCACAAGGTGGCTGAAAAACTCCCTAGGTGTTAGCATAGTGCAGATGACAGGTTCTCTTTAAGGTGATGCCAGTTTAATTTTTAGATCTCCAATGTCAACTATGTTGAAGTTGATCCAGCACAGACTGTGCTCAGCTTCTTTTCTAGCTAGGGGTCCAGGGGTTTGACAGCCACACATCCAGAAATTGCTCAAAGCTGAGTGGTTCCAGGGTCTGCATACATTTAGATGGGATTTTCCTTTGAGGGTATCTCACCAAAAAAAACATATTTTTGTTGCATAGGATGCCCAAAATCTGACTTGTATCTTAGTGCCAATCACACAAATAGGACATTTTATTTCTGTGGGATGTTCTGTACACCCCTCAGGGTGTCTCCAGGTAGCCATATTGAATTTTAAAGAAAATTACAAAGATGTAGAAGACTGAAAAGGAAAGCAATTTATTTTGCTTAATTATTTTATTTGCTATTTTTAACCCTTTGATATAAACAAATCAGAAATGTATTTAAAATATCATAAAGCTTTTAAACACACAAGCAATCATAACTTTTCTCACGTGAAAATAGTATTTTAAAATCAAACTGTTAGGCCCCATGTACACTGCTGCAGCTAAACGGACGTTCAGACACTTGTTCCAACTGCCACTGAACTCATTCAATGTTATCTTATGTGTACACAGGTTTGTTTACTGTTGTTTTTAGGCAGTTGCGTTTATAGGCCTTTCTTTTTAAAGGGGAGGTTCACCTAAAATTAAACTTTTAACATTGCTTTTATGAGATTAATGACAATTAGAATCGGCAATTTTTTTTAAAAAAATACGTCCGTACATACCGTTTCCTATATGTATTCTCACAGCCGCTTCCGGGTATGATGGTCGGGGTTGGGCGTTCCTAATTGATTGACAGGCATCCGACCGACGCATACAGCGCGTCACGAGATGCCGAAAGAAGCCGAACATCAGTGCGCAGGCGCCGTATAGAGCCGCACCGGCGTTCGGTTTCATTCGGCATCTCGTGACGCGCTGTATCGGTCGGTCGGATGCCTGTCAATCAATTAGGAACGCCCAGCCGCGACGATCATACCCGGAAGCCGGGTTGAGAATACATATAGGAAACGGTATGTACGGACGTATTTTTTTTGAAAAAAACTGCCAATTCTAATTGTCATTAATCTCATAAATGCAAAGTTTATTTTTAGGTGAACCTCCCCTTTAAGGCAAAAAAATGAGTTCAGACGCAGACGTTTCCGCGTTTAGTTTATAGACGTTTTTTGGCCATTTAAAAATTGTTAAACCGTTTTTAAATGCAAACGCCGCTAAACGCGGCATGGAAACGTTACAAAACTGGCGTTTTAAACGTGGGTTACTATCTGTCAATTTAAATCGTTCAGGAGGGGTTGTAAAAACGTCCCGTGCACACGAAGCCCAATTCATTTTTGTTTAAAGGCTGTCGCAAAGGTCATTGGTCCGCAGTAAATCATAGTATTTCTCAATAGCCAAATGTAAAAAAAAAAAAAAAAAAAGGTATTACCTCATCAATCAGTACTTCATCGGCACTCAGACAATTTGATTTCCTTTTTCGTCCAGGAGGTACAGCAGGGGCACTCGGCCGTCGTGCTGCCCCATTCTACAAGAAAGAACCAGAAGAGCCAACAGGCACTTTATGAAGTGTCAGTGGTTTACAAATATATAGACAAGAATACATTTAACAAATACGTCAGTATAGGTATCAACAATTGACATGAAGCCAGCTCCAGCTAAAAATAACTTTCTACTTAGTTTTGGATATAGCCGTCAGGTTTTATTCCCATTTGGTTCCCTGTTAGAGATTATTCTGCTCACTCCCTGCCAGGAATCTCCCCAACAGCAAAAGCCACTTTAGTGTGTGCAAGGGTTAGAACTGAATGTTTTTATTGCTGTTCAAGTGCAGTGCGGGGGAAAAAGTATTTGATTCCCCGGAGACTTCATTTACTAATTTGGTGACTTCTGAAAGCAATTGGTTCCACCAGATTTTAGTTATGGGTGTCAGAGTAAAAGGGGCTGAATACAAATGCACGCCACACTTTTAAGATATTTGTAAAAAAAAATATTAAATAGAAAACCATTTATCATTTTCCTTCTACTTCACAATTATGTGCCACTTTGTGTTTCAAGGGGTATGAATACTGTATTATTGCCCATCGGTGCAGCCTATCATTGCCCATCAGTGCAGCAGGGAGGAATTTCGAGGAAGCCGTCAGAAGGATATGGTGGCTGGATGACACAGAGCAGGGATCTTCTGCTGAGACATGGCTTCTATATAAATAGTCAGCGGCTGTCAAACAAAGTCCTGCCTCCTGGATCGGCTACTCAAATAGACAGCACACTAGTCCAGTGCCCATCCAGGAGGCAGGACTTCGTTTGACAGTGGCCTGCTATTCATATAGAAGCCGTGTCTCAGCAGAAGATCCCCGCTCTGTGTGCATCGGCCGCCAGATCATCCTGACAGTTTACTGGCAGAAGTGGTTAGGTCTTTTTTCCAGGACATCAGAGTGGTCTGGTGGGCAGGGAGCACCCCTCCGGGCCGCTCTGATGGCCTCACCACTTCTGCCAGAAGCGATCAGCCAGGAAGCTGTCAGCCCAGTCCGTCAACTCGCCCTCCACTAATTTCCACTCACTAAAGGCAAGCAGGCGAGAGGAAATTTTGAGGGCCGACTTATACCACATCCAATCATTGCAATATCAGCCAGTTTTAACAGTACAGTAAATAACAGCTGTACACTCTTCCAGAAATTAGTCAATTTGTGCAAGTGTGTGAATGTGATGTGTACCATGAAATATAAGCTATGTTTGTGGTCAGGAATGGGCTGAATAAAATAGATTAGTATATTATAATCTGGAAGCAATTTAAAAAGTAAAACTCCTTGCTTTTTTCCCCCAAAATGTGTACTAGCAAATACAACCTTAAAAATAATCACACGCACACACCATCCCTAAGTGTACAAAAGAGAAAACTGAATACTTAAATTGACCTTTAGCCTAGGTTCACATTGGAGCGATTTGTCATGCGATTTGAGAGATCAAATAGCATTACATAGGGTGTGACGATTTTGCGGCGCTGCACCAATTTGCAAAAGTAGTTCATTTTCTATCAAGTAGCAGCTGAAATTGCGCTGACCTTGCTACTTTGAAGTAGCGTGATTTCAAGTAGGGCGATTTCAAAATAGCAGCAATGTGAACCAGGGCTATAGTAGCAAGTAAAAAATAAACTGACAAGCGATTACACACATATTTTCAATGGTAGAGAAACAGTAACATAATAAAAGCTGCTGGTCATTGTATGTTTTACCTGTGGAAAGACTGAGGCCTGAGTGGTTTCTACCACTGGTGGAACTGGAGTGGCTGGTGATACAATTTCTACTTTCCGTTTCTGATGGAAAAGCAAAGTAACTTGTAAGTCATTAAAAGGAAATAAAATACAACAAGGAAAGTTGATCTGACGGAGAATACTGAAATCAGGGAAACAGACATGAATGGAAGTACAGGAGGCGATATCTTACTGGAACAGGGAGAGATTTTCCTCCTCCCGCAGGGGCTGCAACTGGAGGTAGAATGAGTTCAGGAATCTTCCTCTGTGGAGAAGGAATGACACAGGCTTATCACCTCTCCCCAATACAGTGGGTGGGTCACACTTATGGATTTTACTTTATTTATCATTGCTGTGTGAAGAGACAATAAAAATCTCTTCTTAATGTACATCACTGTGTCAGGGACAGAGGTTCAGAAATAATCTGCCTGTGTCATTATTTTTTTAAGACTGACACTTATGCACACAGTCACCACCTGCCTGGGACAGGGGTGGCAAAGCAGCCCTTTAAACCAGACACAGATGAAAAACTTAAGCTGGAATGACAAGTATTATCTGATTTTCTAAAGCTGAAAACTAAAGTTCCCCACACAGATCAGATTTAGGACTCATGAATAAATTATATAAAATTATATAGTTAAGAATCCAGCATCAGGTCAGGTGAACAATACAGAAGTTAAACTGTGGGAACCCGAGGGTCGGATTCTGAAACACAAAATATGTTGCATATCTAGTAGAAAACGATTAAGGCTCACACACTTTATTTAGCTTTGTTTTTTGGAAACACTGAAGCTATTGTCTCTTTTTTTAACAATATAGGCAGAGATTATTAGTGAAAAAACAAATGTTGGGGGGAAAGAAAAATAAATAAATCAGCAGATCTACAGATATAGGCAGATAAAATTATACCTATATGTCCAAAAAAATAAAAAGTATTTTTATGCTCGATTAAATTTGTGGCAGTTTGTGACAGGTTTAACGTCCTCAAAGTGTCACTAAACCCACAACATAAAAAACTATAAATAAATGCTGTATTACATGCTGTTCCTGAATATGAAAGAGCGAGAGAGGACACAGAAAGAGAGCGAGAGAGGACACAGAAAGAGAGCGAGAGAGGACACAGAAAGAGAGCGAGAGAGGACACAGAAAGAGAGCGAGAGAGGCCACAGAAAGAGAGCGAGAGAGGCCACAGAAAGAGAGCGAGAGAGGCCACAGAAAGAGAGCGAGAGAGGCCACAGAAAGAGAGCGAGAGAGGCCACAGAAAGAGAGCGAGAGAGGCCACAGAAAGAGAGCGAGAGAGGCCACAGAATGAGAGCGAGAGAGGCCACAGAATAAGAGCGAGAGAGGCCACAGAATGAGAGCGAGAGAGGCCACAGAATGAGAGCGAGAGAGGCCACAGAAAGAGAGCGAGAGAGGCCACAGAAAGAGAGCGAGAGAGGCCACAGAATGAGAGCGAGAGAGGCCACAGAATAAGAGCGAGAGAGGCCACAGAATGAGAGCGAGAGAGGCCACAGAATGAGAGCGAGAGAGGCCACAGAAAGAGAGCGAGAGAGGCCACAGAAAGAGAGCGAGAGAGGCCACAGAAAGAGAGCGAGAGAGGCCACAGAAAGAGAGCGAGAGAGGCCACAGAAAGAGAGCGAGAGAGGCCACAGAAAGAGAGCGAGAGAGAGAGATCACAAATATGGAAAAAAAAAACATAACACATTTTTGGCACGATCTGTATTAATGAATTTAGAAATTGGGAAATAAATGTATTTTTAAAGTTTAGAAATATCGATTACCTCAATAAGCACGTCTGCAGGCTGTAACTGATTCTGTTGAGGTGTCAAAAAAGAACACTGCAAAAACACATACAGTGGTGTTATGTCGTTTATGGGAATCACAGCCTCTTGAAATCCACTATAGCCTGTGTCCTTATGATTTTATGGGAGGTGGATCATCCATCAATCAAGTTGTGACATCCCGCCCACTGTGTTCTTTTTTAGTAACTGGGCTTTCATTTAGAATCTGTATACACGCCCAAATGTGTGATGCCAATATCATGTGACATGAACAGCACGACTGAAACAGGAAATGTTCTCTCCAGCAATTGAGACCAAACTGAGCATGTGCAGCAGGACTACCTTCGCTGTGTCTTACATGGACTTGTCCAGAAGGGGGAGGATCTGTGCATACAGGATCAAACTGTCTTTTTACAGAATGCAGAGGATTAATCACTTAAGTTCCACAGCGAGTATAACAAGCATGCTATTCTGCATATACAGACAGATTTTACTGTTGTGTGAGTTTCCGTATTCTCCAAAATTGGTTGATCCTGCTGCTCTCTATCACCACCTCCTGTTCATGTCTCGAATTCAGCTAGGGATTTTGCAGCTGTGGTGGCAACTCTTCCCCATCATATCTGAGCAGACCATTTGACTAGAGAGTCACACAGTGGTAAATGACAGCCAACTCCCTCCCTCCTCCATGCCCACTAACCAGCTAAACACAATTGGGGTGGGATAGAACATCTTGATTGATAAATGCTTCACCTCCCTCTTATTCTAAGACACAGGCTGGAGGGGTGTGACATAGCCTGTGACTGGCTGAAATCACCACACCATGTTTATTCCACAAAATAATAAAGATTTGATTTCAAATATATATTTGTATGTCAATTTAAAACAGTTTATGGATATCAATTATTTTTACTCTGTATTCCAAAGTCTGTTTTTTTTTTCTGGACATGTGACCAGCAGCAGAGGACCAGAAACTCATCGTGCTTATGTTTCCCTGCAGACAGGCTGGAAAAGATCTGGGTCATGTGACAGCTGTATATCAAATGGCAAAAGGTACTTTTTTTATGAAAATGATTACAGTGCCATCATCCACATACAGAAGGGACAATGTAAATTAAGTAGTGTGTGTTTAGTATTACTTTAATTAACAACCCAATGAAAAACAATGCATGTTTGTGGTCCAAAAATTTGGCAGGCACCGAGCACAGCAACGTTTTTGGAAAAAAAAAATCTGAATGCATCAAGTAATCATTACGCAGCCTGAAAATCAACGTGAATGTGGTGAAGGTTTCCTGTGGCAATAAAATCATATTTATAAAAAATCTACTAAAATGTCTACAGCCATAACAATAGCATTCAGTATTCCCAGCCAAGAGAAGAGTTAATCAAACATTATTTTCAGAATGTTTGTGAATATGATACTCCTAGCATTAACATGCCAACGTTAACACCCAGTTGTGTAAAGGCCTCATCAAGAAAAGGAGTTGATAATTCTAGTTTGGAAATTAACTAGGGTTGTCTCGATACCGATACTAGTATCGGTACCGATGCCGAGTATTTGCGCTAGTACTTGTACTCGCGCAAATACTCCCGATGCTTAAATAGAATACTTCCCCCCGCCGCGATAATCGCCGTGCAATACAGCGGGCATTACAAGTTTTCGTTTGTATACTTGTAATGCCCGCCACGCCATCTATAGACACTCCCCTTCTCTGGATTGGATGGATCTGTCCAATCGCGAGCAAGGGGGAGTGTCTATGCACGGATCCGTGTGTATAGACACTCCCCCAATCCAGAGAAGGGGAGTGTCTATAGATGGCGTGGCTTGTAATGCCCGCTGTATTTTGCACAGGGATTAACCAGCAGAATATGACACTGCACCGGCAGCAGCAGCGGCGGTGCCAGGTATGAGGGGCATGGCTGCAATATGTGGGGGACAGGACATGGCTGCAATATGTGGGGGACAGGACATGGCTGCAATATGTGGGGGACAGGACATGGCTGCAATATGTGGGGGACAGGACATGGCTGCAATATGTGGGGGACAGGACATGGCTGCAATATGTGGGGGACAGGACATGGCTGCAATATGTGGGGGACACTTTAAAAAAAGTATCGGTATTCGGTATCGGCGAGTACATGGAAAAAAATGTATCGGTACTTGTACTCGGTCCTAAAAAAGAGGCATCGGGAGGCATTGGGACAACCCTAAAATTAACTTTACTAAAAACTGATCATTCCTTGAAGCATGCTGGCAAGCTTCATCACATGCTGGCTTTAATTCTCAGGCATGCCTGCCATTATATCTCGCTACAATAATTATCACTTTTGGTATCCAGCCCTCCAAATAGATGCTTCTCTTTCATTTAAAACTAGGCACATTTAGACCCCTTTCACACTGAGGAGTTTTTCAGGCGGTACATCGCTAAAAACAGCGCTGCTATACCGCCTGAAAAACTCCTGCCCAGCCATCTCAATGTGAAAGCCTGAGGGGTTTCACACTGAGGCGATACGCTGGCAGGAGAGAAAAAAATCTCCTGCCAGCAGCATCTTTGGAGCGGTATGTATACCGCTCCTTCCCATTTAAAACAATGTGATACCGCGGTAATACCGCCCACAATGCGCCTCTGCAGAGGCGCATTGCGGGCGGTATTAACCCTTTATCGGCTGCTAGCGGGGGTTAATACCACACCGCTAGCGGCCAATTCCCGCGGCAATTCCGGCGGTATAGCAGCGCTATACCGTCACTGCGCCTCCCGCTCCAGTGGGAAAGGGGCCTTAAAGATTCCTGATGAAAATGAGTGACACCTTTGTTATGGACGGAGTTAATGGGAGCCAGCCAGGTGGTGACCACTTACAAATCAAGTATACATTTTGGAACAGCTTGGCTTAATAATGTTTTTTTATTTTTTTTATTACAAATGGCTACAATTAGTGCAAGGCAAGTATTGAACCCTTGATCTGATCCTGTACACTAACCGGTGTGTTTATTTTCAGGTGTGTCCAGTTTTTAATGACTGCTTTTTCAATCCAAGTGCACATTTGGCAGACACACGGAGGTGAAAATCTGCTTTTTATCATCTTGTCAGATTACTCACCACTTCTCGTTCTGGTGAGCTGGGCCTTGACCCAGAAAGCCCATTCTTGGTTGGAGTCTTTGCCTCTTTTTTTGGAAACTGGAGTTTTTTCAAGTCTAAACGGTCATAAGTAACCCACTCATCTAGCCGCTTATTAACTGTAATAATAAACAAATAATTAACATTTTTGCTTTACACAGCTCCATCTATGAAAATACATTATACTACAACATATGTTGTATTGGTTTGTTTGAAGTAACTCCGCTTTCATGCAAATAAAAATAATATAGCACATACAATTGCTATCAAGCCATACTATAATTTAGTATTAATATTATTTAAAAAAATATTTTCAATCTGCAGCCACTATAGTTTTCTGTAAAATTCAATAATATGGCAATCTGTTCTGTACATCGTTGGTGTACAGAGCACCTCTGAAAATGTGATTTCCTGCTTTTTGATTTCGAGTTTTTGGTGAGCTACCCCCTAAGGGTTAATGACTTCATAAGAGATGCAGAAACTGCAATGTTTCTCTTAGAACACAGAGTGCATCCGATGGTTATACTCAGTTACTCCTTTGTCAGAATTACACTGCACAGCTATTTCCCCTGGGCAGAAACAGGTAGGAATCTGCAACAATTTTTTTTTTAAATGCTTGCACAAGTACATTAATCTCCCAAGTGGATTACTCTTTAATAATATTTAATGAAAAAAGGGATGCCGCTCTCTAAGCCTCTGAACCTTCACAATTGCTCCCGCCCTACTAGGAACTCAGGTGCTGGCTTTGCACAAGTCTGTGGAAGAAGAGAAAGCCCTGGACTGCCGCACTCCGTTGCAAGGCCTCTTTAGTGTGGAAATAAAATTTCAAAGCAGTACAATCAAATCAAACGTGGACAAACAGGGACAAGTGGCTAACGCGTTTCACATCATTAGATGCTTACTCATAGCACTAGCACAATAAAATTTAACCATACATGTGTACTAAGTGTCTGTGGGAGCATGACGTGTTTGCATATTCCATTCACAGTGCACTTTCTGTAAGCAAAATATTACTTTCAGCCACTATCATAGTAAAGCAACTGGAAGATAAAACACATACAGGGGAATTAAGTCAGCTTCCTGCACCAATATGTCAATTTTTCATGAAGAAAACTGATGAAGAAAACTGATGCAGAAAACTGATGCAGAAACCCACTAGGTGCGACCTTGTTGTAAGGCAGTGTTTCTCAATTCCAGTCCTCACGCCCCCCAACAGGTCATGTTTTCAGGATTTCCCTCAGATGAAAAGGCTGTGGGAATTACTAAGGCAGTGAAACTGATCAAATCACCTGTGCAAAATAATGGAAATCCTGAAAACCTGACCTGTTGGGGGGGTGTGAGGACTGGAATTGAGAAACACTGTTGTAAGGGATGTGAGCTTTTGGGAGACTGTTCACACCCCTCTCTAGTGATTAAACTATACGAGCAGAGCCTGCAGGTTTAACAACCCGGAGCCGAGCCGGGAGTGGGGTTGGCAGAGAGATCTGAGCGTGCAGCTCCTGCTCTCATGGTTACGTACTGTGTCTGTCAGATGCAGCAGAACAAAGAACTGTGCTCCCAATTAACAGAGGCTACTGTGCCCCTTTTGTCAATTAGGAACAGCATTTTCTTCATTTTTATGTTTAGAAGAGAGATGCAAACATGGTGCTTGCTTCACTCTGCTAATTCCTTCAATTGAGTAGCTGTTGGTAATTACTAAGATTTTATAGGGATCGTCTGAGAAAGCAATGCTGCTAAAATACTGCTCCGTCATAAAAAGCTGTCTCCCCCTGCCTTGTTCATACCACAACACATACTGCCACACGTTTTGACATTTGTTATGTTCAGGTACTGGAGCTCCCAATTTAAAGGGGTTGTAAAGCTTCAGTTTTATTTTATTTTTTTAAACTAACATATCATACTTACCTCCGCTGTGCAGTTGGTTAAGCACAGAGTGGCCCGATCCTCCTCTTCTGGGGTCCCTTGGTGGTGCTCCTGGCTCCTCTTCTTCTCGAGTGCCCCGTCGGAAAAGCGCTCTTCTTTGGGACACCCGTGCAGGTGCGCTCCCGTGTCCTGCTTCTATTGACACAGAAAGCAGGACCCAGCCACGCCCCCCAGTGCCTGCGTCATTGATTTGACAGCAGCGGGAGTCAAGGGCTGCGCTGCCATCAATCCATCCAATCAGGACACGAGACGCCAGCCGGAGCTGGTGTACTTGTTCCCGTCGAGGCAAACACAGGGCTCAGGTAAGTATAATGGGGGCTGCTGAGTGACAGAAGGTTCTTCCCCTTTAACAGATGGGACCATGCAGAGAAACATATACAAACTGCTGATGCAGCCCAGTAATGCATTACAAAATGCAAACAGTGCATGAAAACATGCCTGGTATGAAAGACCCCTTAATGTCAAGGGGTAGAGAAAGACAGAACACTACACTTTTTCCCAGCACCTTCAGTAGTAGAAAGAGTTGCATGCAGAATATTTATCTGTTCAATGTGTAAATAATCAAAAAATTCAAACTATACAAATTCTTATGTGAAGATCAATTTTGTTTCATACAGCGGACATCCTGTTTTACCCAATTTAAGAACACACTTGTCAGCTTCTAATAACACAAAATACCACATATCTACAACTAATGGTAGTACACAGGGAAACAGCTACTGCAGGAAACTATAAAACATAACGTGTAATTTAAGTTTTTGAAGGCATTTAAAAGCATACAAAAAAATAATCTACTAAATAACCAAAATAATATTTTATGAATAGATGGTTTACTCACAGTCAATGTAGTGAACGTAGAACAGTTTCTTTGCAGATAAGTCTTTAACACTCAGGATTTCAGCCAGTGCTAAAAATAATACAGAAAATTGCATCATTAACAAATGAGTATATTGTCATTCGTTTATAGAATCCTGGCGAGATCATTTTCTAACATATTTAAATATAACCCACATTATTCAAAACAAAAAAAAAAATAAAAAAAATTGGTTTCAGTCATTTGGTGCAAAAAAATACCGCAGGATATTATAATACCCTCATAGCTGACAACTGGATTTTGATTTGTACATGAGATATTCTCAGATTTAGAGTATATTACATATTATGCATTGATTTAAAAATAATGAATAATAAAACAAGAGACTATCAGAATCACGTACGCCACTCCACTTCATTGTCTTGATTCTTGCGAAGGACAGGTAATCGACATCCTTCCACAATCTCTGGCTGAAAGAATGAAAGCAGCAGGTGTTAACATGCAAATATATATTTTATATATCTACAATCGATCTTTTTATATCTACAAATACTGTATAAAGTTGTGTTACAGTTGTGCTCATAAGTTTACATACCCTGGCAGAATTTATGATTTCTTGCACATTTTTTAGAGAATATGAATGATAACACAAAAACTTTTCTTTCACTCGTGGTTAGTGTTTGGCTGAATCCATTTATTATCTATCAACTGTGTTTACTCTTTTTAAATCATAATGACAACAGAAACTACTCAAGTGACCCTGATCAAAAGTTTACATACCCTGGTGATTTTTGGCCTGATTACATGCACAGAAGTTGACACAAAGGGGTTTGAATGGCTATTAAAGGTAACCATCCTCACCTGTGATCTGTTTACTTGTAATTAGTGTGTGTGTATAAAAAGCCAAATAGGTTTATGGACTCCTGACAGACCCTTGCATCTTTCATCCAGTGCTGCACTGATGTTTCTGGATTCTGAGTCATGGGGAAAGCAAAAGAATTGTCAAAGGATCTGCGGGAAAAGGTAGTTGATCTGTATAAAACAGGAAAGGGCTATAAAAAAATATCCAAGGAATTGAGAATGCCAATCAGCAGTGTTTAAACGCTAATAAAGATAAAAATTAGGAGTTCTGTTGAAACCAAACCACGGTCAGATAGACCAACTAAAGATTCAGCCACAACTGCCTGGAAAATTGTTTGGGATGCAAAGAAAACCCCACAAATACCTTCAGGTGAAATACAGGACTCTGAAAACATGTGGTGTGGCCGTTTCAAGATGCACAATAAGGAGGCACTTGAAGAAAGATGGGCTGCACGGTCGAGTCACCAGAATAAAGCCATTACTACGCAAATGCCACAAAGTATTCCGCTTACAATACGCCAAACAGCACAGAGACAAGCCTCAAACCTTCTGGCACAAAGTCATTTCGAGTGATGAGACCAAAATTTTGCTTTTTGGATGCCACATTTGGAGTGGAGTCAACAAGGCCTATGATGAACAGTACGGAGGTGGATCACTCATGTTTTTGGGGATGTGTGAGCTCCAAAGGCACAGGAAATTTGGTCAAAATTGTTGGCAAGATGAATGCTGAATGTTATCAAAAAATACTAGAGGGACATTTGCATTTATCAGCCAGGAAGCTGCACATGGGCCATACTTGGACCTTCCAACATGACAATGATCCAAAACACAAGGCAAAGTCAACCTGTCATAGGCTACAGCAGAATAAAAGAAGGTCCTGGCCGTCTCAGTCTCCTAACCTCAATATTATTGAGCCACTCTGGGGAGATCCCAAAATGTGCAGTTCATGTAAGACAGCCCAAGAATTGGCTTTTTGTCAAGAGGAATGGGCAGCGCTTCAGTGTGAAAGCACTCAAGCTTTTACATTGGGATTGCAGCTGAGGCTTCTTTCAGGCGCTTTTTAACCACTTAAGGACCCCCGCACGCACATATACGGCCACAGAATGGCACGTACAGGCACAAGGGCGTAAATTTACGTCCCCGCCTAAGTGCGGTTCGGGGGTCCCACCGGGACCCCCTCCGCGGCGTGCGGGGGTCCCCCTGGCTCCGGGAGCGATCCGGGATCAGCGGGCGGATGTCGGCGAATACCCGCCCCCCCGCGATCGCTCCCAGCCAATGGGAGCGCGCTCCCATCCTGTCAGTTCCTCCTCCTGTGTTTACACAGGAAGGAGGAAATGATGTAATCTCTCATCGCAGCGCTGTTTCCCAGCGCTGCTGATGAGAGAAGACATCACAAGTAAGTGTGCACCAACACAACACTGACACACACTCACATAGGCATATTAACCCCTTGTGATCGCACCCCCCCCCCTGTCACAGTGTCACTGAATGCAGTGATCTAATCACTGCATTTAGTGTCAGTGTGACAGGCAGTGTAAAAAACAGTTAGTGTTAGGTTCAGGATAGCCCCCCCACCCCCCCTAATAAAGTTTTAACCCCCTGATCACCGCCCTAGTTAACCCTTTCACTCCCTATTGCCAGCGTCACTAAGCGATCATTTTTCTGATCGCTGTATTAGTGTCGCTGTTCCCGCTAGGTAGCTATTTTTTTTTATTGCGATTTTTTTTTTTTTTTACTAAAGACATGTGGCTAAATAAATTTTGGCCTAAATGTTTGACTAAAATTTAGTTTATTTGATTTTTTTTAACAAAAAGTAAAAAAGTGTTTTTTTTTTCAAAAATGTCGCTCTATTTTTGTATATAGCGCAAAAAATAAAAATCGCAGAGGTGATCAAATACCACCAAAAAGGGGATTTTTAAATACAGCTTACCTGTAAAATCCTTTTCTTGGAGTACATCACGGGACACAGAGCGGCATATTCATTACTATATGGGTTATATGGAGTACCTTCAGGTGTGGACACTGGCAATCTCAAACAGGAAGTCCCCTCCCTATATAACCCCCTCCCCTAGAGGGAGTCCCTCAGTTTTGTAGCAAGCAGTATGCCTCCCAAAATGTTTCCCCAAAAGAGGGGTGGGAGCTCTGTGTCCCGTGATGTACTCCAAGAAAAGGATTTTACAGGTAAGCTGTATTTAAAAATCCCTTTTTCTCTCTCGTACATCACGGGACACAGAGCGGCATATTCATTACTATATGGGATGTCCGAAAGCAATGCTTTAATGAGGGGAGGGAGACATCTTCCAAAGAAGGATTCAATTTAGAGGTATACTCAAATAATGATAATTCCAACTTAGTCAAGAAAAAACTTTTTTTTTTTTTCTTTTTTACAACCGAGGGTGTTTCTGATCCCGAGGATCTTAAACTGCAGCCTGTAGTACTGCCTGTCCAAAGGCAGAATCCGCATTCCTTCTCACGTCTAGTTGATAAAACTTTGTAAACGTGTGGACTGATGACCACGTCGCCGCCTTGCATATCTGAGCCATAGAGATCTGATGGTGTGCTGCCCAGGAGGCGCCCATGGCCCTGGTAGAATGGGCCTTTACCGACAAAGGAGGAGGCAACCTCTTCAAACCGTAGGCTTGAATGATTAATTGTCTAATCCATCTCGAGATGGTGGATTTTGCAGCTGCCTGCCCCTTCTTGGGGCCATCTGGTAGAACGAATAACACATCTGTCTTCCGGATCTTTTCTGTAGCTTTAAGATAGGCCTTCATGGCCCGGACAATATCCAAGGTATGCAGCAACCCCTCCTTTCTAGATGTAGGTTTTGGAAAGAAGGATGGAAGTACCAAATCCTGGTTCAAGTGAAATTTGGATATAACCTTTGGTAGAAAGGAAGGATGGGGCCGGAGAACTGCCCTGTCCTTATGCAGAACGAGATATGGTTCCTTACACGATAAGGCTGCTAATTCTGCCACTCTCCTGGCCGAAACTATGGCGACCAAGAAAACCAACTTTCTTGTCAGTAAGACTAAAGGAATCTCAGCCAAAGGCTCAAAGGGTTGTTTCTGTAGAGTGGACAGGACAAGATTTAAGTCCCATGGACAAATTGGTGACTTGACAGGAGGATTAATACGCAAGACCCCCTGTAAGAAGGTCTTCACCAGCGAGTGGGTGGCCAGCGGCCTCTGAAACCACACTGACAGAGCTGAGATCTGTCCCTTGATTGTGCTTAGTGCCAGGCCTTTATCCACTCCTAGCTGGAGAAAACTTAACACCCTATCAATAGTATATTTGCGGGAATTCCATCTTTTGGATTCACACCAGCCTACGTAGTTCCTCCACACCCTGTAATAAATCACCCTGGAGACCGGCTTTCTAGCCCTAATCAGGGTAGGAATTACCTGCCTAGACAGACCTCTACCCCTGAGAATCAGGGATTCAGCCTCCAGGCCGTCAAATTTAGACGCTGTAATGTAGGGTGGAGGATCGGGCCTTGTGAGAGTAGGTCTGGTTGTAGAGGAAGAGTCCAAGGGTCTCCCACTGCCATCTTCAGGACTAGTGAGTACCAGGTCCTCCGGGGCCAAGCCGGAGCTACTAGAATGACTGGCTTGTGCTCCACTCTGATCCTGCGCAACAGGCGAGGGAGTAACTGTAGCGGAGGGAATGCATATAGAAGTTTGAATTGATGCCAAGGGCAAACCAACGCATCGGTTCCGCAGGCCATAGGATCCCTCGCTCGAGACACGAACCTGTCTAGTTTCTTGTTGAACCTGGATGCCATTATATCTACGTCCGGCATTCCCCACCTCTGGCAGATTGTCTGAAAGACCTGGGGATGCAGAGACCACTCCCCTGGCAACAGACTCTGGCGACTTAAGAAGTCTGCCTGCAGGTTGTCCACTCCGGGAATGAATATTGCCGAAATGCAGGGTACATGAACCTCTGCCCACTGAAAAATCAAGCTCACCTCCCTCTGAGCGGCCTGACTCCTGGTTCCCCCTTGGTGGTTTATGTATGCCACCGCCGTGGCATTGTCTGACTGGATTCTCACCGGGAACCCCTTTAATCTGGAGGTCCATGCCAGAAGGGCTAGGCGAGCAGCTCTGATCTCCAAGATATTGATGGGGAGCTGCCTCTCTGCTTTCACCCAAGTTCCCTGGCGAGAGAACCCCTCGAAGACCGCCCCCCAGCCTGCCAGGCTGGCGTCTGTGGTAACTACCTTCCAAACAACAGGGCTGAAGGATTTTCCCTTTAGAAGATTCTGGGGGTTCAACCACCAGGCCAGGCTTTGTCGGACCCTTGATGATAGCGTCAAAAGGGGACTCTAAGGCATGTGCCCTCTTGCCCCAGGCTGCTAGAATGGCTGCCTGTAGGACGCGAGTGTGGATCTGAGCGTATGGTACTGCCTCGAACGTGGCCACTAGCTTGCCTAGTACTCGCATACACAGGCGAATAGTTGGTTTTTTCTTGTTTAGAACCAACTGAACCAACCCCTTGATAGCCTCGATCTTTACAAGGGGCAGGAACACCCTTTGCTGTTCTGTGTCTAACCTCATGCCGAGGTATTCCAACTGCTTTGTAGGCTGGAACGCTGACTTTCCCCGGTTTAGGACCCAGCCGAATCCTTCGAGGTACCGAACCGTGAGGTTTACTGCCTGTTGCAGACCCGGCCGTGAGTGATCTATGATTAAAAGGTCGTCCAAGTATGCTAGGACTGTGACCCCTTGGATCCTTAAATTGGCCAGAACTGGGGCTAGGATCTTCGTGAATACCCGGGGGGCCGTGGCCAGCCCGAAGGGGAGCGCCCTGAATTGGAAGTGTCGCTGCCCCACCGCGAAGCGTAAAAATCTTTGATGCGACTGAAAGATTGGTACATGAAGGTAAGCATCCTTTATGTCTATGGAGGCCAGAAAATCGTCCCTCTGAAGCGCGGCGGCTGCTGACCGGATGGATTCCATCCGGAAGGAACGAACCCTTAGGTAACCGTTTAACCTCTTTAGGTCCAAGATTGGCCTGACATCGCCGTTGGGCTTTGGTATGACAAAGAGATTGGAATAGAAACCTAGCCCTTGCTCTTGGGCTGGCACCTCTATTATTACGTCCTGGCAAAGCAGGTGATCCAAAGCTGCCAGCAATGAGGCCTTCCTTGCTGGATCCTTTGGTAGCCTTGATTCTTGAAAATGAGGCGGAGGACACCTTAGAAACTCCAGTCTGTAGCCTGTGGTTACAGATGCCCGGACCCATTTGTCGGGGATCTTGGCTTCCCAAACTTCTGAGAAGAAACGAAGCCTTCCCCCCACCCGCAAGAGTGGGGGCGCCCCTTCATAAGGCAGACTTAGGGGCTGTCTTTGTCGGCTTGCGATACCATGGCCTCTTACCCCCAGGGGCCTGTCCCTGCGATCTACTGTTAACGTTGGATCGTGCAGGCGGCCGTCGATACTGCCTGGAATTTGAGGGCCCCGAGACAGGAAAGAGCTGCCTTTTAAATGTAGGACCCCGGAATGTCTTTTTGACCGGTAAAAGGGTACTCTTGCCACTTGAAATAGTCTGAATATATTTATCCAGATCCTCTCCGAAGAGTCATCCTCCATGGAAGGGAAACCCTGCCAGAAGCTTTTTGCATGGGGGCTCCGCCGCCCAGTTCTTCAACCATAAGAGCCTTCTCATGTGCACCAAAAATAGTGATAAACGAGAGGCCTGCTGGATGGAATCTTTTATAGCATCTACAGCAAAACACAGAGCTCTGGGAATGTCAGAAAACTCTTCTGCTTGTTGGGTAGGCATGTCCTTTAACATTTCTTTTGTCTGGTCTTTTAACGCCTGACAAACTCCAATTGCAGCCACAGCTGGCTGTACCACTGCTCCTGCCGTAGCAAAGGATGCTTTTAAAAGTGTCTCTAACCGTTTATCAACCGGATCTTTAAACATTGGTATGTTTTCCACCGGGCAAGTTAGTGATTTATTCACACATGAGATGGCTGCATCCACTACTGGGAGCCTCCACCTCTTGGAGAATTTTTCCTCCATGGGGTAAATGACCGCAAATCTTTTCGGTGGCAGAAAAATCCTGTTCGGCCGTACCCAATCCCGAAAGATCAATTCCTCCAAGAGAGGATGGACCGGAAAAACTGCGTTGCTTAACGGAGCTTTCAAAGAGCCCAGAGAGGATACCGGAGGAACCTGAGGCTCTGGCAATGGTAAACTAAATGCCGAGCGGACCATGTCCGTCAAAGACTGTACCCACAGTCTTTCTGTCTGGGAGTCTGAAAATGGTTCCTCAGAGGCAGATCCCTCAATCCCTGAACCCTCTTGGTTCAGGTCTAGTTGATCCTCCTGTGATTCCAATTCCTCCGGAGAGAGAATCTCAGCATCTGAGGATAAACCTCTTGGTGATGGGGATCTAACCCGTTTCTTACCAGGAATAGCTCTAGCGATCAATGCTGCTATTCTCTCTTCTAGCCCCCCTAGGGATACGGCTAGCATCTCCTCTGTGATAAACACAGGGCTGGGCTGATCTGGGCCAGCCTCCGCACCAGACCCCCCTAATGGCTCATCCAAGGCGCCCTTTATGTTAATAAGTTGCGGGGAAAGTATCGGCATATCATCAGAATCAGAGGGGGAACCCCTTTGTTTTTTGGTCTTTTTTGTACCCTTTGACCCCGAACCTTTGGAAGCCATAATACAAAATCGAGGGACTCCGCCAACAACAACAGACTGTAGTGGCCAGGAGTACAAAACCAGAGCTTAGGGGACAATAGATCACTAATGCCCAAAAACTGATGGGGCCCCGTATGTTTTTCTTTTTTTTTTTTTTTTAAATATATATTATATATATATATATATATATTTTTTTAAAACATACAGTGACCCCAAACTTAGTTTGCCAGCCTCCAACCTGCTGCAAAAAGGGGGATTTCTTGGCTTAACAAAAAAGGCATTGGGACAAAGTCCAGCCTGTACTACCCCTCTTCCGCCACCGGGAGTCACTGTTCTGCCGCTCTGCGTCCTCTCCTTCTGAAATCAGCCTCAGACTGAGCACTGACAATGCCTGCTGATCTATAACAGCACAAGGCGCGCCCCTGTATGACGCCGCAGGCACGCCCCCCCCGCCCTCCTCTCTGAACGGCGCGAAAAAACGTCTATAAGACATGCGCGCACACGCGCGCGCGCGCGCGTATGCCGGAACAGGAGGAACATGGAGGAGCCGCGCTGCTGGAGATCCAGGACTGCAGTATCAGGCGGCAGATTCAAACCCCCGGCCAGGTAGGACTCTCCAAAAGGCCCCATAGGGATCCTTACTAGTCCTAGGAAGAAAGCAGCAGGTTAGCTAGCAACACATTCTTAGACAGGGGAACCTAGTGATGGGGGAAAAAAGGGGTCATCCTGTCTTTCTCAGACATAGTGAGCAAGGTTGCCAATGCAGAGCATACTTAGGCTATCCCCCCTTTTAGGTTACCCCGGAGAGCCTGCTGTCGAACCAAGTCCCGCAGGCTCCCCCTTACCTGCTCCATGCTGCAGGATGTTTGTCCAGCAAAACGATCCAATCTTCTCCCATCTCCGTGGGTAGCGTAGTAGACCTTCAGGCCCTGGGGTCCTATGAAGGTACCCACTGTCCTGGACCTATATAGCACCCTGGCAAACAGGCACTTATGGTTTTTACAAACTCCAAGTCCTGGGCCCAGGGTCCAGCCCTCCAAAGAGGAGCATTATAGGCAAAACCCCACGGTTTGGGGCCCGGGTACTGTCCACTTTGGCACTGAGGCTCCTTGGACAGATCCGGTTAGCCCGCCCTTAATCCCAAGGATGTGGAGCAAAGCTATTCCGTGACCAACACCTAAGACACTGGCGAAAAAACTGAGGGACTCCCTCTAGGGGAGGGGGTTATATAGGGAGGGGACTTCCTGTTTGAGATTGCCAGTGTCCACACCTGAAGGTACTCCATATAACCCATATAGTAATGAATATGCCGCTCTGTGTCCCGTGATGTACGAGAAAGAAAGAAAGCTCTATTTGTGGGAAGAAAAGGACGCACATTTTGTTTGGGAGCCACGTCGCACGACCGCGCAATTGTCTGTTAAAGCGACGCAGTGCCGAATCGCAAAAACACCTTGGGTCATTTACCAGCGTATTGGTCCGGGTCTTAAGTGGTTAAACACCAAGACCCCTTTCACACTGGGTCGTTTTTTTAATGCAGCTTCTTTTAAGCGCTTTTTTTTAATGCTAAAGTGCCTGAAAATTGCCTCCTGCTCAGTTCCTTTGTTAGCAGCTGATTCACTTCTGACACATGAGATAACAGCAGCAGAAAATGTGTTTATCGGGGAGGGAGCTTAGAGGTAGATAAGCAGAGAGCTTGTCTATTCATAATACAGCTCTGCAAGTTCCTTTGTTCCTCTGCCTATGTGGAGTGGGGGTGGGTCCCTTTCCTCCAATCGGCTTACACACAGTGTCCAGACTCCCCATCTACCCCTATGTGCTGCTAAAACAGAAAAAGGATTTCTAACACGATCTGCACTTTCCAAAGAGTGTAGAATGGGAAAGACAGCAGATATTAGAGCTTCACCATTCTGGCTAAAATGAGAATCACATTTTTTTTGCTTAGAATAAAGATCATAATTCTCGCAGTGTAACATCTTCTTTCACATTATACAAAAAAAAATTAGGCTAACTTTACTGTTTATTTTTATTTTTTTATTAAAGTGTATTTTTTTTTTATTGTTTAAAAAAAACGCAGCGCAAATACGGTGTGACATAAAATATTGCACCAACCACCATTTTATTCTCTGCGGTCTCTGCTAAAAATAAATAAATATCATGTTTGGGTGTGCCAGGTAATTTTCTAGCAGAAAATAATGATTTTTTACTTGTAAAGCTAGAAATGTCAGAAAACGTTTGGTCTTTAAATGGTTAAACTTCCTTCATCTACACACCAGAGTTCTTTCCTTTGATAAAAGAACAGAGAGATACTTTGTTTTCACTTATTCACTGTGTTGTATTAAAACGTGTCATGACTGCCTGGATTTTGTTTATCCAGCTGTGAGAACTCTCTGCACTTGTTAGGCCCCTTTCACATGGACTGTTCTGGTCCGCCTGTCATATTTGTCGGCGGACCTGAACGGGCGCTCCAAACATCTCTATGGAGCGTTGGATGTCAGTGGAAATATGTCCGCTGACATCAGACTCGATCCGTTAAAATCAGACGTATGGCGATACGTCGCCATCTGTCCATGTTGGATCGGATCGGGTGAGATCTAATGAAAAACGGACATGCTGTACTTTTCATCAGATCTAGGGATGAGCTCCGGTGTGTTCGCACAGTCCACGTGCGGAGCCCGCCAGGAATTCTGCACGGAGCTGCGCTAACCACAAGCAGGGAGACATTTCCGATCTCTGCAGCCGAGCATCGGGTCAATGTCTCTCTGTGATTAGCGCAGCGCCGACTTCCTGGCAGGCTCTGCACATGGACTGTGTGAACACGCCGGAGCTCATGCCTAATCAGATCTCTCCATAGGAGACAGCGGTGCTGCACTAAACCCCTCCCCGCTCAGTGAGGCGTATGATTACTCAATCATACGCCAGCTCAGCGGAAAGACCTCCAGCTGAGACGGAGTCCGCCTAGTGTAAAAAGGGCCTTAGAGAGAACCGTGACATGCGGTTTTCAAGATCAGGAAGGAAAAAAGATTGCGATTTTGATTCTTCACGATTCATTGTGCAGCTCTAGCACAGTGTTTCCCAACCAGTGTGCCGCGGCACACTGGTGTGCCGTGAGGAGTCCCCTGGAGTGCTGTTGCAAAATGACCCCCAATATAGGGGGGCCGTCGCACCGGGCGCAAAATTGGGAAGGGGCGAAATCCCGGCGTCCGTGTCACATTTGTAAAATCAATACAGTGTCACTGTTCCGAGCGAGCACAGCAACCATTTTGCGGCAGCTGGTGCCCTGTGATTGGGCGTATGCGGTCATGTGCTGGCGGGGCTGGCCAATCCATAAACGCATGCACAAAGGCTGCCCCTGGAGGAGTCCCGCCCGAGCAAGGTCTGTATCCGCCGCCATTTTCTCCTCCACCCTGACAGCTCCAGTCCGGATGTGCAGTGGACTTCGTCTGGAAGGAGAGTCTTGCAGGTTAACATGTGTGGAGCCTGACAAAACGTGATACATACTGTGTATTTGATATGGGACTGGCACTGAGAAAGTGAGCTGGTAAACTGTGTGAACTGAGTTGGGCCACAGTGCTTAAGCTGTAAAAAACTTCTCCTTGGGACCCCTGAAGCCAATGGGAACCCCTAAAACCACAAAGTATGGACTGAACATAAGCAATGTTTTCTTTTGTTTTTTTTCGGGTTGCCTGTTTTTGAAAATAAAAGGACTGTTTGCTTTTACCAACATGGCTAGCTGATGATATCGAGCTACCTCATATAACAGTTTTTAAGACTTTCTGTATGGTGCAAGGTGTGATGTGCTGCTCTGCTGAGCATATTAGTCACAGAAACATGTTTTAACTAAGGATGAGCTCTGGCGTGTTCACATGGTACACGTGCAGAGCCCGCCAGGAAGTGTGCACGGCGCTGCGCTAATTACAGCTAGGGAGACATTTCCAGATGCTCGGCTGCAGAGATCGGGAAATGTCTCCCTGGCTGTGATTAGCGCAGCGCCGTGCACACTTCCTGGCGGGCTCTGCACGTGTTCCATGCGAACACGCCAGAGCTCATCCTTAGTTTTAACATTTACACACCGATATGCATGAAAGCAATATAACATCAGAGTGGGGTAGTGGAGTAGCTTCTCTAGCACCTAGTTGCCACGTTGCTTAGGTCAAAATCACAATTTTGTGGGTGAGAGAAAAGAGATGTAGGTAGGCAGAGTTTGTGGAGCTGTAAACACTCCGCATACATGTCTGCTCCAACTTAGACAGAGCTGAATCACTTTATATACTCAATATAGGCACAGAGTTAATTTTTTTTTTAACATTTTCTAATGGTGGTGTGCCTCGTGATTTTTTTTTTTCCATAAAAAAAGTGTGCCTTTGCACAAAAAAGGTTGAAAAACACTGCTCTAGCAGATATACAAGTAAAATGTATGTAGGAGAATCTCTGTGCATTATCTGAGACTGTTCACTTCGCCGGGTATAGTAGAGGGTTTACAACCACTTTAGCTGGATGTGCAGAGGGCATGTCGGAACGCTGCGCACTGTATGAACATTTTCATTCCGTCCTTTCTTTATTGAAAATGAGCGTGCACACCCGTGGAGCGCCGTATTTACCTGCACAGCAACACACCGGCATGGACACAGACGCTGCTCCCAATCTGAAATCCTTTCACCCGCATGACTGTCAGATTGGGAGTACCGTCTGTGTCCGTGCAGCTGCTGCATCCCAATTGACATCAATAGGACTGCCTGCACAGGGATGCATGGCTTACCTGTCCAGGTAAACACAGCCCTCCATTACGCACATGCTTTAATGTGAACAAAGCCTAAATAAAGTTGTCTTTTGATACATTTTAATTAATTTAAACAAATTGTCATTTATTGTACATTGCCCATCACTGAATAACCCAGCAGCGACATATCATTGTCTTACACGAGGCAATGGCTGCTTCCTTGCCCAGGTTACAGCACTGAAAGCAGCCCCAGCTCACTGATAATGGATATGAGTGACATGAAAACACAGGCCTCCAGCATCCCTTGTTTAATGAAACAGGAGCAGAACGGCTACAACGTGTGAGGAATTCTCCCCTCTCCATTCATGTTAAACTGGAAATAAGAAACAACGAATGCTAGCGATAAATAAACCTGTACACAGAGATACTACTAATAATAATCCCTCACCTCCGCCATGTTGACTCTACGGGCTTCTTCCGCCTCCCTTCCCCGCCGACTCCGCCTCTTCCCCCCCAGACCACTGAGCCTTAGGTTGCCCACACCGCGCCTGACAGTTTCAAGTTTTCTATTTTCCGCAAAATACGGTGGATTTTCGAGTGATACCCGTCACACCAAATCATACCGAATGGATTATGGTTACGCTTGCAACGCTAGCTAAAATCAGGCACTTTACAAGGCAGCTTCGAAGGTATACAGAGGGGGCCTTTCTGCTCTGGAACGCAACGCGCGTTTCACTGCAGAGACTAACGTTACAGGAAGTGTTTGGTTGTATTCATCACGAGCAAACGATTACTTCTTATTTCCCCTCAAAAAACAAAAAATAAATAATGACATCTGTTTATTGTCATACCAGTATAGAATACACATTATGTTTGACTATATCATTGTAAAAGCATTATTGAGAAGAAGAAGAGCGCCATCTGGTGTCTGCAGTTGGCTTATGAGTGCCTGGTCCAAGCATTGGTCAAATATTTAGACCCCTTTCACACTGGGGCAGTTTGCAGGTGCTATTGCGCTAAAAATAGCGCCTGCAAACCAACCTGAAACAGCGGCTGCCGTTTCTCCAGTGGGAAAGCCCTCTGCCTTTCCCACTGGAGCGCTGCGGTGCGCAATCAGGACCGCTCAAAAAAGTCTTTCTAGCCGCATCTTTGGAGCGGTGAATGAGCAGTGTGTTTACCGCTCCTCCACAGCTCCTTCCCATTGAAAGCAATGGGAAACCGCGGCTTTACAGACGGCAATGCACCTCTGCGGTATTAACCCTTTTTCGGCTGCTGGGGGGGGGGGGTAAAAGTAAAACTGCACCGCTAGCGGCCAAAACCTGCCGCAATTCCGGCAGTAAAGTGCCGCTGAAAATGGCAGCGCTTTACCGCCACCGCACCTCCCGCCCCAGTGTGAAAGGGGCCTTAGAGTAAGGTGACCAGATTTTTAAAATGAAATCCGGGGACATATTTTTTCTTTACTAGTAATGGCAACAATCAGTGACTCTCTGCCCGTCGCCGCCCGCCTCACAGCCAGTCATATCTCACTCTTCGGGCCCCGACTACTACTGGATGGGGAGCGGAGGAAGATCACTCCGCCAGGGAAGGCACGGAGATAAGCAGGTGGCTGGCCGGGATTTGAGCCAAGGCAGAAGAACATGCGAGTGGAGCTGAATGGGCATGCGCCCGAAACTGAAGAAATATTCCCTCCGCTCCGACTATCCAGGGCTGTCTTAATGAGAGGGCACACCTGGGCACTGCCCACGGGCCCCAGCTGCATGGGGGCCCCTGCACGTTCCCCAAAGCAGCTGGTCCTTGAACCCACGCTGCCACAAAATTGGGGGCCCCATGATGGCACTGAGAGTGATAGATACACAAGGGAGGCAGTCTGCCTCCTACCTACTTGATATCTGTTTACCTGCACTGTCATCATTGTAGGGGCCCCAGAGCATTACTTTGCCCAGGGGCCCATGATGCTATTAAGATGGCCCTGCGACTAGCACAAAATTATCAGAAAGGGGCACAGATAATGGGGAAAAATACAACCCCCCTATGCTAGTAGGCACGGCGGAGCGGGGGTGTGTGATTCAATTTTTTTTTTATATTAATTCTGCACTGATTGTCTTTGAAATTGCCCATGCCCCTTATTAAAGCCGAAGTAAACCCATCGATTTAACAGTTTCAAAAAGCAGTTAAATTTCCGGCATGCCAGGATTGCCAACTGTCACATTAGTTGTGCTCTCAACCAAACTGTCAAACCATCCAATGGCTGGTGTCATAACTGATCACATGTGCAGCACCACAGCAGTTGAAGATTAAACATAGGCCAAGATGGCAGCTTCCTTGGCTGAAAATTATAGAAGGGTTTACTTCCACTTTAAATCCAATCTGGGGACAAAACCAGGGACAGACTTGGTCCAGGAACAGTGTCCTCAATCGGGACTGTCCCCTGAAACTGGGGACATCTGGTCACCTTACCTTAGAGTACGTATAGCGTACGTATAGCCAAAAGTCTTTCATTGCTAATGTCCTGTACACACGTTCCGAATATCGTCCAAGGAAGAATCTTACCATAATCGGATCGTTAGTACAGAGCTTTCGAGAGCCGAACATGACAATCCATCTGATATTATTTGATCGGACATGCACAAAATCGTACGAATCAATATCGTACGATCTTCGTTTAGTCAGTATACTTGTCGTCCAAAAATACAGTAAAAATACATTACAACACATGACATCACTACGGATTTTTTTTTTACTGGCGTACGAGAATTTTCGTGACTTTAGTAACCTATTCATATTCTACTTGCGACTATTAAGCAAAAAAAGTCAGACGATCTGTCGTCCGACTTTCAGATCGTGTTTACGGGCCATACGGCTACTTTCACACTGAGGCAGTTTTCAGGCATTTTAGTGCCTGTAAAGCTCCTGAAACTGCCTCCCCAGTGTGAGAGCCCGAGTACTTTCACACTGGGGTGGTGCGCTTGTGGGACGTGGAAAAAAGTCCTGCAAGCAGCATCTTTGGGGTTTTGTAGGAGTGCTGTATACAGTGCTCATACAACGCTTCTGCCCATTGGAATGAATGGGCAGCGCTTCCGAAGCACCTGAAAAGTGCCACAACACGGGTGCTTTTAACCCCTTTTTGGGATTTAAAATCCACCCGCTAGCGGCCAACAAGCTCCGCTAAAACTAGCACCACTTTACCACTAACGGACCCGCTGCCCCAGTGTGAAAGCAGCCTTATAGACAGAGAAAAGCCCCATACACACTATTAGATTTTCTGCAGATTTTCATCTTCGGATTTACCAAAATCATGTAGTGCAAAGGCCGGCCCGATTGTATACAAACTGAAACTCTTAAAGGGGTTGTAAACCCTTGTGTTTTTTAATGAATCAATGAATTAATGAATCCTTATGCATAAAAGCGGAGTTCAGTTTAATTTTTTTTTTTTAAGTCAGCAGTTACAAATACTGCAGCTGCTGACTTTTAACCACTTGCTTACTGGGCACATAAACCCCCTTCGTGCCCAGGCGAAATTTCAGCTTCCGGCACTGCGTCGCTTTAACTGACAATTGCGCGGTCGTGCGACGTGGCACCCAAACAAAATTGGCGTCCTTTTTTTCCCCACAAATAGAGCTTTCTTTTGGTGGTATTTGATCGCCCGTGCGGTTTTTATTTTTTGCGTTATAATGAAAAAAATAGCGACAATTTAAAAATATATATATATTTTTTACTTGTTGCTATAATATCCCATTTTTTTTTTTTTTTATATTTTTTTTTCTCAGTTAAGGTCGATACGTATTCTTCTACGTATTTTTGCGCAAAAGTTATAGCACCTACAAAATAGGGGACATAATTATGATTTTTTTTTTAATATTTTTTTTTTACTAGTAATGGCGGCGATCTGCGATTTTTATTGGGACTGCGATATTGCGACGGACACATCGGACACTTTTGACACATTTTTGGCGCCATTCACATTTATACAGCGACCAGTGCTATAAAAATGCACTAATTACTGTATAAATGTGACTGGCATTGAAGGGGTTAACACTAGGGGGTGAGGAAGGGGTTAAATGTATTGCCTGGGTGTGTTCTGACTGTGTGGGGGGAGGGGGGTGACTGGGGGAGGTGATCGATGCTGTCTCCCTATGTACAAGAGAAACAGCATCAGTCGCCTTTCACTGACAGGACGTGAAGCTCTGTGTTTACACTCAGAGCTCCACGTCCCTGCTCTCTCACCGACGACCGCGTGTACCTGACGGACATCGCAGCCGCCGGGTACACGCATCAGATCCTCGGTGATGCGTCGGGACTGTTTTTCCCCGCCGCGCGCCACAGGGAATTACAAGTAAATCACGTCCAAAGACGTGACCCCGGCGCCTCAGGTCCGCACTGCTGACGTATTCTGTCAATAGCGCGGACCTGAAGAGGTTAAAATATGGACACTTACCTGTCTAGGGCACCTGCGATGTCGGCACCCGAAGCCAATCTATCACTTGCGGCTTCACTTTCTGGTTCTCTACTGTACAAGCGTGACTCGCACTGCACGATGTGAATGGTCCCTGCTTTTTTCTGGGACTTCTGTGCCTCCCAGAAGATGGCGGTGGGGATGAAGGAGGGGCCGGATATCCACGGATACTGCGGCTATCTATCCCCGGAAGTGGGAGCAAATACCAGGTATCTGCTCCCCCCTGAAAGGTGCCAAATGTGACACCGGAAGGGGGGGGATCCAAAAAGTTTAAGTTCCATTTTATGGTGGAACTCTGCTTCAAAGTAAAAAAAAACTTCTGACACTCATTGCCCCCCCCCCCCCCCCCCGTTTTACTCACCTCAATCTATTCGTTCTCTCGGTGGAGATATACTCTTCCTCTCTGCCTGAGGTTCTCGGCTCTTGATTGGATAGATTGATAGCACCGCAGCCATTGACTCCCGCTGTTGTCAATCAAATCCAATGACCTGGAGGGCAGGGCCGAGTCAGAAGACGATGATCATAAAAAGTGCCCCCTTGTCCTTTGTCATGATTTTAAAATGAATAACTCTACAAAAAGTTCACATGGATCACTTATATCTGTTGATCATGTCCCCCTTATTCTCCTCTTCATATGAGAGAATAAATTCAATTCAGCTAAGCTTTCCTTATAGCTGAGCTCCTCCATGCCTCTTATCAGTTTGGTTGCCCTTCTTTCCAGTTCCCCAATATCCTTTTTGTGAACTTGTGACCAAAACTGAACTGCATATTCTACATAAATTCTTACTAATGCTTTGTACAGGGTGAAATGATGTCTCTCTCTCCCCATGGAGTTATTTTCTTTTTTTTTAATACAATAAAGTATTTTGCTTCATTCCATGTGAAAAGAGACGATCCTGTTTCCAAGGCAGAGGGATCCAGGTTCGTATTAGCAACATCTTCTTGTAAGACCTTATGGAGATGCAACAAGTATTTTGTTGGATCAATGCTCCAGACCATAGGAAACCATGGGTTTAATCAGCAAAAGAGGAGAATGCGCACAAGGTCACCATAATTAACTAATGATGGATACCAGTTTTTTGGGCGTCATGAAGGGGCCAAGATAGGCTAGTGGGGTAGTGGAGAAATCTTGTCCAAGGGATTTTTCAATGAGAAGGTCCTATACCAATCTAACATTCTGGCAGTGTGGGTGGCATTGTAATAAAGTAGGGCTGTGGAAATTAACTACTAATTCATCGATTAATCTTTAATTTTTTTGATCGATCATTTTTTTTTTTTTTTTTTGATTAATCAAAATTATTTTGACTGGTACTCACCTCTCCGCCGGCTTCTGGGCCTTCAGGGAGCTCCGTCGGAGATCTGGTGACGTCACGGACACTGGCGGGCTTGCCATGTCCATCTGAAGGGCTCCTTTGCTGTGCCTTCATATCTGCATGCCGGCGGGACCTTGCCATCTGCCACAAGCAAGGGCTGTCACACTTCCCTCTATCAACATGGGATTCTTCAACCATCCACTGGGAGTTGTGATAGTTCCCTTCATGGGACATCTACATGCCGACGGACTGATGTTAACCTCTCCTCATCTGGATTCAGCAGTGGTATCGTTGTACACATTTTTATACCAGTATCATACTTAGCTACATGTTCTTATGACTGCTTTTGTTACCATTTGGTATTATTCGCACCATTTTTACAGATTATGTAGCTACATCGATTTTATCTTCAGTGCAATATTTATTTTGTTACCTACTTGAAGACTATAAAAATGTCAATGCTATTCCCATTGAGTGCTGCCTTTGTGTGTATTTTGTATCCTGCTATCCATTTTTCCAGTGGTTGGGAGCTGCATTGGGAATCAGCCTGCAAGGAGGAGATCAGCTAAAAGTAGTTGGATCTGTATGTGCGTTACAATTAATCGAAATTAATCGATTAAAAAAAAACGATTAATTGAACACAAAAATTTTGATCAGTAACAGCCCTATAATAAAGTATTGACTCTGGGATTTCAATGCCTTCCTTTGATTTTGAGCCTTTCTTTTAGAACTTTACGGTCAATACTGTGGTATTTGGAGCCCCACACAAATTGGAGAAACTCCCTGTGTCCCTGTGTAATGCCATGTGGAATTGTTTCGGGATTTATATGGGGGGTTATCTGAAGTAGGTACAGTAGGCTGTGGAGTATGTTCATGTTGTTCCTGCTGAACCAAGAAAGATGTTTGTTGCCCCAGCATTTGAGGTGTTTGTGGATAGTGGTAAACAGGGGTGAAAAGGGATTCCCAAGTAGGTGAAAGAGAGGAATTTATCTACAACTTACAGTATTTTAAAGGTAAATCGTTTTGGATATTCATGATCTGATGTTTCTAAGCCAAGATGTTCATGGCTTGGGATTTCTAAATAATAACTTCAAAGCATAATGGTGTAGGGAGGGAGATCGCTGGTTTAGTTATAAAAAAGAGTAGGCAGATATTTTGTGTTAAACTTGCCAGCAAATTTTGTTTTAGTTTTAGTCTTATGCCCCGTACAAACGATCTGGCTTTTGCCCGGCCAAATCACATCGAATTTCCGACGGAATTCCATCGGAAAAAAATAGAACATGTTCTATATCTAAACTCCGATGGAATCCATGATGCCGCGTACACACGGCAGAGAAACTCGACGGGCGGAACACATCGTTCCGCCCGTCGAGGTTCTCTGCCGGCCGTCAGATTCGGTGACCCGCCCGTCGGGAAAGGCAACCAGCCATTCATCCCGACGGGCCGTCGAGCAAATAGAGAACCTATTTGCTCGACGGGTTTCCCGACGGGCAGGGAGAGCAGAGAGCGTACACACGGCCGAGGTTCTCGGCAGAATGCGGCTCCCAGCGAGGTTCTCGCTGGTTTCTGCCGAGAACCTCGGCCGTGTGTACGGGGCTTCAGACTTTTTCCATTGGAAATTCAGATCGTGTGTACGGGGCATTAGTCTTAGGACTAAAATGGCATTTTAGTTTTAGTCCTATTTTAGTCTTCTGCAATAATTTTAGTTTTAGTCGTATTTAGTCAACTAAATCTCCAATTCATTTTAGTCGAGTTTTAGTCCACTAAAACTCCTTTTAGTTGTCTAAAATCTAATGGGTGTAGTTAAATTGTAATGCATTATTTAAGCATTTCTCTACAATTTCCAAACTCATTATTATATAGTTACTGCTGCTGGAGTGAAAAATCAAATATGTTGTTTTTAATTGATTAGGTTTGAACATGCACTACAGAGACAAAGAGTTTGTCGTTATATAACGTCTTTATTTAAGTATAAACTTTTCGTCAAGAATATTACCGTTTCATTCTCAGCCAAGGGAGTGTGGAATATTACTGTTTTCATAAAAGGATAAAATACCAAAAAAAATAAAAAATAGGAACACTAGGCGTGACATTCATGTGTGCGGTCGGCTCTGCTGCTTCTTCTCAGCCAAGGGAGTGTGGTGTGATGGGCCCGCTCACAATTTTGCCTAAGAAGAACACAGCCATGAATAAATGATACAAAAACATCTTCAGCCTCCGAGAACAACTTTTCCTAAGGCTGCATTCACACCTACGCGACAAGTAACGCTGCGTACGCGGCTTACTTTGCCGCGATTCGATTAAACTTTTTTTTTTTTTTAACAAATTCTTTCCATTGCTGTCTATGGCCGAACGCCAATGCCGCCTGAAAAAAAGGGTCCGGGACTTTTTTTCAGGCGGCAGGCGTACGGCGTTTCGGCATTCGGCGTGAGATGTGAACCATCTCATAGACAGCAATGGAAATTCGCCCCTCCAGCGTATCGAGCGTCGGGCGTTTTTTCGCCAAGGTGTGAATGAAGCCTAAGTCCTAACCATCTAAGAACAGTTTGGTGATGAACAACAATGCCTTTTCCAGCATGATGGAGGTCCTTACTATAAGACAAAAGTGATAACTAAGTGGTTTGGGGACGTAGAAACAAAAACATTTACATTTTAGGTCCATGGCCAGGAAACTACCCAGACCTTAATCCCTTTGAGAAGTTGAACTTGTGGTGGACTGGTGGTCATGGTCAATCCGACCTCAAGAGGCTGGTGAGGGTGAGGGAAGGGAACCCAAAAAACACAAACACAAACTCTGACAAGTTTATTGGCAATGACTACATGCCACCACGAATGTCAGGCCTAGGCCAAATTGCAGCAAAGGTCTTGAAAAAGAAGGGCAAACTCAAGTCAACACTGCAAATATTTGCATAAAATGAATGTACTGTATATACGCGAGTATAAGCCGACCCAAGTATAAGCCGAGGTACCTAATTTTACCCCAAAAAAATGGCAAAACTTATTGACTCGGGTATAAGACTAGGGTGAGAATGCAGCAGCTACTGTAAGCGGAAAAGAGGGTCAACCATGCCCATTTGCATGCCTCACTGTGCCCATTTGCACGCCTTACTGTGCCTATTGCAACCTCGCTGTGCCCATTGCAACCTCCCTGTGCCCAACCTCACTGTGCCCATTGCCACCTCCCTGTGCCCAACCTCACTGTGCCCATTGCCACCTCACTGTGCCCAACCTCATTATGCCCATTGCCACCTCACCGTGCCCAACCTCGCTGTGCCCATTGCAGCCTCCCTGTGCTCCAGTCAGTGTACCTGAAATTCTTGACAGGCTGCAGGCATCCATTCATTGTTTAAAAGTCGCGGTCTCCTCCTGGTCCTATTCCGTGATAGGCATTTCCCAGCAGCCTATCATGAACGTCTTCTCATCCTCGGACTCAGTTTTCCAGCAGACACTGTGTTCAGTGTTCCGCCAGTCACGGACGTCTTTTCATCCTCGAGAAGAGAACGTCCGTGATAGGCGGAACACTGAACACAGTGGGCCAGATTCTCTAAGAAATTCGCCGGCGTAGCGTAAGCCATTTACACTACGCCGCCGCATCGTACTAGAGCAAGTGCCCTATTCCCTAAGCATTTGCTCGGTCGTTTGCGTTGGCGTAGCAAAAATGGCCCAGCGTAAGCCCGCGTAATTCAAATGAGGCGGCTTGTATTTAAATGAAGCGCGCCCCCGCGCCGAACGAACTGCGGGGAAAAAGCCCAGTGCGCATGCTCCAGCTCACGTCGGAAAGCGTCGTTGAAACCGACGTCAAAACGACGTGAGCGTCATTTACGCAACTCCCTATTCGCGAACGAGTTAGTAAACCGACGTAAGCGACGGAAAAAGCCAACGCTGACCCGACGCCATACTTAACATGGCATCCGACGGCACCCGACGGCATCCGACGGAACTTCGTAAGGTTACTCCACATAGAAGCTGGGGTAACCTTACGCAGACGAAAACAACGTACGCGACGACGGGGCGGCGTAAAAGCGATCGGGAATCGGCGTACTAGCCTCATTTGCATAGGCAAATGAGAAAACAACGTAAAGGCCGCCTAGTGGCCGGAGTTGTCATTACACCGACAAGTTGTTTTACACTTGTCGGATGTTGCAGCGTATCTATGCAAAAGTGATGCTAAGCATCACGCGCATAGAAACGAAGCAAAAAAAAAAGGCGATACGACGGGGTATCTGAGATACTCCGTCGTATCGCCGCTGAGAATCTGGCCCAGTGTCTGCTGGGAAACTGAGTCCGAGGATGAGAGGACATTCGTTATAGGCATGACACTGAACATATTGTCTGCTGGAAAACGCCTATCATGGAAGGGACCAGGGGAAAACCGCGACTTTTAAACAATGGACGCTTGCAGCCCTTCAGGTACACTGACTCGAGTATAAGCCGAGGGGGCAGGTTTTAGCCCTAAAAAAGGGCTGAAAAACTCAGCTTATACTCGAGTATATACAGTAATTGTCTATAAAAGCATTTGACACTTATAAAATGCTTTACCGGATACAATGATCTGACAAAAATGTCGGATCATGTATACCAGATACATCTGACACAAAAAGATCTAAAATACTGAAGTAGCACTGGCAGACATTGTCAAAATGATTTTGGTGTCCTTTTGGCCATATAGCTGTACATGTACATGGCCAAGTACAGAACACAGATAGCAGCACACTGCACAGACACTGTTACTGCTTGTCTGGCAGTGGTACAGGCACAGCAGAGAGAGCAGTCCCGACTCCCGAGTCCTGACTATGCTGTGACAGCATAATAAACCAATACTTGAGGGTAATGCTTATTTCTACAATAAGAATAAGTTTACTGTCAGTTTATTATTTCAACAGTTCTAATTCTCAGATATATTCAAAGAAAAAGTGAACAGTCTACAATAATTATTATTATTTAGGTACTTATATATAGCGCTGTCGAATTACGCAGCGATTTACATATACATTGTACATTCACATCGGTCCCTACACTCAAGGAGCTGACAATCTAAGGCCCTAACTCAATTTTAGACAGAAGCCAATTAACCTATCAGCAGTGTTGCCAACCTACCAGATTGAAATTTACTGGCACCACACCCGAAATTTACTGGCGCTGCCATGTTTTTACTGGCATTTCACAAAATGTAAAATATCAGTATTTAGGCTACAAACAAGTACGCTAGGCAAATAGCAATGTGATTTAAAAGGGGTTGTAAAGATAAAAAAAAACAAAAAAATCCCTAAATAGCTTCCTTTACCTTAGTGCAGTCCTCCTTTGCTTACCTCATCCTTCGATTTTGCTTTTAAATGTCCTTATTTCTTCTGAGAAATCCTCACTTCCTGTTCTTCTGTCTGTAACTCCACACAGTAATGCAAGGCTTTCTCCCTGGTTTGGAGAAAGCCTCTTGAGGGGGCGAGCCGGAATGTCAGGACGCCCCCTAACACACAGCTCCTTTCTCTATCTGCAAAGTAGAGAGTGTTCTGACTCGCCTGCTTGCCCCCTCCCCTCTCAAGAGGCTTTCTCCACACCAGGGAGAAAGCCTTGCATTACTGTGTGGAGTTACAGACAGAAGAACAGAAAGTGAGGATTTCTCAGAAGAAATAAGGACATTTAAAAGCAAAATCGAAGGATGAGGTAAGCAAAGGAGGACTGCACTAAGGTAAAGGAAGCTATTTAGGGATTTTTTTTTTTTTACCTTTACAACCCCTTTAAGGTAGATATTAAGCACTTAAGGACCGCCTAACGCCGATATACATTGGCAGAATGGCACGGCTGGGCACAGGCACGTACCTGTACGTCGCGTTTAAGAGCCCAGCTGTTGGCCCTGAAGCTCCTTGACTGCGCCTGTGGACCCGATCACCGCCGGTGTCCCGCGATCGGGTCACAGGAGCTGAAGAACGGGGAGAAGTGTGTGTAAACACACCTTCCCCGTTCTTCTGTGTGGCAGTGTCACTGTTATAGGGAACGACGATCAGTGACTTCACACCTATAGCCACGCCCCCCTACAGTAAGAATCACTCCTTTAGGGCACGCTTAACCCCTTAGCGCCCCCTAGTGGTTAACCCCTTCGCTGCCATTGTAATTTTCACAGTAATCAGTGCATTTTTTTTGGCACTTTTCGCTGTGAAAATGACAATGATCCCAAAAATATGTCAAAAGTGTCCGATGTGTCCGCCATAATGTCGCAGTCATGAAAAAAATCGCTGATCGCCGCCATTACTAGTAAAAAAAAATATTAATAAAAATGCCATAAAACTATCCCCTATTTTGTAAACGATATAACTTTTGCGCAAACTAATCAATAAACGCTTATTGCGATTTTTTTTACCAAAAATAAGTAGAAGAATACGTATCAGCCTAAACTGAGGAAAATTTTTTTTTTTTATATATATATTTTGGGGATATTTATTATAGCAAAAAGTAAAAAATATTGAATTTTTTTCAAAATTATAGCCCTATTTTTGTTTATAGTGCAAAAAATAAAAACCGCAGAGGTGATCAAATACCACCAAAAGAAAGCTCTATTTGTGGGAAAAAAAGGACGTTGTTTGGGAGCCACGTCGCACAACCGTGCAATTGTCAGTTAAAGCGACACAGTGCGGATTCGCAAAAAGGGGCAAGGCCTTAACCGGCATAATGGTCAGGGTCTGAAGTGGTTAATGTAAAAAAAACATATTTTTGTTATTTTTGATATAATAAGGGCAAATTATTTAGTCACATGCCCCTCTGCCACCAACACCCCCTGCCTTCACCCCCTCTGTGGTGCCACAATCTCCCCCTACCTCCAATCTCCCTCTGCCTTCAGTCTCCACCAGGCCCGCTGCCTCCATCCCCCCCTGCCTCCATCCCCCTCTGCGGTGCCACCAACAACCCTTGCCTCCAATCACCCCCTGCCACTAACACCCCCTTCCTCTAATCTCCCCCTGCCTCCATTGCCCCCTGCCTCTATCCCTCTCTGCGGTGCCACCGCAGCCACCATCACCCTCTTCCTCCAATCACCCCCTGCCTCCAATGTCCATGCGCAGTTCTAAGCCGAACCGATCCCTGCTATTTTTACTGGCACATTCCCACAACCACTGACATTTACGAACGGGGGAAAAAAGTGCCAGTTTTTACGAACTGTCCGTAAAAATACAACACTGCCTATAAGCATGTCTTTGGAGTGTGGCAGAAAACCAGAGTACCCAGAAGAAACCCACGCAGGCACAGTCCAGGCAGGTAGTGTCGTGGTTGGGATTCAAACCATCGATCGACCTTTTTTTCTGCTAGGTGAGAGTGCTACCCACTACACCACTGTGCCGCCCATTATTGTGTGGATTTACTGGATTGTACCAGTCACCATTTTTTATCAACTCCTCTCTCTCTCTCAGCATTTAGTTTCACAATGTCAAAAATAGAGGTAAATATCACACTAAAAGAAAAGACGGCTTCCCTTTTTGACCGTCCATTAGTGTTACTGATCTATTTTTCTTTCATTAGTGTGATATTTACTTATATTGTCAAATTTGTCAATGCTAAGAGAGAGAGAGAGTACAAGTCAGTCAACAAGTTAGTTGATAAAAAGTGGTGGTTGGCTTGTTATTGTTCCAGAATCCACATACTAATGGCATGGCATTTGTAGCCCGAGTCTTAGCCTGTGCATTTTTCCTATAAGTTGGCTGACAATTAAAACGGTTGAACTACTGATTCTTCCTATCCTATCACAATAAGCACAACCCACAAGTATTAGGTATGCTTCTGTTAGAAATAGAAATACTTGAAGAGAATAAAAAACACTCCTATTTGTTTTGATTAATTTTAAGGAAAGCACTTTGTGTCAACCTGACCCTTGCTCTTTTCCGCCAACCTCTAGAGAGGTCACCTGTAACACTAAATGCCCTCTCTGCAAAGGCTTGAGAAGCTGGCATAGCCAGCAGGTCTAATGCAAAAAAATAATAATACAATTCCATATAAACAATCCTTTGCCCACAGTTGATCCAGAGGAAGGACGAAAACCCCAGCAAAGCATGTTCCAATTTGCTACAGCAGGGAAAAAATTCCTTCCCGACCCCATGAGAGGCAATCGGGTTTTCCCTGGATCAACTTTACCTATTAATGTTAGTACTCAGTTATATTATGTACAATTAGGACAGAATCCAGGTCTTTTATAAAGCAATCTACTGAGCTTGCCAGAACCACCTCTGGAGGGAGTCTATTCCACATTTTCACAGCTCTTACTGTGAGGAAACCTTTCCGTATTTGGAGATTAATTCTTAATTCCTCTAGATGTAAAGAGTGAGTGCCCCCCTTGTCGTCTGTGATGACCTGAAAGTGAATAACTCAACATCAAGTTCACTGTATGGACCACTTACAGTATGTATTTGTACATGTTGATCATATCCCCCTTTAATCTTCTCTTCTCAAGAGGGAATAAATTCAGTTCTTCTAATCTTTCTTCATAGCTGAGCTTCTCCATGCCTCTTATCAGTTTGGTTGTCCTTCTCTGCACTTTCTCCAGTTCCCTGATATCCTTTTTGAGAACTGGTGCCCAAAACTGAACTGCATATTCTAGATGAGGTCTTACTAATGATTTGTACAGGGGAAAAATGATATCTCTCTCTGGAGTCCATACCTCTCTTAATACAAGAAAGGACTTTGTTCGCTTTGGAAACCGCAGCTTAACATTGCAGGAATGCTAATATTGATCCTTCTCCACCATTGATTCTCCCCCTAATATGTATGATGCATGCACTTTCTTAGCCCCCCAAGTCCATAACTTTACATTTATCAACATTAAACCTAATTTTCCACTTAGTTGCCCAATTAGACAGCGTGTTGAGGTCGGCTTGTAAATTGGAGACATCTTGTAGACATGTGCACAGAAAAAAAAAATCTTTTTTTTTGTTCTGTTTCGTATCATTCTGTTTTTTTCGTTTTCGTTCGTTTTTCGTAAGACGCCCGTTTTCCTGTTTGTTCCCGTTCGTTTTTCGTATGACGCGATTTTTTCGTATTCCGATCGTTTCGTATTTTCGTTACTGTTTTATTTTCGTACATGCGGGATGGTTCGTTATTCTGTTTAATTCATGTTCGTTACTTGTTAGACAATAATTTTCGTGAATTTTCGTCAATGATTTGCAGTATCTTGAAACCCTTTTCTTTTGCTATTTTCAGTCGTATGTTCATATGACATCTATAACAAAAGATTTGCATTCTGTATTTTAAATTCCTTTTTTCTGTTCGTATTTTGGATTCAAAATACAGCATGCAAATCTTTTGTTATAGATGTCATATGAACAATGAACATAGGACTGAAAACAAACAGAAAAAGGATTCAAACAAAATACAGAATGTAAATCTTTTGTTATAGATGTCATTTTTGTTCTTTTGCCGTTTTCGTTTTGTCGTTTTTTTTCGTCGGATCATTCGTTCGTATTTGCAGTTGTTCATTATGCGGCTCATTCGTAATCTCGTAGTTTTCGTATTTTGGTGCTTTAATTTTTTCGTATGTACACATTATCCTGCGGGTACGAAAATGAACATTTTCGTACGAAAATAACATTCGTAAGAACGGGAATGCACATATCTAACATCTTGTAAGGACGTTATTCCACTGCATAGCGTAGTGTCACCTGCAAAGACATAAATGTTACTTTTAATCCCAGACACTATATCATTTATAAAGATAGTCTTGATCAGTCTTGCCTACACACCATCATTCAAAAATCTGATCGTGCCAAAACGCGGTGACATACAACACTACGACTAGCCGAAAAAAATGAAGTACAATGCTTCCAAGCATGCGTCGACTTGATTCTGATAATGCGTGGATTTTTGTCCAATGGAGTTCCACACAGACGATCTGATTTTTCTATCGTTTTTTTTATCCATAGGAAAAATTTAAAAAATGTTCTATTTTTTTTCACTGATAGAAACTCGATGGGAGACGTATTCTGCAGAGGAAACCGGTCGTGTGTACACTTTTCGCAGAGAAAACTGTTGAGGAACTTGTCGAGCCAAAAAGAGAGCATGTTCTCTATTTCCTCGACGAGCAATGGGAAAATTTGTCTCGACAAGTTTTTTGACAGCCGAACAAGGAACTCGACGGGGAAAAAGATTTGTTTCGCCCGTCGAGTTTCTCAGTCATGTGTACGCGGCCTCACACATGGGCCGTGTGTGGGGGACTGTGTCAAATGCTTTTGCATAATCCAGGTATACCACATCCACAGCCACCCCTCTGTCAAAGGTTTTACTTCTATCCTCATAACAATAAATCAGGTTTGTTTGACGACTTTCATGCTGTCTGTTGCTTAAAATATTAAAAATAACTCATCTATGTGGACTTTTATCAAACTCTTCAGTATCTTACCAACTATAGAAGTGAAACTAGCAGGTCTATAGTTACTTGGTAAAGAATAATTTTTTAAATATGGGGCCAAATATCGGACATTTGGCCCAATGCGTACTAGGCTTAACCACTTAACGCCCGCCGCACGACTATGTACGTCCACAGAATGGCATGTACAGGCAGATGGGCGTATATATACGTCCCTGCCTTCTAGCAGGTCGGGGGTCCGATCGGGACCACCTCCGCTGCGTGCGGCGGGCGGCTTACCTCCGGGAGCAATCCGTCCTGAGGGGGCGGCTGTTCGTTTCTGTCCGCCCCCTCGTGATCGCTCCCAGCCAATCCCGTGAGCCTCCGCCGTGTCACTTCCTCTCGGCGGTATTTTCAATCCACTGAGAGGAGAGAACACTCACAGTAAGTCGCACCTAACACTACACTGACAACAGTACACATAGGGACATTTAACCCCTTGCAATCACTCCCCCCCACCCCCTGTCACACTGTCACTGATTGCAGTGATCATATATTTACTGATCACTGAATTTAGTGTCAGTGTGACAGTTAGTGTGACAGGCAGTTAGTGTTAGGTCCAGGGTAGCCCCGTACCCCCCCCTAATAAAGTTTTAACCCCTTGATCACCGCCCTAGTTACCCTTTCACCCCCTATTACCAACGTCACTAAGCGATCATTTTTCTGATCGCTGTATTAGTGTCGCTGTTGCCGCTAGGTAGCTAATTTTTTTTTTATTGTCATTTTTTTTTTTTTACTAAAGACATGTGGCTGAATACATTTTGGCCTAAATGTTTGACTAAAATTTAGTTTATTAGATTTTTCTTATAACAAAAAGTAAAAAATATTTTATTTTTTTCAAAAATGTCGCTCTATTTTTGTTTATAGCGCAAAAAAATAATCGTAGAGGCAATCAAATACCATCAAAAGAACGCTCTATTTGTGGGAAGAAAAGGATGCAAATTTTGTTTGGGAGCCATGTCGCACGACCGCGCAATTGTCTGTTAAAGCAACGCAGTGCCGAATTGTAAAAACGCCTCTGGGCATTTAGCAGCATATTGGTCCGGGGCTTAAGTGGTTAAACTAGCAGGTCTATAGTTACTTGGTAAAGACTCCCTTTTTAAAAATGGTGCCAAATATCAGACATTTGGCCCATGCATACTAGGCTTAAGGTAGATTTTTAAGGAAACTGCTTAGGCACACTTCTATTTCTAGATGTTTCCTATAACATAACAAATGTTCACTTTTTTTAGTTCAGTTCTACTAAAAAAGCTATTCTCGACCTGAGATAACAGTCACCACAAGGTCAGCTCATGCCACAATCTCATGTCTACAACCTTATACACATGGGTAGTTGGCTTCTACACATGAGATCCCTGCGTTTTCGTGGAGCCTGTAAAATGTTATGGGAGGCGGAAAGCTGTGTAGCTGGATGGGCTCTGGACTGTGCACTGAATGGTACTAACGTTTAGGGCAGTATGCCCCCTAGGGATGAATACGCAGAATGCAAGAAGCGTCTAACTAGAGAAAAACCTGTACCCCAGTCCGAGCACTCCTCTAACCCAGCTCCTTGGCTCTCCTGAAGGTAAGAGCCCTCCACTGAAGCTGCTGACGGCCGTCCTTTTTAGGATAAAGCCGCAGCAATCACGGATCCCCCTTGCTCCTTTTGGTTCCTTTCCTCGGTGCCCCGCACTCCCACACCTCCATCCTCACCAGGGGCCCCCTCCTGTAACCTCCCCGCGGCAATTCCGACGTTCGGGGGCACTTTTTTGAAAGCACCGCGCCAGGCCGACCTGAATCGCGGGGCCGCGGTTTAGGAAAGACCGCGGCTTCACTTGCGGCCTAACGGCGCGCGGCTCCCCACGCCCTGCTAACTTCACCCAGCCTCTGGGAAACCCCCCCTCACCCCAGAAGGACAGCCATCTGTCCTTGTTTTCGCCCTCTCAGCCCCTAGATCATCCGGAATACACCTTATCTGTTCAGCCCTCATCCCACTGCCTGAGCAGGCAGCCATCCTACCAGACCAGCAACACGTTCCCCCTCTCATCCCCAGCCCCCCCCTTGTCTCGTGAACGAATAGAAGCTTGATCCAGGGGTTAACCGATCGCCTGTTATAGGGGTCAGGAAGGAATTTTTTTCCCTACCGGAGCATATTGGCCTAGCACCGCCAGGGTTTTTTTGCCTTTCTCTGGACCAAGCCAATTTCCCCCCCCCCCCCCCCCCCCCCCCCACGGTGTATTGCGATTATGGCAGGTCGACAATATTCGGCCGAAACCATTTGGAGTTTGAGGCAATTCGCCGCAATACTGCCAGCCATCACCAAAAATGCCCTAAGAACTGAGCGACTTTTGAGAATCGATCATCGATCGACTGTCAGACGTTTCAGCCATTTACCCCAGCTCAAGCACATATCATGTGCTCTGATTAACACAAGATCGGCAGTAAAACACCGACTAGAAATCCGCGACTTCATTCAACAAAATGATTTAGACTGTCTTTTTATTACAGAGAGCTGGCTCACAGCTGACTGTAACACCATTCTAGGAGAACTGGTGCCAGAAAATTACCGTATTATAACGGAAAACAGAATAGGGCAAAGAGGAGGCGGCCTGGCGGTGATCCACAAGACTCACCTTACGATCACCAAACCAGTCCGCCAAAACCCTCTTCCATTCATGGAAACCCTTACTCTGCAACTGCAAGCAATTTCAAAGGAGACCGTCCACATTCTGCTCTGCTATAGGCCTCCCGGCCCAAAATCGCAGCTGCTATCATCTTGGACGGATTTCTTCTCCACTTATACCCTCAACAGCAAACATCTTTTGCTGCTAGGGGATTTCAATCTCTGGGCTAACTCCTCACAAGACCCCACTGCCGACGCCTGTATTGACCACCTGGAAGGATTAGGATTACAGCAACTAGTATGTGGGCCCACACATGCTTCAGGTCACACACTCGATCTTATTTTCAGACAAGCGCTGGAAATAAAAATTAGGGAAAATTAAAAATTGCCATGGACAGACCACCATGCAATTATATTCAGTATTTCCACCATCCCCCCTGCAACAAAAACATCAAATCCAGTGACAACACACTGGACTAGATGTCAGAAGAAGCTCCACTCGGAACTCTTCAAAACGACTTTAAGGAAAAAAATAGAAACAACTCAGCCGCATCAAACGGCCGTTGAAACATTGGAAGCCATAAATTCGGCCATGCTACAGTCAGCCGACTTGGTAGCGCCGAAACGAATAACCCGCATTCGGAAAAACAACAGCAGCTGGTTTAACAACCAGCTGTCGTTACTGAAGCAAGAACGCAGAAGGGCAGAATCTGCCTGGAAAAGATGTTCTTCAGAGCTAAACCTATCCATCTACAAGGCGACTACAAGGAAATACCACAAAGGAATTTTCCAAGCCAAGAAAAATTATTTTTCGGAGGCGAAAACCGCCCCCGCGAACTCTTCAAGATGGTCACCCAGACCATGAAGCCAGCATGCATTGAAGCCCCCAGTCCGGACACACAAGAATTTTGCAATGAGCTATCGGATTGCTTCATTAATAAAATCGAAGCAATCCGTGAAAGCATTCAGCAAAACAATTCTTCCCCCAGCCCCCCCCCGCAGCCTCTCACACAGCACCCATAATAATTCTCCGATATCAGGTAAGTTCACCCTGGAACCCATCTCCATCGAGACTACTAAGAATGTCATTTGTACTCTGCGCAATGGCGCAGCGCCAAATGACATTATCCCCACAAAACTGCTGAAGGAATGCGCCTACATCCTGGCTCCTCCCATCACGCAGCTTATCAACCAGTCTTTCTTGGAGGGCATAGTGCCCTCACAGTTGAAAGAGGGTATAATCCAACCCATCCTGAAGAAACCCTCCTTGGACCCTAAGGACCCACTCCATCGCCGTCCCATAACAAGCCTCAACGTACTCTCTAAGATAATGGAAAAGGTAGTGGTAAAACAGCTGCAACTGCATCTAGATACCTACAAGCTACTTGACCCATTGCAATCAGGCTTCCGTCCCGGTCATGGGACGGAAACAGCATTGCTGAAAGTATGGGACGATGTTCTCAAGGCCGCAGACGAAGGAGAATCTTGTCTCCTGGTTCTGTTGGACCTAAGTGCAGCTTTCGACACTGTAGACCACAATCTGTTACTGACTCGGCTTGCTGAAGTAGCCAGAGTCGCAGAAAGCGATTTATCTTGGTTCTCCTCTTTTTTGGAAAACCGATCGCAAACAGTGAAGTTAGGACCTTTTACGTCTGAAAAACGCACAGTAACATGCGGAGTCCCTCAAGGATCGCCTCTGTCACCAGTGCTGTTTAACATATATCTCCGTCCTCTTTTTGAGATTATCAGCAGCCAAAAACTGCTCTATCACTCATACGCAGACGACACGCAACTTTATTTCCGCATCTGCAACAGGCAGGATCACCACCTCAATCTAGAGACATGTCTCTCTTTGATAGAAGACTGGATGACAAAGAGTTATCTTAAACTCAACGGAGCGAAAACAGAACTTCTTCTGTTCCACGCCAAGCGCAGGAATCAACTTTCAACAGCATGGACCCCCCCGCCTATTTTAGGCAAATTCATCACCCCTAGCGCCAAAGTCAAAAGCCTAGGGGTCATTTTTGACTCCTTTATGACAATGGACGCACAAATATGGTCAGTAGTCAGCGGATCTCACCATCTACTGCGCCTACTACGTAGACTCACTCCGTTCATTCCCAAAGAAGACTTAGCGGTCGTGGTGGGAGCTATTGTAAACTCCAGGTTGGATTATGCAAATGCCCTTTACCTCGGCCTCCCCAAGTACCAAATCGCCCGTCTGCAAGTCGTTCAGAATACGGCCGCCAGACTGGTGACTGGGAAAAAACCCTGGGAATCCATCTCACCTTCACTGAGAGCCCTTCATTGGCTGCCAGTTAAAGACAGAATTGCTTTTAAAGCTCTCTGTCTTACGCATAGATGTGTCCATGGGAATTCCCCCATTTATTTATGCGAAATAATAAAAGCGCATAATCCCAATCGCGTTTTGCGATCCACGAATCAGAACCTGCTCCAGGTTCCGAAAGCCAACTTCAAATCCAAAGGAGAAAGAAGATTCGCGATCCAAGGTCCCAGACTATGGAACGCTTTACCAACCAGCATTCGGTTGGAGGAGAACCACCTAGCATTCAGGAAAAAGGTCAAGACTCTTCTCTTTTGATATCAAAGGAGACTGGAACAACAAGCGCCCAGAGGCGATTCAGTTTGCATGTGCCGCGCTATACAAGTTTTCATTCATTCATTCATTCATTCATTCATTCACAACCTTTCTGTTTTGTGCTACCACTATGCCACCACCTGCTGTTATGTTAGCTTGAGTGGGATTAGATTGTGCCTAAAGTTTATGGCCAGCTTTTTTTTAACATTTTATGAGAACTCTGTGTTGGTAGTTATGTTTTATGTGATATTGAAGTTAGTTGAGCAACATTTTTAATCCTCAGACAACTGTTATTACATGCCAACCTTAAAACTCTTAAATAAGAAAAAATATATGTTTGTCTCTCTAGTTATCTATCAGTAGTCTTTATGCCTCTGCGTCTTCTCACTATCCTAGAAATACCTGCTCCAGCCTCCGCAAGTCACCACACCCTTTCTTCCTCGGGCTACCACTCCCCCTATCAACCTCACCTTCTTGTTATCCTTAAATCTCTCAGCATTTCATTGCTACAAGAAACCTCCCTAATTCCTCCTTCATTCTGTTATTTGTCTAGATTTGTCTCTTGTGAGAATAAACATGACTGGCCTTCTTAGGCACGAGCCTTCTTTCACATTGCATAGTTACATAGTTGCATAGTAGGTGAGGTTGAAAAAAGACACAAGTCCATCAAGTCCAACCTATGTGTGTGATTATATGTCAGTATTACATTGTATATCCTTCTATATTGCAGTCATTCAGGTGCTTATCTAGTAGTTTTTTTAAACTATCCATGCCCCCCCTGCTGAAACCACCGCCTGTGGAAGGGAATTCCACATCCTTGCCGCTCTTACAGTAAACAACCACAAAACCACATTGCAGTACCACAAAAAAGGTCCGTTGCCAATAATCGATGTGTGAAAGAACACACTTTGTTTTCCTGCTTGTAAAGTGTGCATATATGAACCTACATTTTAAAATATGGCTACATATCTCAGGGGAGGTTCAAACTTATGGGGTGCCGGAAACGCTGCCATCTGCGCATGCAAATCGCATTACAAAGTTAACGACACCTCAAACACAAGCTGCAAACACAATGCGTTTGCTTTCACTGGATTGCAACAGATTGCATATTACGAAAAACGACCATGCAATCAGGTTGCAGTGTGGCTCAGAAAAGGTGCGTGTACTTCTTTGTTGTGATGTGGTGAAATTTCAGCCCATTCAAAATGAATGAGCTCAAATTGGACCGCACTAAATTGCATGTGAATTCAACAGGAATGCGGTTTGGTTCCTGTGCGATTCACATGCGGTTCTTAGTGTGAACCAAGGCTAAAACAGACTTTCAAGACTTTCATAGAAACCTTTAAAAATGGAAGTATTCTTTTTCCAATTGTTTTCTTTTAAATCCTTCATTTATTGGCGAGTCACTGACCTGTAAGAAGTAAGTGGGATATTAAATTTGCACATGTGTGGGGAGAGTGACTAAGTAGTGAAGGATAAGGATGATGACCCAGGGTATTGCACCTACAAAAATAAACCAGCAGTGACACCTTTCATTTTGCTTTGCTTGCTGTTGGCCTTTAAGATTTGTTCTGGAAAAACTACCTTTATGGAATCTATTGAATTTTATGAAGGTGTATTTTGTATAAAAGTTTTGAGAGTCAAGATCTGGTAGTAACTGCTACTCAGGGCCGATCCTAGGGTCACAGGCGCCTGGGTGCAGAAATATTTATGGCGCCCCTACAAGGGCGTGGTCACCTTACTAACTCCTCCCCCTTTACAAATGTTTCTAAGGCAACGATTTAAACACAGAGATGCTCCCCTAAGGAGTCATTGTTACCCTGGGATCCTCCCATGATCTCTTAACAATAAACAAAATACAGGAAGAGAAGCATAGTACTCTAATTGGACCTGGAGGGGGGTCTTTCTAATGGACACAGAGAGGGCCTCTGTTAGGGAGTCTGTTTAGAAAGAGCCCCCATACATAATACAGGAGATGGTCAGAGACTTCTAACATGATACAAGAGATGGTCAGAGACTGCAGACATGGTGCAAAAGATCAATGCAGCCTCACCAGTGCCCATCAAATGCAGCCTTATCAGTGCCCATCAAATGCAGCCTTATCAGTGCCCATCAAATGCAGCCTTATCAGTGCCCACCAAATGCAGCCTACCATCGCTCACCAATTACAGCCCACCAGTGCCCACCAAATGCAGCCTTATTAGTGTCCACCAAATGCAGCCTATTAGTGCCCACCAGAGAGAGAGAGAGAGAGAGAGAGGGAGAGAGAGAGAGGTGAGGCTGAAAGAGAGAGAGGTGAGGCTGAAAGAGAGAGAGGTGAGACTGAAAGAGAGAGAGGTGAAACTGAAAGAGAGAGAGAGGTGAGACTGAAAGAGAGAGGGGGTAAGGGTGAGAGAGAGAGGGGCTCAGAGAGAGAGAGAGTCTCAGATAGAAAGAGGGGCTCAGAGATGGGGCTGAGAGAGAAGGGCTAAGAGAGAGGGTAGTGGACATAGGGAGGGGCTCAGAGAGAGGGGTGGGGCTGAGAGAGAGGTGGGGCTGAGAGAGATGAGTGGACAGAGAGAGGGGCTAAGAGAGAGAGAGAGAGAGGGGGCTCAGAGAGGGAGTAGTGGACAGAGAGGGGGCTGAGAGAGAGAGAGAGAGAGAGGGGCTCAAAGAGACGGTAGTGGACAGAGAGGGGCTCAGAGAGGGGGCTGAGAGAGAGAGGCGCTCAGAGAGAGGGTAGTTGACAGAGAGAGGGGCTGAGAGAGAGAGAGGGGCTCAGAGAGGGGGCTGAGAGAGAGAGAGGGGCTGAGAGAGAGAGGGGCTGAGAGAGAGAGGGGCTGAGAGAGAGGGGGGCTGAGAGAGAGGGGGGCTGAGAGAGAGAGAGAGAGGGGCTCAGCGAGAGGGTAGTTGACAGAGAGAGGGGCTGAGAGAGAGAGAGAGGGGCTGAGAGAGGTGGGGCTGAGAGAGAGAGGGGCTCAGAGAGGGGGCTGAGAGAGAGAGAGGGGCTCAGAGAGGGGGCTGAGAGAGAGGGGGGCTCAGAGAGGGGGCTGAGAGACAGATGGGGCTGAGAGAGAGGTGGGGCTGAGAGAGAGGTGGGGCTGAGAGGGGCTCAGAGAGAGGGGCTGAGAGAGAGGGGGGCTGAGAGAGAGGGGCTGAGAGAGAGGGGGGCTGAGAGAGAGAGGGGCTGAGAGAGGGGCTCAGCGAGAGGGTAGTGGACAGAGAGATGGGCTGACAGAGAGGGGGGCTCAGAGAGGTGGGGCTGAGAGAGGGGCTGAGAGAGAGGGTAGTGAACAGAGAGGGGCACTTGTCACCATGCCTTGTTGCCAGATGCAGCATGTCACTTGTCACCATGCCGGTTGCCAGATGCAGCCTGTCACTTGTCACCATATGCAGCCTGTCACTTGTCACCATGCCTGTCGCCAGATACAGCCTGTCACTTGTCACCAATGAGTGTCACCAGATACAGCCTGTCACTTGTCACCAATGAGTGTCACCAGATGCAGCCTGTCACTTGTCACCAATGAGTGTCACCAGATGCAGAGTGTCACTTGTCACCAATGAGTGTCACCAGATGCAGCCTGTCACTTGTCACCAGATACAGCCTGTCACTTGTCACCAATGAGTGTCACCAGATGCAGCCTGTCACTTGTCACCAATGAGTGTCACCAGATGCAACCTGTCACTTGTCACCATGCCTGTCGCCAGATACAGCCTGTCATTTGTCACCAATGAGTGTCACCAGATACAGCCTGTCACTTGTCACCAATGAGTGTCACCAGATGCAGCCTGTCACTTGTCACCAATGAGTGTCACCAGATGCAACCTGTCACTTGTCACCATGCCTGTCGCCAGATACAGCCTGTCATTTGTCACCAATGAGTGTCACCAGATACAGCCTGTCACTTGTCACCAATGAGTGTCACCAGATGCAGCCTGTCACGTGTCACCAGATACAGCCTGTCACTTGTCACCATGCCTGTCACCAGATACAGCCTGTCACTTGTCACCAATGAGTGTCACCAGATGCAGCCTGTCACTTGTCACCAATGAGTGTCACCAGATGCAACCTGTCACTTGTCACCATGCCTGTCGCCAGATACAGCCTGTCATTTGTCACCAATGAGTGTCACCAGATACAGCCTGTCACTTGTCACCAATGAGTGTCATTAGATACAGCCTGTCATTTGTCACCAATGAGTGTCACCAGATACAGCCTGTCACTTGTCACCAATGAGTGTCATTAGATACAGCCTGTCACTTGTCACCAATGAGTGTCATTAGATACAGCCTGTCACTTGTCACCAATGAGTGTCATTAGATACAGCCTGTCACTTGTCACCAATGAATGTCACCAGATGCAGCCTGTCACTCATAGCCTGGCTCTCTCTCCCTCCCCTTCAGGCATGCTGGGGGCAGCAGTTCCCCCCTAGCCCCCCCCCCCCTAGAATTGCAAAGGGCCAGCCAGACAGCTATTGGGACTACATCTCCCAGAATCCTCTTCTCTTTTTTGATTTTTCCCTGGCCAATAGGAGGAAAAGGAGGAAGAAACATAATGGGCTGCTGTTCTGGGAACAGCAGCATGAGGAGGAGAGGGAGGGGGGGACAGCCTGCAGCTTCTCTCTTTACACACACACATACACAGCTGCTCCGATTTCAGGCTGTTCTGCTGCTGCCTACAAAGTATGGAAACGATCTAACCTCTTCTGAATCTGAGGCACCTCGAGGGGAGAGGAGGCAGGCAGCACAGTTTCTGAATCTCGTTCCTCGGGCGCGGCGCTCATCACTCCTAACATTACAGGGAGGAAGTGGGTGGAGCTAGGGAGGAGTAGGAAGTTAAATCCTCCTCTGCAGTGCATTGTGGAGCCGCTCTCTCCTTCTCTCCTGACGTCACTGGTTGCTAGACACAAAGCGGCTCGTGGCTAGCAACCAGTTTGTGCAGGGAAGCAGGGGCCCCTAGTGAGATCCTTGAAGTGGGTCTTCCCACTGCAGCCAGGGTCAGCGGCGCCGGTGATGCAGTGTAAGGATGACACTGCACACTAGATGGAGGGAACCAACGGTGCTCCTGCTCCTCACACTTTGGCGCTTCCCCCCCTCTTGCGCCTGGGTGCAGTGCACCCGTTGCACCCCGCCTGGGATCGGCCCTGCTGCTACTAGTCCCTCCCTCTTCACTGAAAGCTTCATCATGATGTATTTGTTATCTACATAACATTACAAGTATGGTTGCATTTTATTTACAATGAATAGGCACAGAAGGCTATTTTACATTAAAAAAAGATTAACTGTCCCCCTGCTTAGTACTTTAGAATTATGCCAAGATAATTATTTTTTTATAGATTTGGATAGAGTGGGGAAGGAGTCACTGTTTGATGAAGGGGCTGTTATTGTTGTGACTAATAACATTGCTCTAAACCAGGGGTCTCAAAGTACCGGCCCGCGGGCCATATTCGCGCTAAATCCCCGCAATTCGCGGTAAATCCCCGCTCAACAACTTCCGAGCCATGGAACCCCCCCCCTCAACAACTTTGATCTGCGGACCCCCCCTCAACAACTTCGTTGGGAGGTATGTTGCTCATTTGTCCCTCATTCTGAAGTTTAAAAGTTGGGAGGTATGCCTGATGTGCTCTGATTGTGCCCTGATGTACCCCATGTACCCTGATATGCCATGTGCCCCAGGTACCCTGATGTGCTCTAATGTGCCATGTGCCCCATGTACCCTGATGTGCCTCATGTACCCTGATGTGTCCCTGTTGTGCTGGGCTCTGTACATCAGGGTACCCTGTGCCCTGTACCCTGATGTGCCATGTGCCCTGTACTGATGTGCTGTGCCTGATGTACTCTCATGTGCCCTGATATGCCCCCTGTGCCCTGATGTGTGCCATGTACACTGATTTGCTGGGCTTTGTACCCTGATGTGCTGTTTCATGTGCCCTGTACCCTGATGTGCCATGTCCTGTACCCTGGTGTGCCATGTGCCTTGTCCTGATATGTCCTGTACCCTGATGTGGCCTGTTGTGCTGTACCCCTATGTGTTGTACTCTGATGTGCCCTGTACCCTGTTGTGCTCTGATGTGCTGTGCCCTGTACCCTGATGTGCTGTGCCCTGTACCCTGATGTGCTGTGCGCTGTGCCCTCATGTGCGCTGTGCCCTCATGTGCGCTGTGCCCTGTGCCCTGATGTGCTGTGCCATGTGCCCTTATTTGCTGGGCTCTGTGCCTTTATGTGCTGTGCAGTGGTCCGTGTGCAGTGGTCCGTGTGCAGTGGTCCGTGTGCAGTGGTCCGTGTGCAGTGGTCCGTGTGTAGTGGTCAATGTGTAGTGGCCTGTGTGTAGTGGTCCGTGTGCAGTGCAGTGCAGTGGTCAGGGTTAATAATGCGTTTGCTGACACCAATACTAACTAGGGTTTAATAATGTGTCCGCTGACACCAGTGGTGGGGGTTAATAATGTGTCCACTGACACCAGTGGTGGGGGTTAATAATGTGTCCGCTGACACCAGTGGTGGGGGTTAATAATGTGTCTGCTGACACCAGTGCTGGGGGTTAATAATGTGTCCGCTGACACCAGTGGTGGGGGTTAATAATGTGTCCGCTGACACCAGTGGTGGGGGTTAATAATGTGTCCGCTGACACCAGTGCTGGGGGTTAATAATGTGTCCGCTGACACCAGTGCTGGGGGTTAATAATGCGTCCGCTGACACAGAGCTGGGGGTTGATAATGTGTCCGCTGACACCAGTGCTGGGGGTTAATAATGTGTCCGCTGACACCAGTGCTGGGGGTTAATAATGCGTCCGCTGACACAGAGCTGGGGGTTAATAATACATTCGCTGACACCAGTACTGTTTTTGAAGTTTGAAAGTTTGCATGCGGCCCCCCATGGGATATGAAAACTTGTCTTGCGGCCCTCGGGTAATTTGAGTTTGAGACCCCTGCTCTAAACCAAGCTTTTGCCTTTGAAGACTCCTGATGGCGGACCCATCCATTTGGTGTTAACCACATCACTCGTTAAAAATTGGCTATGATACTGTCTATGTGATGTGCATCACATGCTGTGCAAATATGGGACAGGAAAAACAAAATTTTTGGCCTGGACATACACTTTAATGATTATTTAGGTTCTAGTTTTATTATAATATTACTAGCAAAAGTATACAGAAAGAAACAGGGGGTAAAAAAAAAAATATGACACTTAGTACTACCGTGTTTCCCCGAAAATAAGACACCGTCTTATATTTTTTTTCCTCAAGAAATCACACTATGGCTTATTTTCGGGGGGTGTCTTATTTTTATTACAGAAATTTTTCGGATATCCAACTTCTTCTCTTTGCACTCATCTTGTCTGGCTGTACAGAAAGATAGGCCAGCAAAGCTGATGTGGAGCACAGTGGAGCTGGGGTGATCTCTTTGGGCTCAGTACGGTAGCAGCTTTTCCCCCTATCCCCTGGTGTTTGTGTGGGGTGAGGGGTTTGCTGGTCAGTGCTGGGAGAAGCTTTACAGCTTTACAGAGCGTTCTTCTCCTCACTTCAGCTCCTGAGCTCCGCACCAGTACAGTACCGTACGCCTATCACGTGTTGTTTACCGCTCCGCGCCGCTACGCATACGACACGCCCATCACTACGTCTTATTTTCGGAGATTCACCACGCCATCGCTACGTCTTATTTTCGGAGGGGTGTCTTATATTTCGATCTTGTGTCCAAATCCCGCTACGGCTTATTTTCGGAGTACGTCTTATTTTCGGGGAAACACGGTAAGTATTATTAGGAATACGGTGAAGGAAACCCTGCCATTTAACCCAGTATATCACAAACTGTTCATCCACTTCATGGAACAGCGCATGTTCTAATATTTGTCTATCAATCAGTTAGGCCCCGTACACACGAGCAGATATATCTGTTCAAATCTGTCGGACAGACCGATTTGAACAGATCTGTCTGCTGGGATGTATTGGTTTGATCGTGTACACACGATCAAACCAAAATCCCCGCCGGCAGACAGCGCGCCGTTGACGCCGCCACGTCAACGCACCAGGAAGTAAAACACTTCCGCGCATGCGTCAAATCCATTGCGTACTAACCAGCAGACATATCGGTTCGACGGGTTCCCAGCCGACAGATTTCAAAGCATGCTTTGAAATCTGTCGGCTGGCCAAATCCGTCTGTTTGCCCGTACACGCGATTGAATCTGTCTGCTGAAACGGTCTGGCAGACCGTTTCCAGCAGACAGATTTGATCGTGTGTACGCAGCCTAATGCCGCGTACACACGTTCATTTTTTGTGATGAAAAAAAACGACGTTTTCTGTGAAGTAAAAAACGAAGTTTTTGAAACGTCACTTTCAAAGACGATGTTGCATACACACCATCGTTTTTTCACAAAAAGCGAGGTTACGTTCACCACTCTTTTCCATTGAAGCTCGCTTCATAACTAGCTTCTGGGCATGCGCGGGTTGAAAATAGTCGTTTTAAACAACGTTTTTGCTACACACGGTGACTTTTTGTGAAACAAAAAACTACGTTTTGAAAAACGACACAAAAAATTCAAGCATGTTGGAATTTTTTTTGGTTGTTTTTTTTAAGACAAAAAACAACGTTTTGCCCACACACGATCAATTTAAATGACGTTTTAAAAAACAACGTTTTTTTTCATTCGCAAATAAGTCCTTTAAACCATGAAGGAGCCAAAACTTGGTTCAAGCTCAACTTAACTCAGTGTCTCCCTTATGTTTTTAATAAAATTGTGCAAAAGGATATTTGACTCTCTCCCCAGGTCCGCTTTGCAAAAATTTCCATGGCATCCTATTTTTCAGCAGAGAAACCACTGCCACCAAAGGGAACTAAGAAATTTGATAGGGGCGTGTCATGATGCGCTAAATGCACTTTTTGACAATTACCCTCTACCCACTTACCCGCCTTTGTTACTTCCTCACAGCCATCAATGACATTTAAACCTGTGCTGGAGAATTTCAAGACTCAGTCTTAGGCCCCTTTCACACTGAGGCGGGAGGTGTGGTCACGGTATAGCACCGCTATTTCCAGAACAAATCATAAAGGCCAACAGCAACCAAAGCAAAATGAAAGGTGTCGCTGCTGGTTTATTTTTGTAGGTGCAATACCCCGGGTCATCATCCTTATCCTTCACTACTTTGTGGGTGGTATTAACCTTTTTTCAACCGATAGCGGGGGTTAAAAACTGCACCACTAGCGGCCAAATACCGCCGTAATTTCCGACGGTATAGCGCTGCTATTTTTAGCGGCGCTATACCGTCGAAAATTGCGGCGGTATTCGGCCGCTAGTGGTGCGGTTTTAACCCCCGCTATCGGTCGAAAAAAGGGTTAATACCACCCGCAATGCGCCCCATTACAGAGGCGCATTAAAGGCGGTGTAGCCACAGTTTCCCATTGATTTCAATGGGAAGGAGTGGTGGAGGAGCGGTAAACACACCGCTCCTCTCACCACTCTAAAAATGCTGCTAGCAGAACTTTTGGAGCGGTCCTGCTAGCACACCGCTCCAGTGTGAAAGCCCTCTGGCTTTCACACTGGAGAAACAGAATCCGCTGTTTAGGGTCAGTTTGCAGGTGCTATTTTTAGTGCAATAGCGCCTGCAAACCACCCCAGTGTGAAAGGGGTCTTAATGATAGTGTAACTGACGGCCTGGCATTTAGTCTAGGTGCCTCCGCCAAGAGACAGCTTCCTCCACTCTGGAACCAGGAACCAGGTATTATAGCATAGAATTGCACTCAAGAACTAGACGACACTAGCTTAGGTGCAAACTGGAACTGAATTTATTGTAAACTCACACAGAAAATATACAACACAAAATCAGATAAGAGCTTAATCACATTATCCTCAACAATGCAAACTTTAACAGTAATATCATCAGAACGCCTAACAGCACATTTAATTAACAGTTAACATAAACATAAACAGTAAGCTAATCAACAGCTAGCAACTAACAGGTAACAGTGATCTAAATAACAGTAAACTAATTAACAACTAGTCACCTAGTCAAGCCTAGGTGACTCAGGTCAGTGCTCATCCAGACAGTTCGGCACCAGTTCCCAGAAAGAAGACTATCCAAATCTTATTAACCAACTTTCTCTAGATCTGCTGCTGTGGAAGGAGAACAACCACCTCCTCTCCCAGACTGTGGAACTGCCACTGGGAAAGGAGGATGACCACCTTCTCTCCCGGACTGTGAATCTGCTGCTAGGGAGGGAGGATGACCACCTCCCCTACCAAACTATGGATCTGCCTTTGGGGAGTGAGGATGGCTTCTTCCCCTTCCTGGTCCTTGAACTGCTTCTGGGGAGATAAGTGGGCTGCTCCATCTCTCGTACCCTCATCCGGCTGCTGGGATGACATTTCTCTGGCACTGTCTTCCAGGTGAACTGATCGTTGCTGGGGAAGGAAGACAGTTTCCCGCAATCTGGCTGATTGTTAGGGAGGGAGGATGGCTTCGTCCACTCTCAGACTTTGGATCTGGTGCGGAGGGAGGAGAACAGCACCTCCTCTCAGACTGTGGAACTGTAGCTGGGGAAGGAGACCACCTCATATGCCAGACTGTGGATCTGCCGCAAGGGGGGGAAAACAGTTTCCTCCACTCTGGCTGATTGTTGAGGAGGGCAGACAGTTTCCTCTGCTTCCAGACTGTTGATCTGCTGCTGAGGAGGGAGGATGACAAACTTCTCCCGGACTGTGGATCTTCCGCTGGGCAGGGAAAATGGCTTCCACCCCTGCCTGCATTGCAGACTGCTGCTGGGGGATGAGAAAAAAACGCCTTCTCTGCTTTCTCTCCCAGGAGCCTGGTCTGCCGCTGGGGAAAAGGAACTGACACCTTCTCACCCTGGGCCCCCAGACCTGCTGCGGGTGTTGGTCAGAGGTCTTGGGCCCTCTGTCCTGATGCCAAGTCTTCCGCAGGGAAGCAAAATTAAAGTTCGGTGGCCTCACACAAATCTTCTAGGACCACCGATTGTTGTAGGCAAAAGTCGGCATCACTCTGCCTTGATGCCAGCTGTTCTGCTGTAGGCTTACTGTGTTCCACCTCAGCAGAAAAATAACCAGCCTCTGGAATTGCTGCAAATCCAGTACACAGGCTGTAAGCACTTGGGCCCAGTGGCAGCACCGCGGTGGGTTAATCATAATCTATAACAACCATAGGTGCTGGGGCATAGTGTTAAGCTTCATCCAACAGTCTTTTATATGCTTGTTTCAGCTCGTATTTAATGTAACTATAAGTCCAAGTCCCTACTCAATCCAAGCTCATTGGGAAGTTCCAACTTCCAAAATCTCGGATGACCTCCCATTTCCACTCTGCAGTACCGAAATGTGGATCCTCAGGACACACTTGGGTAGCATATCTTTGCAGCACTTGATACCCATCATCCAGCACCATTTCCATCTGGACCAGTCTATCCAGCTCCATCAGCCATTCCTCCCAAGAATGATTTCCTAGGAATTGTATACGTTAGTCCAAATGCAGCCAGTACAGATCTATGGACTAAGGGAGTACCTTTCCATGATAGTCTTACTTCATTTAGAGGGCCTCCATCCAGAGCTACCGGTGGATTGCATTTCTTAATTCCAGTGCGTCCCATATAGGCTCTTTATACTGGACGAATGTCTCTTGCATTCGCTGGCGGAACTCCGCTTCCATTGTGGCTGGCTCCTGGAATTTCTTCGATAACACCCGCCGCTTGGTCCCAGTGGTGGTTAGGACAGCCTGTAGGGAGAAAGCATATCCGACTGCTGCCATCAAATGTGACGGACAACCTGGTACCCAGCCTGGGTGCCTCTGCCATGATACAGCCTCCTCCACTCTGGAACCAGAAACCAGGTATTATAGTATATAAAATTTCACCCAAGAACTACATGACACTAGCTCAGGTGCAAACTAGAACTAACTTTATTGTAAATTGACACAGAATATATACCACACAAAATCAGATAAGCTAAAGGATCAGATAACTTGATCACATTATCCTAAACAATGCAAACTATAAACAGTAATATCATCAGTACATCTAACAGTACATCTACTGATCAGCTAACATTAACATCAACTGTAAGGGCTCAAAATTTCAAGTTCTGAGCTACTAGCCAGGCCTCAAGGGCTATTTGCAACCAGTTGCCCCACCCAACCTCGACCCCGCCCCGCCCCTAATTCCATCCCTAAACATGCCCTCATAAAATGACACTTAAATATTTTATGCAAAATTAAGTTATAAAATAAATATTAACAACAACTTTATCCATGCCCACTAATGCAGCCTGCCTGTATCCACCAATGCATCCTGTGCCCACCATGAATCCTGTGTCCACCATGCAGCCTATACCCACCATGTAGCCAGTGCCCAACATGCAGCCTGTGTCCACCATGCATCCTGTGACCACCATGCAGCCTCTGTCCATCAATGCAGCCTCTGCCCACCATGCAGCCTACCTATGCAGGGGAGGAGAGGAACAGGAAAGCCGCCCAGATGATGGAACACAGCGATAACAGCTTTTATTTCAATTGCTGTGTTCCCCGCCGCTCAACCGTTACATATAGCCCCACCCCCTGGCCAGGTAACTTTGATTGACAGATTGCCCATTCCGGGATAGGATGGTTGATCTGTCTATCAAAGTTCCGGGACCAGGAGGAGGGGCAGTATGTCACAGAGAGCGGCGGGGAACCCAGCAATTGAAATGAAAGCTGGGCTGCTCTCCTTTCTCTTCCCCTCCGCAATCACTGGACTCCCATTCAAGGAATGGGTTGAATGGGAGGAACGACTTCCATTCAACCCATGCTGTCGGCGGTGTTCGCCCTCCCCCTGCTCTCCCTGACAGCCAATAGCTTGGCAGCCCTCAAAATCCTCTCGCAAAATGCGAGCAGGCGAGTGGAATTTTTGAGGGCTGAGCTAGCAACTAACAGCTAACAGTGATCCAATTGACAGTATGCTAATTAACAACTAGTCACCTAGACTAGCCTAGGTGACTCAGGTCAATGCACACCCAGACAGTTCGGCACCAGTTCCCCAGGGAGGAGACCCAAGGCTATCCAAATCTCATTAACCAACTTTCACTTGTGTATTTTGTCCACGTGTATCGCTACCCCCGGAGGAGCCACTAGGAAATGATGGGATGGCATGTTACCTCATGGCTCTGGTGAATTGTCTTGGGTATAACAGCAGTAAAGGAATGTCCGCAAGGAGAATGACTCTTTTATATGTGCTTTTTATTAAGCCGGGTAAAAACGGTTAACAGGTGATGGAAAGGGATAGACAAAAGTTTGAAGGGGAACAGCAGATTCAGGCTTTCAAAATGGAAACAGTCCTGCTTCCGACAACACTTAGATTTTTTTTCGCCACTCCAGCCTGAGTGGGTATAGTGTACCTGGACAGGCCTCTCTCACCGACCTGGCATCCAGAGTATCATTCGGAATTTAGAAAGATGTCTATCTCACAGACTTTTCTGAATGAACGTCAGAGAAGCGCCTCTGCCACAGGCCTTCTCTGATTGCAGGTACGGAGAAGCCCCTCCTAAAGCTTTGCCTGAGTCTTCCCGTTAACGTCGCCCGGGCACTGACTGAAAGTCAATCCTTCAGTGTCCAGTACCCTCGATCCCCGGTGGTTCATCAAAATCCTATTGGACCTCCAGCCTCTCATTGGCGCTCCTCAGACGGACTCCCCACCGAACAGCCACACTTGCTTGGGATCTTCAAAAGTCAGAACTCAGTAGACCACTGAGTCCCTGTCCTGTTTGGATGTCCCAGGCCCACATGGCCCAGGAACCAGGAACACCGCGTAGCACACACGCCCTGGCCAGGTAGGCCATAACGCTAGGGGAGCGGTGATGTGGTCACCCTAAAGGTGGACGCCACACGCCAAAAAAAAAACACCTAAAAATGGCGTCTGTCCCATAAGTATCCTCTCCCAAGCATGCCCTGCGAGGCCAAAGCCTCCTGATTGGCTGCTGGGAAAAACACCCAAATCCAGACTCCACTGCTGCCACCTACCGTCCTGGGGTGGAATAACACCCCAGGCACGATAGAACAAGCCCACAGCACAGCCAGGCTGAAAAAGAGACCCTATTAAACAACTACAAATCGAGATCAGAGTCACTTACCTGTACCTAAAAGTACACAGGCGCTACACACACAAGTCTTCAAAAGACAAAACTTATACAATGTTCCAGCAGTCTGAAAAAGTGGAATAAGTTTATCTTCATAGATTTCTTTGTTTATAAATATTTCTGTCTGAAGCAGAGGAGCTTTTACAACCTAGTCTGCAGTAGGGCCACCATATTTCCTCTAAAAAGTAACCTGTACAAAATCAATATTACACTTTTCCATCCACTCCAGAAGGGAATAATTATTGAGAATTAATCCAAGCCTTGCTCTCAGCGTTCATCACGTTTTTGGCCATCATTAGAGAATCATCTGCTCTCTCCATTAGGGTGACCATCTGTCCTGGATTGCCCGGGACAGTCCCGCATTTTGCATGTCTGTCCTGGGCACATTCATTCCAGGACAATACAGTGTCCCGGAATGAAACTGACACAGCCACCCCCAGGCCAATCTGATGCCCCCAAAAAAGGTTGCCACATCAACACTTTACTCACTGACAGTACTTGTCCTGGTGGGGAATGCCTGGAGGAGCACAATCCTGCCCCCTGATTGTGATTGGAGAAATCATAAATCCCGCCTCTTGTGGCCAATCCCTGTGTTGTGATTCATTACAGCACAAGCTGAATTTTGGGAAGGGGGGGTGTCCCTGAATGGTAGTTTGGAAATGTGGTCACCCTACTCTCCATGGGATCAGATGCTGACCTAAGCTCCCATGAGCTGATTGGGAAAAGCAGACACAATCCCTGGTCTCCTCCATTAGCCCCGGTTTCAGTGGGTAAAAGTCTAGCCCCTATTCCCCTCCAAAAGCTCCTGTTCCTGTTGGGTTTGTCACAGGTAGCTATTAGAAGATAATGACTGTGTTTCTTAACACTTTATTTCACAAGAACTAGCATGATCCCAAATAATAGCTACATATATTGTAATGCACAGAAGAAAAACAGTTGCATTGTTAAGATTCAATCCAGGACAGCTAAACGGACCTAAATATGCCACTCTAACTAGTACTCACACAGGGTGGAGTTAGGTAACTGATACTAGTTATCCGCAAACAATAACAGGAGCTAATAACTGTTCCCAGTTTCATGTTCATACAGGAGCAGTCAAATGAAACCAGTTATTCTCTTAATTATCACCACCCTGTAATTATAACAGGTCTACCCATTATATTTTGAAATACACCCTGCACACCTCAATAAATTTCACATAGAATTTGTGTGCTCTGTTGCTTAAACACCTTAAAGTGACAGGAATATATGTGTCCATGTGTTAGGTAAAAGTGATCTGTGTTATTATATTAGCATATTATAAAGGGGTGAGACATGTCCACTGCTACATATGTTCATTTGTAATATCAAGATATAAGAGTTGTCTGTATGAGCAACCTGGATCAAGCATGCAAATCATGGTTGTTTTGGTCCTGGTACTTAAGACCAGCGATAGCCAGCAATTGCAGTCCCCATATTCCTCTCCATAAAAATATACTTAGACATTAACAAACAACACACTTATTAGAATAAAGTGGAACTAGACTAAAGCGGAATAAAACTCCCAAAATTACAATAGTTTCTATAGCGGCTGGTTGCTACAAGCAGGGCCGGACTTACCATTGGGCTTGACTGGGCTCAAGCCCATGGGTCCCAGCCAATAGGGGGCCCCTGGAGGAGGAAGCAGAAAGAGCCATGCAGCACGGGAGGAGGAAACAGGAAGAGCCATGCAGTTGTAGATGAAGAGGTAAGAAGTCCGTCCAGTGGAAGCACACCCCCCAGCTCAACAACTATGATTGCCACCCCCCAAGCAGCTACTGTGATCGTGCTGTGGCCCCCCTCTCACTAAACAACTATGATCGCCTCCCCCCAAAAAACATCAATCCAAACCCCCGCTCAACTATGATTGGTTGTCGGTCAGCGGAATCCCCCCGCTCAACAAAATAGATCGCCCCCCCATGCTCAACAACTTTGATCCCCCCCGCTTCTCGGCTCCAGGGGGCCCCTTCAATCAACACTCAAGCCCAGGGGCCCCCACCACCCTAAGTCCTGCCCTGGCTACAAGTTACTAACATCCACCCATATTCACTCCGCTGCCAGACTTTCATACATCCCTACATCCCTCTCCAGTAGACAATGAACAGTCATTTGCGTTATTTTGTTTTATTTGGAGGATATAACTAGCTTGGGGAAAGGGTATGGGATGCCCATAGAACAGATTACAGTTGCCATGTGCTATAAACTGGAAATTGTCATTGTGACTTTGCTGATTAAACTTGAAGAATTGTTATAGTAGTTGTGCTTTGCATATTCTTGAACAGAGCACTTAGAAAACTGATAGACTTTACACTTCTCCTCTGCACAAACTCCTGCAGACTGTTTTTTATAATGGTGTGAGTGAGCATGTAAGGATACAGACACCACATCCCAGTTAAATTTACATAAACAGAGAAGGGCGACAGGAACATCACTACCTCTAGACAAAAATCCCTCTACAACTCCAATACCCGTGGTATGGGGAATGGAGTTGTAGCGGGCCTCCACATCCAGCGCAACAAGCCAGGCTCCCTCTGGGACTGAGAGACCATCCAATGGGATCCCAAACTCTCTACGTAACAAATATGACCCTTGCAGCCTCGGTAGTCTGCATTTCCATCCATAGGGTTGGCTGAACGCCGATCTCCACGCCTCCCTTCTTCAAAAGCGTCCGCCATGTGGCGATGATGTCAGACGCCACTGCGTCAGGGATGAGTTAAAACCGGCGTTGCAACCGGGCGTGTGCCCAGCCGTGCCATTCTGCTGGCGTATATCGGTGTTAGGAGGTCCTTAAGTGGTTAAAAGTATATATATATATATATATATATATATATATATATATATATATATATATATATATATATATATATATACGTATGTTTATCTCTAAAGCATCCACATGAGCACTCATATTCTCTTTTTACTTCTAGTACATAAAAAACGCCATATAATTATCTCCTGAAGAAGCGCCATCCGGAGCAAAACATGTCGAGAGAAATGGCCCTATATGTACCTGTTTAGAATTAAGTAGGCTCCCTGAATATGTATTGTCTCGTGTTTATATTGAAATCTCTGTAATAAAATTCCCTTTATGTTTTTTTATATTTTTGTAATGATCGTTTATTTGGTCGTTTATTTGGTCATCTACACTTGACACTGTTAAAATCCCGAGGCCTGTGACCTCCTGCCCTTCTCTGTTTATCCTGCAGACTCTTACTCCTCTTCTGCACAAACTCCTGCAGACTCTTACTCCCAGGACTCTTCTCCTACACAAACTTCCCTGTGACAGTGTTATGCCGCGTACACACAACCGTTGTTCATGACGAGAAACATGCCATTTTTTAAATTTGTCATTAACCACTTTAGCCCCGGACCATATTGCTGTCCAAAGACCAGAGCACTTTTTGTGATTCGGCACTGCGTCGCTTTAACTGACAATTGCGCGGTCGTGCGACGTGGCTCCCAAACAAAATTGGCGTCCTTTTTTTCCCACAAATAGAGCTTTCTTTTGGTGGTATTTGATCATCTCTGCGGTTTTTATTTTTTGCGCTATAAACAAAAATAGAGCGACTATTTTGAAAAAAATGCAATATTTTTTACATTTTGCTATAATAAATATCCCCAAAAAAGATATAAAAAAACATTTTTTTCCCTCAGTTTAGGCCGATACGTATTCTTCTACATATTTTTCGTTAAAAAAAATCGCAATTAGCGTTTATTGATTGGTTTGCGCAAAATTTATAGCGTTTACAAAAAAGGGGGTAGTTTTATGGCATTTTTATTAATTTTTTTTTTTTTACTAGTAATGGCGGCGATCAGCGTTTTTTTTCGGTACTGCGATATTATGGCGGACACATCGGACACTTTTGACACATTTTTGGGACCATTGGCATTTTTATAGCGAAAAATGCATTGGATTACTATAAAAATGCCATTGGCAGTGAAGGGGTTAACACTAGGGGGCGGGGAAGGGGTTAAGTGTGTTCCTATTTGTGTTCTTACTGTGTGGGGGGGATGAACTCACTAGGGGGAATCATTGATCTTCCGTTCATACATTGTATGAACGGAAGATCAGCGGTTCCCCCGCTGACAGGAACGAGTGCTGTGTGTTTACACGCACAGCTCTCGTTCCCCACCCTGTAACGAACGAGCGCGCGCGCCTGGCGGCGATCGCGCCCGCCGGGCACGCGCGCGGGACTCGGGGGCGAGCGGGGGGCGCGCGCGCGGGCCGCCGGTGGCGCGCGCGCGCCCCCTAGTGGCCGCGAAAGTCCCGACGTAGGATGACGGGCTCTCGCGCAGGAGAGCCGACCTGCCGCCGTATAACTGCGGCTGCTGGTCGGCTAGTGGTTAAAAACGATCGTGTGTAGGCTCCAGAGCATTTTTCCCGACGTAAAAAATGGGCATTAAAAATTTCGAACATGCTGAAATTTTTCTCGTAGTTTTTCATGTCGTGAAAAACGGTCGTGTGTAGGCTTTAACAGGAAAAAAACGTGCATGCTCAGAAGCAAGTTATGAGATGGGAGCACTCTGTTTTTAATGGAGATAGCACAATCGTCACACTGTAACAGACTGAAAAACACTAATGCCGCGTACACCCGGTCGTTTTTTGTGATGAAATAAAACAACGTTTTAAAATGATCGTGTGTGGGCAAAACATTGTTTTATGTCTTCTGAAAAACTACCAAAAAAAATTCGAACATGCTTCAATTTTTTATGTCGTTTTTCAGAATGTCGTCTTTTGTTTCACAAAAAATGATCGTGTGTGGGCAAAATGACGTTTCAAACGAAGTTTTTAAACCCGCGCATGCTCAGAAGCAAGTTATGAGACGAGAGCTTCATTGGAACAGAGTGCCGTCGAACGTGGTGTACGTAACCGCGCTTTGCAAGAGCATTTTCAGAAAACGATGGTGCGTAGGCAACGTTGTTTTTTAAAATGAAGTTTGAAAAACGTTGTTTTGTTTTGTGAGATAAAACAACGTTTTTTTACATCACAAAAAGTGACCGTGTGTACGCGGCATAAGACTGAAAAGCGTGAATCGTCTCTCACTAAACTTTTACTTACAAGAAATCAGCAAAAGCAGTCCAAAGGGTGGCGCCATCTGAATGGAACTTCCCTTTTATAGTGCCGCCGTATATGTTGTACGTCACCGCGCTTTGCTCGAGCATTTTTTTTTTTAACGGTCGTGTGTATGCAAGGCAGGCTTGACCAGAATCACGTTGGGAAAAACTTTGTTTTTTCCATGACATTAAAAACGGTCATGTCTATGCAGCATTAGTCTTGAACTGTACTAGACATCATTTTGAACTGTACTAGACATCACTCTGAATCAACCCTAGTTATTGCTGAACTGTGATAGGCCAGGGGCCTGCAGTAATCCTACTTGGCGGCCTAGTTACTTTAGCAGAAATACATGCTTGGTGTTGTACTGATCCCAGCCAGTCCAACATGCAAATCCTGACTCCTCCGACTGATACAAAACCCCACAGTCTTGCACCCAGCTCCCCTGGCATGCCTCCTCCAGATATCCACTGTGCCTCATTCACCGATCTCCTCCTGCACTGAGTCCTTGATGAAGAATTTACCTGGACATGCGTACTGACTGCTTCTCCAACTGCTGTTCCAGCACACAACTCTCCATGACCGTGTAAGGATTAGGCTCCCTCCCAGCTCCAGAGCTCCTCCACTAAGGCCGGCCCCCCCCCCCCCCCAGATGGGGATGGGGCCTCCTGCTGCAGTTTAACACTCCATTCTTCCCTTTACCCAGCAAACAACAACCCCCCAGCAGGCTGACTGTGAGTATAAGTAGGAGGCCTGTCCCCTGCCAATCCTATTTGGGGATAGGTCAGGGTTCCATGCCACTCCAACTCTCAGCCCTGCCCCTATTCCAGAACATTCTTACTGAAAGCAGGGGAGGTACCGAAGAGCTTAAGCATATGTTGTCACACCCACTGACTCTCCCAGCACAGAGACCTCCCACAGAATCCCTGACACTCTTGGTCTCATATACACTACTGGGACAATATACCAATTTAAGGGGCATCTGTCTACTAGACCTAGTCCCCAAAAATCATTGTTTGGTGACCTTGTATTTCCCCCGATCCTGGAAGCCTCTCGCTTTCTATTATGGGCCAAGACTTCTAGAGTGTTTTTCTCTCATACTTTGCCTCAGGGATCATTACCTCCTCTTTCCAGCCTCCTGCCACACTGTCATAATCCTTCAACTGCTTGGCTTGAATACTCACAGCTCCATCATTATTTTCAAACTATACAAACAGGAGAGGCCATTTTCCGTCTTTAAATTGACTTTGAAATTTTTACTTCTCCAATCTGAAAGACCTGTTCAAGCCCTATCCTAAGTGTACAAACGTCTCCAGAATGAGATACATCCTTCAAACCCACACTTTTTCTCTAAGTGGCAAAAGGACCTTGCTTTTACTGAGGATGACATTGTCTGGGATAAGATACTAGTGTTAACTTACAACGTTTCCATATCTACTAGAGCTCAGGAGCGTAATCATACAATTTTATTCAGATGGTATTGATGCCCTTCGTTCCTGCATAATATTGATGTCTCTATACTAAACGTCTCCTGGAGGTGCATGAATGCCCCAGGTACTGTACTATGCTACATATACAGTATGGGGGATCTGCCCAGTAATTACCCTATTCTGGGACAAAAATCATCAACTGTATCATAAATTGGCCAGAGATTGTATGATCCTCTGATTATGCTGTTATCCACGATGCCTAGGTCCTATAAGCAGAATAATAAAGGCTTAATTTGCCACTTTTTAACTGTAGCCCATACTGTTATATCCAGAAACTGGTGTAAACTGGGCAACCCCCTCCTATTGACTGGGCCCCTAAGTCCAGGGAAAATTACAAATTGGACACTTACAGTATTAGGTGGACTGTGTGGAATTAAATATTCCTCAGAATTTGCCATGTATTTCTCTTAAGAACCCTTCTCTGTTCTATTACCCAACTGTTTAAATCCTAAGTGATCAGTGAATGCTCTAGGGCAGTGATGGCGAACCTTGGCACCCCAGATGTTTTGGAACTACATTTCCTATGATGCTCACCTACACTGCAGAGTGCATGAGCATCATGGGAAATGTAGTTCCAAAACATCTGGGGTGCCAAGGTTCGCCATCACTGTTCTAGGGGTTACGTCAGGCTTTGGGTTTGGCACATTCCTTTATCCCCCCCTTTTTTTTCTTCTTCACTTTTCTTCTTTTTTCTTTCTCTCCTTCTCCCTCTCTTCTCTTACTTTGTTTCTCTTCTTTTTTTCATATTTATTGTTTGCTTGCTTATCATTGTCTGGTCGCATGAGGATGTAATTGGCCTCATATTGCAGTTGCAGCCAATTTCTTCCCCATAACCTCTTTTGGAGGCCATTCAATTATCTTAGGTTTGGTTTTTCATTATTCTCCCTTACGAGTTAAAGTCTATTAACCCCTGATGTTCAGGATATGTCTTCACTCACCTGTTTGTATTACTATGTTTACATTTTTCCTTGATTTGGATTCATAATGTTGACTAGATCGGTCATTACATACCTCATGTAATCCATCTTTTAAATGGACACATTCTATTTTGTACTGTTTGTATACACAGTAACTCGTAAAAAGAAAAAAATTAAACATATACAGCTAGATTCACGTACCTCGGCGCATCTTCTTTACGCTATGCCGGCGCAACGTTGAGAGGCAAGCATGGTATTCACAAAGAAAATGCGCTCAACGTTGCGCCGGCGTAGTGTATAGTTGTCGGCGTAAGCCGACGTAAGTCAAAGTACGTGGACGTGGGCTGGAAATGGGTGTGATATATTAAAATGAAGAGTGACCCCATGCAAATGATAGGCTGAGCTTCAAAAAACTAACTGCACATGCGTCGTTTCTTGGACGCATCCCAGTGCGCATGCTCACAGTCAGGTCGAAAAAACTGCCTAAGATACGGCGAAACACTGCCTATGACGTGAACGTAACCTACGCCCAGCCCTATTCACGTACTACGTAAACGGCGTACACAACGTAAAATTCGACGGCGTCCATTCCCTGGTGCAGTTGCTTCCAACAGTTCAGCAGTTATTCGTTCAGATAATGTGGGACTCTGCACCAGAGAATATTGAGGTTGACAGGGTCCATTGTATCCCAACATATGTCATTCAAAATACAGACAGACATTATATGCAAATTACATACATTTACAGTTAAAGAATTCATTATGAAAATAGCTTGCAGTAAATCCGATATAGTTTTTGATGGAACATATATATCTCTGTACCCAGACTTGTCATACTGGACTTTAATGCAGCGATGGACTGGCCGACCAGTGTTGGAAGCCCTACGTGCTGTTAAGGTTAAATACCTTTGGGGGTTCCCATTCAGTCTGACGGCCTCTCGAAACGGCAAGACAGCAATCCTCCGCACTAAAGATGACTTGCAGTCGTTTGTAGAAATACTGGGCCAGATTCAGGTACAATTGCCCTGGCACAGAGTATCAGAGATACACTACGCCGCCGTATTTTACCTGGCTCTAAGACGAATTCAGGTAGATTTCGGCCCGTAAGTTACGGCGGCGTAGTGTATTTCTCACGGCGGAATCGAAATATGCGATTAGGGGGCGTGAAGCATTTAAATTAGGCGCGTCCCCGCGGCGATCGAACTGTGCATGCTCCGTTCAGATATTTCCCGCCGTGCATTGCGCGAAATGACGTTGTTACGTCATATTTTTTTCTGAGTAGCGTCGTTTACGTCCATTCCTATTCCCGGACGACTTGCGCAAAAACAAAAACAAAAATTAGAAATTCGTCGCGGGAACGACGGCCATACTTAACATGGGCTGTCTAACTATAGACCAGATTTTTGCTTCCCTAAATTTACGCAGCAAAAAGATGACTACAGATGCCGTAAGAGAATGCGACGGACAATCGTAACTTCGTGGATCGCTGGAAAAAGCTAATTTGCATACCCCGACGCTGAAAACGACGCGAACTCCACCCAGCGGGCGGAAAAAGATTGCAGCGTAGATCCGACGGCGTATGAAGACGTAAGCCTGTCGGATCAAAGCCCATGGTTTGAGGATTCAAACTAATGATACGAAGCGGGTAATTTGAAAGTACTCCGGTCTAAAAGGAGATACACCGGAGTAAGGGCTCTGTGAATCTGGCCCACTAGATTTATCCCCAAATGAATTTCTGGATTGGAGAAGGAATCATTTTGGCACCCGATCAATGGTCATAAGTGCCCATCAAAACTCATGTAGAAATCATCTGAACAGGCATAGAAAGACATGATGGACAAGACAGGGCCTACTTTGCGGGGGGATTGAAGTGGAGGAGTGAGGGTTACAAAAGGGAGGGTAAAAAAAAATCTGTTTTCCTCCTTTTTTTTGGGAGGTAGTTTTAGTATTTTTGGTATTTACGTAAAAGAAAACCTTTGGCTCCCGACCGGTGCGCACTCATGGGTATCATCCAGGCTTGGGCCCAGCAACGTGATCCTGTCTTGGCTTCTGCAAATTCCTTTTTTGTCACCATGGATCAACTGTATGCTGACCCCCTCCATCACAAGACGGCTAAAACTACTCTGAGCCACCTGCAACAGGGCTCCAGGGCCGTTGAGGATTATGTATCGGGCTTTTGCTTGTGGAGCGATGATTCCAAATGGGATAACTCAGCCTTACGTTTCCATTTTCGTCTCGGCTTGTCGGAAGCTATCAAGGATGAACTTGCCACCTCCCTGAATGACCTAACTCATCTCTGTATACAGATTGATTGCCGCCTGCAGGAAAGACAGTCCGAAAAAGCCAGGAATCTCCATCTGTTGACCGTTGAGTCTGAGATGCCAGTTTCATGAGACCTCCTCTAACCCAACAGGAATGATCTCATCATTACCATAATAATCTCTGTCTTTACTGTGGCGATGAAGGAAATTTTCTCCGGTCTTGTCCCTGAAGACACCGTAGAAGACCCTCTCCTCCACTTCATCCTGTTGCTTGTCTAAGCCCTGGCCAGAACCACACCTTGTTGCTAATATCTCTCCAGTTTATGGGGAGGATCCTCACAGTTTTTGCCATTGTGGACTCTGGGGCCTGTAGCTGTTTTGTGGACTCCTCTTTCACAGCCATGCATGAACTGCAGGTATTAAATCAGCAGGTATTTGTGACGTCATCACGTGGGGGAGATTCCCTATCGCTTGCCGGCCGGCTCTTATATGCTTGTTTTTATGCTTTTTATTGTAAGTATATTTTATACTTTTTGAATAAAATTTTCCAAACGGAATTATGCTATGGAGCTCTTTCTGTTTTAACCCCTGTGGATGAGTATTGGAAACGCCCAAGTGTATCCCGGTGGATGAATATCACAGTGTCCCTTCCTGTCAGCTCTGGGAAACCATACAGTAATCACTGACTTCCGGATACAAAGGCCGTGGCTGGGCTATAGCCAACTGCTCTGCTTGAGCTTACTTCTGGTAAGCAGCCATTCCTATCTTGGTGAAGGGATCACTTGCATACGTATTGGTGTGTCACTGTGGTGGTGTGTTGCTACGGAGGTTTCCTTATATTTACATACAGCTTCAATACTAATGGAAGTGCTTTTGAAATTCAGATTGGACTCATGCTGTGTTGATTCTTTATAAAAACTGTACACACGGTTTTTTCTTTCATTTATCAGTTTTTATGTGGCGCAGTTTTGCTTTTGTTTTCTGATTCTTTTTGTGATATCCCACGACAACTGCAGCCTAACGTGTTTTTCTCTTTATTGAATGTTATATTTTCATTATCTTCATTGATTCTATTTACCATTAACTAGCGCAGTTTTTTTGTTTTATATTTTATAGGTATTAAATCAGGACCTGTCACTTTTGAGACGACACCCATCTCCTGCTTTACAGCTTCTGAGCATCAGAAACGCCTTCATTTAGATATCATCACGTCCCCTCTAATACCCCCTCCCCTTCTTTTTGAGTTTCAGTACATGGATGTCAACTGTCACATATGGTTTTTATAATGTATTGTGGCCGCTTGTGTTCTCCAGCGGGGCATGGCTAAACCCTTCCACCCTCTTGGGGGTGGTGCCGGGCCCTTGGTTACTTCCCGGCTGGGGGAGGGGGGACAGTCCCTGTCCCCCTTCCCATTGCTCGTGGGGTGCTGGAGCTAATCTCCGGACGCCCCATTGAGCTTCTCCCAGCTGGTGGTGTTCCTTGGATCCTCCCCGTTCCAGCCGCGGCGCAACGCGCAAGCGCACACTCCTGGGCGTGCGCGCAGCGTTTTGACGCCGCGCTGCTGTGTCGGGGATGACGACTTTGTCGGGGCTGGTTAGCTCTCCGGGAACGCCGAGAAAGCCACACGTGGGCTGCCATTTCGGCGGCCATAAGCCTCCCCATGGCTCAATGGAGGGAGGCAGTCCACCTGCATGTGATCATTTGATCACCACACACACAAAGGGGCATATATAAGGAGTAGCTCATCAGGGAACCATCACAAGGTTCCATGTAGGCCAGATTGGATGCTAATGCATCTCTGTCCCTATTTTCTGGCATTGTGTCCTCTCCTAGAATGCATAACTGCAGTCTGGGTTCCATAACTATATTTTATCCAACCTCAACCCTTGATTTTATCAGGTAAATATCTCACTTATTCATGCATTTTAAGATCCTTTCACTCTTCACCATACTCACTCACACCATCCCCCATTTCATTGGGGGACTAATCATCCACCCTCCTATTTTTTATTTCACTCTCACCATATTTTTTCTCACTTCAACTTTCACTCTTATTTCACACACTTATTTCACCATTGGTTTGTCCTATTCTGGCAATTACCCACCTTATCAGTTTACACTCACTATCTCATTCACTTGTATTCACTGATTCTCATTACAGCAATTTTTCACCTAATTTATACTCCCAATTATTTTACTCGTATTGGACCCCTAAGTATGCCTTTACTCTCCCTATATATGTTGGCAATTGGCATTTGCCCTTAGCCCTTGTACCATTATATTACCTTAATATATGTACCCATACAATTAATTGGCTGTATTTCAGCAATTAACTTTTTAACCAACCTACCCGAAATAATTTTTTCTACTAATCATGGGCTTTATGGGTGTTCCTCTGCAGGTGGCTGCCCCTCCGCTGCTCCTGTGGGTGCTCTTTGTATGGCTCCTTGCAGGTTCCCTGGGGTGGGCCCCTCCGCTACTTTGGGTGGGCGGGGGCAGTCCAGGCCCCTCCGAACCTCACAGCGGCTTTTTATGTTATCCATTTCCTGATTCAGTGGTAACTATATCATTATGGCATTCTATTGTTTTATATGCTGTCATGTACTTACTTTGAACTTATACCATAATATTATTATTTTCTAGAAACATTTTTGCCCCCTGAAGAGACCGGATTGGTCGAAACGCGTCGGGACTCAACGATACAAAACTGTATATGTATTATCTATGCATACTGTATACAGGAATGTTGACCTTAATTCATTTATACAAATGTTCCAACTTGTTCTAACTCATGTGGGTATCGGGGATTTTGGCAATAAATACTGTTTTATATAACCTATACAATACTTCTACATTTTTTTATATTGCTGCCTAAAAGCCCATTTGGGGAACCCTTCTCTCTCTCTTTTTTGCAATTTCGGGGCGAGCAGCTTAATTACGTTCTCAATATGTGTCCTTTCTCTTTCGCATCACGTCCCCTCTATTCCCTGTTATCCTTGGGCAACCCTGACTGAAGGCGCATAATCCCCTCAACTGGTCCTCTGGGGATTTCATCATCCGATTACTGCAAGAAATATTGTCTTCTTTCTACACCCAGCCCTAGAGAACCATTCCTCTGCATCAGTGTGGACCCTGAGACTAAACTTGTGCCCATTGCCTATCATAAATATATAGATGTTTTCAATAAAAAATGCTGACACTCTTCGCCCTCACAGACCATATGATTGTCCTATTGAACTTTTACCTACCGCTGAAATCCCCTTTGGCAGAATCTACCCCCTCTCTGAACTTGAACTTGAGGAGTTACGGAAGTACATTGATGAGAACCTTGACAAGGGATTTATCCGGCCTTCTTCTTCCCCTGCCAGAGCGGGGATATTTTTTGTTGAGAAAAAAGATCACACACTCCAGCCTTGTATTGACTATAAATAAAGTAACCATTAAAGGGGTAGTTCCCCCAAAAACCTTTTTTTTAACATTGATTGAGGCTCGTTTTGTCAAGGGGAATCGGGTGTTTTTTTTTTTTTAATCGAAGCAGTACTTACCATTTTAGAGATGCATCGTCTCCGTCGCTTCCGGGTATGGTCTTCTGGTCTGGGCATTCCTATTTGATTGACAGGCTTCCGATGGTCGCATACATCGCGTCACGAGTAGCCGAAAGAAGCCGAGCGCCAGTGCGGCTCTATACTGCGCCTGCGCACCGTCGTTCGGCTACTTTCGGAAAATCGTGACGCGATGTATCCGACCTCGGAAGCCTGTCAATCAAATAGGAACGCCCAGACCCGAAGACCATACCCGGAAGCGACGGAGACGATGCATCTCTAAAACGGTAAGTACTGCTTCGATTCTAAAAAAAACACCCGATTCCCCTTGACAAAACGAGCCTCAATCAATGTTAAAAAAAAGGTTTTTGGGGGAACTACCCCTTTAAGAATCGGTAACCCCTTACCTCTCATCCCTAAGCTGTTCCAGAGACTGCGAGAAGAATGTGTTTTTTCCAAATTGGATTTAAGAGGAGCATATAATCTGATCCGAATTACAGAAGGGGATGAGTGGAAGACAGCCTTTAGGTCTCGTTTTGAGCACTTTGAGTATTTGGTGATGCCCTTTGGACTAACGCACCAGCCACCTTCCAGCATTTTGTGAACGATGTGTTTCGGGACTTTCTTGATGTATTTACCATAGTCTATTTAGGCGACATACTGATTTTTTTTACGTCCCTAGAGTCACATCGGGTCCATGTAAAGAGGGTCTTAGACAGACTAAGGAAACACCATCTCTATGCCAAAGCGGAAAAGTGTGAATTCAAAAAGTTTACCATCCTGTTCTTGGGTCTCATTATCTCCGCAGATGGGATTGCCATGGACCCAGAGAAGGTTGTCGCAGTACTTAATTGGCTGGCCCCTACTAATAAAATATCTGTGCAGCAGTTTGTGGGGTTCTCCAACTTTTACAGGAAATCCATTAAGAACTTTTTAGGTATCATGCAATTAACAAGATTGCGTACAACCTTCACATGGACTTTTGAATCTCAAGCTGCATTTGAAAGATTGAAGGGGCTTTTTACATTTACACCCATTCTGAAACATCCAGACCCTACCTTGTCCTATGTTCTCGAAGTTGACACCTCTGAAATTGCCATGGGAGCCATACTGTCTCAACGACAGGGGACAAAATCCCTACTTCACCCTGTTGCCTTCTTTTCCAGAAAACTCAGTGCCCCAGAAAATAACTATGACATAGGTGATCATGTGTTGCTTGGTATCAAGTCTGCTTTGGAAGAATGGCGCTATCTTCTTGAAGGGGCAGCACATCCTATTCTTGTATTTACCGATCACAAGAATTTAAAATTTTTAAGAACTGCCAAAAGATTAAGACCCCGCCAGTCCAGACATTACTTATTGGCCTGGATCTAAGAACAGGAAGCCTGATGCTCTTTAACGTATGTTCCAAGACACTGAGATTCCTCCTGAACCTGATACCATTTTACCCACTAAAAAAAATATTTTGTTACAGACTGGTCTCATTTCCCAAATCAAGTCAGCAGTTCAGGATCACCCGCTATCTCCACCTTCAGTTAAAAGAGGGTCTCTATTTTCACTGGGAGCAGATCTTTGTTCCTGAGCATTTACAGGCAGCAGTTATTTACATGTGCCAAGACCAGGGCTTTTTTTCTGGGGGAATTTGGGGGAACTCAGTTCCACCACCTTTGGCTCAGACCCTTTGGTGCCCGCTCACCACAATCACTTGTGAACACAGAAGTCTGGTTTCTGTGTTTACAAGTGACTGCTTTGTAACCCCCTGAACTCTGCTCACTGTATGTAATGCAATTCCGGTATTTAATGCCCCTTCTTCTGTTTGTGAAATCTGAACGGGTCGTGGTTGAGTTCCTGCACCTATTTTCTGAGAAAAAAAGCTCTGGCCAAGACCATCCCTTGGCAGGACATTTCAGAGCTCAACAAAAATTCAGATCTGGTCCTTCGCTCTTTCTGGTGGCCAGACTTGGTACAAGATTGCAGGGACTATATCAAATCCTACACAACATGTCTATGGAATAAATCATATAGAGCCAAGTTGGATGTGCCTCCTCCTCCTCTGTCCTATCAGGCACCCATAGAGAGTCAGTGACCTCATCATCCCCTCCCTCCTCGTCACTGGAGCAAACCTTGCATCCTCCTGCAGCATGTACCCGACACTGTAGTCGAACAGTTCGAGGGACTCCTCCGTGCATGATGGTGGAGCTAGGGAAGGAGTAACTGATGACGTTGAGCTGATAGAACCTCTGGCACCTGCATTGGCAGACTGGGTGACAGAGGATGAGGAGGTTGAGGACGGTTTGGTCATCCACTGTACCAACTCTTCTGCATGTTGTGGCTCAACACGGCTGGAAAAAAGGACAAGCGGGCCCCACGGCCATGTGCTGAGGATGCACAGTGTCCATGACCAGCACTGTTGGCTCTAGACACAGAGCCTGCTTGCCCTACTTTAGTGGCCTGTGAGCGTCTACCTGTCCTGTTTGGCCTTCCAGACATACTGTATCTGATGTATTTGTATTGAATAGGTACACCAGGAATGGCCTGCAGTGAGATGTAGCTGCACAAAGCTGGGATGTATATGTGTATATATATATATATATATATATATATATACTGCAGCTAACTGAATTAACTGCCTGCCTATAGTATATTAGGAAGAGAATAACAGGAACGGTCTGCAGTGTCTAGCTGCACACTGTGCACAGGATACAGTACTAAATATACTGCTGCTAACAATCAACTGCCTGCCTGTAGTATATTAGGAAGAGAACAACAGGAACACTCTGCAGTGAGATCTATCTGCACACTGTGCATAGGCTACAGTACTGAATATACTGCAGCTAACTGAATTAACTGCCTGCCTGTAGTATATTAGGAAGAGAACAACAGGAACGCTCTGCAGTGAGATCTAGCTGCACACTTTGCACAGGATACAGTACTGAATATACTGCTGCTAACTGAATTAACTGCCTGCATGTAGTATATTAGAATGAGAACAACAGGAATGCTCTGCAGTGAGATCTAGCTGCAAACTGTCCACGGGATACATTACTGTATATACTGCTGCTAAATGAATCAACTGCCTGTCTATAGTGTATTAGGAAGAGAACAACAGGAACGCTCTGCAGTGAGATCTAGCTGCACACTGTGCAGAGGATACAGTACTGAATATACTGCTGCTAACTGAATCAACTGCCTGTCTGTATTATATTAGGAAGAGAACAACAGGAACGCTCTGCAGTGAGATCTAGCTTCACACTGTGCACAGGATACAGTACTGAATATACTGCTGCTAACTGAATTAACTGCCTGCATGTAGTATATTAGAATGAGAACAACAGGAATGCTCTGCTGTGAGATCTAGCTGCACACCGTGCACAGAATACAGTACTGTATATACTGCTGCTAACTGAATCAACTGCCTGCCTGTAGTGTTTTAGGAAGAGAACAACAGGAACGCTCTACAGTGAGATCTAGCTGCACACTGTGCAGAGGATACAGTACTGAATATACTGCTGCTAACTAAATCAACTGCCTGCCTGTAGTATATTAGGAAGAGAACAACAGGAACGCTCTGCAGTGAGATCTATCTGCACACTGTGCACAGGATTCAGTACTGAATATACTGCTGCTAACTGAACCAACTGCCTGCCTGTAGTATATTAGGAAGATAACAGGAATGATCTGTAGTGAGATCTAGATAAACTGTATACAGTATATATGTATATATATATATATATATATATATATATATATATATATGTATATATATATATATATATATATATAAAGTCTGTAATGTATATATATACTAAATATACTGGAGCTAACTGAATCAACAACCTGTGCAATCTAGCTAATTGAATCACCTGCCTGCTTAATCTATTTAAATGAAATGACACTCTCTCTGTGACACTCTCTCTCTGCCGGAACACACAACAGAAGGCCGATGTGCAGGTGACATTATATAATGTGGGGCAGGTACTTAATCCCTTGAGCCATGATTGGCCAAAGGCACCCTGCCTTTGGCCAATTATGGCTTTCTGTGCTCACAGGGCTGTGATTGGCCAAAGCATGCGGGTCATAGTGCATGCTTGCAGTGCATTATGGGCCGTGACGCTCCGCTCGAATTTGGCGTTAACAGCCCATAATGTTCGAAATTCGGCGAACGCGCGAACAACTCATGATCGACTTGAACTCGAATCTCATCCCTAATAACCATATATCCCTTCTGTTTGCAGGAGACATTACTGAAATCTATTATGAGATGTCAGTGCTATGTGCCAGATACAAATACTATGCAAGTGTGTGTCACTGTTTTCACACCACAAACTCACACACCCTTCTAACAGGCTCATGCACATACTCCCTACCAGAGCTACCTGATTCTCATGTGGCAATGTGTATGCAGGTCAGGGTGTGGGTCCTTTTTTCTCCCACCCAGAAGCCATGTCCCCACCTTACCAATCTTCATCTCCTCCCTGAAGCGTTTCCACCTCACTCCAAGCAGTCTACAAACCGGTTGAACAGGTCGAAAGAAGAAGATGACAAAAAATAATAATACAGAGGTGGATCCTCCCCCCACCGTTATTTCACAACTGGTGCCTTTTCTGCAGACGCTCATACCTCATCTATGCACGTTTGATCTTCGTAAGAAGTCAAAGAGGAGAAGAATTCATCAAGATTTGGGCAATATACCTCCCACCATCGAAGCTTCAAATTAATTGGATTTTATATCAGTTCCATGTTGACTTTGAGAATACTTACACCGGTTTGTACAGAAAGTTTGGATCAAGCATCTTTGAACCTGCTAAAATATATGGAATTGAATTTCGCCTGGTCACTTTCCTTTGCATTTTATTTATGACTGAGAAGCATGGTTATTCAAAATGTCCAGTCAAGATACACAGATGGGATTTAAGTTCTGAAACTGATATCTAGAAGACTACCTGGGAAATATTCATACAAAAATCATTTCTGGACTTTTCTAAAATTTGATTTTATACTTTCAATCACAAGCAAATTCACAGTATTGGATTATATTAATACATCTTTACAATTTTTTTATAAAGATAACCTGACCACTTTTTATGCATAGATTTTGGAGGATAATGGAATAGACGGATTGTGTTGGGACAAATTTGAAAACAATTTAAACTAGAAATTTCCTTGCACAGATTTGAAAACATTTGGATTATCTGACTTGAAAACAGATATCGGGTGTGAAAATTTCAAGCCTCTATCTACTAGCAAGGTACAGTAAAGAAGCTACAACTGTCAGTTACCAGATACATCCGGAGAGCTCAAGGAGGACAAAATGCCCAGGGCATTTCTGGTGAAGAAGTCCAGCCTGAAATTAGGAAAGAGAAACTGGGGAGAAGTGCCTGATGAGGACAGAGGAGAACTGTATATTCCAGGTGAATCATCCATTCTCTTCCTTTCATTGAACATTAGGATCCCATAGCTTGGAGTACATCATTTTCTAATGAGTCCCAGTTACCTTTAATGGTACAGATCACTGGTAAAACCTTTTGTTGGTTGCTTGTTAAGATACTTATGTCTTAGCAATGGTATATTAATCACTAAAGCTAGCAACTGCAATAATTGTTTGACAGTTACACTTTGTACAAACAAACAGCCGGATATTCACACTGTTTCGCTATCACATGATTGTTAAACTTAAAGCGACACTAAACCTTTTTTTTTTATATGTTCAAGTATGTATTCATAACTCGAAAAAAGTATCTTCTATTACTTTCAGCCTCCTCCAAGTTCTTTTTGCATCTGTGATCAGACTCCCTCTTAGGCCCTGTACACACGATCAGACCGGTCTGATGAAAGTGGTCTGCAGACCAGTTTCATCGGACCAGTTCGATGGTGTGTATGGCCCATCAGACCGTTGTTCGTCGGACCAAAGTTTTAAAACTTGCTTTAAAATCTGTCCGACGGACACCTGTCCGTCGGACAGATTCGATGGTTAGTACACAAAAGCATCGGACCAAAAACCTGCGCATGCTCAGAATCAAATCGACGCATGCTTGGAAGCATTGAACTTCGTTCTTTCATCACGTCGTTGTGTTCTACGTCACCGCATTCTGGTCTGATCGGATTTTGGTCCGATGGTGTGTACGCACATCAGACCATCAGACAAGTTCAGAGTTGTCTGATGAAAACGGTCTGTCAGACCAGTCTCATCAGACCGGTCTGATCGCGTGTACAAGGCCTTAGAGAGTGGCTATGTTTGTTCTCTGTGGTCACGTTGTAATTAGCCACCCTCTCATGCAAACTCCTGAGATGGACTAGGGACTATTGCATTTATAGTGTGCATAAAGCATTGCATATCACTGCAACTGCTTGTTCCAAACAAATTTGAGAGACGTGGAAAAGGAGAGGTTCAGGAGCTCACAGAGGATGTTACAAGGTGCAGACAATACAGTAATGCCGAGTACAGAAGATCAGAAATTCCGACAAGAAAAGTCTGATGTGAACTTTTGGTCGGAGTGTAGGCTCCAATGGAATTTTTCTGTCGGAATATCTGGCAAGAAAAATTTGAGAGCTGGTTCTTAAATTTTCCTCCGGGAAAAGTTCTTGTCGGAAATTCAGATCGTCTGTATGCAATTCCGACGGAGAAAATCCTACACATGCTTGGGAACAAGTCGACGCATGCTCAGAAGCATTGAACTTCTTTTTTCTCAGATTGTGGTAGTGTTATATGTCACCGTGTTCTTGACGGTTGGAATTTGGTGTGACCGTGTGTATGCAAGACAAGTTTGAGCCAAAATTCCGTCTGAAAAAAATCCACGGTTTTCTTGTCGGAATTTCCAATCGTGTGTACGCGGCATAAGAATGGATTTAATGAAAGATAGATTGCAGGAATATTAAGTAGTGAATGTGTATGGATTATTTTTGGATAATTCGATCAGGATATTGTTTAGTGTGACTTTAAGTAGACATCATTTCTATGTGAAATCACTTAGTGAGTTAATGCATCAGTTATAGCATTCAGCATTTGTTTTATATTATTGTTTTGGAGACATTTATATGCAGTCCAAGCTACATAGTTACATAGTTAGTCGGGTTGAAAGAGCACACAAGTGCATCTAGTTTAACCATAAAAAATAAATAAAATAAAAAAATCATACAATCGCATAGACCCAATTCTATGCCCACAGTTGATCCAGAAGAAGGCAAAAACCCCAGCAGAGTATGATCCAATTTGCTACAGCCTGGGAAAAAATTCTTCCTTATCCCCCCGAGAGGCAATCAGATATTTCCTAGATCAACTTTACCTATATATTTCAGTACCCAGGTATATTGTACATTTAGGAAAGCATCCAGGCCATTCTTAAAGCAATCTACTGAGCTGGCCAGAACCAACTCTGCAGGGAGTCTATCCCACATTTTCACAGCTCTTATTGTGAAGAAACCTTTCCGTTTTTGGAGATGAACTCTCTTTTTTTCTCAAGACGTAAAGAGTGTGTCCTCAGTGTTGACCATAAAGTGAATAACTCAACACCAAGTTCACTATATGGACCCCTTATATATTTGTACATGTGGATCATATCCCTCCCTTAATCTCCTTCTCAAGAGTGAATAAATTCAGTTTTTCTAATCTTTCCTTATAGCTGAGCTCCTCCATGCCTCTTATCAGTTTGGTTGCCCTTCTCTGCACCTTCTCCAGTTCCCCGATATCCCTTTTGAGAACCGGTGCCTAAAACTGAACTGCATATTCCAGATTAGGTCTTGCTAATGATTTTTACAGGGGAAAAATTATATCTCTATCTCTGGAGTCCATACCTCTCTTAATACAAGAAAGGACTTTGCTCGCTTTGGAAACCGCAGCTTGGCATTGCATGCCATTATTGAGCTTATGATCTACCAAAACCCCCAGATCCTTCTCCACTACGGATCCCACCTGTTGTACCCCCCTAGTATGTATGATGCATGCATATTCCTAGCCCCCAAGTGCATAACTTTACATTTATCAACATTAAACCTCATCTGCCACATAGACAGAAATGTTACTTTTGAGAAAAAAGTGACAGTAATATGGTTTGGAAAAAAGTAAAGCACTGCCGGCTCAGTGCACTTGTAGCAACTGTGTGTGTGTTCTTATCCTGGAAAGGTGACTACTGTAACCCAGTTGATAGTTTTAGGCCAGCTTCACACTGCTGTGTTGTGGTTTGGACGCAGCACGGGTGTATCCGCAGTTTTCACATGTTTTATCCATGGTTTAAACCGCAGCCCCACACAGACTTTCTTTCATTTTCAAAAAGCGCACTAAAAGTACTGCATACTGCATCTTTGGTGCGCTTTTTAGAGAAAGCACCAAAATGCACAACCTAATAAAAAGTCTATAGGAACACTGCTAAAACCAGGGGTAAAACATGTGGAAACTTAGGATACATCCATGATGTAGTGAAGCCTGCCTTATGCCGCGTACACACGGTCGTTTTTTGCGATGAAAAAAAACAACGTTTTCTGTGAAGTAAAAAACGATGTTTTTGAAACGTCACTTTTCAAAGACAATTTTGCATACACACCATCGTTTTTTCACAAAAAGCAAGGTTACGTTCACCACTCTTTTCCATTGAAGCTCGCTTCATAACTAGCTTCTGGGCATGCGCGGGTTGAAAAACGTCGTTTTGAACGACGTTTCTGCTACACACGGTGACTTTTTGTGAAACAAAAAACGACATTTTGAAAAACGACACAAAAAATTCAAGCATGTTGGAATTTTTTTTTGGTCGTTTTTTTGAAGACAAAAAACGACGTTTTGCCCACACACGATCAATTTAAATGACGTTTTAAAAAACGTCGTTTTTTTTCATCGCAAAAAACGACCGTGTGTACGCGGCATTATACTTTGATCCAACCCCTGTTACTGTTTCTGAACAGCTTGGCTTGCATGCAAATGAAAATTAATAATGTAAATAAAGATGATGAAAAAAGTACTTCATGGTAATTCTTAATAATATTTTGCCTGTTCTGATGACTTAGACATGTGCAGACTGGAATATTTTGTTTCATTTTTTCGTTTGGAAAATACATTTATTTAGTTACTCCCGAAAATCGTTTTGATTTATTTCGTTTTTCGTTGGGGAATAGCTTTCGTCCAAAAATCCAATAATACTTGGTTTCCTTCGAATGGTCAAAAGAATATTCGACATCTTTACGTCGAATCGTACATTTCCGTTCGAATATTCCGCCTACAAGAATTCTAATGTTGTATGACTAGTAATAATGTCGAATCTATTTTCTCATAGATCGAAATCTATTCTCTGTAATGTTGAATCTATTATTTCTATAGTGTCGAATCTTTTCTCTATAATGTCGAATCTTTTCCCTATAATGTCGAATCTTTTCCCTATAATTTTGAATCTCTCTATATCGAATTTTTACCGCAACGAAAACGAAAAGAAAGCATTTTTTATGTCGGATCTTTCGGTTTTCGTTTCTTGCGCTTTCGTTATCGTTTGTTAAAGCGATAACGAAAAAAACGGATTTTCGGACGAAAATGCATTCTAACGAAAACAAATGCACATGTCTAATGACTATAAATTGAGCCTGGCTTTAGACTGTAGCGATGCGGGAACCAATGCGATTCCATCGCCTTTTCCCACATCATATCTCTCCCGCAGGCAGCTCACACTGCCTTCTGCGAAACGCTGTGGGTGTCAATACAATGTTAATGACACCCCCAGATCGGTTCACAGATTGCAGTGAGAACTGTGGATTCGGACATTAATTGGATCGCATGGGTGAGAACACTCATGCAATTGATCCGATTCCAGTGCGGGAAAGAAAAAAGTCCCTGCACCTTTTTTTAGGCAAATCCAATCCAAGTTCAGCCATACAACTGTATGGCTGAACTCGCACTGCACAGACATCGCATGTGATTGGCCAGTGCAGTGCGGGTGCGAATCACATGCAATGTCTGACATCGCTACAGTATGAACCCAGACTGAAAGCAGATTAAATGTTATGAGTTTCTGCACTTTGTATGTTCTCATTGCGCTTTGCCCTACCTAATTAAAGCCCGCTTTCTCCTTTCAAATGTGGATTTGTGGAAATCACTAAAGGCTCTGAGGCGGCGTACAGACGATCGGGCATATCCGATGAAAACGGTCCGCGGACCATTTCCATCGGATATGTCCGATCGGGAGTTTGATCCGATGGCGTGTACACACCATCGGATCAAATTCCCCGCCGCCGGCCGGCGCGGTGCCGGGGCGGTGACGCTGAGGCCGCCGCGTCACCGCCACGTCACCGCACCAGGAAGTAAAACACTTCCGCGCATGCGCCGAATCCGCCCGGCAGCGGCGAGGCGGCGGTGGGGGCCGACATGTCTGCTGGTAAGTGTACTAACCAGCAGACATGTCGGGCGGACAGATTCCACCGGATAGATTTCAAAGCTTGCTTTGAAATCTGTCGGGTGGAGAAATCTGTCCGCTAGCCCATACACACGAGCGGAGATGTCTGCTGAAACGGTCCATCGGACCGTTTTCAGCGGACATATCCCCTCGTGTGTACGCCGCCTAAGTTTAAGGCTGGGTTCAAATATGTGCGGCCATGGGTTCGTGTCTGGGGTCTGGTGCGTGTCTGTTCACTGGTTTAGGTCCAAGTTTTTGCCTGAATTTGCACCTGAACTGGAACCAAACACGCACCAGACCCTTTTTCAATCCAAACTGCGGCCACCTCGGACAAGTGTAAACCAGCTCCACTGAGAACCGGTCACACTTGCCTGTCATGCGAATTGAATGCGGAGAAATCCGCATCCAATTTGCATATGTATGAACCCAGCCTAAAGCTGAATTCCAAATATGCATTGATTCGCATGTTTACATTCGTCTAGCTATGCATGGGTCATTCCTTACTGATCCCTGTGGAAGCTGAATATTAACGTAGTAGGTATTGCTACTACCGCGACTTCCACTAGCTTATGGATCTCATGCCGAGCAGCTGCCCTTCAACCTAGTGTACACAGGAGGTCGCTCACTTGACACGAGTGCCATTCTGAGAATACTTTACCTTTTCTCAATAAATGCAAAGCATTCTCTGATTAGATGAGGTGAAGATCATGACGTCACAACCCCACCTGTCCACCTCATCCAGAGAACACTTTGCATTCATTGAGAGCATGCAAAGTGTTCTCTGTATGGTGCCCTTGTCAAGTGAATAACCTCCTGTCTAAGCAAAAGGGCAGGCAGCGGACACAAGACCCAGAAGCTATAGCAGCAGTTTGGACTACAGTGATTTCCAGTTTCCACAGGAATGGGCCACATTAATTACATTCATATTTAAAATGGTCCAAATTGGATGAATGTAACTATGCAAAAATATTCATACTTGGAATTCAGCTTTACAAAATTTGCTGTCTGAAGGATTCGCACAGGCACAACAAACAATCACCAAATTGTTTGTAATATGACTATCTCCATTGATTGTAAGCACCATCTAGTGGTCATAATGCAGTATTTCTTTTTTTGATTAAGGTATTTTAGGAAAATATCGCATTATGGTGACTTGAGAGGGCTGTGCCCCACAGAAGCGTTAACATTTATTAATCTACATTGGAAATTTCCTCCTGTTGTAAGTCTTGCTGAGTCCTTCATACTATGCATTATGGCCACTGGATAGAGCTGATGATCATAAGAGATAATCATATTACAAATAACACTAGGATTATTCATTGTGCTTGTCCAAATCTGCACCGCTAATTTTTTATACACAAAACCCTAAATCTTCACTCGTTTGAGTTAGGAGCTTCACATGCTGGGCACTGAGGGCCCACCCACTGATCACTGCTCTGTTCTGTAGTGATGTAGTGATTCCTGCAAAGTAAAAGCATATAGAAGAAGAAAAATTTGCGCATACCCAGTAAATAGCTAACAGGTGACAGCTGCGACTCAAAAATGTTATACAACATAAAACAATAGAATAAAGAGAGTAGGAATCGCGCTCGTCATATATCTATGGCCAATGAAGGACACAGTGTATGATATGGTTAATTCAAAAACAGAAAAACCAACAAAAGTAAATTGATAACAATGGCACACAAGAATGAACCTGTATATGGAATCCACCTAATAATCACTAAAGAACTTGCTGATGCTAGACATCTGTGATCAGTTATAAAACACACAAGCGTAAGTGAAATTCAGTGAATAGTCCTGGACTAAATATAGTCTCAAAAAATATAATAAAATACAAAATTAAAATTAAAAAATTATATGTATCAAAGTGCGTCTAAATGAGCACCTGACAAACATCTGCAATGGCTTTCCAGACCATTCTGTCTCTAATCATTTTTTGAAAGTCCATAATAAGGACCCAAGGGGCACAATTTTTTTAGGGATTGAAAAGTACCAGGCCCACTGGAGGGGGAGTGACCTAGTCAGGAGTATTTCCCGTTCTGAAATGACTTGGATACACACCCTGAGATGTTTTGAACCCCATGGCCTTAACATCGAGGTGGATGTCAACTGTTTTATTGACAACTCTTGATACAGTCTAAACAACTCTTATTCAATTTAGTTATAAACATTTTTTTTCCATAATACCCATCCATATCAATTTCAGCATATTTATCCAGTGCTATTTCGATCAAGGCATGGCACGTGCAGAAATAGTTAGATAGGGGAGAGGGAGAGGAAGGGAGGGATAGAAATTCTGTTTTTTCTTTTTTTCTTTTTTTTAGACAATTGACAGCTGTATAGATACTGCACATAATCTCCTTAATTTTGTTAATATGGCTATCTTTAACCAGAAGCCTGTGATGTCCCCGCTGGTGGCTGCGTCCCTTTTCACCCCTTTTCCTTCCGGGGCCGTGGATTCCGGCTCTGTGATTGGCCAGAGTCACGTGAAGTCCTTTCCACGCATATACGCATATACGGTCACGGCACAGGCCCTATAGAAACGGCACTTTATTTAGTGCGCATGTGCCGATGATGTCATGGTGATCCCTCCATAAAGGTCGGCCGCCCAGCATGAACGCCATTCTGAGAATGCTTTACATTTTTTGCATGAATGAATGCAAAACCTTCTCTGATTGGATGGGGAGGAGAGGCAGGGTGGTGCTGTCATTCTCTCTATCTCATTCAGTCAGAGAACAGTTTGCATTTATTCAGCCTGTGCTGAGCAGCTGGCCTCCTGTGTTTAGAATTCAGCAGAGCAGCTGCTTGGCCTAGGACCAAGAAGCAAGTAGAGATCACAGGGGTAGTGGTGTCTACTTGTAGTTACTCTGGTCCAAGCTGGGCCAAAGTAAGTATTTATAAAATATCCATTCCTGGAATTCATCTTAGGCCGCGTACACACCATCAGACCGGTCTGATGAAACTTGTCCGACGGACCGTTTTCATCGGACCAGGCTGAAGTGGTCTGATGGTCTGATGTGCGTACACATCATCGGACCAAAAATCCGATCAGACCAGAACGCGGTGACGTAGAACACAACGACGTGCTAAAAAAACGAAGTTCAATGCTTCCAAGCATGCGTCGACTTGATTCTGAGCATGCGCGGGTTTTTGGTCCGATGCTTTTGCGTACTAACCATCGAACCTGTCCGACAGACAGGTGTCCGTCAGACAGATTTTAAAGCAGGTTTTAAAACTTTGGTCTGACGGACAACGGTCCGATGGGCCGTACACACCATCGAACTGGTCCGATGAAACTGGTCTGCAGACCAGTTTCATCGGACCGGTCTGATCGTGTGTACGCGGCCTAAACCTAAAGTCAATTCAGTGGAAGTAGACTTCCCATTGGTTGCACATTGCTTCTTGCCTTAGAGTCTTTTAACACCGGGGTGCTTAAAAACGCAGTATGCATTGTGAAAAATGTATATCATATTTTTAAGGTGTTTTTAATGCGCTTTTGGTGTGATTTCTGGATTCCTGACTCCCAGCACGCATCTGTGAAACTTGGACTCACAAAATGCACCAAAAACGCACCAGGGGTGCATTCTTGAAGCGTCTTTGGTGCATTCCTATTGAATTACAATGGAAGGTGTGTTTTTAGTGCTCTTTTGAAAAGTGCACCAAAGATCCAGTATGTAGGACTTTTTAAAACACAGTGCAGAACAGTTAAATAATACTTAAAGAGGCATAACAGCTCAATAGGATTTAAAGGGTCAATCATTTGTATGTGCTTATTTCACGCTGGAACGGTGCGTTGTACAGCAGCAAAAGTGCTCCAGTGTATTTATTGGAGAAACTTGTTATGTTAATTTAACATGGTTAAAATTAGGAAACTGAAATAATAGTTGTGCGATTTATTGAATGGAGAGTTTATCTGAAAGCATTTGTCAAGAAGAATAAGTGAGTGAGTGAAGAACTTAAATAGCGCAGCACATGCGAATTAAAACGCCTCTGGGCGCTAGTTGTTCCTGTCTCCTTTGATATAAAAAATAAAATGAGTTTTGATCTTTCTTCTGAAGGCCAAGTGGTTTTTCTCCAACTGAATGCTGGTTGGTAAAGCGTTCCATAGTCTGGGACCCTGGAGTGCAAATCTCCTTTCTCCTTTGGACTTGTATCTGGCTTTGGGTATCTGGAGCAGATTTTGGTTGGTGGATCGCAGAAGGCGATTGGAGTTGTGAGCTTTTATGTTTTCGCATAGATATTGCGAAACCTTCCCATGGATGCACTTATGCGTCAGACAGAGTGCTTTAAAAGCAATTCTGTCTTTTACTGGCAACCAGTGAAGGGTTCTCAACGAAGGTGAAAAGTAATGTAGATGCATATTAAGCCTGTTAGGGATCATTCAGTCGGCAGATGTCGTCCTCTGACAGTCAAATATTTGTTTGACTGCCAGAGGATGTCACGTTGAAACAGAGAACCCTGTAGGTACAGCTTGCTGGAAACTACATTCTAAATTAATGCAAAGCGTTCTGTAATTGGGCGAGGTGGCAAAAAGGTGTGGTGATGTCACAGTCCCGCACAGAGCGTGCAACCTCCTGTGCTCAATAAGCAGCATGGCAGCCACTTGGAACCCAGAAGCCAGCAGTGATGATTGCAGTAGCACTGTCTATGTCAGTGATTTGCAGATTTCACTAGAATTGCCCAGGTATAAGATATACATTAATTACATTGTCCAAGCTGGTCATTTCTAAGTATGCAATAATATCCGTACCTGGAATTCAGATTTAAGTTCACACAAGCATCATATGCACAATGCACCCTGAGTTTATGTTTTAAATCTCCTGTGCTGGACACATTATTACGGACCCAGTAACAGCAGGGCCATCTTTAATATGGTTTGGGCACTGGGCAAACATTTTTTTTGGGCCCCCCCAATGCAATTGGGGGGTGCCCTGGTCAGTGTTTTAAAAAGTTCTTCTAATTTACACATGGCATGGCATGGGGATAGGGAGCCGGAGCCAGGGGAGGAGAAAGAAGACTTTACGTTGTCCTGTCTTGGCAAGCTCAGCTCCAGCCTCCGATCAATTCTCCACCGTCCACAGTGACAGTCTGACACACACTGCTAGTGCTAGTCTAGTAGTTTCACTTGACTAAGCATAACAAGCAGGAACCACCAGGCAGCTGCACTCCGCTCCACGGTCTCACTCTGATCTCTCACTCCTCCTCCCCCGCTCCTCCGATCAAGTACACTGGTCACTGAACACGCTCATGCTGCACGCATAGCAAGGGGCAGGGCCAGAGCGTTAGTGGAACTCAAGGCCCGCCCACCCGAGGCCTGGCCCGCTCCTCGATCTAAAAAAAATGCAGCACAGACACTGGCTGCGCGCGGCACGCCGCTGATGACAGTGACAGACACTGTCTGTTTGGAGTTTTTCAGTGACGTTTTGCTTTTGGCCCCTAACAGTGACAGGGCCCTGGGCAGCTGCTCTGTTTTGCCTTGCGGTAAAGACGGCTATGAGTAACAGGAATACTTGTGGCAGCATTAGGGTACTTATGATTTGTAAATCTGACTTTCAGAAACACCCACCGTGGGGTTGGTTTAATAAAACTGGAAAGTACAAAATCTGGTGCAGCGTCTATAGAAACCATTCAGCTTCCATTTTTTTTTCTCTCAAAACTTAATTGGACAAGCTGAAGTTGGAGGGTGATTGAATACCATGCACAATTGCACCAGATTTTGCTCTCTCCAGTTTCAGTAAATCGACCCCTGTGTACCTTTTTTTAAAGTCAAAGAATGCTTAAATAATCACTAAAGGAATATATTTTTTTTTTTTAGCTAAATAGCTTCCTTTACCTTACTGCAGTCCTGGTTTCATGTCATTGTTCGTTTTTGCTTTGAAGTTGCTGTAATTCTGCTCTGATCTCCACACTTCCTGCTTGTCTGGCTCCTTATGGAAAATATCAAGGCAGCTTTTCACTGTGGTCCAAGCTGTCATTACTGTGTGTCTAAAACTCCTCAGAACCAGAATCAGATTAATTTTAAAAACAAAACACTGCCCTGGATTAGTTTGTTTTTGTTCTGTGTGTCTCTCTACTTCACAAAAACATGAAACCAGTTTAAAAGTGAAACTAAACTACAGGCACATTATATGATTGATTTGTATCTGTTTTTAATATTTTTTTTAAAAGGAATCAGTTAACTTTTATGTCTCTATACCCTGTAAACAGTCATTTCAGCAAATTTTTTTTTTCCTTTAGTGACCCTTTAAGCCTAATGCCGCATACACTCGAGAATTTTTTTTATTTTATTTCCATGACATGAAAAATGGTCGTGTGTACGCGGCTTCCAGGTTGGAATACAACTCTTCCAGAATCTCTACAGCGTAATTGTATATTTATATGCCAATCCAGGTTAGAAAGGCCTTAAAGGCGTTTGTCACCTTTTGCAATATGTTCCATGTTACACTCACGTAACATGTTTCAAATGCACCAGCCCTGCACCCTGATCCCACATTTTGACATTTAGTCTAAAAAAGACGTGGCCATGTGCCTGCTCAGCCACATAATTCATTCAGTGTTCTGTTAATGGGAAAACTACAAGTACCTACACACTTTATGGCTGTCGGTTTGTAGTTCTCAATGAACTACCAGGGTGCTGTTGATCGCTATTTATAGTGCACTGAGCTTTCTGTCAGTGTGCAACTGCCTACCTATATCAGAGGTATGGGCAGACAGCTACCCAGACAGTCTGCAGGACCGTGGCATTACACCCACAATCTGCTGTCATGGCTGCAATGATTTATGCTGCGTACACACGAAAGTGTTCTCAAATTTTTTCAACAGGAAAAGTTCTTGTTGCAAATTCCAATCGTCTGAATGCAATTCCGACGCACAAAAAAACATGCATGCTCGGAATCAATTTGACGCATGCTTGGAATCATAGATCTTCATTTTTCTCGCCTCGTTGTAGTGTTGTACGTCACCACTTTCTTGGCAGTCGGAATTTTGTGTGACTGTTTATGCAACACAAATTTGATCCAAAATTCCGTCGGGAAAAAAATCCACAGTTTTCTTGTCGGAATTTCCGATCATGTGTACGCGGCATTACAGTTGTCTAATAATAAAAGTTGTGTCCGTAAACAGAAAATAAAAGTAAAACCTTTATACAGACCAATCACTGAGCTCCCTGCCACACGTGCATAGGAGAAAATAAACTGAGCAGTAACTTTACATATGGCCTATGTACTGGGTGTGTGTCTTTAAAGGTAAATGATTCCCAGTGGATAAGTGGGGTGAATCTGCTGCAAATGTTGTTTCAGTTCATCTTTACACACCGCTTGCTCGCTTTGTGTTAACAGTCTCCATATCTATTTTTTATCTGCAGTGACCTTTCAGTATGTTGCCCGAAAGGAAGTTGAACCAAAGTATGAAAATGAGGTGGCTCTGGATTTGTCTGTTCATCACATTCGCTGCCTGGCAGAACCTTCCCCTTATCGAGAGACAGAGAGGAACATCATTCAATTACCTGAAACGCAAGACCAAAGGCTTTCAACACAGGTAAGAATCAATACGCCTATATTTTAGAATGGGGCTAAGCAGGTTGCGTGGGAACAGACCAACTTCCGCAGTAGTATGAACATTTGTTCACCTGTAAACTTCTAGAAGCGTCCTAATGCATTAATGTTACATTGCGGTGAACATGTGGATTATTTAGACACACCCACTTTTTGCAATGGTCTCCCTAGTAGGGGCCCCAGTGTATTACTTTGGCCAGGGGCCCATGATTCTGTTAAGATGGCACTGCTTAATACACTTGCAAGATCAGCTCTGCTAAGTTAGTGTATTTATGTGATGTAATTGGAAAAGGGTAGGAGATGCATGATGCTTATCTTGGGGGAGACCAATAGTGGTTTTCTATTAAGGCCAATGTATTGTTTTCCCTAACAATGCCTGCTGGTGTAGTTAGGCAGAACCAAAAAACTGGAAATCATCACCTCATCTAGGCAGAAAACAGACAGATCAGATGACTATCATCTCATGTCTATGGCTATCCTAAATCAGAGGTGTCCTTTAAATTTACAACCTAAAGAAATATCCTTTAGAGCAGTGGTCTCCAAACTGCGGCCCGGGGCAAGATGTGGCCCTTCACTTGTCTTTATCTGGCCCTTGGGGCACTTTTTCCAAATGACCCCAATGATGGAGCACTATTCTTCTCATTTATATTAACAGTGGAGCACTATTCTTCTAATTGATATCAACACTGGGGCACTATTCTTCCCATTAAAACCAATGAAGGGGCATTGACGCTGGGGCATTTTTCTACTTCCACGGGCCACAGTCTGCCCCCCCCCCTTAAAGTCTGAAGGATAGTAAATGAACCCTTTGCTTAGAAAGTTTGGAGACCCTTGCTTTAGAGCAAAACTGTAGCATGGAAGAGGGTTAACCTATGTGTTTTACCTTCTCCAGCACTGATAACTCTGCAATCCATTGCTGCTGTGATGTTCTTCACCACTCTTTTTTGCCTGGCATCCGGTCCACTGATTATGTAAACTGACTCTTTAAAAAAGAACCTAAACTGTGGAAGCTGTGCGCAAAAAAAGGCAAGCAGAGGGAAAAAGACTAGTCATCAGTATGATCTATAGGCTCCTTGCAGCTGTTTCATTCATCATCACTGACTTATGTTGTTTTGTATTGTTTTCTGGTGTAGACGTGGTCATCTTGGTAGAGGAAAAGCATTGGTTCCTCATGTCGGAGCCTGCTTTCCTCAAATGACAGGTCAGGTAAAAAAGCACAGAACCACAAAACGAATGAAGCAGAAATAGGTGCATCCTTACACTGTGAATTCTAAGGTTTATCTTCTTCTCCAACATGGAAAACTGTGATCAGCACCATAATGACATCACCAAACCTCACTTTACAAATAGCATTTCTAGATGCTCCCTGTAACATAGTAAAACTTCACTTTTTGAGTTCATGTCCACTTGATAGCTATTCTTAAATATATTAAACATTAGGATTAGGGATGAGCTTCGCGTTCGATATGAACGTATGTTCGACTCGAACATTGTCTGTTCGTACGTTCGATGAAATTCGAACAAAAGCGGTCGTTCGCGCCAAATTCGAGTGACGCAAAACGGCCCATAATTCACCGCGGCATTGCACGCTGATGATTGGCCAAGCATGCTGTATGTCCCGCATGCTTGGCCAATAACAGCGCGCAAAAAAACGAAGAGCCATAATTGGCCAAAGCCTGGGTGGCTTTGGCCAATTATGGCTCAGGGCTTTAGCACACGCCCCACACTATATAAGGCCGCCTGCTGGGCGGCCTCATGTAGTGTGTTCCGGCTTGTTCATGAAAGCAGTCAGAGAGACAGTCTTTTTATATAGCTAGATAGAGCAGGCAGGCAGGCAGGCTAGTCAGTTTAGCTTCAATTACAGTGTGTAGAGAATATATATACATCCCTAGGAGTTGTACATATATTTATACACTGTACAGCTTAGTTAGATCAGCTATGGAGCAGTGATTTTAATGATGCTTAACTTAAAAAATAAATCCTTTAAATATTGTACCTGTTGTGTGTCTATAGTTTGCCTGTGAAAACGTCTTTGAGAACCCGGGTTTTGCCCGACTAAACATGTATCAATGGAAAAAAACGTTTTAAAAACGGTCCTGCTCCTTAAAAAACAACAGTTTTTTAAACTTTTTTCCATTGATACATGTTCCCTGGGGCAAGACCCGGGTTCTGAAAGACGTTTTCCAACAGTAAATTGAATATTGGTCTTTAAAATGATCGTTTTTGAATTTGAACGTTCGAGTCCCATAGACTTCAATGGGGTTCTAAATTTTCGCACGAACAGGGGTGTTCGGCTCATCCCTAATTAGGATTAAACTTTTAAAGAGATTGTTGTGAGTTCCATTTTTGTTCTTAATACTGAAGTAGACAAAAGCATACAGTGAACGTTGTTTTGTGACGCATATTTCCTTCATCTCACAGGAGGAGGAGCAGAGGATGCTGTTCTGCTGTACTCTCTGTGACAAAAGCTTTTCATACCAGCGGATGCTGAATCGTCATATGAAGTGTCATAGTGAAGTGAAGAGGCATAGATGTGAACATTGTGGGAAAGGTTTCAATGATACATTTGACCTCAAAAGACATGTCCGTACCCATACAGGTAAGAACAACACCAATGACCATCAATGACAATGACATGATAGAAGGGAAAAGGGGAAAATGAGTATAGCACTACAAAATCATATATAATTACTTTTTATGTTTTACATATATTTATTAATCTTCTTGACACCTTCACTATTTCTAGCCCTGTATCTAATTTTCAAGAATAATCATGTTTCCTGATGCCCAGTAAGTGGTGCATGGTATGAAGGTAAAATCAGCAAAGCCTATTTTAATGCTTGGATTGATGGGCAGGCAGCCAACAGATGAGCCTAGAAAAAAAGGCTCTAACATTTGATCATTAAAAAAAAAAGTCATAAAGGAGAAGTAGGTCACAGAAGTGCACTTAGCTCTGCAATCCTGTCACCCAGGATCAGCTAAAAGTGGGCTAAAGCCTGCTGTCAGCTTACATCACAGAGCAAGTCCAGGATCTGCAGGGATCCCGACAACAATGCCAGGTTCTACCCAGATGCCTGACTGGCAACTGGCTCAGCCTCTCAGCGCACCTCTGAGAGCCTGAACCAGCTTCTCTTGCCCCCCTGCACAGTCCAGGACTCCAGTGGAGCGCTGTGGGGCAGAGCACAGAGTGGTTTCTGTACTCAGAGTAAACCTGAGAACTGTGCAATCAGCTGTCTTTGATCGCTCAGTTCTCGGTGAACAGCTTGCAGGGGACAGTATCGATGCAGCAGCCATATAGGTGAGTATGTATGTTTATAAAAAAAATTATTTTATTCCAGCACTTCGCTTTTAAGAACAGAAGAGTTAAAGAACATTTCGAGCAATAGAGAAAATAGCCTAAACACTGTAGCCTAACAAAAATTTGACCAGATGAGGAAATAATATGAGACCTGCGCACTTTGCACAAAATGTATGGAGATTTCAGCGATCACTGGACATTGTAATAGACATTGTAATGATTCAGCTACGGAAAATGGTGAACTGCTATACAGAATTGATGCAATGATGCAGAAACAGAATGTTGTAGTTTACCATAGGTGATCGGTAAATTGATTTCCTTCTCTGCAACATTGTAACATTTCTGTATAGCAGTTTACTCTCTGCAACAGCTGATTAATTACACTGTTAGTGGTAAGCACAGGAATCCCCATTAGTACTCAGTGCATGAGTCTCCATCATAATCTTTCCTCTTCTGACCAAACGTTTTAACCTATAATGTTAAGGGGTAAGTTCACCTTTACAGAAAAATCTGAAAGGGGAGCTTACAAAGGACCCTATAATCAAATAAAGAAAGAGAGGTATCAATGGGGCAATAAGCCTGGATAATATCTAGCGAAACTACAAAAAAAAAACAAAAAAAAAACCAGCTAATTACATAGAGAAAATACAAACAAGTACAGGGGAATTAAGATACAAAACAGTAGAAATAGTTAAAACCTTCCAAGAATTCGATGGGAGAAAACAAAAGCTTTTTTAAAGTAGATAGATAAAATCCCACAAGATAAAATCAGTTACATAGAGGCCCCCATAACAGAGGAGGAGATAATACAAATGATACAAGAATTACAGGGTGGGAAAAGCCCCAGACCCGAGGGTCTGATGACACTTTATTATAAAAAATTTAAGGACATTCTAACCCCAAAATTTAAGGACATTCTAACCCCAAAATGGATTCGACGCATGCGCGGAAGCATTTTATTTCCGGGTTTGGTGACGTGGCGGCGTCAACCTCACCGCCGCGTCACCGCGTTCCTAGGCCGAGGGGATTTTCATCCGATGGTGTGTACACACCGTTGGACGAAAATCCGGAGGAGACATGTCCGCTGGAAACGGTCCGTCGGACATGTTTCAGCGGACATGTCCCTCCGTGTGTACGTGGCCTTAAACACTAATACTAAGTTATTCGCAAAGGTATTTGCCGGGAGGATGAAAATAATAATGAATGATGTGGTCCATGCAGACCAAGTAGGATATATCCCAGGAAGGAAGGGGAGGGATAACGGAATTAGAATACTTTTGGCTATACAGAAAATCAAAGAAAGAGGGGCTCCAGGTCTACTCCTGTTAATATATGCTGAAAAAGCGTTTGACAGGGTAGACTGGGGCTTCATGCAGAGTACACTTGAGGCAATAGGTTTAGGACCTAGAATGACCAACTGGATAAAATCACTATACAACCGACCAACGGCGTGAGTAAAAGTAAATGGGACTGTTTCAGGAACATTTGAGTACTGGTACTAGTAATGGTACTAGACAGTTATTACTACTGTTTGTCTTAGCACTGGAACCCCTGTTAAGGGGAATAAGGTGGAGCACGGACATTAGGGGGTATACAATTAGGGGAGGAAGATTATAAACTAGTGGCTTATGCGGATGACATTTTTTTTTAACTAACCCTAGAACGACCCTCCCTAACTTAATGAAATTCCTAAAAGAATACAGAGAAATATCCAACTTTAAAATGAATCTGGCCAAGTCCGAAATATTAAATATATTAAGTATTCCCATTTGTCTGGGGAAAAGGGGACCCGGAGCACGGCGAGCACGGTAGCCCATCCTGTCAATGCAGGCTAAGAGGGGAGTAAATGAATAATATAATGATAAGCGCATATACATTAAACACTGAGGCTGTCAAATACAGTCTGTCAAAAACAAAGTGCAATCCTTGCAAAAAGTGCAAATACATATATATCAAATGATAAACAGTCCCATCCGTGGTGCAAATGCATAGATATCAAATGATAAAAAGTTCCATCCGTGGTGTTGCAGCTGATTCTGTGAAATATGTGACTTTCCTTGAATAAATGAGCTCACATTGCGCTTACCTTAATAAGGCAATGAAAAAGCCTTAGGTTTGTGTAGCACTTTCGTGGGTCTCCAGTAGGTGTCCCTCTATCCTCTCTGTGAGATGGTATAGTAATCCTGGTTGGGGTCCAATGTTCCAGGGTATGGGAAGGGAGGTTTTCCAGTGGTGCTCAAATAAGGAAAGATAGTGCAATAGTGAAGTATATAGGTACGATTTTAATGATAAAATAGAAACTTACATCAAAGTTAAAACAGTCGAGCGAACGATCGGATTACACGTCTACTTCCGGTTCCGGGTCTTACATGTTACGCTGCGTCTCGCAGCTTCATCAGAGAAGAGGGGAGTAAGCCATGGGGATTTCAAATCCCCTGACTGGTAAATCGGCGATGTGTCAGATTGGACTATTGTCGCTCTCCAGGTTAGCGGGACCGGGTGCGATGGGGACAGGGTCCAGTGTAAGTTCAACCTTACAGATTTTCAGGATCAAATGTTGGAGAATGTTACATTCGCCCTGCAAAAGGGCAACCAATAGAAAGTGACATTTCACACATATTACATATAATACGGGTATTATTTTTGACTATTGCATGAATGCTGAGACATTAGTAAATCAAATGTTTATAAACAGACTCCAAAATGTTGCTTTAGTTTTCATTTAGGCCTTGGTATTGCCATCCAACCTTACTGCACAGGTACTGTGTCCAAGGCCTAACCAAGCTAGAACTGTGTGACAGGAGGCTAGCTAATTGCATAAACCTTGACTTTCACCTGACTGGAATTTTCTAGAAAGCAAAAATGAGTGATATACACACTAGAAATACAGAAAGGTCAACAAAAACAGAAAGGTCAACCCTTTTTCTGGAAAAGCAGAAATCACATATCTTATGACACCTTGTCTGGACAAAAAGAGATCAGGGTGATGAAAAAAAGATTGGGGGCAAGGTGGCACTAGAGGGCTTAGTTTCACAGGTAAGTCTGCCATATTGTGCTAATTTGTGGTGAATACTAGCACATTATGGCATCAACCACCTGAAGCCCGTTAAAGGGGTTGTAAAGCTTAATATTTTTTTTAATAACAAACATGTTATACTTACCTCGTTTTGCACAGAGTGGCCCCGATCCATGTCTTCTAGGGTCCCTCGGCGGCTGTCTCTGGCTCCTCCCCGGTTCAGTGCTGCCCACGAGTGCCCATCAGTGCCGTCCATGAGTGCCCATCAGTGCCGTCCATGAGTGCCCATCAGTGCCACCCATAAGTGCCGCATACCAGCGCCGCCTATCAGTGCCCATCAGTGCCACCTCATCGGTGTCCATCAGTACTACCTCATCGGTGTCCATCAGTGCCACCTCATTGGTGCCCATCAGTGCCCGTAATTGAAAGCAAAAACGTACTTATTTACAAAAAAAATTAACAGAAAAAAATAAAAAATTTATTTTTTTCAAAATTTTCAGTCTTTTTTTAGTTGTTGCGCAAAAAAAAAAAAATGCAGAGGTGATCAAATACCACCAAAAGAAAGCTCTATTTGTGGGGAAAAGGGACGCCAATTTTGTTTGGGTACAGTGTAGCATGACCTCGCAATTGTCATTCAAATTGCGACAGCGCTGAAAGCTGAAAATTGGCTTGGGCGGGAAGGTGCGTAAGTGTCTGGTATGGAAGTGGTTAATAGATGGAAAGTTGAAAAAATTCAAAAAGGTCTGCTTTAAAGAAGCACAATTGTGACTCATTCATTCATGTGACTCATTCACTGTAACGCGTTTTCTACTGGCATCTACTGGCTATGTGAATGTACTGTGCGAAACCTAAAATTGAGTGCTTGTAAATGAGTTCATAGACTGCACCAAAACCAATATTGGCTATGAAAAATATAACAGTTCAATAGTTACATTTACCTTATAAATGTAATAATTGTTCTCTGTGTTGCTTCATTTTGCCAGGTTTTCAGGTAAAAAAAAATAAAAACCTGCCCGTTTATGAAATTTGATGTGGGAAGGTGCAATGTTAAAGTGAACCTAAGAAAAGCAGCAAATGTGAATATTTGTTTTATATATTTAATTGAAAATTATACAGTTCAGCAGGTTTTGGGTGCTTAAGATGTTTTGGAAAAAAAGTCAGAAAGTCGGCAAACATTTTTACTTGATTTTCCTGGAATAATTCAAAGTATTAAACTATTTTATAACTAAAGCCCTGTTCACACCTGAGCGTTTTTCAGCTTGTAAAACGCTCAGCTCTAAAGCTCCAAAATGCCAAACAAGCCAAATCCCATTGATTTCAATGGCCCCTGTTCACATATGAGCGGTTTATCGCCTGAAGCAAAATGCCTGAATCTCAAAAAAGTACATGAGCTTCTTTTTTTGGCAGATTACATGCATTTTTGGCCCCATAGACTTCAATAGAAATGCCTGACTTGAGCAGAAAAACGCTTGTAAAACGCTCAAATTTCCTCTCCCTCTTCTCCCCCTTCTCCCCCTAGTGCTTTTTATTGGCTAAACAAAAATGCCTAAAGCTGTAAAACGCTTGTAGTACTCTTCTAAAAGGCTTTAAAAGTCGACGCATGCTTGGAAGCATTGAACTTCGTTTTTTTCAGCACGTCGTTGTATTTTACGTCACCGCGTTCTGACACGATCGGTTTTTGAACTGATGGTGTGTACGCACATCAGACCATCAGTCTCTGAAAATGAACTTCAGTCCGTTTTCATCGGTTTGGACTGATCGTGTGTACGCGGCCTAACAGCTTCCCTCAATGCTTCCTATACTATGTTTTCCCCAATTTACATGCCTCAGATCAGCAGGCATACAGTTTTCTCAATAGGACATGATAGAAAAGCTGCCTACTTGCAAGAATGCAAGGAGAAACCAACACCAATTGGGCCTATTGAAAATGTGTTGCCAATTGTCGCCAAGCATAGGCCATTGCCCCTGGTCCTGGCCATTAGCTGATCTGAGGTATGTAGAGGGTATAAGTAGAATTAGATTTAGGTTGTATAAAATTATTGGTATCCTTTAACTCTTAGGGCTCTTTCACACGGAGCGCCCGTTCAGATCCGCCTGCCGTTTTTTTATGCGGACCTGAACGGGCGCTCCGTGCTCCTCTATGGAGCTGCGGATGTCAGCGGTGACATGCCCGCTGGCATCTGACCCGCTCTGATCTGCCAAAGTGTGACGGAGGAAAAACCTACTTTTCCATCCGTCTGGCAGGTCGGATCGGATGAACACGAACATACGGTCCGTGTATATCCGATCCCCCCATAGGGGAGAGCGGAGAAAAGACAGGGCGGTCCCTGCACAGTGTGCGGGGACCGCCCTGTCATCCACCGGCTGAGCGGGGATCAACGGAGCGATTCCCACTGAGCAAACGGAGGTGCACGGGGTGGATCATTACTGATCCACCCCGTGTGAAAGAGCCCTTAGCCAAAACTATTAAACTCTATATTTTTCATGAACAAAGGCAAAATATATACTGTAGCCTTTAATCATTTGAGCTCATATTGCATTTGAGGTAAATATCTATACAATTATAATTTTCTAGCATGTGAAATTGTTATATATATTACTGGATGTATCAGCAAGTAACTATTTTTTTGGCACATGCTATACTGAGTGTATTGCTGTGCATGAAATCATACATCTTTACAGCCATAGTAATTAATATTAAAGGCGTAGTAAACCCTCAATGTTTTTCACCTTAATGCATTCTGTGCATTAAGATGAAAAACCTCTTGTGATGCAGTTGCTCCCAGAGCCCCCCTTTTATTACCTGAACCCAGTCTTTTCAGAGACAGGGACGAGCACACCAGCTCTAGCCAGTATCTCGGGTCCTGATTGGATAGATTGATAGCAGCGCAGCCATTGGCTCCCACTGCTGTCAATCAAATCCAATGATGCAGGAGTCGGGGGACGGGCCGAGTCCTGCTGTCTGTGTCTATAGATGCAGTAGAAGGACACGGGAGCACGCCCACACAAGTGCTCGAGGCAGAGCGGCTCTCCAACAGGGCACTCGAGAAGAGGAGGAGCCAGGAGCACCGCTGAGGGACCCAGAGGAGGAGGATTGGGGCCACTCTGTGCAAAACCAACTGCACAGAGGAGGTAAATATAACATGTTTGTTTTCAAAAACAAAACAAAGCAAACTTGTAGTTATCCCTTAAAGTGTATCTATGGTCAAAATGTAAAATCATATAGTCACTTCCACATTTCTTTGAATTATTTCTTGCCTACTTTAAATTTTTCTGAATGATCTTGGAAGTTTGCAAACTTACTCTGTGAAGAATCCTACACATTTACCTCCTTAAATTCTGTGACACGTTGTTGAACGCGATGCAATAATATATATATATATACACTCTATTGTACCCTATAATATATATATAATAATAATAATGGATACTTATTCCCTCCTTGAGGCAGCATCCTTTCTGGCTGAACTCCCAGATGTAACAGAGCTAGGTCTCTGTGAGCCTTGGCAGGCTTCTGCAGGCCGCATATCTTAGGCCCAAAATGGCTATCAGAGCAAGGTCCCAGCAAGATAACATATATGCAGAGGCCCTTGCAGTCAAATAGGCTGAGCTCTGGGTTACGAAGTCTTTTTACAAAACTCAGTCATTTAAACCCCCCCATTGCCAACCCCCTGTGCCTTCTGGGCCAATCCTTTCATATGCCAATCTTCCTATTCACTGACTGTCCTGCCATACTTGGCCTATGGGGGCGGTATTGCAGTCCATGCGCAGTCCATTGTCATCAAAGCCTTTCAAGCTTCCAAAACACCAGGGGGGCTTGAGACAAGCCCTTTTTTTGCTATGCAGACTGTGTTTGGGGACTGGAAGTGTCATTTGATCTTGGCTGTAAAAAACAGATGTGTGGAAACATTAAGAGCATACTAGGTTGTTCTCCAACACATGTATTCACTGTGCCCTGTAAATAGTCACTGCTGTGTCACAGAATTCACAGAGCCTGCCTTCTGAACTATAGAGATGCTGAGAGGAGGCCGCACTGTACCATGGAGTATGTAGTCCTTAGAAACAGCAGAGGAGAAGTTGCAAATATGCAAGGAATCCAGGAAATAGATGCCCAGCAAACAGGCAGCGCTCACATCATAAAAAATTTTTTTTTAAGCAATCTTAAATTGGATTGTCAAAAATAACTATAGTTGTTTTGCTATTACAATTCTGATGTTATAAAATGAAAGTGTACAGTGAGGATCAAAAGTTTGGGCACCCCAGGTAATAATTTGTATTAATGTGCATAAAGAAGCCAAGGAAAGATGGAAAAATCTCCAAAAGGCATCAAATTACAGATTAGACATTCTTATAATATGTCAAAAAAAAAGTTAGATTTTATTTCCATCATTTACACTTTCAAAATTACAGAAAACAAAAAAAATGGCGTCTACAAAAGTTTGGGCACCCTGCAGAGTTAATATCTTGTACTGCCCCCTTTGGCAAGTATCACAGCTTGTAAACGCTTTTTATAGCCAGCCAAGAGTCTTTCATTTGCCCATTCTTCCTTACAAAAGTCTTCCAGTTCTTTGAGATTTCTGGGCTGTCTGTCACGCACTGCTCTTTTAAGGTCTATCCATAGATTTTCAATTATGTTGAGGTCAGGAGATTGTGAAGGCCATGACAAAACCTTCAGTTTACGCCTCTTGATGTAATCCTCCGTGGATTTTGAGGTGTGTTTAGGATCATTATCCATTTGTAGAAGCCATCCTCTCTTTAACTTCAGATTTTTCACAAGTTACCATCCAAAATTTGCTGAAATTTTATTGAATCCATGTTTCCTTCTACTCATGAAATGTTCCCTGTGCCACTGGCTGCAATAGTTCAAACGCTGATTTTTGTGGTGAGGACGTAGAAGAGGTTTTCTTCTGGTGACTCTTCCATGAAGACCATATTTGTACAAGTATCTCTTTATAGTGGAATAGTACACCACAACTTCAGTGTCTGACAGATCTTTCTGGAGGGTTCGTGCAGTCAAATGTGGATTTTGAATTGCTTTTCTCACAATCATGCAAGCTGTTCTGTCTGATATTTTTCTTGGTTTTCCAGAACTTGCTTTAACTTTCACTGTTCCTGATGACTGCGATTTCTTAATTACATTCCGAACAGAGGATATTGACATCTGAAAATGCTTTGCTATCTTCTTATAGCCTTCTCCAGCTTTGTGAGCGTCAACTATTTTCAGTTTCAGTTTTCTAGACAACTGCTTAGAAGAACCCATGGTGCTGATTGTTGGGGCAAGGTCAGATGAGTCTGGACATTTAAATCCTTTGAGATTGACATCACCTGGTCTTCCCAGACGATGATTGAGAACAATCCATGACACTGGCAGGTCTCAGCTTTGCAAAGGGGGCAGTGCATGCTATAAATTCTGCAGGGTGTCCACACTTTTGCAGACGCCATTTTTTTGTTTTCTGTAATTTTGAAAGTGTAAATGATGGAAATAAAATCTAACTTTTTTTGACATATTATAAGAATGTCTAATCTGTAATTTGATGCCTTTTGGAGATTTTTACATCTTTTCTTGGCTTCGTTATGCACATTAATACAAATTTTTACCTGGGGTGCCCAAACTTTCGATCCCCACTGTACACTGTGAACATAGATCTCCTTTAAATGATGGAATAACACTGGCTATATGTAAGGTATGGTTTTACCAAGGATGGGTAGAGTGTTCAACTAAAAGGAAAAAAAAATGCACTGACATTGCAGAGTGCAGAGCTTAGGTGATGTTAACTGCTTGCCGATTAGCGCACGACTATATACGTCGACAGCATGGCATGGACAGGCAAAAGGAGATATATATACATCCCCTTTAAGAAGCCGGCATTGTAGGGCGTGCGCGCGCGCCCGCCGGGAGCTCCGTGACTCCGACATGGGTCCCGCAGACTCGATGTCCGTAGGCATACCTGCGATTGTGCCACGGTGAGGAAGAAGGGGGAAATGCTTATGTAAACAAGAATTCCCCCAGTCTTCCTCGTGACAGGACAGTGTACACAGCTTTCTGTAATTGGAAGCTGTGATCACTGTTGTGTCACAGTAAGCCCATCCCCCTACAGTTAGAACACGTCCATAGGCACACTTAACCTCTTCAGCGCCACCTAGTGGTTAACCCCTTCACTGCCAGTGTCATTTTCACAGTAATCAGTGGAGTTTTATAGCACTGATTGCTGTAAAAATGACAATGGTCCCAAAAATGTGTCAAAAGTGTAGGATGTGTCTGCCATATTGCAGAAGTTCAGATAAAAATCGCTGATCGCCGCTATTACTAGTAAAAAAATTAAAAAAATTAATGCCATAAAACTATCCCCTATTTTGTAGACGCTATAACTTTTGCGCAAACCGATCAATAAACGCTTATTGCAATTTTTTTAATCAAAAATATGTAGGAGAATACGTATCGGCCTAAACCGAGGAAAAAAATGTTTTTTTATTTATTTTTTGGTGATATTTATTATAGCAAAAAGTAAAAAATATTGCATTTAATTCAAAATTGTCGCTCTATTTTTATTTATAGCGCAAAAAAAAAACAAAAAACGCAGAGGTGATCAAATACCACCAAAAGAAAGCTCAATTTGTGGGGAAAAAAGGACGTAAATGTTGTTTGGGATGCACGCCGCACGACCACACAATTGTCAGTTAAAGTGGCGCAGTGTCTAATCGCAAAAAGTGGCCCGGTCATTGACCAGCAAAATGGTCCGGGGCTTAGGTGGTTAAGAAATTAAAAAACAAAATTGTTGTACCCACGAGTATACACATGTAATGAGGACATCAAATGGGTGATGTTGGTAATCAGCTTTGCTGCTTGTGGCCATCGGCATGCATAATAGGATTAATCTTTACTTCAAACCAGGTACTCTGAATGCTACAGTAAGTAGGGCTATGGTGTGCATCTTAAAGGGGGGCCCTATGCCTTTTGTTCTTATGCAAGGCATGTAGCATTGTAAATGTATCCTGGTATAGCTGCCACCTCCTTTGCTGGCCACTCTCGTTGCATGCCTGAATAAAGAGTAAGTATAGACTTTTTGTTTTTTTCAGTATACAAAGTTACAAAAAATGAGAGATATAACGAAAGGACAGCTACAGTACAGAATTAACCAATGACACAAAAAATATGCGTACAGTGTCCTGTGAGCGTTTTAAGAATCCCAAGATCCATATAAAAGAGATTAGAAAACGCAAGCCATAGGACAGCAGAGCAAAAAGATATTAATGTAATCAGACAGTTAACTGTTGAATTATGCAATGTCCTTAGAAAGTGACACTTGGAGATAAAAGAGTTAAACAGCAACATCATAACTGGTAGAACAAAATAGAAAAACATATAGTATAAAAAAAGAAATCAATAAAACAAAGAAAATGCAGACGAAAAGGAGGAAGAAGAAGAGAAAGAAGCCACTCAACTCAGCGTGTTCCAATCCCGGATGCCAACATTAATAATGTCGTAATATAAAGTATCCCAAATATTCCATAGAGCAATAAAATTGGACAGTGTACTTCGAAGGCTAGCCGTAAGATGCTCCATATGTCTCACCTCTTTAATGCGATGCAATAAAACCTAAGTAGTGCCTGGGGACGCCCGTTTCCACCTGACAGTGATCAGGCATCTAGCTGCCATAAGGATATGAGTCATCTTTTTTTTGTCCACAGCTCACATAGGAAGGCCAAAAAAGATGTGTCAGAGGTACCAAAGAATTTGTAGCTTCATCTAGTCTGAAAAGCAAAGAATTAACTTGCATTTAAAAAGACTTGATGACTGTGCAGGTCCATAGGATGTAAACCAGAGACCCCACCGTGGCATTGCATCACCAATGATTATTTTTTATTTTTTTGGGGTGTGATTTGTGTGTTGGGGTATTTTGTTTCCAATGAGCCAACGACAGTCAGGAACAATGTTTCACCAAAATAAAATTCAATACAAAAACAGTTGCCCATGCTGGGGTTTCCATTCACAGTTCAAACAATATATTAAACAATTATCACCCTCCTGGCTCTCATGCAGCAACGCTGCTTAGGCTCAACCTCAAACTTTTGGGTTGATCCCTCAAAACTGGTCATAGTACTTACTGTGCTCACTCAATGCAATCCATGCACCTCTCTCATGCACCCTCTACAGATCACTCGCAGGTCCCTTCTGCACAGGGCCCATTCCCTGACATGGGCAAGGGTTCTTCTGTACCCAAGGTGGAGCATACCTGTCCCCTGGATGAAGCCCTGAACTATCCTCCGGTCTATGATTGTAAGGGGTGTGTACACCTGCATACACACCCTTCTGGTCTCTCGCAAGTGGCAAGTACTGGGCACAAGATCAGAGGCTTCCTCACTCCTAAAACTCTTTGAGGTCTCTGAACTCCAGAAGCCATCCGGGAATAATAAACACAGAACGCCGGTTCTTTTGAATCGTACGTGTGTACACACGGCCGGCAAGAAAATCTTGCCAGGAATCTCATCAGAAAAAAAAAATAAAAAAATTTCCTGACGAGAATCCTGGCCGTGTGTACAGGGCTTTAACACTCGAAAGTTCAGAGAACTTTTGTGTGACCGTGTGTATGCAAGCCAAGCTTGAGCGGAATTCCATCGGAAAAACCATCCATCTTTTTTCCAACGGAAATTCTGCTCGTGTGTACGGGGTATAAGACAAGAAATATACAGCTAAGTAGTTTAAAATATATATTGTTTTTACTATTTTGGGCCAGTTTTCCTTTGATAAAAAAAAATTAGCTATCCATTACCTTTGCCGCTAAATTAAAGCCCAATTTATTCTGAAAAAAACGATGGGCCAGATTCAGTAAGAGGCCGTACCCACCAAACTAGATACGCCTGCAAATAGGCTTTCTCCGACCGACCTAACTTTCCTACGCCGGCCTATCTTAGGTGCATATTTACGCTGGACGGATCTGGTGTGCCCATTGATTTCCTATTCAAATATGCAAATGCGGGAGATATGCCGTACGTATTTGTGCCAGACGCTGGCTAAGTGCGCCGCGTGTAAGTCCTAAGTCCGATGCAAAGTTATTCCTACAAATAGCTGCTTTATCTTTACACCTGACGGGCACAGCTCAGCTGGAGAGCAGCTACAGCAGCACCATTATGGACGAACTTAGCAAGCTGAGCAACCACACTTGCAGGACAACACATCTGTGTGCCAACATGCCAGGGGCAGCCGAGGTCATAGCCAGGGCCGCCATCAGGGGGGTACAGGCAGTACACCTGTAAGGGGCTCGGGGGGTCCGGAGGTCCCCAGGGCCCTGGATGGCCACCCCCCCTTTTTTTTTTATAAAAATAATTTTTTTTTTAGAGGTCTGGAGATCCCAAGGGCCCCAGATAAGAAACCCCCTATTTTTATATAAAAAAAATGTATATATTTTTTTATTTCTTATATATATATATATATATATATATATATATATATATATATATATATATAAATAATATTATTATTATTATTAAAGGGCCCAGAGGTCCCCAGATGGCTACTCCCCTTTTCAATTTCAGGCGGCAGCACCCCCCCCCCCCGGTTCTCTGCTCCAGGGGGCCTATGCCTGAAGCTGTGTAAGGGGCCCCAAAATTCCTGATGGCGGCCCTGGTCATAGCAATACTAATGGGTCTGCCGGTACGGAGGAGGCATCCCTGCCACAATGATAGCCTTTTTCTCGGGGCTAAAGTCTTTTTTTCCTCCTCTCCTTGCCTGTATTTACAGTAGCCTGCATCATTAGACAAAAGTACCTTCCCTAAGGGGGGTAAATTTGCACCGGATGGGCGCATGTCTGGGCTTATTTTTAGGCTCGGCATAAGCCGGTTGGGCTGGCATATCTCAGGAAGTTGGGCAGTTAGTGGGTAGTTGTGAGCATGCTTACAGGGAAGCGATCAGACACCGAGGTCACTGAGCATGCTCCGTGGATGATAGGCCAGGCGTAAGTGTCAGATCCAGGCTCAGACCATCATTTGCATAAGGTCACACCCACTTCCACTTACACCTACTTGCGCCTTCACATTTAAGTTACGCCGGCGCAAACTTAGGAGCAAGTGCTTGGTAAATACTGTACTTGCCTCACTAGTTTGCGTCGGCGGAACGTATATCAGATAGTGCCCGGGGACTTTGCGGTACAGGAGATTTTGTTTCCTGTGTTCCTGGCCGCACTGAAAGGAGGAGAGCACTCAGTGTGCACTTCCTGTCAGTCCAGCCGGGAACAGGAAGCAAAATCTCCTGTACCACCTGGCCGGACTGACAGGACTCCAGGAGGAAGAAAGAGGAGCTCTGCCACGTTACAGCCAGGGAAGGGGAAGTTGGGGGCCCCAGGCCAGCTTGGGGCCCCAAGCAATTGTTTGTTTTGCCTGTCCTGTTACGACGGGCCTGATTGCGGTTATGGCCACTCACAGTGCTGGAAGAAAGATCGGGGGAAGATGTCAGCCCTCTCAGTGAAGGGCTTCATTCTAAGGTAAGTATTTCACAATGTACTAGTATGTGATGCAGGGTTTTCTTTTATTCTGCAGTGGTTTACTACCGATTTAACTTGCAGGTAATTATCTAAAGCACAGTGTTTATACAGACTAAAATCCTTAATATCAATTTTCTTTTCTGTAGGTGTTCGGCCATACAAATGCCACTTGTGCGACAAAGCTTTCACTCAGCGATGCTCACTGGAGTCACACTTGAAAAAAATACATGGAGTGCAACAGAATTATGCCTATAAGGAACGTAGGAACAAACTCTATGTTTGTGAGGACTGTGGATATACAGCAGACAGCCAGGAATCGCACCTCCATCACATCCAAAATGAGCATCCCAACAGTACCCTAATCCAGCGTGCCTCCAAAAAAATGTCTGTCACACTACAAGACGATGTTAGCCCCTTGCTACACAGTAGTCATTTTATTTGAAAGCAGCAATTTTGCTCTGCATAGACATAACCGAGCTTTGGTATCATTTCAATTAAACTGGTAGGTCATGGACATTATAATAACCAAAAACTTTACAAGAGGCAAAATTACATGTCTATGGTAGATTACTAGTTGCCTATCCTATCTGAATAAGAAAAGAAGCAACCAATTCTCTTTTAATGGCATGAGATTAGACAAGAAAGCCCTGAAGTTAACTAATAAAAAAAAAAAGCATAACTATGTTACAGGGAAAGTGTATTACTACTGAGCACTTATTTTGTATTTTGTTATTATCACTGCAGTATTTACCCTAAAGTCACTTTGATGGGACTTTCACATTAAATGCTTGTTTTTGCATCAGATTTTTTTTATCAGATTAACACACACATTTTCATTTGATAAACCTACAAATAGGAAAAAAAAAATGCTCTCAGTCTAAAAAGTATGTGTAGAGCTTCACTGACCACTCATCTGAATACATAATATGAAAACAAATGAAATACATTTGTGTGGGGGGCCTGCCTGTCCTCATATTCCATAAATGAGAACTCCTGCAAGTATCATAGATGAGTGTGAATTAAACACCAATCAGTCATAACTTCATGACCACTGACCAAGATACTACTCTGTAGTATAAAGTGAGGGTATACTAATGCGCAAACCAAATGAGTAAGGTTCATGGAGTGGCTGCCAACATGAATAATGCCGCGTACACACGGTCATTTTTTGTCTTGTGTCTCATGAAAAAAAACAATGTTTTTCAAACTTCATTTTAAAAAACGACGTTGCCTACACACCATCGTTTTCTGAAAATGCTCTTGCAAAGCGCAGTTACATAAGACACTTTCGACGGCACTCTGTTCCATTGCAGCTCCCGTCTCATAACTTGCTTCTAAGCATGCGCGGGTTTAAAAACATTGTTTTAAAAGTCGCTTTGCCCACACACGATCATTTTTTATGACACAAAAAACGACATTCAGAAAAACAACATAAAAAATTCAAGCTTGTTCGAAAAATTTTTGGTCGTTTATGAAGACATAAAACAACGTTTTGCCCACACACGATCATTTTAAATGACGTTTTTTAAAACGTTGTTTTTTTCATCACAGAAAACGACAGTGTGTTCCTACACAGTGACATTATATAGGTAAGTAAATGATGGGGCGCTTACTCAATATATAGTGAATTAACTTCCAAAGTGCTAATGCAATAATATGCAATCCAATGTTAAGTGTAAATAATATTCAATAGATGATGTAAATCCAAAAAGAAACTAAAAATAAAAAAAAAATCACAAAAACGTTCATAAAGTGCTTGTGCAGGAAAAAAGTTAGTAAAGCAATGTAATTTCGTCATCCGTAGTACAAAAAAATCAGTTCTTTAAAATGATAAACTTTCACCATCTGTGACAGTGGTGTGCCCCAGCCTCTTACCTCAAGTAAAGACCCCTACAGGTCTAGTCGCGCTTCTATTATAGATGTCTTTGATATCCAAAGGAGCAAACTCTTTTTCCTTGGAGCGTCCAACCAGATTGTACAAATCTCGAAATGTGGGAAAGAAAACTCCACTGGACGGGTTATTCTCCTCAATATCTTTCACTCCTCTGTAGGAAGTAGAGAAGAGACATTGATGGAAGTGGCAGCAGAGGAGTCGAGGATATTGAGGAGAATAACACGTCTAGTGGAGTTTTATTTCCCACATTGAGATTTGTCTGATCTGGTTGGACGCTATAAGGAAAAAGAGTTTGCTACTTTGGATATCTAAGACATCTATAATAGAAGCTCGACTAGACCTGTAGGGGTCTTTACTTGAGGCGAGAGGCTGGGGCACACCACTGTCACAGATGGTGAAAGTTTATCACTTTACAGAACTGATTTTTTTCATACTATGGATGGTGAAATTACATCACTTTATGAACTGTTTTTTGCACAAGCACTTTATGAATGTTTTTGTGTCTTTTTTATTTCTTTTTGAATTTACATCATCTATTGAATGTTATTTGCACTTATTTAGTATTGGATTGCATATTATTGCATTAGCACTTTGAAAGTTAATTCACTATATATTGATCTTTATTGAGTAAGCGCCACATCATTTACCTACTGCTCTGTAGTAGCCATCTTTAGCTACAATGGTTGGTGGTCAGATGTGGACTATCGCTGAATACCTGAAATCATTTGTTAACAACATGCATTATTGATCTCTGTTATATCTCTTGTATATTTGTAGTGGAGGGCACAGGGTGTTCACATCAATTTTTTTTCAAGAAATGTTCACTTCGGTGGGAGGCTGGAATCTTTATTACAATTATTCGTTTGATGGACTTACTGTTTCATGACGTGTTATTTCTGAATTTTTTCTATATTGATTTTCCGGACAATTTTTCACACATTTATGTACTATTTGGGATTTGTTTGGATGCACACTTATTATTTTTGTATTTAATCCTACAAATACCACTGCCTGACATAAGAAAACTACAGTAATGCCTTGTACATACACACAATGAGATTTTCAGACAAATGATCATCCGTTGTTTTGTTTTTTTGCATGCTAGTCTCATATGAGAATGAAGAGTTTACTAAAGTGACGAAAATTCTCAATTCTCGTACGACAGAATAAAAATTCGGAAGTGATGTAATTGTAGTGTATCGTATTTTTGAACGACAACTGTACAGACTAAACGAAAATTGTGCTTGTCCCATTAGATAATTTTGCAATTGTCATGATTGGCTGTCGAAAGCTGTGTACTAACAGATTATCGTACAATCGCTTCAAAAGGGGTATTTTCTGATCGTGTGTATGGGCCTTTACTCTACTGCAGGGGTGCCCAACCTTTTGAAGAGAGAGGGCCACTTTAGCGACTTGGTAGCTGGTTGCAGGCCACAATGAGCAGAGTGGGCAGATGACAGGTCTGTGCATATGCAGAGCAGACAGGGACACAGCCCACTCTACTCTATGGGCATTTCCATCTGATCTGCCCAGACAGAAGGGGACGATTCCTTTCCTTTCTCTTTTTTAAGCAGATCAGATTGGAGATAGACAGGTGTAAAAGGACGCAGGCCAGTTTTAATCTGCCGCTTTAGAGGTGATCGTGTAAAAGGGGCCTAAGGCTGCTCTCACACTGATGCACTGTGGTTTACCTGCATCTTAACTGACCTCAATTGTTCACTTCTTCCTCAGGATTCCTTCAGGTATCGCTGGCTGCTGTCCCCAGGTGGGTATGGCTGGTGGCTGCCCTTCAGAGCAGATATGGCTTGTGGGTCCAGCTGGCTGGTACTGATGGCCGGTACTGGTGGGTACTTCTGGCTGGTACTGGTGGGTACTGCTGGCTGCTCCTGGGAAGTACTGCTGGCTTGTATTGCTGGTGAGTACTGGTGGGGACTGCTGACTGGTACTGGTGGGTACTGCTGGCAAGTACTGTTGGCTGGTACTAATGGATGCTGCTGTCAAGTACTGGTGAGTACTGCTGGCTGGTACTGGTGGGTACTGCTGGCTGGTACTGGCAAGTACTGGTGGGTACTGCTGGCGAGTACTGCTGGCTGGTACTGGTGAGGACTGATGGCTGGTACTGGTGGGTACTGCTGGCTGGCTGGTTCTTGATCCCCCATATCTGTCATCAGTGTGACAGGTGCAGCGCTGGAGGAAGCATGCAGCCGATGCTTCCTGTATCATGTCGGGAACTGTCACAGGCGGAGCACATTTGTTATCACTTCGCCAGAGACAGAAGCAATACAGGAAGCATTGGCTCTGCTTCCTCTAGCACTGGCTCCGATCTTCCTGCTGATGCTCGGGGATGGCAGGTCGGGAACCTGCGATCTGGGCTTGCCAACCCGCCATCCCAGAGCAGAAGGCTCGGGCCACATCAGAGGATGACACGGGAAGCCAGCAGTTGGGCACCCATGCTCTACTGAATCTGTTTAGGAAGCAATAGCTGTCAACCTAGGCTTCTCTACAGATTTGGACTACAAACAATGGCCCAGATTCACAGAGCAATTACGCCTGTCTAACTGGTGTTAGACAGGAGTAATTTCAAATTTTGCGCGCTGTATCACTAGTTTGAATCCTCAAACCATGATATGGCGGCTTCAGGCTTCGATCCGAGAGGCTTACGTCTTCGTAAGCCTTCGGATCTACGTTGCAATATTTTTGCGGCCGCTGGGAGGAGTCCGCGTCGTTTTCAGCGTCGGGATATGCAAATTAGTTTTTACGGCGATCCACGAAGATACGAGCGGTCTTCGCAATCGCTTTCGTCTATTTTTTTCTACGTACTGTTAGACCAGCTTTTTGCTGGTCTAACGGTGCGTAGCCCATGTTAAGTATGGCCGTCGTTCCCGCGTCGAATTTAAATTTTTTTATTTTTGTTTTACGTAACTCGTTCGGGAATAGGAATGTCCGTAAACGACGCTACTCAAAAAAAATGACGTAACAACGTGATTTTGCGCAATGCGCGGCGGGAAATTTCTGAACGGAGCATGCGCAGTTCGATCGCCGCTGGAACGCGCCTATTTTAAATGCTTCACGCCCCCTACTCGCGTAGATGGCTTGCGCCGGGAGAAATACACTACGCCGCCGTAGTTTACTGGACAAAATGTACCGGGATTCCACGTAGAGCCAGGTAAAATACGGCGGCGTAGTGTATTTCAGATACTCTACGCGAATCTAATTGTATGTGAATCTGGGCCATTGTTTCTATTACATGGATGGCAGGGGAATTGATTGTTGGAAGATAACTGTGTTTGTGATTTCATTTTAATTCACAGGAAGCTGCAAGTATCTCTGCCAAGATGGTCAATACAGCAAAAATGCATACCTGGAAAGAGAAACACAAGACTTACAGCCATGACACATTTGACACATTCAGCATCAACACCTTGGATGTTTTTTGCGACGGAATTCCGCTCAAGCTTGGCTTGCATACACATGGTCAAACAAAAGTTCTGTGAACTTTCGACCGTCAAGAAGGTGGTGACGTACAACACTACGACGAGCCAAGAAAATTAAGTTCACTTTTTCCGAGCATGCATCGAATTGTTTCCGAGCATGCGTCGGAATTGCTACAGACGAATGGATTTTCCATCAGAAAATATGAGAACCAGCTCTCAATCTTTTGTTGGCGGAAATTCCGACAGCAAAAGTCTGATGGAGCATACACACGGTCAGAATTTCCGACCAAAAGCTCAAATCGGACTTTACAAGTCAGAATTTCTGATCAAGCAGGGCCGATCCTAGGCAGGGTGCTTTGCACCCAGGTGCCTGCAGAGGTGGGGCGCCAAAGTGCAAGAGTTCTCCCCTCCTTCTGGCAGTGCTCGGGGGAGGGGCCACTCCTCTTCCTGACACAAGGGTTCTAGTTTTCAGTGGCTGTTGAGTGCTGATGGGCAGGAATTAATTCCTCACACTGGGAGTCTGGGATCCCGCACTGTCTCGACCAACTCCAGTTGGAATGTCTCCCCCTCTGATCTCTATCTTGGGCTGCAGAGAGAACCGAGGTGAGTCACAGTGTTCAGTGTGCTAAAGGATGGCATCCCAAGCATCCCTTTACATGTGCCATGGGCTGCCTCTGCTCTAGATGTTTTATGGCATGATAGATTGCATAGGATACACAGCCCCTATCCTTTCCTGCGCCTCAGTAGTCCATCATGATGTATCATGAGATGTACTAAGAGTCCTTTCACACTGGCAGTGTGGGGGGGGGGGGGGGGGCGTCTGCGGCAAAGTGCCGCTAGTATTAGCTGCCCTTTACCATAGTTTTAGAGGTACTTTTAACCACCACTAGAGGCCAACTAAAGGGTTCAAATTGTCACTGCCGAATCGCTTTGCAGGCACTGACCATTGATTTCAATGGGCAGGGGCGCTTTAGGAGCGGTGTATACACACACTAAAGTGCCTCAAAGAAGCTACTTGCAGGGAATTTTTTGACGTCCTGCCAGCGCACTGCTCCAGTGTGAAAGCACTCGGGCTCTCACACTGGGATTGCAGATAAGGCTTTTTTCAGGCACTATTTTTAACGCTAAAGCGCCTAAAAAAGGCCTCCAGTGTGAAAGTCTCTGATCATCTCCTGTACTATATCTGCAGTCTCTGACAGTCTCCTGTACTATGTCTGCAGTCTCTGATCATCTCCTGTACTATGTCTGCAGTCTCTGACCATTTCCTGTACTATAGATGCAGTCTCTGACCATCTCATATACTATGTCTGCAATCTCTGACCATTTCCAATACTATGTCTGCAGTCTCTGATCATCTCCTGTACTATGTCTGCAGTCTCTGATCATCTCCTGTACTATGCATGCAGTCTCTGATCATCTCCTGTACTATGTCTGCAGTCTCTGACTATTTCCTGTACTATAGCTGCAGTCTCTGACCATCTCCTATACTATGTCTGCAATCTCTGACCATTTCCTGTACTATGTCTGCAGTCTCTGACAGTCTTCTGTACTATGTCTGCAGTCTCTGATGATCTCCTGTACTATGTCTGCAGTCTCTGACCATCTCCTGTATCATATCTGTAGAATGTCTTGAGGTCTAACAGACTCTCTAACAGAAGCCTTCTCTGTGTCCATCAGAGAGGCCTCCCTCCAGGTGCCAATAAAGTACTCTGCTTCTCTTCCTGTATTTTGTTTATTGTTAAGAGATCAAGTAAGGATCCCAGGGTAATGAAGACTTCGTGGGGGAGCATTTCTGTGGCCGTTGCCATAAAAACATTTCTAAAAGGGAGGAGTTAGTAAAATGACCACGCCAGAAATATTTCTGCACCCAGGCACCTGTGACCCTAGCATCGGCCCTGGAATAAAGTGAAGGTTCTGGAGTGGCCATCTCAGTCTCCTAAACCTCAACATCATTGAGCCAATCTGGGGAGATCTCAAACGTGCAGTTCATGTAAGACAGCCCAAGAATTTACAGTAACTGGAGGCTTTTTGCCAGGAGGAATGGACAGCTTTACCATCTGAGAAGATAAAGAGCCTCATCCACAAATACCACAAAATAGTTCAAGCTGTCAATGATGTTAAAGGGGGCAATACAAGGTTTAAGAACTGGGGTGTGTAAACTTTTGATCAGGGTCATTTGGGTCGTTTCTGTTCTCATTATGATTTAAAGTGGTTTTAAACCCTTTACAACCACTTAATGCTACAGCTCACCTGTAGCTACCCAGGATATCTCCTAAACCTGCACGATTTAGGAGATATCCCCTGTTCCCTGCATGAGCCGATTTCATCGGCACTGGGACAAACTGAAGCGATGGCACATATGTGCCATTAACGGCGGCTCCCGTGTGCATGCAATTACAGCGCCGGAAGTAACCCCGGGAGAGATGCCGGCGGCCGGAGGGGGGGGACGAGGACCGCTGCAAGGGCTTTGATCTAACGTAAGTACTTCATAATGAGCTAGTATGCCATGCATACTAGCTCATTAATAGCTCATTATGCCTTTGTCTTGCAGGGTTTTTTTTTAACCACTTCAATATCAGGCATTTTCACCCCCTTCCTGCCCAGGCCAATTTTCAGCTTTCAGCACTGTCACGCTTTGAATGACAATTGCGCAGTCAGGCGACGTTGCTACCAAACAAAATTTACGCTTTTTTCCCCCCCACAAATAGAGCTTTATTTAGGTGGTATTTGATCATCTCTGCATTTTATATTTTTTGCACTATAAAAAAAAAGACTGACAATTTTTAAGAAAAAAAAACACAATATTTTTTTACTAAAAAAAACATAATCTTTTCTCAATTTAGGCCGATATGTATTCTTCTACAAATTTTTGGTAAAAAAAAAAATCGCAATAAGCACAAAGTGATTGCTTTGCACCTCCAAAATAGGGGATAGATTTATGATTTTATTTTTTTACTAGTAATGGCGGTTATCTGCTCAGGACTGTGATATTACGGCGGACAGTTCGGACACCATTCACATTTATACATCGAACAGTGCTAAAAATATGCACTGATTACTGTATAAATGTGACTGGTATGGAAGGGGTTAACACGAGCGATCAAGGGGTTAAATGTGTTCCCTAGGGAGTGATTCTAACTGTGGGGGGAGGGGACTGACTGGGGAAGGTGACCGATCGGAGTCCCTATGTACAAGGGACACAACATCGGTCTCCTCTCCCTGACAGGATGTGGATCTCTGTGTTTACACACAGAGATCCACATCCCTGGCTCTGTAACTGCCGATCGTGCGTAACTGCCGTTTGGCACCCACGTGGCGTGCACACGCCCCCTAGCGGCGGGATGCCCGAGGATGTCATATGAAGTCCAGCCAAGACGGCAGAGCCACCTGGGTGGAAGTCATTTGACATTATGTGGGATGGGAAGTGGTTAAAAAGAGTAAACACAGTTGATTGATAATAAATGGCTTCAGCCAAACACTAACCACGAGTGAAAGAAAAGTTTTTGTATTATTATTCCATTTCTCTGAAAAATGACCAAGAAATCATAAATTCTGCCAGGGTATGTAACTTATGAGCACAACTGTATATATCCACTTGAGATCCGCGCTATGGACAAAAGACGTCCACAGCACGGCTCTCAAGTGCCGGGTTGACGTCTTTGGACGGCATGTTATTGTAACTCCCCGCGCGCGCCACTGGATGGCGCGCATCGGGGAAAAACAGTGCACGGCGCATCGCTGAGGAGCCGATGCGTGTGCCTGGTGGCCGCGATGTGGTGGTGGCTCCCTGACAAGCCTGGAGCTCCACGTCTTGTCAGGGAGAGAGGAGACCGATCTGTGTCCCTTGTACATAGGGACACAGCATTGGTCACCTCCCCCAGTCAGCCCCTTCCCCCCACACAGTTAGAACACACCCAGGGAATACATTTAACCCCTTCCTCACCCCCTATTGTTAACCCCTTCAATGCCAGTCACATTTATACAGTAATTAGTGCATATTTATCGCACTGGTCGCTGTATAAATGTGAATGGCGCCAAAAATGTGTCAAAAGTGTCCGATGTGTCCGCCGTAATGTCACAGTCCCAATAAAAAAATCGCAGATCACCGCCATTACTAGTAAAAAAAAAAAACATAATTCTGTCTCCTATTTTGTAGGCGCTATAACGTTTGCGCAAACCAGTCGCTTATTGCGATTTTTTTTTTTTACAAAAATACGTAGAAGAATATATATCGGCCTAAACTGAGAAAAAAAATTATTTTTTTTAAAAAAAATGGGATATTTATTATAGCAACAAGTAAAAAAAAATATATATATTTTTTAAATCATCGCTCTTTTTTTGTTTGTAGCGCAAAAAATAAAAACCGCAGAGGTGATCAAATACCACCAAAATAAAGCTCTATTTGTGGGGAAAAATGGACGACAATTTTGTTTGGGAGCCACGTTGCACGACCGCGCAATTGTCAGTTAAAGCGACGCAGTGCCGGAAGCTGAAATTTTGCCTGGGCACGAAGGGGGTTTATGTGCCCAGTAAGCAAGTGGCTATACACTAGACTGCCTGCACTATATATATATATATATATATATATATATATATATATATATATATATATATATATATATAAGAAGGCCAGTATGGTGGCCTGAATTTATGGGAGCTCACCTCATGTTCGTGAGTCTGTGCATTCAATAGCAAGTGCATAGCGGCTTCTTCATTCGTGGTCTTCGTCGGCGTTGCAGGTAATATTCAAACCTTTTCGTATCATGTGCAATCTTGCGATTCGTTATGCTTCCTATCCTGCATCCCTTTTTGTAAAAATCGGCCTTTGAGTTGTTGCAACTCACGTCCCGACATCGTTCGGCACAGGAGTTGTACATTCGTAAGTTCCTTCTGCCAAAAATACGATTCATTTGTAAATTTAAGCCTCCGAGCCGCTGGGTTTGCGGTCTAATCTATTTGGAGATTAGCATGTATTGTAAGTACGGGTTCTGTGGCTGATTGAGGTGGTAATTAGACCCACCTGGTGCCTTGTCTGCACTGGATTAGCCTGGGGGGATGGGTGGTTGGTAGGTGTTCGGTTTCAGAGCAAGGGGTGGCAAACACTCTACAACCAATTTGTATCGGATTCGTTCAATACTCCTTACTACCAATTCGTATCGGATTAGTTTCATACATTTTTACAACCGATTCGTATCAAGAGTCATTTCTCTTTACAACCATTCATATCAGATACATTGCCTACTTTCTACCATTGCCATTTCTTGTATCCCCCATGCCGTGTGTTTTAGTTTCCGCAGCGGAACTTACGAATTGTTTGTACATGGTGCTTCTCTCATTTAATTACCAAAAGTTATTTTCTGTGTCATGCACGGCGTCACACCACACTCTTCGGATGTGTTGCAGACCCGCTCCAGTCCAATGCGAACCAGTTTCACAATCACTGGTAGGATTTGTTACTGTGTTGTGTTTTGTCATGTCAAAATTCTTGTCCACTCCGGTGTCACCCGTACCATGTTTGGTTCCCGCAGTAGAACTTACGAGTCATTCGTACGCACTTCTTGCGTTATCATTTTTACACCAAACCTTGTGGTTTTGCCTTCTGGACGGCATCACGTCACACCTTCAACATATGTTGCACTCCTTCCACAAACTCACTCGCATGGCCCATTGTCGCAAGTAAGATTCGTTACCATAATCTTTATATCCTATCAATTCGTTACCATTTATTGTCTCCCATATAGTTCGTTAGTTCCCCCTACAGAATCTACAGATCAAACGGACGTTGTCCCTATCTCTGATACTGCTCGCTAAGTCGCCAAACTTGGTGTTTCTATCTTTTTCTCAGTAACCCAACTCTCATACGTTGAGACCCTTGCAACCATGCAAAACTCAGCAGCCTGTCTCTCTTGTTGAGACCCTTGCAAATGCAATATCATCTTAGCAACCTCTCCTTTGTCGAAAATAAATAAATACAAATAAATAAATACCCCCTTTTGCCACTACGCAATTTCGGCCCAGCAATCTGACACCTGTTGAGAGCCTTGCAACCATGAAAATTGTATCAACAGCCTGACACCCTTGCAAAACGCAACATCATCTCTGCAACCTCTTACTTTTCAAAGAAAAAAAAAATACCCCCTTTGTCACCACACAATCTCGGCCCAGCAACCTGACACCTGTTGAGAGCTTGCAACCATGCAAATCGTCTCAGCAGCCTGACAATCTTGTTGAGACCCTTGCAAAAATGCAACATCGTCTCAGAAACCCTTTTACTTGTCAAAGAAAAAACAAAAACAAAGATAAAATAAATAAATAAAAATAAATAAATACCCCCTTTGTCACCACGCAATCTCGTCCCAGCAACCGGACACCCATTGAGAGCTTGCAACCATGCAAAATCGTCTCAGCAGTATGACACTTGTTGAGACCATTGCAAATGCAATACCGTCTCAGCAGCCCCACACTCATCAAGACTCTTGCAACCACGCAATACTGTCTCGCACAAGCTCCCACTAATTAAGACCTTTGTGACCACGCAGTCTCGCCCCCAGCAACCTGATATTTGTTGAGACCCTTGCAGCCAGACAAATCATCTTAGCAGCTTGACACTCAAACGCAAAATCGTCTCTGCAAACCCAACTCCCATTGAGCCCCTTGCAGAACGCAATATCGTCTCAGCAAACTCACACTCGTCTAGACCTAGCAACCATGCAATGTTGTCTCAGCAACCTGACACCAGTTCAGACCCTTGCAGCCATACAAAATCATCTCAGCAGCCTGACACTCATTTGAGACACTTGCAAAACGCTTTGTCTTAGAAACCCCTCACAACCAGGCAATATTATAAAAAAAAAACTCATAATTCATCGAGACCCTTGCAATATCATCTCAGCAGCCTGTCACTCAATGAGACCCTTGCAACCACACAATATTGTCTCAAACAACCTCATTCTCATCGAGACCTTTGCAACCACGCAATACTGTCTCAGCAAACCAGCCTGAGACCCTTGCGACCATGCAATATTCAAAAGAGAAGGTGCAATCAGCGATAAAAAATCTTAAAAAAGACCAAACCCCAGTATGCAAGCTGAATTTTTACGTAATTCAATGGTAATGATAAAATAGAATATAAGTGCAGCACAACACCCTTAAACCAAAAATTACAAAATAATTAAAATTAATGTACCAACCAGGCCATTTCTCTCCTACATGTAAAAATCATATTTCTTTGCTAGAAAATTACAAAGAACCCCCAAACATTATATATGTTTTTTTTTTATAGCAGAGACCCTAGAGAAAACAATGGTTTAAAAAAACCTGGTAAAGTTAGCCCAATTTTTTGTCATAATGTGAAAGATGAAGTTACAACGAGTAAATGGATACCTAACATGTCACACTTCAAAATTGCACCCGCTCGTGGAATGGCGCCAAACTTCGTTACCTTTTAAAATCCCCATAGGTGACGCTTTAAAATTCTTTACTGGTTACATGTTACAGAGGAGGTCTAGGGCTAGAATTATTGCTCTCACTTTAATGTATGTGGCAACACCTCACATGTGTGGTTTAAACACCGTTTTCATATGTGGGCGGGACTTACGTATGCGTTTGCTTCTGCCTGCGAGCACACGGGGACAGGGACACTTTAAAAAAAAAGTATCACTTTTAGGGCTCTTTCACACGTCCGTTCAGTTTTTTAGATCAGTTTTTTCCCCCTTCAGTTGATCCGTTTTTTCATCCGTTTTTCGTCCGATTACATCCGTTTCCGTTCCGTTTTCCGTCCGTTTTTCCATCCATTTTTTCATCCGTTTTTTTTTTTTTTTTTAACTTTATATAATCAGTTTTTTAAGAATTTTCCCATGATTCTTTGTTTCTCCCAGCGTGCATTGTGCTTTCTTCTTGCTGTATGTTAACAGCCGGCTGTTTGGTTCCTGATTCATTTCTGTAATTTTCTGCTTATTAAGATGGATTTGGGGAGTTATTATGACAATGTGACTTCATTTGTCATGCTCTACTATCTGTGGAGAAAAAAAAGCAAGACCACGAAGATGTCTGCGAGGAGACGCTGTTACTGGGCACATCCCATGCTCCTCAAGAGGCCAACTGAGGGTTTTTTTGCTCTGCACTACGCAGATTTGCGACGTTACCCTCCCAAATTTTTTAATTTTACCAGAATGACGATTCCAACATTTGATTATTTGCTGGAAAAGTTGCATCCACGATTATACCGGACAAACACAGACATGAGACGTCCTGTGCCTCCAGAGGAGCGACTTCTCATTACCCTCAGGTAAGCCAGCCAGCCATTTAGCTTGATTATGTCCAGTGTAATGTTGGATTCCTTTCATAATTTCTTCTACTCTCCTACTCTTCCTAGGTTTCTTGCATCTGGAGTTTCTTATACTTCACTAAACCATTTTTTTTTGGTGGGAATCTCAACTATATCAGGAATAGTTCGTGAGACCTGTGAAGCAATATGGGAGGAGCTTCGGTCGTCTGCAATGCCTGTTCCAGATGCCACCATGTGGCATGAAATAGCGAATGGCTTTTGGAAAAAAACACAATTCCCTAATTGTGTTGGAGCCCTGGATGGGAAACATATCAGAATTCAGATGCCACCTGGATCTGGCTCGCAATTTTTCAACTATAAAAAATACTTTTCCCTTGTGCTAATGGCAATCTGCGACAGTAACTACAGGTTTGTAGCTGTTGATATAGGGGCCTATGGATCTAATGCAGACTCAAGAGTCTTTTCAGCATCAAAAATGGGGAGAAGAGTACTGGAGGGAAACTTTAATTTCCCATCAGATAAACCACTACCATCAACTGTAGGACCAGATTTGCCCCATGTTCTTGTAGCTGATGAGGCATTTGGACTTTCCCATCATCTTTTAAGGCCTTATGCCAGGAATAATCTAACGACCCCTAAAAAAATTTTCAACTATCGCTTGAGTCGTGTAAGGCGCCTTATTGAATGCACCTTTGGCATTTTGAGTAGCAAATGGCGCATATTTCATACCGCAATACAACTCAGCAGGGAGAATGCCCAACTGGCAATCCAAGCCTGCTGTGTCCTCCACAATGTCATCCGTGAGAAGGAAGGGATTTCTGTTGAGGAAGAGGACGAGATGGACTTACCTTCTGTACGTTTTTCCGGACTGCGACCCAACAATTCTGCCATTACCATGCGTGACAATTTTACAAATTTTTTTATGTCCCCAGAAGGAGAGGTTCCGTGGCAGTATCAGTATGTTTAAAAACAGTCACGAGGCACTTTATGATGTGCACCTTGCTAGTAACATGTTTCACCCCTTTTAGTTAACTTGCACGATCTTTGTTGTCCCAGTGAAAATGGCCATTCATTTCTACTTTTCTGTTTTCTACAAGTGTATGCTTTCATGCTTCCATTGTCATTAACGTTGTCCCTATGATATATCAGTTTGTTTCTTTTCACATAAAATACCCAAAAACAAACATTTTCATGCAGTCAAGTATATTTAATTGAACTTCATGACCGCAACATGTAGAATGTAACTTATAGTAAAATCATTAAAATAAGAAATAGACATAAACAAAAAAGGGGGGCAAAAAACAATTTATTAAACTGGTTTCAAAACTTTGCAAATAAACTAATTAAAGGTCTTGGTAATAAGGAGTGGGGAAAAGGGTAGAACATGTGTGTGAAGTGCCCTGGGAAGGAGAGTGATCATAGCTGGGTATCTGGGGTGGGGCTTGAAAATTTTGGGCAGTGGAGGCTGGGGCACGATGATGATGGGAGATAGGGCTGGGTTGGTAATGTTGACTGTAGGGAGCTGGTGGTGCGTGATCGGGGTACAATTGGCGTTGGGGAGGGGGGATAACTGGGGGCACAGGGTCTCCAGACATAGACGCCCTTACACAATTTCCAATGTACTGACCGATTGCCAAGTGCATGTCTAACTTTCTTTGGGCCGAAATTTTTTGAAGCTGGTGATATTGGCTTCTTAAGAAGCACGCGTCCTCATTATTTGGATCCAAAAATGGATCGTTTGTTGCTGGTCTCCTGACTCTCATTTCCTCCATGAAACTGAGCATGGTGTCATCTAGGGTACTCTTTTTCTGACGTTTTTTGGATGTGGAAGGAAAAGAACGAATCTGAGTGGTAGAACATATATATATTAGCACATTATCTTTTGCCAATATTTCAACAAGAGGCATTTTCTATTTGATACTTACAGGCACATTTGGGGTTGGTCGCATGTGTCTTGCAGCCGCTGGTGTATCTTCAAATGGCGCAGTTTCAGTGACTCCCCTTTCTACATCTGTATCTGGTTGTGAAGCTTCGACATCGGTCTCCTCCTCGCTGTCAGTAATGTTACTGACAGTACTGTAAAATATTCGTCGGTAGATGGGTTAAAGATCAATACAGAATAGTTATTTCTATTTTTATGTGTGCAGGAAGTTTAATATTTGGAGTTTAGTAGGTCAAATAATGTAATAAAGTGGCTAAGTACCTTCTTACGCTCATTACATTTCTAAGAAAGTCCAGCATCTCATAAAATGCTCCTTTCTTATAGTTGGAGGTTCCAGCTCCACTGCGGGACTTTGTCTCCTCTATAAGGTCCCGCCGAAACCTGTCTCGCAGTGAGCGCCATCGTGCGACGATACTCTCTCCTATGAAGAAACAGAATAAAAATAAACCCATAGAAATCCAAAATGTACGTATACTAGTTAAAACAACACATAGTTGGATAACAGTTGTGCCGTGATAGCAGTGGTGTATTTAGATTTTGTGCTGCCCTGGGTCTTGAGGCAGGTGACGTGGCAGGTGACGTGGACAATCCACAACTTGTGGCAGGTGACGTGGCAGGTGACGTGGCATGTGATGTGGCCAGTGGACAATCCACAACTTGTGGCAGGTGACGTGGCATGTGACGTGGCATGTGACGTGGCATGTGAAGTGGCCAGTGGACAATCCACAACTTGTGGCAGGTGACGTGGCAGGTGACGTGGCATGTGACGTGGCCAGTGGACAATCCACAACTTGTGGCAGGTGACGTGGCATGTGAAGTGGCCAGTGGACAATCCACAACTTGTGGCAGGTGACGTGGCAGGTGACGTGGCCAGTGGACAATCCACAACTTGTGGCAGGTGACGTGGCATGTGACGTGGCATGTGAAGTGGCCAGTGGACAATCCACAACTTGTGGCAGGTGACGTGGCATGTGACGTGGCATGTGAAGTGGCCAGTGGACAATCCACAACTTGTGGCAGGTGACGTGGCATGTGAAGTGGCCAGTGGACAATCCACAACTTGTGGCAGGTGACGTGGCATGTGACGTGGCCAGTGGACAATCCACAACTTGTGGCAGGTGACGTGGCATGTGACGTGGCCAGTGGACAATCCACAACTTGTGGCATGTGACGTGGCATGTGACGTGGCATGTGACGTGGCCAGTGGACAATCCACAACTTGTGGCAGGTGACGTGGCATGTGAAGTGGCCAGTGGACAATCCACAACTTGTGGCAGGTGACGTGGCAGGTGACGTGGCAGGTGACGTGGCCAGTGGACAATCCACAACTTGTGGCAGGTGACGTGGCAGGTGACGTGGCATGTGACGTGGCCAGTGGACAATCCACAACTTGTGGCAGGTGACGTGGCAGGTGACGTGGCATGTGACGTGGCCAGTGGACAATCCACAACTTGTGCCAGGTGACGTGGCAGGTGACGTGGCATGTGATGTGGCCAGTGGACAATCCGCAACTTGTGGCAGGTGACGTGGCATGTGACGTGGCATGTGACGTGGCCAGTGGACAATCCACAACTTGTGGCAGGTGACGTGGTCAGTGGATACGGATGTTTACATATGGGTGGACTACAAGATGTCAACCCACCCCCCCCACCCCTTAACCCACAAACTACTTACCACGTTCCAAACGTTTTTTCTTGCTCAGTGTCTGCCAGGTCGGTGTCACCGCCTCAAAGATTTCCTCCCATTTTTTATTAGCCAAATTGCGGTCGCTGTATTCAGAAGACCTCTTATCCCATATTGCAGGTCGATCTTGTACCAGATTAATGAGCTCCTCTTGGCTTACATCCTTTGCCATGTTTTGACCTTTTTATAGGAACACTCACTCACTACACAGGCAATATCTATATATGTCCAGGAACTGGGCAGCATGTGCTGGGAACATGTGACTTCGGACAATACACTACCTGGGTCAAAGGGTATTGTTATGTATGCATATTGCATGCATATTAAAGTTTGTTGAATTCGTACTTTATACATTTTTTTACATATTTTGATGAAAAACTGACGTTAGCGGATCGGATGGTAAACGGATCATCCGCTAGCGTCCGTTTTTCGTCCGTTCCGTTTTTTTGACGGAAGAAAAATAGGGTTTTCTTCCGTCCAAAAAACAGAGCTTACCGCAGACGGATGTTAACGGACGTTTAGCGGATGCTCATCCGCTAACGGACGCTAACCCATAGGGAAGCATTGAGGTCCGTTAACGGACGTCCAAAAAACGGACGAACTGAACGGACGTGTGAAAGGGCCCTTATACCTATTACAAGGAATGTAAACATCCCTTGTAATGAGAATATGGCATGACAGGACCTCTTTACACTGAGATATGAGGTAAGACCCCACATCTCACCTCTAGGCTGGGAAGCCTAAAATAAAAAAATAAAAAGATCACAGCTTCACAGCCAAGGCGGCACTTTTTTTGAATGCAGAGGCAGGGCATGACGTCATAACATTGCTCCCGGCCTCCGACGATCATAGAGACTCCGGCGACCATCTAGTCCACCGGAAATCTCTATAATCAACATCCGGGGGACTGCAGATCCTGTCACCGACTCACCAATCTCACAGGTGAGTCGGTAGAAGCACCGGAGGGGGGTAGAAGGGGTCATATGATGGTGGGAGGACGTCATATGATGGCCAGCGGTTGGCAAGTGGTTAAAATAATATAATGAATCTTCAAATTATAAGAAGATATAAATGACACAGCAGGTTCCCCAAAGTCTTTCACCAGTGCTGAAAAAATCCACAATGCGTGACAATTCCTCCACCTCTGATCTGACTAAACACTCTCACCTTACTACATGGACCCCTGAGCAAACAAGTGGTCATGCAAGCAGATATCAAACAGGTTATGACCAACCATAAACTTCTTTCACTTTCCCATAAGTGTCAACCAGGACGCCAGGTCATGAATAAAAAGAGAAGATCTAAGTGCTCACTCTTTAGCAATAAGAATTTATTGATAGGTTAAACATAACCTACTCACATGTAGAAGTTAAAATTGCAGCATTTAAAAGCCGACAATATTCAGTATCTCTTTCGTAGGACAGCAGCAGGTGACGTCAAACGCAGCTCCTCCCCCGTACGTGTTACGTTCAATCAGAACTTCCTCGGAGGGGCTACGACGTGTATTTATAAAGGAACCGTCGCCTGGGTAATGGCCAAAGCCAGACAAAGAGAGGCTTGGCTAACACGTCATGCAACATTCGTACGTATGCACCGCTGTCATGGCAACTACAATGCCGAACCGAAAGGCAGGAAATTCATAGCTCGTCAGCCCATAAAATAACATTAAGGTGTAAAAAAATTGTCAGTAAACTCAATTAATGTTTATCCCGGCAGTGTCAGCCGAGCTACCATCGGTGGTCACTGATGCTGCAGCCTCCACGGGCTTCGCAGCCTTTTTTCAGCGCGACACTGGTTTTCCAAAACTTGGCCCCAGAAATTCTCTTGAATTGCTGCTTTGCCCAGTCTTCATAACTCTTTCAAGCTGTATCCCATCATGGCAGCTGCCCAGGTCTGGGGGCCATACTTGAACAGGACAGACAGTGTTCTTCACCACGGACAATCAGGCCACAGCCGACATCATCAATAAAGGTAGATCTAAGTCACTCCCCATCATGTCCTTCCCACAGGCTCGCGCAGCTGTTACTCCTTCATCAGTTTATATCTTCTGTAGACATATTCCAGGCAAATGCAAAATCGCAGCTAATGCGCTGTCCAGTTCCAATCTTATTTGTTTTTTTCCAGCAAGAGCCTGGAGCCGACCCAACAACTATTCCTGTCCCACCCTGGTCGTTGTTGACGATGGGCTGAAGTCTCATTTCGCCAATGCAACCCAGCTTATTAACCATGGCACGCAACACACTTAAGGCCTATTGCACGGCTTGGAACACTAACAACACATTTTTGGCCCTTTCCCCCGGAGCAGCAATAGCCTTTAAATCGTATTGCAACACGCAGCTAACCCTTTCTCATAATACTATCACGTTATACCTAGATGGCGTCCAGCATTTCCTGTCCTTGCAGGACCCCAGTAAGCCATCAGTATTCTCAAGCCCATGCAGTTAAGTCCCTCCTACAGGGCATACAGAAGCACCAACCCGTAGTCAGTGGCAAGCGCCTTCCTTTCAAGAGTGCCCTCTTTAGGGACATGTCTGAAATCCTTACTCTTTCTCCATTTGGGGCTTTGCCCAGCCTAGTCATCCAAACAGCCATCCACCAGGCCTTCTACGGTTCCCTATGACCTAGTGAATTTACAGTCAGCAGGTCCGGCAGTCAGACGCTGCTCCGACGCCACCCGACTCGCTTTCGAGCCACTACACTCTCACAGTCTGCAAACGCAACAAACCGGTTCAGACTAAACGCCTGATGCCCAGTGATGGTGCTCGACCGACTACTGACCCATCTAGCCAGCCAATCTGATGGTAGCTTGTTGCTACCCTTTCTAACCAGCCACAGGCGTAATACGTTTGTTGGTTTCTTCTACCTTGATTGTCAGTCATTTGTAGATCCAAGCCTCCGAGCCGCTGTCGGTTGTTGTCCGATATCACTCAACATAGGCTTTACTGTTTATAAGATTCCTTGTCTATTGGGTTGCCATTTCATCCATTTGGAGATGAGAACTCTTCCATTTGGAGATGAGCACGTATTGTTTGTACGGGTTCTGTGGCTCATTGAGGTGGTAATTAGACCCACCTGGTGCCTTGCCTGCACCTTAATTAGCCTAGGTGGTTGGGTGGTTGGTTTGTGTTCGTATTCAGAGCTAGGGGTGGCATTTACTCTACAACCAATTTGTATCAGATCCATTTAATACTACTTACTACTGATTTGTATCAGATTCATTTCATATATTTATAACCGATTTGTATCGGAGTCATCTCTTTACAAACCAATTCGTATCAGATATCATTGCATACTTTCGAACCATTGTCTATCATGTTCTCCATTCATAAAACTGTAGTTACCGCATGTCATAAGGTCCTTGCCTTATCCCCACTGCTTCATTTAACTTACTGTATCATTTGAATGTATTCTTACCTAGTTGGTTTATCAAAAATCACTACCATCCAGTCGTAAAATATTCTACACCCAATTCGAGCCCAGTTGCACCGGCGACGTAACAACTCGTGTCAGCCCACTGGTCAGTCTGATTCGTATAAAGTCATGTCGGCGGTACAAACGTTTTGAATCCACACCACTCAGTCACACTTCAGCCAATTTCCGAATCTAGTCGCACCGGCAAAATAATGACCCAAATCCTCGGCTCTAAATACCACATTCCTCACACTCTCTTCAATCCGATCAGAATTTAGTTGCATCGGAGAGATATCGCAGCAGCACAATTCAGATCCTCAACTCTACACACCACACCATGTTTCTCACTCTTCAGCCTGATCCGAATCTAGTCGCATCGGCATGGCATCGCGGCGACACGATTCGATCCTCGGCTTTACATTACTCAAAAACATACACATCTTACTCCTTCTATTTGTACGTTTCTTTTTTGTTTGAATATTTTATTGTAAAGAATGGTAACATTACAAAGGATATAATGCATCGACGAGGTGTTAAAGAAATGCAAAGTCGCGGACGCAGCCGCTATGTAACAGGAGTCAAATGAACAATAAACAAAGGAAAATATTCGGAACAACATTTCAGGGTAATTGCTAACATGACCTATGACGAGCTATATGTAGAGAGAAGCGGGAGAGAACGGCCCTGAGGTTGTGTGATCACCTTGTAATGGCCAGGGTAGGTAGGAACAATATATAAATCTTGTTTAATGATGTAGAATGGGGATGTATTTCCAATGAGGAATTGTGAGGGAGATGAAGGGTTAGTAGGGAATGGGTGCGGGGTAAATCGCAGAGGATCTGCGTTACGATTGTAGTGTATATGCCTGTAAAGATACACTATGGGGTAGAGCAGGGTGGGTTTAACATAGGAGGGGGTGAGGTCCAGATAGGGGGAGGGGTCACAAAACAGACGTGGGAGATGTACAGTTTCTCACCACAGCTCTCAGAGATCTACCAAGATATGGCCTTTTTATACTCTTCCGTCGAGGTAAAGTGTATCCAGCAATAGTTACCCCCCTACTAGGTAGCTCAGCGGGACTTAGACTACCTCCGGTTTTGTCCTTGTGCCCCTCATTAGAGGTTCTCTTCCCTTTTTTTTTCTCTTTCCTGCTCCCCCTTTTCCTACTTCCTGCCCTCTCCGTCTACTACTGTATAAGGTGGGTGTAAATTCACTTGTTCAATACACATGGCTTCCATAATGCAGTCTACAGCTCCCCTCGGTTAATGCCAAAGGACTTAATATTCCTGAGAAACGTTCAAGTTTTCTCACAGAAGCACATAGGCTAAAAGCTCAAGTCGTCTTGTTTCAAGAGACACACTTTAAAACAAAAAATGTTCAGCGCCTCACTAACAAGAGATACCCTGAGGTCTTTCATGCGACCTGTGCCGATTCCAAGACGAATGGGGTTGCGATCCTGCTTGCAAAGTTGCTTGCATTTCACCTCACCGATCAGATAGTTGACCCAGGGGGTAGATTCATCTTCCTCAAAGGGTCATGGAAGGATAGGCCGATGACGCTGGCTAACATATATTGCCCTAACTCTAGACAGGTTTCTTTTCTAAAAGATACGCTCTTGAAACTTACCGCTTTCAAATCGGGTCTCCTGATTCCCTTCCTCAAAGGGTCATGGAAGGATAGGCCGATGACGCGGGCTAACATATATTGCCCTAACTCTAGACAGGTTTCTTTTCTAAAAGATACGCTCTTGAAACTTACCGCTTTCAAATCGGGTCTCCTGATTCTGGGGGGTGACTTTAACATGGCCCTTGACCTGACTCTTGACACATCTACAGGAACCTTGTCTCTCCCTTTCTCAGCATTGCGACAAGCAAAACTAGGACTGGCCTCTTTGGCCCTTCATGACACATGGCGCACCTTAAATCCCAGAGGAAAGGACTATACGTTTTTCTCATCCCCACATCAACGATACTCGAGGTTGGACTATATCTTCCTTTCCCAAAAAGACCTCTCGTACCTACATGACGCGACGATTTAAAGTTTGGTCTTGTCGGACCATCATCCAGTAACCCTGACCTTACGATTCCCGCAGAGGGAACCTTTCACAAAGGTATGGAGACTAGATGCCTCCCTGCTTACAGATGTGGCTACTCTTAAACAGGCCATTAGAGAATACTTCCTGCATAATGATACACCCAATGTGTCGCCCATGACTCAGTGGGAGGCTCATAAATGCGTTGTACGAGGTCACCTACTATCCATAGCAGCGAGAAGGAAAAGGGAATATGTTGCCCTTATCCAGGAGCTTACAGATAAGATTTCTAAGCTGGAAACGCAACACAAAAGCTCCATGGCTGTAGCGGCTGAACTAGCAGAGACGAGAACACTCTTACGAGAGGAACTGTACAAGAAGGCACGCAAGCGCACAATGTTATCACAGAAGTGGTTCTATGAACACGGGAACAAGCCGGGTAGACTATTAGCAAGGTTCACGCAAAAACGTGTCCTTGCTTCCACTATTCACCATATAAGAGACTGAGGAGGTGGGATCCACAACAAGACGGATGATATTGCTCGCCAATTCCAGGAGTACTACAGTGAATTATATAACATAGGGGCAAAGGAGAAAGGAGTGGGCCCGTCAGCTACTAGGGAATTCTTGATAAGAGACTTTCTACACAAATACTCTCCCCAGGCATTGGCTGCTGAAGATCAACAAACGTTAGAATCGCCGTTGACGTCTGAAGAATGGGTAGAAGCCCTCAAAGCTACTAAACCGGGCAAAAGTCCAGGCCCGGACGGCCTAACGGCACAATATTATAAATGCTTTGCCAAGCTTTTAGCACCAGGTTTCCTCAAAGCCTTCAACTCTTTGGCAGGCTCCTCTTCTAGCTCTAACACCCTGCTAGAAGCTTATATTGCAGTGCTACCTAAAGAGGGCAAGGATCCCTCAGACGTTGCAAACTACAGGCCGATCTCGCTCTTAAACGTCGACGTCGAAATTCTCAAACATTTTGACAAGGCTGACCTTCTATGTTGCGGCGTGGGTGGGTCTTGGTCAGGTGGGTTTTGTCCCTGGCAGAGAGGCCAGGGACAACACCATGAAGGCCATTAATTTACATCATTGGCTTACCTCCACAAAAGGTGAGGGGTTCCTTTTGTCACTGGATGCGGAGAAGGCCTTTGACAGGGTGGCCTGGGACTACATGCACTCGGTCCTTGAAGCACTTGGCCTTGGGACCATATTGAGATCCTTTATTGGAGCTCTTTACATGAATCCACGGGCCAGGTTAATGGTCACCTGTCAGAGGCCGTCTCCATCCACAATGGCACAAGGAAAGGCTGCCCGCTTTCTCCTATACTGTATATCCTCACATTAGAACCTCTACTTCACTGCATTCGGGCCCACCCTCATATAATGGGGATCAAGACTCCCCAAAAAGAATACAAGTTAGTGGCCTTTGCCGTTGACATCTTGCTTTTTCTGTCTTCTCCCTTGATATCCTTACCTAACTTACTGCAAGTGTTTGAACAGTTCCGATGTATTTCGCACTTGAAAATTAACTATTCCAAGTGGTTTGTCTTGAATGTCTCTTTGCCCCCTTCACTGGTTCTCCGCTGTCAGGGCAACTTCCCTTTTCGTTGGAAAACGGATGATATCACTTACCTGGGCATTCGGCTTCCAGGCAAACTTTCAGACCTTTATGAGAATAACGAGAACAACAAGATATGTTGCAATGGGACTCTCCCTTGATCTCATGGTTCGGGCGAGCCGCCATCTTGAAAATGTCAGTACTTCCCCGTATGCTCTATAAACTGCAGACGATTCCGATTGCACTCCCGCCTTCCTTCTTCGCAACCTACAAAAGGATATGTAGGGAGTCTGTGAGGGTCCAAGGCTCCCAGAATCAGCTGGGCGAAACAAGTGTTGCCTAAAATTGGAGGTATTGGTCTCCCAGACCTGCAGAGATACTACTGGGCCACACACCTAACACGTGTAGTGGATTGGTGAATACACACACGCTGTAAAGGTTGGGTACAGTTGGAAAACCAGATCACAAGAAGTGACCTCTGGAAAATACCATGGATTTCAAAGAGGCATTGGACATCTGATGTACTGTCCCATCCTCTGGTGGGGGCAACTCTATCGGCATTTACAAAGGCCTGTGATAAATTCGAGGTATCGAAGACAGAATGTAGATTGACCCCTCTTAGGTGTAATCCAGACTATAGCCCGGGACGAGAAGGCGGCTACTTGTCGGCTGAATGGCCACATACAGATATGCTGGCCAAACATTTCTTTGCAGGAGATAGATTCCTGTCTCTGAAAGAACTTGAGAAGCTGTCCCTATAAAAGAAATTTCCCATGTTTGCAATACCAGACTGCAGCTCCCCGGCCCAGTACGCCCTGGTTCACAGATTTGTGCCGAGTAGGGATGAGCCGAACACCCCCCCTGTTCGGTTTGCACCAGAACCTTCGTGCGAACATTTAGAACTCCATTGCCGTTTATGGGACTTGAACGTTCGAATTCAAAAGTGCTAATTTTAAATCCTAAAATGCAAGTTATTGTCGTAAAACGTCTTTGAGAACCCGGGTCTTTCCCCAGGGAGCATGTGTCAATGGTAAAAAGGACTCCTGAAAAAACGATGGTTTTTAAAACTTTGTTTCCATTGACACATGTTCCCTCAAGCAAGACCCGGGTTCTCAAAGACGTTTTCACAGGCATACTATAGACACCCAGCAGGTACAATATATATATTTTTTTATATAAGCATCAAAATCACTGCTCCTGCATTAGGAGCAGTAATTTTAATGATGCTTAACCACTTGCCGCCCGCCAAAGTGATTACTAGTTCCTGACTTGACATATGACGTCGTCAGGATCTTGAGCCGCTGCGCGCCCCCCGGGGGGCGCGCATCACGGCGATTGGTGTTGTGTGGTGTCAGTCAGACACCCTGCATCCCCGATCTCAGTAACGAGTCTCCGGCGGAGCCTTGTTACCACGTGATCAGCCGTGTCCAATCACGGCTGATCACGATTTAAACAGGAAGAGCCGTTGACGGCTATTCCTCAATCGCGTGAGTAGAGGAGAGCCGATCGGCGGCTCTCCTGAGGGGGGGGGGTTTGCGCCGATTATCAGCGCAGCCCCCCCTCGGATTGCCACACTGGACCACCAGGGAATAATAAAAAAAAAAGTAAATAAAGACAGTAAAAGAAAAAAAAAAGCCAATCCGTGCCCACACATGGGCACCAATTGGCTACATGGATGCATCAGTGCCACCCCATGCCCATCTGTGCCACCCATAACTGCCCATCTGTGCCACCCATCGAACGCGGAGCTCATCCCTAGTGCCGAGCAAAGACAGGCACCCGAGCTATCAGTGACCTGGTCAGTCACCTCCTGGCTCACCTCAGTTGCCACGCATTTGAGTTTCCTAAATTTCCACCCAGTGTTCATACACAAAGCGGTTACTTCAATATGCGCGTCGTTCCTTTTCCTGTCAGTTTTCTTCCTTTATTCCCCATCTTTACCTACCCAACGCATCTGTCCCCTCCTGCCTTTTAAACTTATCATATGCACTTCCATTCTTGTCTTTTAGCTGAAGCCATGCCGCAGGCCGACAGCGAAGACTTTGGCCCCTGCCCCTCCTCACACTCTCTTCAGTCAGATACAAATTTAGTTGCATCTGCGTGAAATTGCAGCGGCACAACGATGTATTTCCTTGGCTCTACACACACACACCATTTACTCACTCTTCAGCCCAATCCGAATCTAGTCGCATCGGAATGACTTCGCAGCAGTACAATTCAGATTCTCGGCTCTACACGCCATGTTTCTCACTCTTCAGCCCGCATCGCGGCAACACAATTTGGATCCTCGGCTTTACATTACTCAAATTAGGCACATAACACACATCTTACTCCATCTATTTGTACTTTTTTGCTGTTAGTCATACCTACATACTCAAATTCCGGTATTCCATTGTCACAGGTACTGTATTTATCAGCGTATACCATGCACTTTGTCCCCTTAAAATCAAGGGGAAAATTGTGGGTGCACGATATACACCAATCCCCAGGCTGTTTGAAGTACACTCGGCCAGGCTCCCCTCGCGGTCACCCCATGTGCCACCTCCTAGCCTTTATGCTAGAGGCGCCAAGCGTGCCCAAGTGTACTGCGCTTGGTATATGGCAGTGGCGCCGTTCATATACACCGGGGATTGCAGAGCGGGAGGACACAACAAAGGCCGCCGGACAACCAAGTAACCAACTGTACAACTGCCAGTATTTCTTTCCCTTAGGATCCCCCTCTAGGTGGGGGTGCGCACTATACGCCGTGTGCGTTATAGGGCGATAAATACGGTATTCAAAAATAATGCTAAGGTCCATAAACACCACCATGTGACAAAAGTGAATATGTGCACAAATTCCAAAAAAGATAATATTTAAACGTTTATATATAAGTAAATATATAAAAACACATGTAGGTTTGTGAAAAAATAGCTTTGTGAAAAAATAGCTTCCAATCTTCCACCACACCGGATGACAGTGAATACACTCGTGTTCGGTGTGTAAATGTGTACAAAATACCTCACTGGTAGGTATAGCAGATAATCCCAGTTCCAACCAATTCACTGCCAGAAAGCTCTGCATGTAAATAAAAGTGCTAAAAATAGCATGATACTGTAAAATCAGTTTAACACCACACTTGAATCTTCAAATATAGCACTACACAGCAAACACTCATTCAGAGATGAACCAAAAACCAAGCATATTGGTCACAGCAGACCCAAGGTGTCAACTGATCGCTCAACACTGGTGATTTCTGACAGGAGGGGGATTTACTGACACCCGGTGTGGTGGAAGATTGGAGCCATAATTTTTCACAAACCTACTTGGTTTAAATATATTTTTGGGGAATTTGTGCACATGTTCACTTTTGTCACATGTTTATGGACATTAGCATTATTTTTTAATACCTGTGAAAATAGATTTTTCATTGTTTACAGCGCTGGTTATATTACATTAATTTTAGTGCAATGGTATGTTTTTTTTAAAAGCTACTTAGATGGAGGCACCCTTTTTTTATAGTAACCAGTAAAAAAGCATTTCAGGTTCACAGCTGGTTCCCTACTGTGCATGCATGAAGCATGCTACACTTTTCTAAATAGCCCAGGGGCAGAGGCTGAACTTCAAGGGGCAGCAGTCTCCTGGGACGGGTACCTGTTCCACCTCCCTCCTAAAATAGGGAGGAGTCAGTAAAGCAAAGGTTTAACTTTTGGGCAGAACGCTGCTTTAATGTGAAACTTGGCCTTGCGTTTTTGGTAGATGCTAAACCCTGGGGCAAACTTGAGAAGCAGTGTCTGGGGGATGCTGGAGAGCACAATACTGAGCTCTGTAACAGTTACTCATGCAGAGTAGCTCAGAGAAGATGCTGGATTGTACCCTCTACACTGCCGTCTGCCTTCCTCTTGTCCCTCCTGAATGATGTCACATACAGGCACCTGGCATGGAGGGAGTGGGTCAGCAGGGATCAGTGCAGGTTAGTCATTTTTCCTCTGCAGCTACGTGGAGATGCAACGTACCATTCACCTGCTTGTGATGAATGGTAGATTGGGACAGAGCCCCTGCTTAGGAAACACTGGTTTAGTATGAGGCATTTACACTTACTGAACAGAATTAAAGCATCACACATGAATTTTATGAAAAGTTTTACACTAAATATCCTGTACCGTTTGTTACTTAGTATCACTTCATAAAGTGCTAGCAGGGCATTTTGATTAGTTTTTACTATTATATTGCTCTGGGTCAGAGGGTCAAATTGTACAAAGTATATTTTGTGCTGTCTGTGTCCCCGATAACCACCAGACCAGTGATGCTGTACTGCATGGGCGACAAAAAATAAAAAATTCTTCATTTTCCAAAACCTTAACAAAAATGTTATCTTTTGAAAAGTAGACAGCAAGGTGTTTTTTTTAAAGTCATGAGGGGCATTTTTTGGACCTCAAAAACAGGAGACTGGTATTTGAAAATGTTTAAACAAAATACATTTTGGGCTAAATTTATGAAAAATGTAGCTTCAAAATTCTTAGAAAAATGCTGTTTGGTCAAAATTGTCTTTAGCAAAATTTAAAACCCCAGTGGTGATTAAATGCCACCAAAAAAAGCTCTAGTTGTGTGAAGAGGATTTAGTTTGGGTATAGTGTTGCACAACTGGAGTTGTCATTTAATGTGCAATCACACTGAAGGGAGTTGTAAAGGCAGAATGCTTTTTAATGCATTCTATAAATAAAGCTAAAAACCGCTTGTGTTTAGCAGCAGCTGACTAATTACTTACCCGATATGCAAATAAAATTCCTGCAGAGAGCTCCTCCCTCGTAGAAACCCCCCCCCCCCCCCCCCAGATACTTGCCTGAGCCCCATCTCAATCTAGCACTGATGCAAAAAATGAAAGGTCTGAACAGCCGCACTCCAAAGAATTTTCCCTTTATTGTAAAAATAAAAATTACAGCATACATGCCACAAACTATGTGCTAGCCGATGCGTTTTGTTGCACTAAAAACTCATGCCACTTAATCAGCTATGATTAAGCACTGTATGCTGTGAATTTTATTTTTACAATAAAAAAACATCCGTTGCTTCACCACATGCATTGCCAGCACCCGTAGCTTTGGATTCAGTGAAGAGGTTCATCAGTTACACCAGTGTTTCTCAATTCCAGTCCTCACGCCCCCCCAACAGGTCATGTTTTCAGGATTTCCCTCAGATGAAAAGGCTGTGGAATTACTAAGGCAGTGAAACTGATCAAATCACCTGTGCAAAATAATGGAAATCCTGAAAACCTGACCTGTTGGGGGGGGGGGGCGTGAGGACTGGAATTGAGAAACACTGAGTTACACCTACCTTGGGCAGTGACTCCCTTTCTCAATCTAGCATTGGCTCCAACTGCTGTCAGGCTTAGAAACACTAGCAGGAGACATGGACTTCTACCCTGTGCGTCAAGCCTGCACAAATGCCCCTATAGGAAGCAGTGCCATAACCAAGAAGGATTGAGGTTGCTCTGTGCAAAACCATTGGCAAGTTTAACATTTTCTTTAGAACCACTTTAACACCTTATGTCAAAGTGACAGATTATGAAAAACAGAAATAAGCAACCAAACAGCACACATACTTTTGTTATTTTATTAATGCTTATCTGCCAATATGACTTCCATATTAGTAACGCAAAACAAAAGGAAGTTGAGACTGCAATGAACATGTAATTTTGATGGGAAGGACTGTAGAGGTGAAGAGAAAGGCTTCAGCCACCTGAATGTCTACAACTCATCCATAAGACCCCAAAAACAGATAAGGGTCACAGCATCATTGAGGGAAATTGGCAAAATATACTAAATGTGGCCATCCATTTTAAAAATGAATTATGGAATGCTGGGTCAGGGGCAAACAGATGTGCTATGTTTACAAGTTAATAAAAAAAGTTGTAGTCTTAAGTTACATTATTCAGAAAGAAAACTAAATTTACCTTGCAGATGCCAGATAAAATAAGGAATGTTGAAAAAGTGGAATATTCAGGTTCACTCAATTTACACGACAGCACAATGAAGCCATCTCTACATGAAGGTAAAACTATAATGATCAGCCACAAAGGGGCAGCAGTTTGATCCAAATATTTTTGGTCATCTAGGTCAAAGCCAAATTGTCTTGTAGATCAAGGAATGTGGAATAAACGCCAGGCTGCATTTGGCAAAATAACTCGACAAGCACAGAAAATAGGGACAGAAAATGTGTCTGGAAAGAAAGCTACCTCTGTAAATCAAAATTAAATAACTTTCAAAAAATATACTGGATTCATGTACGCAGGTAAATGGCTTCTAGAAGGCTGCCTGTAGAATGAACGTTTTCTCCTCTTCAAGAAGGCTTTCAGGGACTGGGAACAGGAGACACTGTCGGGGATTATGGTTACATGGAAGCCCCTTTATGAAGTGGCACAGACACTGGGAGGAGGCGGCAATGAGGTCTTCACAAGGGCAATCCTTCCACAGAGATTACAGAGATGTTGCTACCGCCAAGTCTTTCAGCAAGGCAACTACGATCCTTTATTTCAGCAAGGCAGTTTACCTGATATTCATGTTTAATGCCTAGGAACAAAAAGTCAGATTAATAAACTTGATACATGGTATTACCAAGTAGTTATGCACAGTCACAATATCCAACAACATAGTTCTTACCTGTTAATTTCTTCTTGATTGCATCTTTAGAACTGGCATATATCATTTTGCTTTTCAATGGAGCACAGTCAGGTGCCCTGTAAAAATAGGATTAACAAAAAACTTGTCACTTGAAAAAGGCACACAATCTTTGACTCATTCAGAGTCTGATACACTTCCCAAACCCAACAACTTGTAACATATGTAGAGTGGCAAAATTCTAATGCCACATTAACTGAACACAAAATTTGAGAACCCCTAAACTGGTGCACAGACAGCAGTAAAACCCCAATCCATCTGTCCAAAACCATGTCACATTTACCATTATCGAATGCAAGATAAGACTTGCAGCACTCTAAATTTGCCGTTCTTTATTTCCAGGGTGCAGTATGGCTGAAGTGCTAATCAGCTGCACAGGCTAACAGGCCACCAATGTGTACAAGCCAAGTGCGGTCGGCCCATAGCATGTGTGGGATTAATAGTACTTGTGCCCAATAACCTCTGGAATCATGAAAGCTTAAATAGCCTAGTTAAGCCCCAATCTATTACAATATTTTGTGGACTGGGTGCGACATGTGTGAAGCAATCATGAGATTTAGACTTGTGGGTTTATAGAGCCACCTGCAAGTAAAACAATGGCAGAACATCACTTAAACTTGGAAAAAGGAGACCCATGGGACATTTACAAATTAGAACTCAAGAGGAAGGCTGACAAATGTTAAGCCTACAGCATGGGGACCGACTGCCATTAAACAATGTACAGCGGAACCTCCGATTACAAGCATAATCGGAAGCTGAATGAGAGAATGCTTGCAATCCAAAGTTCTTGCATTTCAAAGCAAGTTTCCCAATAGAAGTCAATGAAAATGGTTTGTTCCACATTGACATGCAATACCACATGTGGCCAGAGAGCCTAGGACACACCCGAGGACAACTCTGCTGAACCTAGAAAGGCTTAGGAACAGTATTTCTAAACAGCTCTGGCATCCCCCACCTCAGGCCAATGTGGTATTGCACACTGCTTTGGCTTGAATCCTGCTCATGTTGTGAGACTCAAACAGTCAGGATTTTTTAAATTACAGTGCTGTATTGCGAAACGCTTGGTAACCACATTACTCACAAAACAAAGGTTCCACTGTATGCACAGACTATCCCAAGCTACAGGGAAAGGCATATGCGATATACAGCCGGCAGCGACACCTCTATCCCCCCTATCCTGGAGTGTGGTTCGAGGGGTATCTACCACATGTTTGTCGACAAGCCTACTATGCCATTTTGTTTGCGAGTAGTTTTCCATCATCACTTTATTTCATTAAACCGTCAATGGTAACACACTAAAGGCTGGTGCACCTTTCTCTTTTTTAGATCCTTCTATGTTTGCAAAGGCCAGAGAAAGGATAACTGGACCATTAGTAGTTTACCATTGAGTGCTGTGAATGAGTGATGCGGCTGGAGTTACGCACAGCCAGTTGGGAGAAAAAAAAATAAAAAATATTGCTAGGTACTAGGGCAGGGATAAGCAATTAGCTGTTGCAAAACTAAAAGTCCCATCATGCCTCTGTCAGTCTTGCAATGGCTCATGGGATTTGTAGTTCTGCAACAGCTGAAGGTCTGCCAATTGCGTATCCCTATACCAGGGATTGGGAAGGTGCAGATGCATTCACAAAATGTCTCACCCATATTTGGGGTGTACAATTTTATGAAAAGTGAATCTTTAACAGCACAGGAGCCAAGGCAATACCTTGGTTTCACCAATTGCATAACTGAAGTAATGCTTAAAGCAGATTTCCACCCAAAATTGGAACTTCCGCTGAATCCTCTCCCCCTTACATGCCACATTTGGCATGCAATTTTTTTGGGGGGGCTTCAGGAGGAGTGGGACTTCCTGTCCTTCCGCCGAGGGGCTGCTAAGGCGAATAGTCTAATAGTCTTTCTGCAGCCCCTCCCTGTAGACACGTGACAGGTCCCAGGCGATCGCCTGTCCAATTGGATGGTGCCGCATGCGGCTGAAAAGCCCACACGTAGAATGAAGACGCCGGCCGGAGAGGAGCCCAGGCCGGCGCGTTGCTGGAATGTGGAGCAGGCGAGTATGTTTATTAAAAGCCAGCAGCTACACTTCGTAGCTGATGACTTTTAACATAAAAAATGACTGGAACACCCCTTTAACGTGGTAAATGTGAGCACAGTATAATCATTTCATGCCTAAGGGTAAAACAAACCTAATGCCTGAATGCAGTTTTGCCATTTTGACATGTGTTAAACTGTACATATCTTTGTAACTGCTTGGTGTATCCAGGTGAATTATACCTTGTTCTCAGGACACATTGGGCTTTCTTTTGGTGGTAAAAGTTATTGCATAACTTATAAATTTTGTTTTGTTATTAAAAGAAAAACTGGCCAAAAAAAGAACAGTTTTTACATTTTGGCTATATATTTTTGCTGCTACCATGACCCACCACCAAAAATAACTTCTAATACTGCTGTGAATAAATACGCCACATATGTAATGCTGAGATGAACGGTGACACAAATGCCAACTACTGACACTACAAAATACTGAAACTATTACTGAAGCCGTCACCGCACCTAACCTAACTAATAGAGGGGGATCAGAACCTAATCTGAGACCTATTGCAGGCTGATTCTAACTTATTTTCTATGAGAAAGATTTTAGTGGAGGTAGCACTATCACCTCACCGACAATCTGAGGAGAATGAGATACTAGGAAGTTGTTTACAGACTTCCCATTCATGTGCTCACTGTGATTGGCTGTCAGTGATCACGTGACTGGGGGTGGGTTCTCCGACCTGTCAATCAATAGTCCGAGACCTAATGCTGAATCCGACACCCCTGTCTCCTCGCTGCGTGCACGCGATACCGGCCAGAACACATGTACGCAGATATGCGGCCCCACAGAACAAAGCCCAGGCATTTGGGGCCGCATATCTGCATCCTGTCGGCGTTAAAGGGATAAAATACAAAATGTCAAAAACCCCACTATACACGACTTTGGGGAAACCCCATTTCTAGATTGCCTGCCCACTTCATGTTCTACAAGACTTGAGATGACAATAGTAATCAGCCGTTCTGCTATCCAATGACCAGATTCTCAGCAAAAGGAAGGGAAATTCTTATTGATGGCAGTTTGCCCTGGTTCACACTGGGCTGCAGGAGTGAAGCTGTACAAGTTCAGCTGAACTCGCACAATTTCACTACAGCTGGCAGTCCCGATTTCAGAGACATCTGCAGGTTTCTGCAGATGTAAATCGCAGCCTGAAATCGCAAAGAGTAGTACAGGAACTACTTTTTGAAATCAGTGCAACACTGCAGATGCGGTGTCGCACTGATTAGGACAGTGCCATTGCCGACAATTGCAGCTGATTTTAGATGCGATTTGACATCTCAATTCGTACCAGTGTGAACCAGGCCTTTAGGCGATTTGAGCTTTAAAGGCTTGTGATCTTGTTTTAAACATAGTAAATGGGCAAATTGCATATTTCAGGTTTTGACAAATTTGCTTGGAAAAACGCACCCCGTCCTGCCAAGCTCACGTGCAGAAGCTAATGCATACACGAGTAGCACCCGCATATGTAAACTATTGAAACCACACAAGTGAGGCATCGCCACAATTCGTAGAGCGAGAAATAATTCTAGCCCTAGACCTCCTTTAACTCAAAACATGCAACCTGTAGAATTTTTTGAATGTCACAAATGGAGTTTAAAGGGTAAAAGTTTGTCGCCATTCCACGAGCAGACGCAATCTTGAATCACGACATGTTGGGTATCGATTTACTTGGCGTAACATTATCTTTCACAATATATAAAAGATTAGTTGACTTTTTATTAAAAAAGACTGCTGCACAAATACGGTGTGACAGAAAGTATTGCAACGAAAGCCATTTTATTATCTAGTGTGTTAGAATAAATATATATAATGTTTGGGGGTTCTAATTAGAGGGAAGGAGATGGCAGTGAAAAACAAACATTAGAACTGCTGTTTTTGCTACTTGTAATGTAACCTGTAATGCCAACAGCCACCACAAGATGGCCAATCCTAGATTCATTCTGCAAAGCAGGCGCTGGCAATTGAGGCCACGGAATTGCAGCCTTCTGCAGCCCTAAGCTTAACCATGCGCCAGGTCACAATTTCTTGTAGCAATTGCGACCTGGCACCTGGATTTTTTTGAGGCCTGGCATATATGACCGTCAATGGACCATCCGAGGCAAAGGGACAAATCATGCGTTGCCACATGCATGCTACCGAGCAACAAATTGCCTTGTACACATGAAGCAAATGTTGCTGGAGCAACCCAAGTCCCTCTGGCTCAAAGCCACTATACTCCATGAACAAATTATCAGTTTAGGCTCCAATACACATTTGACACTAAGGGGAAATAAGATTTATATGTTTAACTGTGCATACAGTTAAACTTGGTGACCAATAAAGACCAAAGGTTTGTCTTCATGCATTCTATGCATGAAGATAAACCTGTATATATAAAAAAATGGGGGGGCTGCTCTGTGCAAAACTACTGCACAGAGCAGGCAAGAACAGAGGGAAGAATATATTAACGCTACATCTTATCACTAATGTGCTTGATTATGAGGATCCCAATTCATTTTCTGCTATGAAGCAGGAAAGGGAATGTCACCAATGAGAAAGATTGCTAAAAAGTTACAAGGGTCATAACCCTCCTTACTCTATGCAAAAGAAAGCAAGAAAGGAAGCAGGTCATCTGTTGGGCCTGCTCTGCCTATTACACAGGGGACCTGCTTAGAGGAACTATAATTGCAGGAAACAAACTATTAGAAGCAACAGAAACTTGTATGCATGTACTTGGTGCAGTACAAAAAGCACAGAACCACAAGAATACAGCATCTATAGTCATATTTGTGGTACTCACATGTGTCAATGTTCTAAGTGGCATTGTATAACCAATGCTAGACAAAGCCTACATAATGGCTTTACAATATTCTGCTTTGAGAAAAACCAAAACTATCCAGACTTTAAAAATGTAATAAACAGGTTGAACTGATCAGAACAGCTGTAAATCTTATCCAATTTGTAATGCTTCAAAAATAAAAAGCTGAATGAAGATTGTTAGCAAATCTCCCTCTTTTACATAGTAAATAACTTAAGAAATGTGACTAGACCAGTTATTAGAACAAACTTTGCCACACAAACTCACCAGAATATAAAGATTAGCTCCTCTTTCTTGCTTTCCTTTGTCTCATAGCAGCAGTCATAGAGGGCATATCGGCAGTCATCTGGTGGTAGCATTTCCACAAAGCACTTGTAAGGGTCAGCAGTCTCAGAAACATCTCCAACCAAGATCTCCTTGCCTTGTTCTGGGATGATTGTTTTCTTGTCATCACTTAAGCAAAATAAGACTGCCTTGATGCGCTTACTTTTATCTTCTAAACATTTGTGCAGCTTCATAGCATTGAATATTGTAATGACAAGGTCGGATACCGTCACACCTGAGGCCTGAAAAAAAAAAAAAAAAGTTACATAACAGTATATGCAATACACCCAAGACCACCTGGGTATACACTTTATGCAATGTTGAGGTTTTAACTTTTGGAATATCCCAATTGTACTTAAAGTGTTTGTAAAGGCAGACTTTATCTTAATGCGTCAAGATAAAAATTTGTGTGCAGCAGCCCATCCAATACTTACCCAAGCCCCATGTGACACTCAGCTGTATGGGACTCCCTCTAGATTGGTTGAGAAAGCAGCGGGGCACCATTGGCTCCCACCGTCAAACTGAGTGAGAAGAGGGGGCTGGACCTAGCTGCAGCTCCATGTCTGAATGGCCACATTGAGCTGTGGCTTGGCTGCTCCCATAGAAAGCTGTTTATTGTGGGGGCACTCAGCAAAAGAGGGACCAGGATTGCTGGAGGAGGACCAGAGAAGAGGCTCTGGGCTGCTTTGTGCAAAAAGTGGATGGCTCCTTAAAGCGGCGGTTCTGCGGGAAAAACATTTTTTTTCCTGTCATTCGTGCACGGTTTGTATATGTAAACTTACTCACCTCTCCCGTTCTTGCAGCCACATGTGTCCCCATTTTATCCAAAACGATGTTTTATAAAATACAGCGATGGACGTTTCCATCTTTAGTGTGGGCACTCCTGAAGCCCACCTGTCTAGACATCTGGGATGCGGTGAATGCTGTCCCAGTAATCAGACCCGCGTCACTTCCGGTGCTCTATGGGAGGCAGCTCCTCCCATAGAGGATACAATGTATACAGTAGACACGAGTCCCCCACACTATATACAATGTCCTCCCCTCCTCCGCAGCAGGCTAGTGTCTGTTAGGGACAGGGCTGGAGGCGGTGCTGGCGATAATGTCATTCAGAATGTTGCTCCGCCTCCGCCAACCCACCCGAGTCTACGTTGTTCACGGACCTGCTATAGGGACGGGGCTGGAGGCGGTGCTGGAGATAATGTGATTTAGAATCCTTCTCCGCCTCCGCCCGCCGATCCGAGTCTATCAGTTTCACGGACCGAAAAAAGCATCTGCGCATGCGCCGTGGACCCGCGATCAGCTGTGCTCTGACGTACGAGCACCGGAAGTGACGCGGGTCCGATTTCTGCATAGGTCCCGAGAATGATCAACGGCGAAATCTCGCGCTAACACAGCAGAGCGCGTCTCCTGGAATTGTGAGGACTGAGCCCCAGGAGACATAGCGCCGTCGGGGGAAAAATCAAAACACACGCCCATTCCCCCCGCGGTGGAAGGTGATTGACAGGACAGAAAGCCTTGAAGAAAAGGGGTAAGGCTAAAAAAAAAAAACAAAAAAAAAAAACTTAGTTGTTCTTTTCAATGCAATGCTGTTTTATTGCCATGAACTCAAAAATTAGGGTGAACCTGCGCTTTAAATTTTTTTATTAAAAGCCAGCAGCTACAAATACTGCAGCTGCTGACTTTTAAACTACTTGCCGACCAGCCGCCGTCATATTACTGCGGCAGGTCGGCTCTCCTGAGCGAGAGCCCGTAGCTCTACGTCGGCTACTTTGCAGCCACTAGGGGGCGCGTGTCCCTGCTCACCCGAGTCCCACGCGTGTGCCCTGCGGCTACGATCGCTGCCAGGCACACGCGATCGCTTGGTACAGAGCGAGGAATGGGATTTATGTGTGTAAACACACAGCTCACGGTCCTGTCAGCAGGGGACACGCTGATCTTCTGTTCATACAATTATGAACGGAAGATCAGCGATATCATCTAGTGAGTCCACCCCCCCCCCCATACAGTTAGAACACACCCAGGAACATAGAACACACCCAGGAACATACTTAACCCCTTCCCCGCCCCCTAGTGTTCACCCCATTTACTGCCAATGGCATTTTTTATAGTAATCCAATGCATTTTTATAGCACTGATCACTATAAAAATGCCAATGGTCCCAAAAATGTGTCAAGTGTCCGCCATAATGTCGCAGTACTGAAAAACGCTGATCGCCGCCATTACTAGTAAAACAAAAAAAACTACCCCCATTTTGTAAACGATATAACTTTTGCACAAACCAATCAATAAATGCCAATTGCGATTTTTTTTTAACGGAAATTATGTAGAATACGTATCGGCCTAAACTGAGGAAAAAAAAGTTTATATATTTTTTGTGGGTATTATAGCAAAATGTAAAAAAATATTGCATTTTTTTCAAAATTGTCGCTCTATTTTTGTTTATAGCGCAAGATAAAAACTGCAGAGATGAATACCACCAAAAGAAAGCTATTTGTGGGCAAAAAAAGGATGCCAATTTTGTTTGGGAGCCACGTCGCACGACTGCGCAATTGTCAGTTAAAGCGATGCAGTGCCGAATCACAAAAAGTGCTCTGGTCATTGGGCAGCAATATGGTCCGGGGGATAAGTGGTTAATATTGGGACACTTACCTGTCCTGAAATCCAGCGGTGTCCGCGGCAGAGGACGAGCGTTCGCTCGTCTCTCTGCTGCCCCCCCCCCCATCCACGGTGAGGGAACCAGGAAGTGAAGAGCTCCGGCTTTACTGCCCGGTTCCCTACTGCGCATGCGTGAGTCGCGCTGTGCCCACCGATTGGCTCCCGCTGTGTGCTGGCACCTGGAGTTTTCTACTTTTACCTGCCACAGCTTCCAATATCCACCAATACTGTGATGTGCAAAACCCAAACCAAGGACAGACCAGCTTCAGCAGGATGTGCTGGGAGCTTTCAGTGTCAGAATGGCCCAAGACCCTGTAGCATTTGCAGGAACCTTACATGGCATAACATAGCAAAGTAAAAGTACTGCATTTTGTTTGCTTTGACATCTTCAGTACATTTGAGGATTTAAGTAGTCTGAAAGTGGTTGTAAACCCTTACAGACCACTTACCTGTATGTGCAAGAAAAATCTCCTAAACCTACACGGTTTAGAATATATTTGCAGAACAGGCAGCAATGTCTACAACACATAAGCCGTAGGTGCACTGGAAACCTTTAGAAATGGCAAGCGTGCTGTTTCTAAAGGCGATCATGCAGGCTCCGGGCACAGTCACAGCACCAGAGCTGCAATACCTGAAAGTCAATCTTGGAGAGATAGCAGCAACATAGGGGAACAAGGACTGCTGTGAGGGGGGCTTAGATCTCAGGTAAGTAATTTATAATGATCTTGTACGATATGCATGCATTCAGATATTTGTTCCAACTTTGCTCTTCATATGCTTCATCCCTGAATAGTTCTTTAATAGGTGCTGCCAATAACAGATGACTTGAATAAGGAGCGATTGTGAAGAGTGGGATATTTTTCTTTGGGCAGATAAAACTTAGTATAATTTTGCTTCATCCACATGCGTTTGCAAAGCATAAACACTTTACAAAGTGCCAAAAAAATGTATTTAGTTTATGATTGTGATGGGCTGCATGTTGAGATATCCCTGCTATAGCAGAAGTACAGTGTCAGAAGGGCATGAAGCTGGGAGGCATGTCAAAACACTCTTCCTAAAATGTAGAAGTACAGGGATGAAAGCATTGCAGACATTTACAATGTGCAGAGTACAGTGGAACCTCGGTTTATGAGCAACGTGGTTAACAAGCATTTTGAAAGATGAGCAATGTTTTTTAAATTCCAACTCTGGTTGCAATTGTCTTGCAAAAGTAGCAGAATTCAAGCCAATGGGGTGTGTAGTATCGCAATTGACCCGAGGTGCAGGGCACTGGAGCAGAGCCAATCGGAAATACTGTTCCTGGGTGATTGAGCCTTTCTGAGGTCAGCCAAGCTTCCTCTGGCCTTTCCAGGACTCTCCGTCACCCCCCACCTCTGGCCACGTGCAGTATTGCATGCCATTGAAGTCAATGCAGAAAGAATATTTTAATTTCCGTTTCCATTGACTTATGGGGAAACTTGCTTTGATAGGCGAGTGCTTTGGATTACAAGCATTCTCCTGGAACGGATTATGCTTGTAATCCAAGGTTCCACTAATGACTGTTGCTCCCTATGCATCTGCTTTGCATGTCAAGCAGCATAGGTCATCTTGAGCCAGCTCCCAAGCCCATCTTGCAAACCACCAATTGCTATTAAACTGGACCAAGATTACTACCCAGAGAGGCATTGGCTTGCCCCCAGAACCCAATTCCACAGAGCAACCTCCTGCCTCCTTTTTGACATGTCCCTTATCCAGCCCATACCAAGAGGCAGGCAAGTTGAGCCCCCAAAGCAAAAAAATCATTTGAAGGCAGAAGAAAAAAAAAAAATTCTCTAGGTGCACACACTGGCACTGTAGGGTTTTCAGCCTCCCTACTAAGCTTGAGGATAAAGAGGGACAAAACACTTAAAGGGGTTGTAAACCCTGCCGTTTTTCACCTTAATGCATTCTCCTAGGAGGTCATCTAATGTGGGGAGGATCTACAGAGGGATCCCAGAAGAGGATGACCGGGGCCACACTGAAAAATGAACTGCACAGTGGGGGCAAATATGACATGTTATTTCAAAAAAATAATTGAACCTTTAGGATCACTTTAAAGCTCAACTCCACTTTTGTTGAAAAAATAAAAAATCCCCTCTGGTGGATTATAACAAACTGTGGCAGAATCCTACCTTTTACACTTGTGCCTCTGTTCTGAGTGAGTGGTTTCATAATTAATAGTCAGGTGTGGACCTGAAGGGAACCAATGAGGAAATCTGCATTCCTCTAGACATGTTCCTATTGAAAGTATCTCAGAAATCTGACTTGTCTTAATCTTAGGCAGACTTCTGGGAAAATTGGTGAGCCAATCACATGCAGGAAATTATGTTTCTGGGGCGTGGTCAGTACACTCCATTTTGTAATGTATACTCAGAAAATTACATTGACTGCAGAATGAAGAGAACATTTTTAACATCCATAAAGGCAGAGTTACCTTTTAACTCCCAAATGAAGGAAAAGACTAGGACTGCCAGTCACCTGCGGGAACTTGCGCACAAGGCCATACATGATACAATTCTCATGAGAATTGTTCTTTACCATAACCATATAATAAAGGTAAAACCTAAGCAATCAGGTAGGCCATTGTACTACTTAGTTGAAGGTAAATGTAAATTAAACTGAGCAAGAAAACTGTATGGTGTATGGCCAGCTCAAAAGCAGGCATGGACTTCACCTACTCTATGAGGCCACAGACTCCGGTTCTCCCTCAGGCTATAACCCTAGCAGGCTCCCCTCATTGCTAGGGGAAGAAAGGATCAGCTTGAATGGCAACCAGAATGGCCCGAGGGCCCATGACAGTACTCTGATCCTGCCTTTGTGCAGGACATGAAATCCCACACAGGAAGATCTTTTGAATAAATGGTGTAGGGTAAACAAATTTTGTACAATTCCCAATAACTTCACTGGGCTTCCTTAGAGCTGATCTCCAGACAAAATAGGAGACATGTGCACTGTAAAAATAAATCCACACTAAAGCCTCGTTGCCACTGAACGGTACAGTTTGGAGAGCTTAGAATGGTCGGTCTATTCTGCCGAGTGTTTTCACTGCAAATCGGACCATACAAGGTTTAGAAAAAATGCATAGCACGTCCACCAGTGAGCTGTTTTGTAGGTCCGCCCTAACCAAACAGTTCCATTTTCTATGGCCCCACATCTGAAGCAGGACCCAGAATGGTCCGGTTCACTTTTATGGCACACTTTCATAATGGAAACACCCAAAATAGCATACCGTACTGAACCGATCCGCTCAGTGGAAATGAGGCATAGGTGTCCCATGTATCCAGTCAACAGTGCAATCAGTGCTAGATGAATGCAAGGCACTCCTGATTGCAAGAGGGAAGATTGAGTCTGCTCCGGCAATCAGTGCACCATGCAATCATTGAAATTAATAAGGTTTTCTAAAGGAATTGAGTGCTAGCAACCCCCAATGTGGCTATTCCAACCATAACCAACTCAGCACCAGATGCAATATATGCCAGTGAAAGTTGTACATAAATGCAGCCTAGTCATAGGACACGTCATTACAGAGTACATGACAAATACAAGTTTGTCTGGAGTACAACACATGAATGGGCCCCAAAACCAGCAAACTCAAATGTCTCCACCTTACAATATGGCAACCTATGAGCATTCTGCACAGCATTGGGTTTACAAATCACAACCAGAAATCTCATGTTCTACTTGTGCAATTGACTAGCTGCTGCTCAGATGCTTGCGCTATAAAAGCAAGTTTTAGCTATTCCCTGCAATAAGTTTGTTTTTGGCAAGATTCATAACAGCTGTCTTCAAGGGCCCATTCACACCACTCTGGTCCATTGCAAAGCCCAAATCCAGCAGTGTGTCCTCCAAGGGTTAAATGCTTAATTCTGGGGGGGGGGGGGGGGGGGGGGGGGTGAGCAATACACCTGAACACTTTATTCCAGTGCTCTCCTCAGCTCTGGGTTGTGGCAGTTTGCCATCCCCAAATACAAAAGCTACTGATCCTACTTTGCAACCACCAGCTAAGCTGTCCAGTCTTAGAAAAGAGGCTAGGGAGGAAGTCTGTTGGATTGAGAAATAAGGCAAGAATTACACTCCATTCCTCATACCCTATAGGCAAAGGGCATTCAAACCTTGCAGTGCAAGAGCAATTCCCAGAGTTAGGGCATTTAAATAGGCTGCCTTAAAGCCTAACAAATACACCAGTTTCTTCAAATAAATGGACCCTCAATGGATTTAGACACTGTAGCTTTACAAAACAGACCATAGATTTTCCCAGAAGGTTACAAATGAAGACAGTTCCTCATGTAATAGGGGAGGAGAAGGCTAAACAGCCATTTCCTCATAAATGAAAAGCTGCTAAAACTGAAAGATTTATTAAATTCTGATTCGTGTTTAAATCACCTAGAAGGGGGGGGGGGGTCAACCCCCTAACAAAAGGGAGACAGTCACCAACACTACTGCATTCAAAGCCATCCTAGAATGAAAGCTACACTGAAATGTTTGCAATAAAGGTGAGGGGAATGATTGTCTCGGCAGAAGAGGTATCCAAGTAACACGTCAATATGTGACTAGCTTACCAACATGTACTCACAAGCCTTGAGAGTAAACATGAAAACATAAGGGCTGCCCATCATGTAGTCCACCCCTCCAAAAAACTTCACACTGAAAGCTATGACACAATGTCACAACATGCCTACCTCACATGTCCGCTTTGTGCAGTGCTGGTGAGGTCAGCAGGCCCCACTCTAGGAAAAGCTCAGGGTCTCATCCAAAAGCTGCATTCTTGCAAAATTCTCTCCCCTGCTTTCCCCACCCAGAATCCTGTGACACCGTCCTCACCTAGGCGAGATTGTAAAACAGAAACACTCCTTGTACCCACATCTTTTCTTCAAAATGTTTAACTTTTACAGTTTCTGTAATGCCATGGCCACGTCTACCACAAACTATGAAAGTTTCTTTAAAGCTTAACTCCAGGATTTTTTTTTTAATTACTCCCTTGAAAATGGAGCTGCACCGGTACTGCAAGTGTTAACTGAATATTTCTATTTAGGGGATGGTACAAGCAGCTTTACATACCAGATCCTTCACTGTCCATTGGCATCCCCACAACCAATGCAGGGCCATGCACCAATCTTCACGTTGTCAGGGGCACACTTGGTACATGAGTAATGCATGATCTAGTCCTGCAGAAAATGCATTTTTGCGCCTTTCGGCCTCTATTGGATATGCAAGTTTCCACTGGCCTGTTAAAGATTCCTGGGTTACAGGTAAAGCGGCTCCACTTGCCTGCCAACTGGTCCATGCTTGTTCAGGGTCTGAACAAGTAGGGACCAGTCAGTCTGCAGGCAGAGGATCAGGCGAGTGGAACCGCTTCACCTGCATCGAAGACATACACTAGTTAAACCTTGCAGGAGGACTTGCTTTTCCAAGAATTGATCACCTGGCTTATCCATTGGAGGCCCAAGAACACACACTTCCTGCATGGGAAGTCTGCAGGCAGAGGATCAGGCGAGTGGAACCACTTCACCTGCATCGAAGACATACACTAGTTAAACCTTGCAGGACGACTTGCTTTTCCAAGGATTACCTGGCTTATCCATTGGAGGCCCAATGGACACACACTTCCTGCATGGGAGGTTCTTTATGACAGGACTAGATCATGCATAACTCATGTACCAAAAAAACAAAATGAACGCTCTGCAGTTGTGAAGTAGCACACACGTTCATATGAACTAAGCTGATTACTAAAGTGCTGCATTTAGATATGTACAATAGTACCAGTATCTCATTTCTGCCTATGTGAAAGGGATCCTCAAATGGAGGGAAGTCACTTTTTGTCCCTACACAATCTAGCTGTAAACACCTCGTCACTGTCTAGTGGGCTATTTAGGCTATGCCACCACATTACCTGCTGTACACTGCCATGCCTCTAGATGGCACACCTTTACAAAACACAAGAACAGTGGTCCAGATCGACTGAGGAACCCCAGGCCAATGCTGTGCAGTAACTCTTCGCACCAGTGGGCGGCAGCATCGAGCACGACTCGCCAAAGCTGCCCAGGCTGTGTCACGCGCACACATCCCCGACCGAGCGGGGGGGGGGGGTTAACGTAGAAAGCCAGAGCCCCTCCCACGTCTCTTATTCAAAGTCTCTATAGGAATAAGGTAGCCATGTAAATCAATAAGCACTATTAGAAGCTCAGTAGGAGGCCAATTATACCGCCAGCGACCTCAGAAAAAACACAAAGCCCCTCCCATAGACAGCGCGTTAGTGGTAACCAGGCCACGCCCAGTAGCCGGCGCGTACGGTTCCCGCCCTTCCATCTCCCGGGCGCCCCGCAATCGGCACCACGTGACCAGGCGCGCCCAGCCCGTATTCGGTACTGACAGAAAGCCGGTTATAGGCTCTGAGGTAAGAAATCCTCCGCCACGTCCTTTCTCCTCACAATACACCCCCTCCATTGTTACAGACGGCCTTCAGCGCCCCAAAAGACCACACACAGCATACAGGGGCCGGGACAGGCCCGGTGTTCAGTATTCGCGCCTCACCAATCCCTCACTGACGAGGGGGGGGCGCAGAAAATGGCGGCACGGGGGAGCAGGGCGTAGACCCGCCGCATTATAGCGGCCAGACCCCGGGCTTAGTCCAGGCTACTCACCATCTTTCAATCGGGGTAGAGGTGGCTAGATGAAGCGCAGAGGGAATAGGAGATGAGAAGAAAAGACAGCTGATGTTCCCACTGAGAAAGGCCGTGCAGCTGCCTGACAGACGCACACCAAAATGAATCCTCCTGCTCTCCTCTTTCCGCTTTCTTTAAGCGCCGCACAATGAGAAGGGAGGGGCCTACTTCCGGTCTGCCCTCGCACAGCCTGCCGGGAGTTGTAGTTGGATGGGAGAGCTCGGGGCGGGGGCTATACCTGACGTCATTCCCTGCTGTGAGCGTGGTCAGCGGACGTGACACCCGGACAGCTCCGTGTATGGTGGCAGAATACAAGAGGTAGTGGGAGGGGAGTGTAGGTCTGTGCTGATAGGTGCTAGATGAGCTTTCTCTGTGTTGGCCACAGTAACCAATCAGATGGGAGACTGAAGGTGCTAATGCCTTTGTGCAGAGTGAGCTCATACCTAAAACAATATAGTATGCTGTGCTGGAGGGCATGTGTGGACCCTACAATAGTGACAGCTGAACAAAGATTCTTTTCAGGGATAGAGCAACCTATTGCAGTGGTGGGCAACTTTCCTAATATGGGGGCCTCAGTCGAGACCCTGACATCACCAAATGACCACATAGTGATTATTCATGATCAGACTCAGCAAACACATAACAGGATGCAGTACAAGACGATGGGCAAGATACAGGAGATGGTTTAGAGACTGCAGAAATGATACAGGAGATGGTTTAGAGACTGCAGAAATGATACAGGAGATGGTCAAAAACTGCAAACATAATACAGGAGATGGTCAGAGACTGCAAACATAGTACATGAGATGGTCAGAGACTGCAAACATAATACAGGAGATAGTCAGAGACCGAGGACATGATACAAGAGATGGTCAGAGACAGCAAACATAGTACAGGAGATGGTCAGAGACCGAGGACATGATACAAGAGATGGTCAGAGACTGCAAACATAATACAGGAGATGGTCAGATACCAAGGACATGATACAGGAGATGGTCAGAGACCGAGGACATGATACAAGAGATGGTCAGAGACTGCAAACATAATACAAGAGATGGTCAGAGACTGCAAACATAATACAGGAGATGGTCAGAGACCGAGGACATGATACAAGAGATGGTCAGAGACAGCAAACATAGTACAGGAGATTGTCAGAGACCGAAGACATGATACAAGAGATGGTCAGAGACTGCAAACATAATACAGGAGATAGTCAGAGACTGAGGACATGATACAAGAGATGGTCAGAGACAGCAAACATAGTACAGGAGATGGTCAGAGACCGAGGACATGATACAAGAGATGGTCAGAGACTGCAAACATAATACAGGAGATGGTCAGAGACCGAGGACATGATACAAGAGATGGTCAGAGACTGCAAACATAGTACAGGAGATGGTCAGAGACTGAGGACATCATACAAGAGATGGTCAGCGGCTGCAGACATCATACAAGAGATGGTCAGAGACTGCAAACATGATACAGGAGATAGTCAAATACTGCAGACATGATACAAGAGATGGTCAGCGACTACAGACTTGATACAAAAGATGGTTAGAGAAGGCAGACATAGTAGTGAATATGGTCAAAGACTGCAGACATGATACAGGAGATGCTCAGAGACTGAGGACATGATACAAGAGATGGTCAGCAACTACAGACATCATACAAAGGATGGTCAGAGCCTGCAGACATAGTAGAGAAGATGGTCAAACACTGCAGACATGATACAGGCTCTGGTCAGAGACTCAGGACATGATACAAGAGATGGTCAGAGACTGCTTACATGATACAAGAGGTGGTCAGAGACTGCTTACATGATACAAGAGGTGGTCAGAGACTGCATACATGATACAAGAGATGGTCAGAGACTGCAGAAATAGTAAATAAGATGGTCAAAGACTGCAGACACGAGACACAAGGTGGTCAGAGACTGCAGACATGATACAGGAGATTGTCAGAGACTGCAGAGATAGTAGTAAAGATAATCAGGGACTGCGAACATGGTCAGAGACTGAGAACATGATACAAAAGATGGTCAGAGACTGAGGACATGATACAAGAGATGGTCAGAGACTGAGGACATGATACAAGAGATGGTCAGAGACTGTGGACATGATACAAGAGATGGTCAGAGACTGTGGACATGATACAAGAGATGGTCAGAGACTGTGGACATGATACAAGAGATGGTCAGAGACTGTGGACATGATACAAGAGATGGTCAGAGACTGTGGACATGATACAAGAGATGGTCAGAGACTGTGGACATGATACAAGAGATGGTCAGAGACTGTGGACATGATACAAGAGATGATCAGAGACTGAGGACATGATTCAAGAGATGGTCTGAGACTGTGAGCAATGCTATTGTAGGTGTTGGAGAGTGGTGGACATGACTCAGGAGAAGGTAATACACTGGAGACAAATTAAATGACACTGCCAGAAATCACTGCTATAACAGGGCAATAGGGAAACACAGATCAGTGTCTGCAGGGGCCCGAAGGGCCACACAAAAAGTGTCCAACATCCAGAGTTTGGGCACCAGGGCCATACATACTAGTTATGTGTAATGGTGTGTATTCTATTACCCGCATGGGGCTGCTATAAATCACATTGTGTTAATAGGCAGAGGGGATTCTGCCATGCAAATTATACACTTCCATTGACAGAACACAATGCAGTGTGGAACAGTAATTGTAGGAATTCTGTGAATGGCAGGGAGGATAGGAGGCAGGCAAGTGGCTCAAATTTTCTTAGTAGCAGTAGCTGCTTTCAACCTTTACAGCACCGAAAGACAGCCGCTTAACCACTTCAGCCCCAGAGGATTTGGCTGCCCAATGACCGGGCCATTTTTTGTGATCCGGCACTGCATCGCTTTAACTGACAATTGCGCAGTCGTGTGATGTGGCTCACAAACAAAATTGACGTCCTTTTTTCCCCACAAATAGAGCTTTCTTTTGGTGGTATTTGATCACCGCTGCAGTTTTTATTTTTTAACCACTTTAGCACCGGACCAATATGCTGCTAAATGCCCAGAGGCGTTTTTACAATTCAGCACTGCATCGCTTTAACAGACAATTGCGCGGTCGTGCGACGTGGCTCCCAAACAAAATTTGCGTCCTTTTCTTCCCACAAATAGCGCTTTCTTTAATGGTATTTGATTGCCCCTGTGATTTTAATTTTTTGCGCTATAAACAAAAATAGAGCGATATTTTTGAAAAAAAAAAAATATTTTATACTTTTTGTTATAAGAAAAATCGAATAAACTAAATTTTAGTCAAACATTTAGGCCAAAATGTATTCAGCCACATGTCTTTAGTAAAAAAAAATCGCAATAAAAAAAAAATTAGCTACCTAGCGGCAACAGCGACACTAATACAGCGATCAGAAAAACATTCGCTTAGTAACGCTGGCAATAGGGGGTGAAAGGGTTAACTAGGGCGGTGATCAAGGGGTTAAACCTTTATTAGGGGGGGTGGGGGCTACCCTGGACCTAACACTGCCACTAACTGTCACACTGCCACTAAATGCAGTGATCAGTAAATATATGATCACTGCAATCAGTGACATTGTGACAGGGGGCTGGGGGGGTGATCGGAAGGGGTTAATGTGCCTATGTGTACTGGTGTCAGTGTAGTGTTGGTGCGACTTACTGTGATGTCTTCTCTCCTCTCGGCGGATTGAAAATACCACCGAGAGGAGAGCTGACATCACTTCCTCTGCCTGTGTTTACATTATACAGGCAGAGGAAGTGACAAGGCGGAGGCTCAGGGGATTGGCTGGGAGCGATCACGAGGGGGCGGACAACAATGAACAGCTGCCCCCTCGTCCCGGATCGCTCCCGGAGGTAAGCCGCCCACCGCATGCAGCGAAGGGGGTCCCGATCAGACCCCCGACCCACAAGAAGGCAGGGACGTACATGTACGCCCATCTGCCTGTACGTGCCATTCTGTGGACGTACATAGTCGTGCGGCGGGCGTTAAGTGGTTAAAAGCAATATTTTTTACTTTTTGCTATATCCCCCAAAAATATATAAAACAACAAATTTCTTTCTCAGTTTAGGCCAATACGTATTCTTCTACATATTTTTGGTAAAAAATATTGCAATAAGTGTATATTGATTGGTTTGCGAAAAAGTTATGGCGTCTTCAAAATAGGGGACAGTTTTATGGCATTTTTATAATTATCGCGATCTGCGTTTTTTTAAAATAATGACTGGGACATTATGGCGGACACATTGGACACTTTACACGCTATTTTGGGACCATTGTCATTTATACAGCAATTGGTGCTATAAAAATGCAATGATTACTGTGTAAACGACACTGGCAGTGAAGGGGTTAACCACTAGGGGACGAGGAAGGGAATAAGTGTGTCCTAAGGGGTGATTCTAACTGCGTGGGGGCTGGGCTACCAGTGACACAACATTGATCACTGCTCCCAATGGCAGGGAGCAGTAGATCAATGTCCTGTCTCTAGGCAGAACAGGGAAATGCCTTGTTTACATCATATCCGCTGGCACGGGCACAGAGCTCATGGCAGGGGCTCGCGTGCCCCGCCTGCAAATTGAAAGCAGCTTAGCGCAGCCGTGCCATTCTGCCGACGTATATGTGCAGGAGGCGGTCGGCAAGCGGCTAAGACAGTATCTGGTGGCTCTAAGGTGGTACAGCAGGGGATTCCTATAGGTATCAGGATACACACCACTGCAGAGGAGACATGCACTGCGCATGCGCGAGCTGCACACCGTGATTGGCTGGGCAATCATCTGGGACCTGTGATAAGTCCCAGATGATTCCTGAGAGGGAGGGGGGAGAGGTGAACTTCCTTCTGGCACCGCGTTCCCCCCGGGAGGAAGTGGGAGATGCAACCCTCTAAAAAGTGGAGAGGGATTAGGACACCTGTCAGGTATTTTTTGCCATCTGTACCCCCGTTGGGGAGATTTTACTCCCTCTATTTGTCCTGCTTACCGTTATCACCAAGAGTGCACCATTGTAAAAGTTAGTAAGAGATCCACTTTAAGAAGACAGCAGTTCTTTTTTCTGCCTTTTCATTAATTTACTATGATAATATAACAATATGGAACCTGATGGCTTAGTTTTGCCTACGTTGTGATCATGTTGTAAGAATAGAACAGGTTTTTATTCTCTATAGTTAGTCTTCTAGAAGTGAAAGAATACCTGCAAGTCTTGTGCATATTTTTTCAAGCTGTTCTGCTCTTACACTTTATGCATGAAATTCTTTGTGTATTTCCTAATATGGTCTGAGCAGAGTTCTCCTTCTAATCTGACCTTTCATTATTTCGTAACTGTTTGCAATATAGGAAGTAAAGCAAAGCAGCCTGTATACAAATATCAAAGAGTAATCAACTTTCTGCAACTAGACGACATGTGCCACTGAACACTGTTCAGTTCAGTTAGCAGAACAGCAAGATATGGATTATTATTACTAGACCTCTCGCTGAATATGTGACACTCTAATGTGAAAATTATACACTAGTTCACACTGTTAGGTGAACCCTTTTTTTATCTAGTGCAAAAAGTTGATGATTGCATTATTTGGAGCTATTTGGTTACTGTTAACAAGTCACATTGCTAGTGTTCAGTATGGCCATTCCTTGGTCTAATTATCTTAGCCTGAGTCTATGTAGCCAATAGAGATGGGCGTCAGGCTTGTTCGGGTTCCTAGTCCCTACCCACCTGCCCAATCCTGACAGAAAGCCGACACTGCACACCGCTAATCACAGGCAGTGAGACATTTCCCCGTCTGTGCCGCTGCAGACTGGAAAATGTCTCACTGCCTGTGGTTAGCGGTGTGCAGTTTCGGCTTCCTGGCAGGGTTTCAGGCAAGTGGGTTGGGACTAGGAACCCAAACACGCCCGAGCCTATCTCTAGTTAGTAGCCAACTGCTATCATGAGAAACTTATGTACAATGCTGGCTAAGCTTTACTGTGCAGGAAATCACCTCCAGAAGTAGCATGCAGCGAAGCTGTGATGTGTGATTGAAAGAGTTGTCATACAGCGGTAAAATAAGTATTGAACACGGCACAACATTTTCACCACATGTCGATAACAACCCATGCAATCCATACATACAAAAGAAACCAAAATAAATAAATTCAGAAATTAAGTTAGGTGTAATAAAATGGAATGACACATGGAAAAAGTACTGAACACATGAAGAATGGGAGATGCAAAAAGGCATGAAAATCCAAGACACCAGCTGAAATCTATCAGTAATTAGAAAAGAAATCCCGCCCCCTGTCAGTGCAAATTAAAGGGTCACTAAAGGAAACATTTTTTTTGCTGAAATGACTGTTTAGAGGGTATAAGAGACATAAAAGTTAACTGATTCCTTTTCAAAATGATTAAAAATAGATAAAAATCAATCATATAATGTGCATGCAGGTTAGTTTCACTTTTGAACTGGCTTCATGTTTCTGCAAAGTAGAAATAGACACACAGAACAAAAACAAACAAATCCAGGGCAGTGTTTTGTTTTTAAAACGAATCTGATTGGTTCTGGGAAGTTTTAGACACACAGTAATGACAGCTTAAACCATCGTGAGAAAGCTCCCAGTATGGTGGTTATAAGGAAACAGACAAGCAGGAAGTGTGGAGAACAGAGCAGGATTACAGCAACTTCAAAGCAAAAACGAACAATAAGGACATGAAACCAGTACTGCAGTAAGGTAAAGGAAGCTATTTAGCTAAACAAATGTTTTCCTTTAGTGATCCTTTAATATTAGCTTGTTCCTTTTCTGTTAAAAAAAAATATTAGCTTGTTCAGTCTCAACTGATGGTCTATAAAAAGGAGTCTCATTACCAAGGTGTCATACAAGAAACATCTCATGATGGGTAAAACCAAAGAGCTCTTTCAAGACCTTATTGCTGCAAAACATACTGATGGCATTGGATATAGAAGGATTTCTAAACTTCTTAATGTTCCAGTGAGCACGGTTGGGGCCATAATCCAGTGGAAAGAACATCTATTTACCATAAACCGGCTACAACCAGGTGCTCCTTGCAAGATTTCTAACAGTGAAGTGAAAAGAATTATCAGAAGAGTTAGTCCAAGAGCCAATGACCACTTGTGGAGAGCTTCAGAAAGACCTGGAATTAGCAGGTACAATTTTTTCAAAGAAAACAATAAGTAATGCACTCAACCACTATGGTCTGTATGTATGCTCACCACTCAAGAAGTCGAAGCTTGTTTAAAGTTTGCTGCACAACATTTAGACAAGCCTGTGAAATACTGGGAGAATATAGACTGGCCAGATGGGACCAAAATGTAACTCTCTGGATGCCATAATGTACACCATGTTTGGAGGACAAATGGCACTACACATCACCCCCAAAACAGTGCTTTAACTGGGCCGGAACGCGGCGGTACTCAGTACCGCCACTTCCAAAAATGGCCCTGGAGAGTACCAGCACCTCTCAGTGCCCCCAGTACGTGCGTTTCCCGTACCGGAACGCAGCACCAGGCGGCACTTTCAGGGGAGCGGCAGCCCGCGGCCATGGAAAAAAAAGGGCACGCCGCGCTGTGATACATGTCCCGCCCTCCTCCTCCTCCTAGCTCGTGTGATAGAGCCAGTGTGCTGTCTGTCACACAAGCTGGACTAGAGGAGGGGGGCGGGACATGTATCAGCGCGCGCGCCAGAACTGTTACCGTGGAGAGAGGAGAGGAGAGGAAGAACTGCCTTCAGAATCAGAACTGCCTTCAGAACTGTGAGTACTACTGCAATGAGTACACACTACACTGTACACGTGTGAGGGGGAGGAGAGGGAAGACAGGGAAGAGGGCTGCTGATGGGGACACACACTCTGGTCTGATGTAAGGAGGTGCTGATGGGGGACACTCTGATGTAAGGAGGTGCTGATGGGGACACTCTGATGTAAGGAGGTGCTGATGGGGACACTGATGTAAGGAGGTGCTGATGGGGGACACTCTGATGTAAGGAGGTGCTGATGGCGGACACTCTGATGTAAGGAGGTGCTGATGGGGACACTCTGATGTAAGGAGGTGCTGATGGGGACACTCTGATGTAAGGAGGTGCTGATGGGGACACTCTGATGTAAGGAGGTGCTGATGGGGACACTCTGATGTAAGGAGGTGCTGATGGCGGACACTCTGATGTAAGGAGGTGCTGATGGGGGGGACACTCTGATATAAGTAGGTGCTGATAGCGGACACTCTGATGTAAGGAGGTGCTGATGGCGGACACTCTGATGTAAGGAGGTGCTGATGGCGGACACTCTGATGTAAGGAGGTGCTGATGGGGGACACTCTGATGTAAGGAGGTGCTGATGGGGGACACTCTGATGTAAGGAGGTGCTGATGGGGGACACTCTGATGTAAGGAGGTGCTGATGGGGGACACTCTGATGTAAGGAGGTGCTGATGGGGGACACTCTGATGTAAGGAGGTGCTGATGGGGACACTCTGGTGTAAGGAGGTGCTGATGGGGGACACTCTGATGTAAGGAGGTGCTGATGGCGGACACTCTGATGTAAGGAGGTGCTGATGGGGGACACTCTGATGTAAGGAGGTGCTGATGGGGGACACTCTGATGTAAGGAGGTGCTGATGGGGACACTCTGATGTAAGGAGGTGCTGATGGGGGACACTCTGATGTAAGGAGGTGCTGATGGCGGACACTCTGATGTAAGGAGGTGCTGATGGCGGACACTCTGATGTAAGGAGGTGCTGATGGCGGACACTCTGATGTAAGGAGGTGCTGATGGCGGACACTCTGATGATCAGAGTGTCCGCCATCAGCACCTCCTTACATCAGAGTGTCTGCCATCAGCACCTCCTTACATCAGAGTGTCCCCATCAGCACCTCCTTACATCAGAGTGTCCCCCATCAGCACCTCCTTACATCAGAGTGTCCGCCATCAGCACCTCCTTACATCAGAGTGTCCCCATCAGCACCTCCTTACATCAGAGTGTCTGCCATCAGCACCTCCTTACATCAGAGTGTCCCCATCAGCACCTCCTTACATCAGAGTGTCCGCCATCAGCACCTCCTTACATCAGAGTGTCCGCCATCAGCACCTCCTTACATCAGAGTGTCCCCCATCAGCACCTCCTTACATCAGAGTGTCCCCATCAGCACCTCCTTACATCAGAGTGTCCCCCATCAGCACCTCCTTACATCAGAGTGTCCGCCATCAGCACCCATCCACCTCAGAGCCTTATTGTATGTATAACCTGCTGGGACTTGTAGTTCTCCAATCTCCATGAGCCCCAGGAGAAGATTGAGAACTACAAGTCCCAGCAGTCTTACTAAAATGACAGGCTCTGAGGTGGATAGATGTCTGGACAGTGACAATTGGTGACACAGTGGTGACAATTGGTGGCACAGTGGTGACAATTGGCATGGTACAGTGACTGCATTTAAAGGCATGGCACAGTGGTTGCGTTTGTTGGCATGGCACAGTGGTGACAATTGATGACACAGTGGCTGCATTTGATGGCATGGCGCCCTGTAATTGGGCATATGTGTTCATGCGTTAGAGCCGGGGGGGGGGGGGGGCGAAAAAAAAACGTTCTGCCCCGCGGGGGGGGGGGGGGGGGGAACCGGCGCCTAATAGAGTACCGGCACCTCTTTTGGTCCACTTAAAGCACTGCCCCAAAACACAGCATACCAACAGTGAAGTTTGGAGGTAGGAACATGATGCTGTGGGTCTGTTTTTCACCATTTGGTACTGGCAAACTTCATATCATTGAAGAAAGGCTGAATGGAAAAATGTACCAAGACATTCTTGATAAAAGTCTAGATAAAAGGAGGGTGGACATTTCGGCAAGACAATGATCCCAAACACAAAGCCAAGGAAACTCTCAATTGGTTTCAAAGAAAGAAAATAAAGCTGTTAGGATTGCCCAGCCAATCACTTGACTTGAATTCAATAGAAAATCTATGGAAAGATCTAATGATCAGAGTTCATAGAAGAGGCCCACGAAACCTTCAAGATCTGAAGACTGTTGGTCTGTATGTGACTAGTTTCTCCATACAGGTGGCATTTTGAAGATGTCATTACCAACAAAGGATTTTGTACGAAGTATTAAATACATTTCAGTTAGCGTGTTCAATACTTTTTCCCTGTGTCATTCCATTTTATTACTCATTACTTCATGTCTATACTTTGTATGTATGGATTGCATGGGCTGTTACCGACATGTGGGTTAGGGGGCTTTTCTCTTCAGAGGTTCGTCCATTTTTGTACCTTGGTTCAATTTTTTTATTGAGGGTGAGGTCTGACAAAGCACCGCACCACAATGCAACATAGAACAGGTTTGCTGTCAGATTTTTATTGTGCATTTGGATTAAAATATATACAAGTTAAAAAGGAGAAGCACACACTAAGCAATAATGTGCACTTATTTTACAACAAGCATTTCCACTACCTAAAATATTTATTGAAGGCACATAATCGTCGCTACGGAGTCCGCCTACTCCCGCTAGCTCAGCAGGAGATCTATCCGCAGATCTGCGCTGAGCCGACGGATGACAAGCTCCTCTCTGCTCACTGAGCGGGGAGGGGCTTGTCGGGCGCCACTGTCTCCTATGGAGCGATCTGATGAAAACGCATCAGATCTTACCCGATCCAATCCGCATGGCCGGATGGGGACGTATTCCCATATGTCTGTTTTTAGCGCATCAAATCGGATGTCAACGCTGACATCTGACGCTCCATCAAGATCAAAACTGACAGGTGGACCTAAACGGTCCATCCGTGTGAAAGGGGCATTATACTTAAAGCAGTAGTAAACCCGTTTTTTTTTTCTTTACACCTGTAAGGGAAAACGCATAATGAGCTAGTATGCACCACATACTAGCTCATTATGAAATACTTACCATAGAACGAGGCATCGGTGTCCCTCCCGGTCTACACCAAAGCAGCTGACATTTTGCCTCAGTGTGTCTTCCTGGGTATCGCGGCTCCAGCGCTGTGAGTGGCTGGAGCCGCGATGTCGTAACTAGAGGTCGAACGATATGGGTTTTTCTCTGGCCGATGCCGATATTTAGAAATCTGGGCGGCCGATGGCCGATATATGCTGCCGATTTTTGCGGCCGATATTTTAGGCCGATTTTTTTATTTTTATTGGTGGCACTGGCTTGTGGCACTAATTGGCACTGAAAGGAAGATGGCACTGGCAGGTTGCACTGGATGGCACTGAAAGATGGTACTAGCAGGTGGCACTGATTGGCAGATGGCACTGGTTGGCACTGGCAGGTGGCACTGGGTGGCAATAGTTAGCACTGGTTGGCATTGGCAGGTGGCACTGATGGCTTTAGTTGGCACTGGCAGGTGGCACTGGATGGAAGGTGGCACTGGATGGCACTGAAAGATGGTACTAGCAGGTGGCACTGATTGGCAGATGGCACTGGTTGGCACTGGCAGGTGGCACTAGTTAGCACTGGTTGGCATTGGCAGGTGGCACTGATGGCTTTAGTTGGCACTGGCAGGTGGCACTGAATGGAAGGTGGCACTGGTATTGGCACTGACAGGTGGCATTGGCGGATGGCACTGATTGGAAGGTGGCACTAATTGGCACTGGATGGTGGCACTGGCAGGTGGCATTGGCGAATGGCACTGGATGGAAGGTGGCACTAATTGGCACTGGTATTGGCACTGGCAGGAGACATTGGCGGATGGCACTGAATGGAAGGTGGCACTATTTGGCACTGGTATTGGCACTGGCAGGTGGCATTGGCGGATGGCACTGAATGGAAGGTGGCACTGGTATTGGCACTGGCAGGTGGCATTAGCGGATGGCAATGGATGGAATGTGGCACTAATTGGCACTGGATGGTGGCACTGGTACTGTTACTCGCAGATGGCACTGGTACTGGTACTGGCAGATGGCACTGGTACTGGCAGATGGCACTGGTACTGGCAGATGGCACTGGCAGATGGCACTGGTACTGTTACTGGCAGATGGCATTGGTACTGTTACTGGCACTGGTGAAAAAAATGGTGTTACACCCCTCAGTATAGACACACCCCTCCCTGCCCCCGTAGTACAGACACCAGAGCGATGTGTGTCCCACGAGCGCGGGCCCCTTCTCCTCCGTGGGTGTAAACAGAGGAGGGACACCGCGCTGGGTGTACCAAGATGGCCGCGGCTCCGGAGCTAGGCCGAAGCCGCGGTCTTTCCTGATGTTGTGACCGCGGCGGCAATCTGCGAATCCGCGGATTGCCGCCGTGGTCACAGCATCAGGAAAGGCCGCGGCTCCGGCCTGGCATCGCTAGCGGAAATTGTAAAATATCGGCCCAATTTGGGTAAAAATCGGCCGATGCCGATTTTTCCAAATCGGCAAAATATCGGCCTGCCAATATATCGGTCGACCTCTAGTCGTAACTCCTGCGCATGTGCGTGGGAGACTTCTTTACGGCAAGATCCGGTGTCTGCCGGGCCTTAAGCCGAGAATCCCCTCTGTGCATGCGCCGCTGCATTCAGCGGCTCATTGCGAGGGGAATATCTCCTAAACTGTACAGGTTTAGGAGATATTTTTTTACCTACATGTAAGCCTTATTATAGGCTTACCTGTAGGTAAAAGTAAAATTTACTACCACTTTAATATTACAGAAATACAAATTAGCCACATTATGAAGAATTTGACCCTTCCTGACTAATGACATCACAAAGCAACTTGTTGACTCCTTGCTTATTTCCTGCCTTGACTATTGCAACTCTTAAGCAGGCTATCCCCCACTTTCAGTCCATTATAATTTTGTTGCTAGACTAATACACCTCACTAACCGATCCGTGACTGCTGCTCTTCTCTGCCAATCCCTTCACTGGCTTCCCCTACCCCACCCTGTCAAATTCAAAATGCTAACCATAACATGCAAGGCTATCCACAACATCACCCCCATCTACACCACCAACTTCATCTGCAGATATCGCCCAAATCGTCCCCTCCACTCCTTCCAGGACCTCCTGCTCTCTAGCTCCCTTGTTACCTCCTCCCATGCTTGCCTTCAGGACTTCTCCAGAGCCTCTCCCATCCTCTGGAACCCCCTGCCCCGGTATGTCCGATCAGGTCCTACTCTCTCTACCTTTAGGAGATCCCTGAAAACAAATTTATTCAGAGAAGCCTATTCCTCACACACCTAACAACTGTCTCCAAGCCACCCCCATCAAATAATTCTCTGCAGCTATTACCTTTTGTACCACCACCCCCTTCCTTTAGAATGTAAGCTCTACGAGCCGGGCCCTCCTCTACCTTCTGTATTAAACTGTACTGTAATTGTGCTGTGTTCCCTATATATTGTAAAACGCTGCGTAAACTTTTGGCACTATATAAATCGTGTATAAAAATAGTAATAATAAGAGTGACTACTACATTTATTGCATTTAAAGAAAAAAGTCACACCATCCTGGGATTTTTTAATAACTGGGGCCATGTATAGTTTTGGCTGAGAACAGGAAATGTCCACACATGGAAAACAATCGTTTTACACAGAAGGCAATGCAAGAGTATAATAAGGCTGTATTTCATTATGTAGTCATAACATGAAAAAATAATCATTCACTAGCAGGAAGTTTGAGGTTTCTTCCTCCTTTCTCTTCACAGTATATGATCATTTCAAGGTACGCCACAAGTGTGCCTTACAAAGCAATTATACCATTTCTGTTCAGTAGGATTTGGCACGTTGATCTGTATGACACCAGGATTTATTAGCTGTTTCTGACTAATGTTCCATAAACTCATGGTGACAAAGCAGGAAAGGATTGGTTTTTATAGCAGCTTCTATCCTGACCCACTTCTGTTCTATTAACATAGAAATCATGCCAGTGATACAATGATCAAGTGCTTTGTATGGTAAAGAATATTGGATGTTGTTATAGTGTCAGAATGTCTTCTGAAGCTTTGTTTCCAAGTATCTATGTAGCATGAACTCATTGGTAGTGGAAAACATTTAAAGATATTAATATATGATTTTGTGCAGTAGCACTTGTACTGGGCAGGTGCTTTATTTGCTGGAGGGAGGAGGGTGCTGCATAATCTTGTGTAGCAGGCAGCAAAATCTGTTAGATTGTAAAAGGCTTCTTTTTTTTTTCTGATTGCTGCTATGTATTTGCCTGAGCAGAGAGAGCGAAACCAAGGTTTGCCCTATATGTCCTAATATGGCCATGTAAGCTGCAGAGGCGTTCCTTGTGCTTCATCAGAGCCAGGGAGGGAGGGGGCGAAAAGGCGTCTGAGACTTCCTTTTTTGGAAACGTTAAACCTTCCCAGCCTTGATGTGAAGGCAGAGCATAGAAGACATCCCATGACATTTAGCAAGATGTGGGAGGTGGGAGTTGATGCTACCCTGAAAGTGGTGTGTGCCATTGTTCTGTACCTTGACACAATTGTTTCAGTGTTGCAAAACCCCCATGAAGACTGTACCATGTTTAGTGATGGCAAGCTGTATTTTGCAGGGAAAATATACTTTATTTTTATATTTTTTTTATTAAGCAATACAACTTGATGTTAGTTATATGGTGATATATTGCTAATCTGTATACATTCTGTGTGTTCTCAGTTTAAGTTGCTTTGTTAGTGTCATTATGACGGTGAACGTGAGCTGACATTCAAAAAAATTTTTTTGGTCCCCTGTGTTGTGATAATAGTACAAGGTTTATGTTTTTTTTTTAAATGAGAAAATTCAGCAGCAATAGGATATGCTTACTATAGGGATTTTCCACTAAAATACTCAGAATGTAGTGCTGATTACATGTATCTGTACAAATAAACAACACACGTTCACAAATACTCTACATGTATCTAAATAAAGGAACTTACTATCAGTGGAAAGTATAGTTTATGATAAAGTGGATTTTATGAAGCCAAAATAACATCTTCAGGAAAAAACAACAACCTTGCTTTACCCTACTTTTATTTTATTTTATTTGTTTTTCTTTTTTCATTATTTTTAGCCTCCAAAGAAAAACATGTTTGTGTTTAGCAATATTTTCGGTTTTCTAGCTCTCTAGTATATTGAGAAAAGAATCTTAGGAGTGTCAATTTCTTTTCTTTGCAGTAGGCTGGACTTGTGCCCTTTGCCCCTTCATTCTTGCACATACCTGCACTGTGACACAGGGCCTCAGGTAGGGTGTGTATGGCCCGGGTTAGAGCGGAGATAGCGTTGGGCGTGTTTTGGAATGTAACATTTTTTTTTTAAAAGGTGTTTATTTATTTATTTATTTTCTGGAATTTAACATTAGCTGCTAAAGCCCAATGTATGCCTAGGTTGAATATATTTCTTCTCATCAAATGACATATACAAACCTTGACAATAAGCACTGGACTGGATACAATTCCTTCAAAATAAAGAAATGCTGCTGTTAGTGACACATTCTAATAGCCAGATTTAAAGCGGATGGTTCACCTCAAAAAAATATTAAAAGCCAGCAGCAACAAATACTGCAGCTGCTGACTTTTAATATTAGGACACTTACCTGTCCTGGAGTCCAGCGGCGTCCGTAGCAGAGGACGAGCGATCGCTCGTCACCCTGCTGCTCCCCCCTCCATCCACGGTGAGGGAACCAGGAAGTGAAGCGCTGCGGCTTCACTGCCCGGTTCCCTACGGCGCATGCGCGAGTCGCGCTGCGCCCGGCGATTGGCTCCCGCTGTGTGCTGGGAGCCGAGAGTTCCCAGCACACAACGGGAAAAGCCCGTCTTTTGCCCGAGACTGCGGGCCGGAAGTGGGTGCAGATACCTGTCTTTAGACAGGTATCTGCACCCCCCTCCCCCCTGAAAGGTGTCAAATGTGACGCCGGAGGGGGGAGGGTTCCAATCAGCGGATCTTTACTTTAGGGTGGAGATCCGCTTTAAGTACCTTTATGCCGGCGTATCTCTAGATACATCATCGTAAGTACAAATGTGCGCCGTCGTACTTTTACGCCGGTTCACGAAGCTAGATACAAAGCTAGATACGCCGTAAAACAAGGCTTCAGCTGCCCGACGTAACTTGCCTACGCCGGCGTATCTTAGGCGCATCCCATGCAAAAGTATGGACGTCGGAACAGCCGTCGTTTTTACGTCGTTTACGTAAGTCGTACGTGAATGGGGCTGGGCGTAAGTTACGTTCACGTCGTAGGCAGTGTTCTATCCGACGTGATTCTGAACATGCGCAATATGTCCACGGACGGCGCATGCGCCGTTCGTTCGGCCCATCATTCATGGGGTCCCTGTAACATGTAACATGTATCACGCCCCCCTTCCACCTACTTTGAATTAGGCGTGCTTAGCCGGCCTATTTACGCTACGCCGCCGTAAATTAGGGAGCAATTGCTTTGTGAATACAGCACTTGCCTCTCTAAGTTGCGGCGGCGTAGCGTATATTCGATACACTACGCCAGCCTAACGATACGCTGCCCTACCTGAATCTGGCCCTAAGACTTTTCCCAAGGCATAGGCAGCACTGGTCTTTGTTTACTGAAACCACAGTGTCATCTTCAGAAGTCGCTATGCTATGCTATGCATACTAGCTCATTATAACTTTGTCTTGCAGGCAATTTCGATTCTTAACAATTAATCGTGCAGCTCTACTGTGTATATATTATTATTTTTTATTATTATACAGGATTTTATTTAGCGCCAACAGTTTGAACAACGCTTTACAATATGAGGGCAGTACAATTACAATACAATTCAATACAGGAGGAATCAGATTGCCCTACTCGTTAGACCCCTTTCACACTAGGGCGTTTTTCAGGTGCTTTATGCCGCGTACACTTGACCGCTTTTCATGTCATGCAAAAAAATTGCGTTTTCTCAACGTGATTTGTCGTGATTTCTCTCAAGCCTGCCTTGCATACAGACGTTCGTGAAAAAATGCTCGAGCAAAGTGCGGTGACGTACAACACATATACGACAACACGTACAACGGCACTATAAAATGGAAATTCCATTCGATTGGCGCCATCCTTTGTGCTGCTTTTGCTAATTTCCCTGTCTCATAACTTGCTTCTGAGCATGCACGTTTTTCCCCCCCCCGTAAAAGCCTACACACGCCCGTTTTTCATGAAAAAAAAACGACATGAAAAACGAAGAGAAAAAACAGAGCAGGTTCTAAATTTTTTTAGACCATTTTTCTCATTGAGAAAAATGCTCTGGAGCATGCACACGACCGTTTTTCATGACTAATTTAAAAAATGGCATTTTCTCGTCTCGGGTACGCGGCATAAGCGTTAAAAAAGGTGCCTGTGGGGAGCTGTGGTGGCTCAACGTGATTGGCACTGCGCTGACAAGCCATTCACCTCTGCAGCCAAGGGTTCGGATCCCGGTCTCGGCTACATGTGAATTGAGTTTGGTGGTCTCAGCCCGGCTCCCGGTGGGTGTGCTATTCAGGGTACGCCTGTGCTTAGTACGCCCACCCCCCCCCCCCACAAAAACCACCACACTTGCACGCACACAAAATTGGTTTAAAACACACGCACTTTGGCCATGCGGTCTCTTAAAATAAAGAGAGGCGAAGGACCTACAGGGCTGGCTGGGTGGGCTAGGCCCCCTCACTCCCTCATAGGGGGAGTCCCTCTGCCCCATTGGGGTCCTGTTGGGCCCCAGTTGGGCTCCCAAGAGGAGCAGGTAGGGCGGGGTGAGTGGGAGGCCCCCCTTCACACCCGCCATTGCCACCAGGGGCATGGAGAAGGATGGCGATTGCCTCCGGGGGGAGGGTCTGCCTACTCCCAACTCCTGCAGTCCGGCTCCTCTCTCTCGAGTTCACGCACAAAAATACACTTTAAAGAAAAAAAAAAAAAAAAAAGGTGCCTGTAAAGCGCCTGAAAGAAGCTGCATCTACAATTACAATGTGAATGGCCGAGTGCTTTCACACTAAAGTGCCTGAAAAACGCCCTAGTGTGAAAGGGGTCTTAGCGTTAAAAAAAGTGCCTGTAAAGCGCCTGAAAGAAGCCTTTTCTGCAATCCCAATGTGAAAGCCTAAGTGCTTTGCGGGAGGTTGAACGGGAGTGGACGGAGAAATATGCCAACTTCCCCTCTGATGCCTCATATGTATCCCTGATGGACGCCAGGCGTTCTCTATCCCTGCACTTCTCAGATTTGGCACACACGGAGATAAGACATAGGACCGAACGGGTTTTCTCGGAGGGTGACAAGAATGGGAAACTGCTGGCAAGACTAGTAGCGACGGACAATCAGGTCACTAATATCCCCGTAATTAAAAACAAGGATGGGACCCTGGTCAGTGACCCCTCTGAGGTGCTAAAGGTGTTCCAGGACTATTTTTCTGAACTCTATGCGCCGATCCCGAGCTATGATACCACCGAATTGGATACCCTCTTGGAGGGCTTGGCCCTCCCGGGGTTGTCCGACGAGGACCGGGAGTCTCTGGATGCTCCCATCACTAACAAAGAAATAGTGGCGGCAATTTTCGCCTTTCCCCCTCATAAAGCCCCTGGACCGGATGGTTTCCCGGCGGACTTTTATAAATGCTTTGCTGAGGAGTTAGCCCCTAGATTAAATGCCCTGTTTGCTCAATGCTTACAATTGAATAGGCTCCCCGCCTCCATGTTAGACGCATACATGGTATTACTGCCCAAGCCCGGCAAGGACCTGTTGGTTTGCTCTGCCTACAGGCCAATTGCCCTTCTAAACGCGGATCTAAAAATTTTGACAAAGGTTCTGGCCACGCGGCTTGTGGGGGTGATTTCCTCCCTGGTCGATATTGACCAGATGGGGTTCATGCCCGGAAAGTCTACTGACACGAATCTGAGGCGATTGTTCACACATCTTCAGCTCCCCGGGCCAGTTGGGGGTACCAGGATTATTGTGTCGATTGACATCGAAAAGGCATTCGATTCAATTGATTGGAAGTATATGCATCGGGTTCTGGAGAAAATGGGTTTTGGGCCGGTTTTTAGGCACTGGATAACATTATTGTATAGTGCTCCCAGAGCCGCACTTAGACTGGGCCACTCGGTCTCCCCCTTTTTTTCGGTGGGTAGGGGAACTAGGCAGGGGTGCCCATTGTCCCCTTTTCTTTTTGCCCTTACCATGGAGCCCCTGGCTGTAGCACTTAGGAAATCTACTGAGGTGGGAGCTATTCGTGTGGGCACTATACGGGAATGTCTGGCATTATATGCTGATGACATGCTTTTGTTTCTCGAGGATCCTGGTCCCTCGCTTCGGGCGGCCCTGAGGATTCTGAATGATTTCACAATTTTTTCTGGCCTGAAGGTAAATTGGGGCAAGTCCTCGGTTTTGCCATTGGACGAGGGAGCCAGGGGGGGAGCAGATCCGAATTTGCCCATACAGTGGGTTTCGTCCTTCACTTACCTAGGGGTCAGGATCACGGCCAACAGCGCAGATTATTTGACCCTTAATTTGGTCCCCCTGTTATCCTTTTTTAAGCAGAAGGCCCTGGCGTGGCAGAAACTCCCACTCTCACTGATAGGAAGAATAAGCCTTCTTAAGATGAAAATCCTCCCGGTAGTCTTATACTTCCTACGGCACGCTCCAGTGCGCATCCCTAAGTCCTTTTTTAAACAATTGGATGGCATTACTATTTCCTTTCTATGGGCCCCCAAAATGCCGCGTATAGGGCTCAAGGCGCTTCAGGAACCCTGGGGTCAAGGGGGGCTAGCTCTGCCAGATTGGAGGAAGTACTACCTTGCAGGCCAAATGGTTTTCGTCCACAGGTGGCTGACCTCTGATGACGGGGACTCTGCCACAGTACTAGAGGCAGCTCACCTGGGGTCTTACGAGACTTTGAGACTGGCTGTACATAGGGGAGTGGGGTCTGACCTGCCGCTGACGTCGGCCATGCGGGCGACGGTCAGAGCGTGGGGCGATGCGGTGGCTCTGGCCTGCCCCAGCTATTTGGGATTCTCGCCACAGACTCCGCTGTGGGGGAATCCCAAGCTGCCACACTTTTATTCCTACCCGGATCCGATGGTGTGGGCAACTAGGGATATTAAGCTTCTCAAGGACGTAACTAGTTATGGGGAACTGCTTACCTTTGACCAGCTTAAGGCGCGGTTTGATCTCCCGAACTCCTATTTTTTTAGATATATCCAGCTTCGCCATGCCTTCCGGGCTCAGTTCCGGGAGAGGCGATTGAATCCATCAGTTCGTCTCTCGAGGACATGCTCATGGAAGAGGACCTTCCTAAGACCCTGTCTGTCTCATATAAGGAAATGTTTAAAAAGAGCCCGGCAGCCTTGATTAAATGCAGGGAGAGGTGGGAGAGGCAGGTCCCTGGTATAGATGGTGAGGATTGGGATGACATGTGGGACAGTCCCTTTCAGCATTTGGTATCTGCGAGGGACAGGCTGATACATTTTAAATTTCTACACAAAATCTATTTCACCCCAGCGAGACTCTCAGTTTTGTTTCCCTCAGTCACCCCGGAGTGCTGGAGGTGCTCCTTTTCGCCGGCTGATGCCAACCATATCTTCTGGGAATGCCCGCAAATCAAGGTATTTTGGGAAGGGGTGGTTACTTGCCTAAAAGATATTCTGCATGTGCCTGTTCCACTGTCGGTGCAGGTATGTCTTCTGGGCTTAGTGGATGAGGTGGTCCCCTCTAGGGCCCTGAGAACACTGCTGAACGTAGTACTGTTCTATGGGAGGAAGGCCATATTACTTAAATGGAAATCACCTGCCCCGCCGGATCTTGCCTTCTGGAAGGGCCTGGTGAACTCAATGATGCCCCTATACAAGGCGACCTATGTCTCTAGGGGGTGCGGGAAGAAGTTTGATAAGGTCTGGCGGGCCTGATTCGATGCAGACGTCACTGCAGGATAAAGCGGAAGGCTGAACGGGGGTTTCAATCCTGAACTACTCAACTTACGTGTGGCACAGATGGGGGTTCTTATGCTGTAGCAATGGAGGGGAGGCCGGGTTGATTTCTTCTTCGGATCTCACGCATGGTGGGAGCATGGTCTAAGTACTGAGTTGCCTGCTATATACAGGAGCTAATAACTGTCTGTTACCAAATTTTAAGAGTATGACTCTCCTTTTACATGTACTAACGCCGAAATGGTGGTGAACTGAGTTGAGGGGTCATGGGAGGGGAAGGTGGGGGATATGTTTGGTGGGCAGTCACCTATGTTAGGTGAGTTATCAATGTTGCGACCATGTTGGTCGCGAGAGACATGGTGTTGTGCCATGGTACTCTCTGTTTGTGTCTGTATGTCTTGTTGAAAAATCTCAATAAAAATAATAAAAAAAAAAAAAAAAAAGCCTGAGTGCTTTCACACTGATGCGCTGGGCTGGCAGGGCGTCGAAAATAGCCATGCAAGCAGCTTCTTTGCAGCACTTTAGGAGCGTTGAATACACCGCACCTAAAGCGCCCCTATGCATTTTTTGTCCTTTTTTGCATTTTGCAGATTTGCACTACAGTCGATTTAGCATGATTTCCTTTGGAACACATTCTGTAGTGCAAATCTGCAAAATGCAAAAAGCACTTAAAATACATAGGTGTGAATTAGGCCTTGTACAACACCACAGCGGAAGATGGAAACCGCTCACCTGTCCACATACCTTTTTAAAATCCAAAGCTGTTGCTCAGAAAACCTTCCTATACTCCTTCCTCTATGAAAAACTTTAACCAACCTGTGGAATCATAGCTTCCTGAAGACAATGTGATGAAGATTTTTTGTCTTTTCGGCTAGGTTTTTTTATGCCTTTCTTTCTTCTATTTTCATTTGGTGATCTGGCCATTAAGTCGTTTTTTTTTTTTTTTTTAAAGCTTTTCTTCAGCTACAGGGATGAGAAAGACTATTTAACACTGACAGGGGTGCTTAAAATGATTAGCTTTTATTTATTTATGTAAAACCTTTATCCTGTAACTGATTATAAAGTATTAGCTTGAGTTTAGCTTCTGTATTTAAATCTGCTGGTACTTCAAGCACTTACCTCCCCAGGTTGACAATGCTGGTATCCAGACCTGCACTCTGTGCTCTTTCATCCAGCGTGGTGTCTGTATAATGCAGGAGATGTATTACTGGCTAGATCACCAGGTGAAAACCAAAGGAAAAAGACTAAAAAATGTAACTAATACAGGTACCGTATCTAATGATTGGTAAGCTGAAATATATTTCATTTTTGGTTTTGGGTTTAATACTGCTTTAATTGTTGCTGTCAGATTCCTTTATCTGTTGTTCTTCACTTAAAAGAGAAATATTCTTTTGGGCTTTTTTGCAGCCTTATACTTGCCTAGGTAGATGGAGCATCTGTCCCCGACTCCTCTGTACTAAGAACTAAGCAATCGAACACCGCCGACTGCTCGGTTCTGACAGCTCCGTGAGCACAAAGCTGCATCCTGTCAGTCACAGCTCTGCTCTGCCACTTACTCTCTCACTGGTGCGCTGAGCTGTGGAGGGGGCAGAGCAGCTGGCGCAGGCTTTCAGTGGCTCACCGAGAGCCTGAGACGGGTGTCAGTCCAGGCACCTGGTGGATTCCAACTTCCATTGTCGTGATGAGGCGGAGCCTGGACCGACTTTTGTGATGTCAGCAGAGAGCGTATTTCAGACCGCTGAAAATGGGTCACAGAAATGCAAAATGAATTACACTCCTGTGACCCATAGATGAAGTACAGGCAATCAAGCTTTGGCTATACATCTCTGTTAACACAGTGTGGGTAATGCAGAGGGTATCTCCCTCTTTCCTACAAATAAACTTTCTTTTTTATTAGTCCTGTAATTTCCTGTATGGTCAGCAAGCAAGACTCTGTTGCCTGACTACAGAGTTTCTCCTCAGAGTCCGGAAACCTAATCATTGGAAGATGTATCCACTTTCTAGCTGTTATCATGGCTAATTGTCCCAGGTCCTACATGGATTTTCCCCTTATTGGGGGAAAAAAGGCCCATTACAGAGATCCATTCCACAATTCCTAGAATCATGTATTTAAAGTGGTATTACACCCAAAAGCAATTGATCTCAAAAACATTTCTGCTAGAGGTCTTGTGCCTCCCATTATTTACAACTAGCAACTGCGCATTGGTGCAATGTTGGCCAGTGTAGATGTTTAAGGGGTCTGCATCTAGTTGGGTACAGCTGGACACCCTGTATTTGTCAGCCACCTTTACATCTGCTATTCCCACCCCTCATCCCCCCCCCATCCACTCAAAGCACATCCCTCCAGGCAAGCTTCCTGATTCCCCCCCTGAACAGCACAGCACATCCTCAGCCCCCACCACCATCCATAGCTCACAGGATGGCTGGCAGGAATGTACAGGGAAGTTTTCTGTCACAGACATCCCTTGCCGCTCTCTCCACTGTTCATTTGACATATCACAAGACCTTGTCAGGGAAGGTTTAGGACAGAAGACTTCCTGTAGCTGGTGGCTGTGCTAATCAGAAGTCTACATGGGGCAGGGGGTGAGCACACCTGGCACTTCAGTGATGGAGGTGGGATCACTTGAGGTGCTGAGAAATTGGAGAAACTTGGAAACCTGCAAAATAGTGCATGGATGGTCAATTCCCTGCTGTGCCAAGGAAATACAGGAGGTGTCAGACAAATTTCCATCTGCACACTTCTTGTTAAACACTGTAACAACTGCGATGGAAAATGTCTACAGCACACACATTGTAGTTATCCCTGCTAATAGGTGTCAGAAGAACCCCTGCCACTCTGCTAATAGCATAGGACAGGGGTGCCCAACCTTTTGAAGAGCGAGGGCCACTTAAGCGAATTGGTAACCGGTCACGGGCCACAATGAGCAGAGCGGGAGAATGACAGGTCCGTGTCCATGGAAACAGCCCACTCTAATCTATGGGCCCTCAGATCTGATCCGCCCAGACGGAAGGGAGCAGATCCCTTTCTATTTTTTTTTTTTTTTTAGGTAGGGGAGTGTAAACAGACACAAGCCTGTTAACATATGCTGCTCCAAGAGGTAAATAGTGAGTCCGATTGGGTCCGACCGAACATGTGAAAGGGGCCTAAAGCTGCTTTTACACTGATGCTCCCCAGCCACTTGCTTTCTCTACCAGCAGCTTCATTCACAAAACTGCTGTTCTGGAATGGTGGTTCGGCAACTGTGATCTGGGCTTGCCAATCTGCTATCCTAGAGCATGAGGTCGAGGGCCATATCGAAGGGCTCCGCGGGCCACATGTGGCCCCCGGGACACTGGTTGGGCACCCCTGGCCTAAGAAGGTCGGGGAGTAGATAGTTAGCACTTACCTGAGGTCCCTCTCTGTCCATAGTGTCTTAGCTGTCCAAGATTCTCGCTCCTGATTGGCTGAGATGAGCAGTGGGGCCATTGGCTCTTACTGCTGTCATATAAAGTCAGCTAGCCAATCAGGGGAGAGAGGGGGCAGGGCTCTGTGTTTGAATGGACACAGAGAGCTGTGACTCGGCTTGGGTACCCCCATAGCAAGCTGCTTGCTGCGGGGGCACTCACAAGAAGGAAGGGGCCAAGGGAGAGAGGGGGCGGGGCACTGTGTTTGAATGGACACAGAGAGCTGTGACTCGGCTTGGGTACCCCCATAGCAAGCTGCTTGCTGCGGGGGCACTCACAAGGAGGGAGGAGCCAGGGGAGCAGAAGAGGGATCCCAGAAGAGGAGGATCTGGGCTGCTCTGTGAAAAACCAACTGCACAGAGCAGTTAAGTATGACATGTTTATTATTTTGATAAACAAATAAAAAATAGACTTTACAATCACTTTAAGGGTCCTTTCACACGGAGTGGACCGTTTTTGATCCGCCCCGTGTGTATCCGTTGGCTCAGCGGGAATAATCCGTAAATCCCCGCTGAGCTGTCGGCGGACAGGGTGGTCCCCGCACACTGTGCAGAGACCACCCTGTCTTTCCTCCGCTCTCCCCTATGGGGAATCGGAAGAATACGGACCGTCTGTCCGTATTCATCCGATCCGATCCGCCAGACGGAAGAAAAATAGGGTTTTCTTCCGTCCGAAAAAACGGATCTTTGCCGACATTGTCCGTAGTTGTGAAAGGGCCCTTAGTCATAATGTACTAGTATGCACCACATACTAGCACATTATGGCAGACTTGCCTGCACAAGGATCTCTCCAGCGCAACACAGTCATGCTTCCATCTTTATCCAGTCTTCCTTCTGGATTTGTGGGCTCCTGCTATATGAATGGCATCACTCCTGTGAACATGCGCTCCACTCCTGGCACAAAGTTCTGAAGGGAGGGCACAGGTATGCCGTCCCTTCAAAGTGCATGCGCGAGTGATATCACCAGCTGTATCCTGTGTGAATATCTCCTAAACAGTGCAAATTTAGGAGATATTCACTGTACCTACACGTAAGCCTTACAAGTGAAAAAGTGGACTTTATTTTCACTTTAACACGTGTTACACAATGAATGCCAACTCAACTGCTCTATGTGTGGTGCGTTGCAGTGCCATTCATTGAGACACTCAAATTAACTGTATAGTAGAGTGCTGCACACCACAACACACAAACTGCATTTTAGTGTACAGCTCTGCTAAAAATGCAGCATACCGTGTGCATTTTTCAATCTGTTGTGTTGTGTTGGAAGCCTATTCATAATAACTGAGCTGCACTAACCCAACATGTGTGGCAAAGCCCCATAAGGAATTGGTAAAGTGTGAGTCAGCCTTTAAGACTTTATATAGTTTATGGTGTAGAAAAAAATGATGAAACATAACAAGGAGTAAATAAACTGGTTGTTAATACTATAACTTCACCTATTGTGGGTAAAATCAAGCAACCGAGTTGAGGTATATTACATGAAGTTTGAATTGGCAGTCTGATGGAGGGTATTTGGGTGGCTGTGGTCTTTTATATTTATTTTTTGTTTTTAAATAGCATTTAAATATCCCATTCCACGCCTTACAAAGTGGATGTTCTGAGTGAGTCTTTTCACAGGATGTATCAGACAAGGAAATTGTTCCTGCATTTTTACTTGAGTCACATTTCCTGTAAGGGCAAAGAAAACAGGTGAGGAAATCGGTACTTTGTGCCGTCTTAATACTCTGCTGTCATTGTTGCTGAAGGAAACACTGGTGGCTAGAAAATGATCTGATCTGGAATCTTCCTGTTAGTAATTTGTTGTTAGTAATTTGTTTTTCAGATTTACTTTTTATTTTTATTCTTTTTTTACGAATTACAGAATGTTTTCAATACACACTTTTCTGAAGTATTTTCATAACTTGGCACAAATTTTATAACATTTTTCTGTAGTCCCTAACAACCAAATTGAGCAGGGCTCTGAATGTATATCTGGGCATAAATATTACTCTGTGTTATATAGCCTTCCACCTTAAAACAGCTTCTTCTTTTGCATGTTTTCAGGAATCTGCTGTGTTGACAGATCATGTATGTGAAACATTTTCAGGTGATGAAATTTAAATTTGTTATTAGGGACCAATATTTTGTTTTTAAGCACCGGTTTGTATTATTTCTTAATATGCTATACCTATCTTATATCCGGCAGTCTTCTTTTGGCACCATGTCACATCTCTAGGGCCTCTTCCTCTTCTCCTTGCATCAGTGGTCATCAGTACAGCAGAGAGTTGTGTATACGATATGAATTTATAAAAAAGTGTAAAAAAAAGTGTAAAAATCTAATTTAGCTTAAATGGTGTTTCTTAATATTTAAAATGTATCACTATTGCAACCCTTTGTTCTATTTTGTTCATTGACAGATGCAGCTTTGTCTTTTCTTCATGATTGGGTTATGCTGCCACCTGCTGGAATAGGATATGCGGTATAAAACAAAACAAAAACTCAGCCTTGGGGCAACCCCTGCTGTTGGCGAAACCCACTCATGTCCAGAAAAAAAAATCTTTATTGTCCATAGAGGACCACAGATATAGAGGAATTCGAAAAACAGTTAGGTTATACTACCACAATGGCAAATTAAAAAAGTAAGTCCCCATATAAACCCTCTGCCCGACCCAGAATGCCTATTTGCTAGCATCCTAGGTGGATGGAAGCCTTTTCTTCAGCTCTGCTGAACAAAGTCTAACTAACATTTTGCTAGCCTACTATTGTCATAATAGTTATAATAAAAAAAAAAATCTTAATCTATTGGTGAACCAAGATTTCCTCATCGCTGCTTAAAGGGGTTGTAAAGGATTTTTTTTTTCCCTAAATAGCTTCCTTTACCTCAGTGCAGTCCTCCTTCACTCACCTCATCCTTCGATTTTGCTTTTAAATGTCCTCATTTCTTCCGAGAAATGTTCACTTCCTGTTCTTCTGTCTGTAACTACACACAGTAATGCGAGGCTTTCTCCCTGGTGTGGAGAAAGCCTCTTGAGGGGGCGAGCAGGAGTGTTAGGACGCCCACTAACACATAGCTCCTTTCTCTATCTGCAAAGTAGAGAGTGTCCTGCCTTGCCTGCTCGCCCCCTCCCCCCTCAAGAGGCTTTCTCCACACCAGGAAGAAAGCCTTGCATTACTGTGTGGAGTTACAGACAGAAGAACAGGAAGTTAGCATTTCTCAGAAGAAATAAGGACATTTAAAAGCAAAATCGAAGGATGAGGTAAGTGAAGGAGGACTGCACTAAGGTAAAGGAAGCTATTTAGGGGGGAACAAAAATTTCCTTTACAAACCCTTTAAAACAGAAATATAGTTTTTTTTTTTTGCAGATTTATACTTACCCATCCTCCCCCTGGGCCCGGTACTGGGCAGTGGCCCGATGGTTGGGGACCTCCACTTCAAAGCATGACAGGCAGCACAGTTCTTGCGCTGTGTCATTTACCCCACTCTATGTTCTGAAAAACCTGGAATAAAACAATAAAATGTTTTTATAAAAGTTCCTGTGTCCCCTGGCTTTACTTGCCGCGCTTCGATTCATTTTATTTTTTATTTTTTTTACAAATCTCCCCATTGATGTCTATGGCCGAACGCCAATGTCGCTTGAAAAAAAGGGTCCGGGACTTTTTTTCAGGCGACAGGCGTTTGGCGTTTCAGAGATGTGAACCATCTCTATAGACATCAATGGGATTTTTCCCCTCCAGCGGCACGAGCGTCACGCGACAGGCGTTTTGTCGCCTAGATGTGAATGGAGCCTTGGTCTGCTCAAGAGTCAGCATTATGAAATTCTGTAATTCCAAAACCTTGGTAAAGTCTTTGTAAAATGATGTAATCTGTTCTGATAAAAGATTATATAATGTGCAGTGTGTCTCCTTGTGTAACTTTATTGTGGAAAATACCTTATTTACAGCGCCGCCGGAGCTCTTCTTCCCCGCTCCGAATAATGCAGAGGGAGAGGCCAAGATCCCCGCTGATGTCAGCCCTGCTCTGAGCACTGCAGAGGGAGGGGCCGCTGATGTCAGCTGGGAGAGGAGAAGAGAGTGCCCAGCGCTGTAAATAAGGTATTTTCCACAATAAAGTTACACAAGGAGACGCACTGCACACTATATACTGTATTTATTGGCGTATAACACGCACTTTTTCACCCTGCAAATCGATTGCAAATAGTGTGTGCATGTTATTTGCCGATACTGCAATTTGGGCTGCCTCGGAGAGGATGAGGAGGGGAGCGGGACAAGCCCTGTCAGATTACATACAACGAGAATCTCCTGTTTACACAGCGACCTCTGTAATAGGAAGTCCTGTCTCCTGGGCCGACATCGGACCAGTGTTCTATCTATCATAGAAGCCTGTCAAGGAGGCGAGACTTTGTAATAAAGAGTCCGCCGAGTTAACAGGGAGATTCTCGCTGTATGTTATCTGACGGCGCTCATCCCGCCCCCTCTCTGAGATGGGCATTGATCAGGCTGCATTTATGGCAATGGGGAGGCTGCAGATGGGCATTGATCAAGTTGCATTGATGGGCAATTTTAAAGGTTGCAGATGGGCATCAATCAGCCTGCAATGATGGGCACTGACCCTTATTTTGCTTCAAAGTTCTTTATTTAAAATTTTAGTTTTTTTCCTGAAACCTCCCTCTTAAAATGAAGGTGCGTGTTATATGCCGATAAATCGGTAATCTATTTACAAAACGGATTACATGTTTTTACAAGGAGTTTAGGGCTTATTTTGTAGCCATCCCCGAAAATCACGCTAGGTCTTATTTTCAGGGTAGGGCTTATTTTCAGGGAAATACGGTACAGCCAAACAAGCTTTGGCTGTTCTTTTCCTAAACCCTCCAATACTTTTCAGCCAAGGAAGCTGTCATCTTATCCTCTGTTTGATCTGCAGCTACCATGGTGCTGTACATGACTGGATAAAAGACTGGATAGCCACACTTCCACTAAATTCTTAAAAAAGTTGCCTTTAATGGTAAAAAATGGAAACAGCACTACAGGTCACAGCAGACAGTGGGGTGGATAGCTGACGCGTTTCACACTGGGGTATCATAGCTCTGCTATGATTAAGCACTGATACCCCAGTGCGAAACGTGTCAGCTATCCACCCCACTGTCTGCTGTGACCTGTAGTGCTGTTTCCATTTTTTACCATTAAAGGCAACTTTTTAAAGAATTTTGTGGAAGTGCGGCTGTCCAGTCTTTTATCCAGTCTTCGCTTTATGCATTGCCTGCACCCACGCTTCTGAGAGGACACTGATCGCTGAGTGCACTCACCTGGAGCGGCAGTTTCTCTTTTCTCATGGTGCTGTACATGTTATGACACCATCCATTTGACAGTTTGGTTGAGAGCACAGAAAAATGTGACAATAAGCATAGCTGGCATGCTGGGAATTTAACTTTTTTTTTTAACAGTTAAATCGATGCGTTTACTGTAGTTCCGCTTTAGGCTCAGTTCACTTATATTTGAATCGTATGCGTTTTTATCCACATCTAGTTTTCATAACATGTGAACCAGACTGGCTTGCAATGGAGCCAGTTCACACCAGATCCATACAAGACCCGAAGTGAAAATTTTCCATAATTTATATTTGCCGGCATGTTTTCTTTACATTCAGCTGTTAGTGTGGAACCCGCTGACAGCTGATAAGTCATATGTTGTTTCTGATAAATGCTGCATGTGATACTGCCAGGAAAACCCTGGCGATAAACATTGCTTGCTTACCGCATCGTTTTCCCCCCCCCTGATATTAGATTTTGCGGTAAATACCACATAATCATGTTTTTTTTTTTTGTGAATTGGGCTTTTTGTGATAATTCATGCAAATGAGTCACATGACTGTGCTATAGCATTCAGCTAACGTTAGCGAATTGGACCCATGGACTTTTATGGAGTTGAGTTTAGGAGCTTTGGCAAAAAATGCCAAAGGCCACTAAACTCAAGTTTAGGAGCTGTAGTGTACATGAAGCCTTATGCCGCGGACACACGATCAGTCCATCCGATGAGAACGGTCTGATGTACCGTTTTCATCGGTTCACTGATGAATCTGACAGATGGTCCGTCGCGCCTACACACCATCGGTTAAAAAACCGATCGTGTCAGAACGCGGTGACGTAAAACACAACGACGTGCTGAAAAAAATGAAGTTCAATGCTTCCAACCATGCGTCGACGTGATTCTGAGCATGCGTGGATTTTTAACCGATGGTCGTGCCAACAAACGATAATTTTTTTGCTTTCGGTTAGGTATCCATCGGTTAAATTTAAAACAAGTTGGCTTTTTTTTAACCGATGGTTAAATAACCGATGGCGCCCACACACGATCGGTCTGGACCAATGAAAACGGTACATCAGACCGTTCTCATTGGTTTAACCGATCGTGTGTACAGGGCATTAGAGTATTGAAATGATTGTCCTGGTCACAACATTGTTAGCCAGCAAGAAGTAAGGAGAAAATCTCCTGAATAGGGTCTAAAAAATAAAATGGGACTGGGGTTCTGTCTGTTTCTTACACTATCCAAAACGAAAAAAAAAACACACTTTGGCCAGAGATACAGTTTAATATCAAAAACTCTTGGATATACGAAGTATAGTTTACAACTTGGGACCTGTATTTGCCAGAGTGTTTTACTGTTTGGGAAAGCATATTTTATTTCCTGCCCAGGTTGTGAATGAGACATGGAGTGCAGTGATAGCTTAAATCCTACTTTACCACCACACTTGAAAGTTGTTAAACATAGTAGCATTTATTATAGGACATTTTTTAAACGGACGTTTGAACTGTTTGTGACTGAATATGGTTTGTTTTTGATCTTGAGGAAATGTTAGCAGCACGATTCAAGCAGCTACCTGTTTTCAGCATAGCTGCAGCATTCCAATTTCATAGCCTTGGTTTGAAGACAGAGGTGAAAAGAATGTAACTATTTGGCAAATGCTTTTGTGATTTCTTTTGCAGCCATTGACCTGTCAATGTCAATATTTAAACCATATGAAAAACTTTATCGGAGGATTTTGCACTGCTGTTTTCAAAATAAAACACTATAGGTTTTAGTTATTACACCATTTATAGTTTGCCTGTGAGTAATCCGGAAAAAACAGAAGTGTGAATGTCTGTGGACTTTTCTAATCATATCTTGAATACTGTTTACTTTTAAGGTTGGAAAGGGCCAGGGTTTCAAGGGAGGGGGTTGTTAACATTTATCAAGAAAAACTATGGGCCAGATTCATAGAGCAATTACGCCTGTCTAACTGGTGTTAGACAGGAGTAATTTCAAATTTCGCGCGCCGTATCACTAGTTTGAATCCTCAAACCATGATACGGCGGCTTCGGGCTTCGATCCGAGAGGCTTACGTCTTCGTAAGCCTTCGGATCTACGCTGCCATCTATTTGCGGCCGCTGGGAGGAGTTCGCGTCGTTTTGATGCGTCGGGATATGCAAATGTTTTTTTACGGCGATTCCCGAAGATACGAGTGGTCGTCGCAATCGCTTTCGTCTATTTTTTTGTACGTAATGTTAGAGCAGCTTTTTGCTGCTCTAACGTTACGTAGCCCATGTTAAGTATGGCCGTCGTTCCCGCTTCGAATTTTTTAATTTTTTATTTTTGTTTACGTAACTCGTTCGGGACTAGGATCGCCCGTAAACGACGCTACCTAAACAACGAATGACGTCACGACGTGATTTCGCGCAATGCACGGCGGGAAATTTGCGAACGGAGCATGCGCAGATCGATCGCCGCGGGAACGCGCCTATTTTAAATGATTCACGCCCCCTACTCGCGCAGATGGATTGCGACGGGAGAAATACACTACGCCGCCGTCGTTTACTGGACAAAATCTACCTGAATTCCACGTAGAGCCAGGTAAAAAACGGCGGCGTAGTGTATTTCTGATACGCTACGATAATCCATTTCTGTGTGAATCTGCCCCTATAGTTTTATTATAGGTTTATTATGACAGCTGTTGTTCTGGAATAACGTGATGCATATATATCGGCATACGTTTTGCTAATATATTATTGTGTCTGAATCCTGTAAAATTTTGTCTCACTCCAGATCAAAATATTTCAGTTTAGACAGTTTGTAATGCACATTCATATCCACTGACCTACGCTTAAAGTATTACTAAAGGCAAAACTTTTGTTTTTAGAATTAGAGTGGTAAGGAGTTAGGGGCACTGTCAAATATTTATTGTTGTCTGTGTCTGTCGCAGGGGATTTTCTCTCTGTAATTTTCTGATCCCCCAGTCTCAATATAATGAATGTAGGGGTAAAAAAGAAAAGAAAAGATATCCTCTCACTTCCTGTTATGTCTACAGGACAAGAAGAAAAGGTAAATCTTCTTAAAATGACCCAAACTTTAATTTAACCACTTTAGGACCACCTCCTGCACATATACATCGGCAGAATGCCACGGCTGGGCACAAGCACGTACCGCTACATCCTCTTTAAGTGCCCAGCCATGGATCGTGCGCCCCCGACCCGGTCCGATTGCCGCTGGAGTCCCGCGATCGGTCCCGGAGCTGAAGAACGGGGAGAGCTGTGTGTAAACACAGCTTCCCCATTCTTCACTGTGGCGCCGTCATCGATCGTGTGTTCCCTAATATAGGGGAACACAATCAATGACGTCACACCTACAGCCACACCCCCCTACAGTTAGAAATACAGATGAGGTCACACTTAACCCCTTCAGCGCCCCCTTGTGGTTAACTCCAAACTGCAATTGTCATTTTCACAGTAAACAATGCATTTTGAATGCATTTTTTGCTGTGAAAATGACAATGGTCCCAAAAATGTGTAAAAATTGTCTGAAGTATCCGCCATAATGTCGCAGTCACGAAAAAAAACGCTGATCGCCGCCATTAGTAATAAAAAAATAAAAAATAATAAAAATGCAATAAAACTATCCCCTATTTTGTAAACGCTATAATTTTGCGCAAACCAATCGATAAACGCTTATTGCGATTTTTTTTAACAAAAATAGATAGAAGAATACGTATCAGCCTAAACTGAGGAAAAACAAAAATATTGCAGTTTTTTCAAAATTGACGCTCTATTTTTGTTTATAGCGCAAAAAATAAAAACCGCAGAGGTGATCAAATACCACCAGAAGAAAGCTCTATTTGTTGGAAAAAAAGGACGCCAATTTTGTTTGGGAGCCACATCGCACAACCGCGTAATTGTCAGTTAAAGCGACACAGTGCCGAATCGCAAAAACTGGCCAGGTCCTTTACCTGCCTGAAGGTCCGGGTCTTAAGTGCTTAACCACTTAAGGACCCCCGCACGCACATATACGGCCACAGAATGGCACGTACAGGCACAAGGGCGTAAATTTACGTCCCCGCCTGAGTGCGGTTCGGGGGTCCCATCGGGACCCCCTCCGCGGCGTGCGGGGGTCCCCCTGGCTCCGGGAGCGATCCAGCATCTGGGGGCGGATGTCGGCGAATACCCGCCCCCCCGCGATCGCTCCCAGCCAATGGGAGCGCGCTCCCATCCTGTAATTTCCTCCTCCTGTGTTTACACAGGAAGGAGGAAATGATGTAATCTCTCATCGCAGCGCTGTTTCCCAGCGCTGCTGATGAGAGAAGACACCACAAGTAAGTGTGCACCAACACAACACTGACACACACTCACATAGGCATATTAACCCCTTGTGATCGCCCCCCCCCCACCCCCCTGTCACAGTGTTACTGAATGCAGTGATCTAATCACTGCATTTAGACTTCCTGTCTTCCATAGAGACTTGTCAGATGCTGCAGCAAGTCAGTGAGGCAGGGGATTAGCCACAGGAGCTCCACACGGCGCACGTCTCCTAGAGTAGGAGCGTGTGTGCTATAGCTCCAGGCAGGCTTAGGAGGCAGACAGGCAGAGTCCCTCCCAGCCCTGCAAGCTTAGTCCTCCCTCCAGTTCCTAACCTGGAAATCCTGGGCCCCTGATCTCTCTTCTCCTCCAGCACAGCTCCCTGGCTCTCTGCAGGTAAGAGCCCTCTACCAGTGCTGCTGACGGCCGTCCTTTTCAGGATAAAGCCGCAGCAGCAATACAGATCTCCTTTTCTCCTTTTTTTTGTGTCCCCCTGCACTCCCACACCTTCATCATCCTCAAGAGCCCCCCTCTCTATCCTCTCTAACCTCCGCCCGAAAATTTGCGCCGTTCCGGGGCTCTTTTTGAGAGCACCGCGCCAGGCCGCTCTGAATCGCGGGGCCGCGGTCTAGGAAAGACCGCGGCTTCACTTGCGGCCTAACGGCGCGCCGCTCCCCACGCCTCTGTGGTCCTCACCCAGCCTCCAGGGATCCCCCCTTACCCCAGAAAGACAGAAGGACAGTTACCCTGCCCTGCCTTACACCCACTCAGTTAAAGCAGCACCCTGTCAGTCCTCATCCCACCGCCTGTGCAGACAGCCATCCCAGCAACAGGGTCACCCTCTTAGCCCCAGCCCCCCTCCCCCCCCTGTCCTTCAACATACAGAAGCTTGATCCAGGGGTCACCCGATCGCCTCTTACAGGGGTCAGGAAGGAATTTTTTCCCTACCGGAGCATATTGGCCGAGCTCCGCCAGGGTTTTTTGCCTTCCTCTGGACCAAGCCGGGAGAGAGGAGTTTAGCCAATACCTCTCCCCACTGCCCTAAAATCCACCCCCCCCCCCCCCTGGTGTATTGGCGATTATGGCATGTAGGCAATATTCTGCCGAAACCATTTGGAGTTTGAGGCAATGCGCCGCAATACTGCCAGCCATCACCAAAAAAGCCCTAAGAAATGAGCGACTATTGAGAATCGATCATAGATCGACGGTCAGACATTTCAGTCATTTACCCCAGCTCAAGCACATATCATGTGCTCTGATCAATACTAGATCGGCAGTAAAACACCGACTAGAAATCCGCGACTTCATTCAACAAAGGGATCTAGATTGTCTTTTTATTACAGAGAGCTGGCTCACAGCCGACTGTAACACCATTCTAGGAGAACTGGTGCCAGAAAACTATTGTATTATTACAGAAAACAGAATAGGGCAAAGAGGAGGCGGCCTGGCGGTGATCTATAAGACTCATCTTACGATCACCAAACCAGTCCGCCAAAACCCTCTTCCATTCATGGAAACCCTTACTCTACAACTTCAAGCAAATTCAAAGGAGACCGTCCACATTCTGCTCTGCTATAGGCCGCCCGGCCCAAAATCGCAGCTGCTATCATCTTGGACGGATTTCTTCTCCACTTATACCCTCAACAGCAAACAACTTTTGCTGCTAGGGGATTTCAATCTCTGGGCAAACTCCTCACAAGACCCCATTGCCGACGCCTGTATTGACCACCTGGAAGGATTAGGATTACAGCAATTAGTATGTGGGCCCACACATGCTTCAGGTCACACACTTGATCTTATTTTCAGACAAGCTCTGGAAATAAAGATTTGGGAAAATGAAAAATTGCCATGGACAGACCACCATGCAATTATATTCAGTATTACCACCATCCCCCCTACAACAAAAACATCAAATCCAGTGACAACACACTGGACTAGATGTCAGAAGAAGCTCCACTCGGAACTCTTCAAAACGACTTTAAGGAAAAAGATAGAAACAACTCAGCCGCATCAAACGGCCGTTGAAACATTGGAAGCCATAAACTCGGCTATGCTACAGTCAGCCGACTTGGTAGCGCCAAAACGAAGAACCCGCATCCGGAAAAACAACCGCAGCTGGTTTAATAACCAGCTGTCGTTACTGAAGCAAGAACGCAGAAGGGCAGAATCTGCCTGGAAAAGATGTTCTTCAGAGCTAAACCTATCCATCTACAAGGCGACTACAAGAAAATACCACAAAGGAATTTTCCAAGCCAAGAAAAATTATTTTTCGGAGGCTATCAACGGTGCCCTAAACCGCCCCCGCGAACTCTTCAAGATGGTCACCCAGACCATGAAGCCAGGATGCATTGAAGCCCCCAGTTCAGACACACAAGAATTTTGCAATGAACTATCGGATTACTTCATTAATAAAATCGAGGTAATCCGCGAAAGCATTCAGCAAAACAATTCTCCCCCCAGCCCCCCCGCAGCCTCTCACACAGCACCCATAGAAATTCTCCGATATCAGGTAAGTTCACCCTGGAACCCATCTCCATCGAGACCACTAAGAATGTCATTTGTACTCTGCGCAATGGCACAGCGCCAAATGACATTATCCCCACAAAACTGCTGAAGGAATGCGCCTACATCCTGGCTCCTCCCATCACGCAGCTTATCAACCAGTCTTTCTTGGAGGGCATAGTGCCCTCACAGTTGAAAGAAGGTATAATCCAACCCATCCTGAAGAAACCCTCCCTGGACCCCAAGGACCCACTCCACCGCCGTCCCATAACAAGCCTCAACGTACTCTCTAAGATAATGGAGAAAGTAGTGGTACAACAGCTGCAACTGCATCTAGATACCTACAAGCTACTTGACCCATTGCAATCAGGCTTCCGTCCCGGACATGGGACGGAAACAGCATTGCTGAAAGTATGGGACGATGTTCTCAAGGCCGCAGACGAAGGAGAATCTTGTCTCCTGGTTCTGTTGGACCTAAGTGCAGCTTTTGACACTGTAGACCACAAACTGTTACTGACTCGGCTTGCTGAAGTAGCCAGAGTCGCAGAAAGCGATTTATCTTGGTTCTCCTCTTTTTTGGAAAACCGATCGCAAACAGTGAAGTTAGGACCTTTTACGTCGGAAAAACGCACAGTAACATGCGGAGTCCCTCAAGGATCGCCTCTGTCACCAGTGCTGTTTAACATATATCTTCGTCCTCTTTTTGAGATTATCAGCAGCCAAAAACTGCTCTACCACTCATATGCAGATGATACGCAACTGTATTTCCGTATCTGCAACAGACAGGATCACCACCTCAATCTAGAGACATGTCTCTCTTTGATAGAGGACTGGATGACAAAGAGTTACCTTAAACTCAATGGAGCAAAAACAGAACTTCTTCTGTTTCACGCCAAGCGCAGGAATCAACTTTCAACAGCGTGGACCCCCCCGCCTATTTTGGGCAGAATCATCACCCCTAGCGCCAAAGTCAAAAGCCTAGGGGTCATTTTTGACTCCTTTATGACAATGGACGCTCAAATAGGGTCAGTAGTCAGCGGATCTCACCATCTACTGCGCCTACTACGCAGACTCACTCCGTTCATCCCTAAAGAAGATTTAGCGGTCGTGGTGGGAGCAATTGTAAACTCCAGGCTGGATTATGCAAATGCCCTTTACCTCGGCCTCCCCAAGTACCAAATCGCTCGTCTGCAAGTCGTTCAGAATACGGCCGCCAGACTTGTGACTGGGAAAAAACCGTGGGAATCCATCTCACCTTCTCTGAGAGCCCTTCATTGGCTGCCAGTTAAAGACAGAATTGCTTTTAAAGCTCTCTGTCTTACGCATAGATGTGTCTATGGGAATGCCCCCCTTTATTTATGCGAAATAATAAAAGCGCATAATCCCAATCGCGTTTTGCGATCCACGAATCAGAACCTGCTCCAGGTTCCGAAAGCCAACTTCAAGTCCAAAGGAGAAAGAAGATTCGCGATCCAAGGTCCCAGACTATGGAACGCTTTACCAACCACCATTCGGTTGGAGGAGAACCACCTAGCATTTAGGAAAAAGGTCAAGACTTTTCTCTTTTGATATCAAAGGAGACAGGAACAACAAGCGCCCAGAGGCGATTCAGTTCGCATGTGCCGCGCTATACAAGTTTTCATTCATTCATTCATTCATTCATTTAGTGTCAGTGTGACAGACAGTGTAAAAAAAAGTTAGTGTTAGGTTCAGGATAGCCCCCCCACCCCCCCTAATAAAGTTTTAACCCCCTGATCACCGCCCTAGTTAACCCTTTCACTCCCTATTGCCAGCGTCACTAAGCGATCATTTTTCTGATCGCTGTATTAGTGTCGCTGTTCCCGCTAGGTAGCTATTTTTTTTTATTGCGATTTTTTTTTTTACTAAAGACATGTGGCTAAATAAATTTTGGCCTAAATGTTTGACTAAAATTTAGTTTATTTGATTTTTTTTTTAACAAAAAGTAAAAAATAGTGTTTTTTTTTCAAAAATGTCGCTCTATTTTTGTATATAGCGCAAAAAATAAAAATCGCAGAGGTGATCAAATACCACCAAAAGAAAGCTCTATTTGTGGGAAGAAAAGGACGCAAATTTTGTTTGGGAGCCACGTCGCACGACCGCGCAATTGTCTGTTAAAGCGACGCAGTGCCGAATCGCAGAAACACCTTGGGTCATTTACCAGCGTATTGGTCCGGGTCTTAAGTGGTTAAAAAGAAAATAAATAAATAAATAAATAAATACAAGTATGAATTCTTTATTAAACCACTTCCTGACCAGCCTATTACAAAATGATGTCTGGACAGGCCTCTCATCGATTTGGGTGGCTGTCATATGACATATGACATCCCCCCCAGATCGCGCCCCCATAAGGCACATTCTGTCACTGGCTGCATCCACCGGACATAGCTGATGACTGATTATTGTACCGGCTCGCTGCGGGTACCATGTGACCACTGTGACCAAACACAGCAGGACACATGAAAGTTGTAAATACTGGATGGCTTCCTTTCATGCCATCCATTGTATACAATTGTGTTTCTAGCTGTGATTGGTCAGTGTGATCACATGGTACATGTGATTACCTCTGGTCAATCACTGCTAATCAAAACAAAACAAACTGAATCGCTTTAATTCAGTAAAATGCTTGCTTAAAGCAATGTAATGCAATGCATAAGCAATCATAAAGTGTAAAGAAAAAAAAGATCACTTCTCCAGAGTAGTACAATGTTACTATAGTAACACGGTATTGCTCTGGGCAAAAAAAGAATAACATTTTATAAACAATTTTTTTTCATACTTTTCAACACAACATGAAATGTTTTTGTTTGATTTGGGCTTTAAATAGAACCTGATTGCTGTAAATTTTGCATGCATATGCCTCAGTCCATGTACACAATAACAGGGCCAATTTATACTCCCCCCTCCCCTCCCTAGGCTAGCTACCTGTCCCCCCTTACTAACAATCACTTTTGACACAACAACATAAGCAATTAGTACCGAACCGACACAGCATACACATGTCAGCAGTGACACAATTAGGACCACAGAGATACAATATGAAACATGCCACAGCAATGAAATTAATGACACCATCAGGAGCATGTCTGCAACAAAAACATGACTTTCTCCTACAGCTTTGCTCCCTCGCTGGCCAAAATACTTACTCCAGGCCTTTGCAATTTAACATTCTGACAGTGTGGACAAGCAGACTCCATCTGATTTCCCCATGCACCTGATCAGCAAAATCAGGCTTGCCCTGGCATGGTGGATTTCAAAACCTGTGCTAGAGACAGGAAAATCAATTTTCTCGATGACTTGGAGAGTGTTCATAATGGATGCGTTCCTTGGAGGAGTTGTGGATGCTGTCTCGGTGCAGGGGACTTAGTTGTCAGAGGGAGCTTGGATTCAGATAAGTATCCTAGATCGTGGGGCCTTTTTGTGGTCTTTTCAGTGTTGGATTTCTCTTCTGCAAGGTAACCCAGACAGGATTAAAGCAGTCAATGCCTCGGCACCAGATGTTGAGCAACAAGATTTCTCCAAAGAGAAGCAGACCTGATTCTGGCTTGGGCATCACTTTACTTCCAACCCTGATTGTGTTGCAATCCTAGGCATGGAAAATTGGTACACAAACTTCCTCAGCTGCCGGAGTCTGGATTCTGAAGAATGTTCTGTTTACCCAGAGGTGTATCAGACTCTCTGTTGCAGGTGGGGCACTAAGCGTGAACCTTCTAAAGTCCAGGTTCAGCGACAAACTGGACAGGTTCAACTCCAGAACCCGGGATCCTTAGGCTTTTGCACTGGATGCTCTGTTGGAATCAGTTCAACCTGATCTACACCTTTCCCCCTCTAAATCTCATTACTTGCCTACTCCACAGGATAGAGGAGGACTTTTTAGAGATCTTCATTCCACCAAACTGGATCAGGAAGATGTGGTCTGTGAACATACCCATTCTCCTGGCAGGCTCTCTGTGAGTCCTACCGGGTAGCCCAGATATTCTGTCCACCATTTGTTTTCAGTAGTTTGGAAAACAGTGCACTGCAAAGTTTATTATCACACCTGGAAGGCGCACTGTATATGGTACAGGGCTAGGGAATTCCAAACTTAGGGGGTACTTTGTGGAATGAATTCTGTTTTTTTTCTACACTCTAGGCTGTATTTTGGCATTGAATACCATCAACGGTAACATTTTGGTCAAAGCTCTTCTTTTACAAATACCACTTGCCTCCCTTACACTGTTTCCCCCTAACACTCCCCAGTGACACCATGGGATTTCAGTCTGGTTCTTTCAGTCCTTCAGAAACTTCTCTTTGAACCTAAGACATTCCCCTGCCTGCGCTCACTTACAAGGTTGTCTTTCTCGTTGCTATCACATCTGTGGGGCGAATCTCTGAGTTAGTGGCCTTATTCTCTAAAAGCCCCACTTAAAAGTAATAGAGACCCTCAATATTTATGGAGGGCCACACAACACCAGTGCGCTTTTGTGCATTGAAGTGCATTGCATCAAGCTATGCTGCCCATTCAAAATGAACTAGCTGTAGCACAACCCAATGCCTGGAAATGTTATTCCTGCTGCATTCTTTGCAGCGTACCACAATGCACACTGAAGAGAAAGTCAGTGGCCGCTGTCAAAACCCCCGTTGTTGTTTTCTAAGAAGATGTGATACTAACCCCTAACATTGGTGTCAACAGCCACAATAAGCCACAATATAAACTCCGAGCATTGGTGTCAGTGGATGCAGTGGACACAATTATAAATTCCATCATTGGCATTTGTGTGCAGTAACATCCCCCAGCAACAATTACCCCATGCTTTTGTCCCAATGTATGCAATAACAATCCCCAACATTCGTGTCAGTGTTCCCCGGCATTGGTGTCAGCAGACGCAATAATTCCCATCATTGGTGTTTACAGTCTGCAGTAATAACTTCCAGCATTGATATTAGATACCACAATAATAATTCCCATTTCTACTTTTTCAACCTATGTAACTATGTCAGAGGATGCAAAAACAACCACAGCACTGGTGTCAGATACCACAATAACTGGTGTTAATTCTACGTGAATAGTGTCTTTGAAGGTACCGCTGTCTCTTCCACCCGACAAACATGTGCCACCATCACCAACGGCTAGACTGAACACTCACCAGACCCCAGATATTCTAAACGCCCCAAACTATGTTCTTGTTTGGACACACACGGAGAGGGACTGCAACCAAGCGACGGCACGATCGGTACGATCTGTAGGAGCAAGGAATGCACTTCCTAATCATAAACGCTGGTGAGTGGCTACAACGCTCGACACTGCCAGGGATACCAGGTGCCGGTCATAGGCACTTTTCTTGTGCATTGTTTTTATTACTATTTTTAATAAATATTTTATAAGTACTACACTATGATGAGCCCCTTGTTTTTGAGGCAATAAGGAAGTTTTGGCAAGAGGGAGCAGAAGGATACACCCAGTGGCTGAAAAGAACATAGTTTGGGGCGTTTAGAATATCCGGGGTCTGGTGAGTGTTCAGTCTAGCCTTTGGTGATGGTGGCACATGTTTGTCAGGTGGAAGAGACAGCGGTACCTTCAAAGACACTATTCACGTAGAATTAACACCAGTATCCACTTCCATACCAGGCACTTACGCACCTTCCCGCCCAAGCCAATTTTCACCTTTCAGCACTGTCGCACTTTGAATGACAATTGCGCGGTCATGCTACACTGTACCCAAACAAAATTGCCGTCCTTTTTTCCCCACAAATAGAGCTTTCTTTTGGTGGTATTTGATCACCTCTGCGGTTTTTATTTTTTGCGCAACAACTAAAAATAGACTGAAAATTTAGAAAAAAAAATACATTTTTATTTTTTTCTGTTAACTTTTTTGTAAATAAGTATGTTTTCTCTTTCAATTACGGGCACTTATATGGCGGCACTAATGCGCACTGATGAGGTAGTACTGATGGGCACCGATGAGGTGGCACTGATAGGTGGCGCTGGAATGCGTCACTGATGGGCGCTGGTATGCGGCACTGATGGGCACTCATAGGTGGCACTGATGGGCACTCATAGGTGGCACTGATGGGCACTCATAGGTGGCACTGATGGGCACTCATAGGTGGCACTTATGGGCACTTATGGGTGGCACTGATGGGTACTTATAGGTACTTAGATGGGCACTGATAGGTGGGCACTGGGCATGGATTGGCACGGAGGGGTGGCACTGAAGGACACTGTGGGGTGGCACTGATGTATATGTTGCCAGTCAGTGCCCATGTGTGGGCACTGACTGGCATCTTTCTTTTTTTTTTTTAACCTGAATATTTTTTTTTTACGTTTTTTTTTTCTTTGCCCTGCCAGTGTGGGCATCCCTGGTGGTCTAGTGTGGGCATACGAGGGGGGGCTGCACTGATAAACAATCAGCGCGAACCCCCCTGTCAGGAGAGCCGCCGATCGGCTCTCCTGTACTCACATCTGTCAGACGCGAGTGAGGAAGAGCCGTCGGCGGCTCTTCCTGTTTACATTGTGATCAGCCGTGATTGGACACGGCTGATCACGTGGTAGCGAGCCTCCGTCGGAGACTCGTTACCAAGATCGGTGATACAGGGTGTCAGACTGACACCCCTCATCAGTGATCGCCGCGCTGCGCGCCCCTAGGGGCGCGCGCGGCATGAAATCGTACTGGACGTTTGAGAACGACCAGTCACGATTTCATAACCACTTCCCGGCCGTAAATTTGCTATTGGCCGGGCGGGAAGTGGGTATTGAACCTCCCCTTATCCATATTGGATTTTATTATTGAACTGTGTAGCTGTTCTATTATTGAACTCATTCATGCTATCTGCTTATTGATACCCATCATTGAACTGCGTAGCTGTTTGAATTGAATTTCTTCCATCATGGAACTCATTCATGCTATTTGCACATTCACAGCATTGTGAATATTATTTTTGATATCATTATCAGTTTTGGTATATTTTTTTGCACAGAGTATTGACCTTTGGGGCAACGGGTGTATTGTTTCTATTAGAAAACAAATAAGGTGCGGCGCTAAAATTGCATAAACCCAGTAAATGAGTAAATATAAATAAAAATTTAAATTATTCAAGTGAACTTAGAGTCCATAATAACTTCCATCCACCAAGTGAGGGGAAAAACATCAGTGATTGATAGAAGATCCGTCACCAGAGAGTAAATAATTGAGCTTACCAGAGGATAAGACCTAACTGAGTGTACACTCATAAGGTCATTCAGGCTTAGAAAGAAAACCCACGGGTCCACGTATTATCCAATGATAGAAAGACTGTGTATCTCCAAGGGTATCTTGATAATATCTTCATACATGGCCAATAAAAGGTTCTCATGCAGTAATATCGATCAAAATTGCATAGAATAAAAAATAAAATTGCACATAGTGTGATACTGTATATTAAAATAATGATTTAATAAAAAAGTTTTAAACCCACATGACAAAAGAGTAAAACAAGCGCTTAACATAAATCCGGCAGTGGGGTCAGTGTGATCTTCTGACACGTTTCGTTCAATAGAACATCGTCTTGGGGCTGCTCTATTAAACGAAACGCGTCGGGGGATCACACTGACCCCACTGCTGGATTTATGTTAAGCGCTTGTTTTACTCTTTTGTCATGTGAGTTTAAAACTTTTTTATTAAATCATTATTTTAATATACAGTATCACGCTATGTGCAATTTTATTTTTTATTCTACGCAATTTTGATCGATATTACTGCATGAGAACCTTTTATTGGCCCTGTATGAAGATATTATCAAGATACCCTTGGAGATACACAGTCTTTCTATCATTGGATGATACGTGGACCCGTGGGTTTTCTTTCTAAGCCTGAATGACCTTATGAGTGTACACTCAGGTCTTATCCTCTGGTAAGCTCAATTATTTACTCTCTGGTGACGGATCTTCTATCAATCACTGATGTTTTCCCCTCACTTGGTGGATGGAAGTTATGATGGACTCTAAGTTCACTTGAATAATTGACATTTTTATTTATATTTACTAGGGTTGTCCCGATACCACTTTTTTAGGACCGAGTACAAGTACCGATACTTTTTTTCAAGTAGTCGCCGATACCGAATACCGATACTTTTTTTAAATGTGTCCCCAAATGCAGCCATGTCCCCCACATATTGCAGCCATGTATGTCCCCCACATATTGCAGCCATGTATGTCCCCCACATATTGCAGCCATGTATGTCCCCCCCATATTGCAGCCATGTATGTTCCCCACATATGCAGCCATGTATGTCCCCATATTGCAGCCATGTATGTCCCCCATATTGCAGCCATGTATGTCCCCCACATATGCAGCCATGTATGTCCCCCACATATGCAGCCATGTATGTCCCCCACATATGCAGCCATGTATGTCCCCCACATATGCAGCCATGTATGTCCCCCATATTGCAGCCATGTCATGTCCCCCACATATGCAGCCATGTATGTCCCCCACATATGCAGCCATGTATGTCCCCCATATTGCAGCCATGTATGTCCCCCCATATTGCAGCCATGTCCTGTCCCTCATACCTGTAGATATGATGCCGCCGCTGCCGCATACCGCCGTTAATCCCCCTTCATTATAGCTAGCGCGCATTACAAGCTTTCATTCTGAATACTTGTAATGCCCGCGCCGCCATGTATAGACACACCCTTCTCGGGATTGGAGGGATCCGTCCAATCCCGAGCAAGGGGGAGTCTCTATACGCGGATTTGTGCATAGACACTCCCCCTTGCTCAGGATTGAACGGATCCGTCCAATCCCGAGAAGGGGAGTGCCTATACATGGCGGCGCGGGCATTACAAGTATTCAAAACGAAAGCTTGTAATGCGCGCTACGCTATAATGCAGGGGGATTAACGAAGGTATGCGGCAGCGGCGGCATCATATCTACAGGTATGAGGGACAGGACATGGCTGCAATATGGGGGGGAAGTATTCTATTTTGGTATCGGGGGTATTTGCGGGAGTACAAGTACTCCCGCAAATACTCGGCATCGGTTTCGATACCGATACTAGTATCGGTATCGGGACAACCCTAATATTTACTCATTTACTGGGTTTATGCAATTTTAGCGCCGCACCTTATTTGTTTTCTATCTGTATTTGCAAAATTGATCTAGTTTTGTGGTGCTGGCTGCTGGCCCTTTTTTTTTTTTCTTTAGTGAGCAGCGCGTTGATTTTAATTACATTTGTGTATATAAGTTTGTATTTTGTCGGTATTGTTTCTATTGGCTAATACCCCTTGTAAACAACTCATCGTTGCTCATATTATCATTGTATTCACCATAGCACAGCCCTGTATTTTTTGGTAATTTGTATATCTACATAGTATATCACGTATGTTGGTATATTTGATACAGCACTGTATTTGATATTGCACTTTATTTGATATTGCACTTTATTTGATATAGCACTTTATGTAAGGTTGTATATGCATTCAGTCACTTTGTGGCCTAATAAGCATCTAGGACATTGCACATTCGCACATTTTTGATCAGCGCAGTAACACACTTCTTCTTGTATGCCATTTAACCTTCTTCTGAAGGTTTTCACAGTACTGCAGCAGATTACCTTTATACACAAACAATATATTTTTTGCACCGGTGACACTAACCCCATTCAGATTGTTGCAATGCCCCGTAAGAGGACCCTAATAGGCTACTGATTGATAACACCAGATGCATGGTCTTAATATTTATATTAAAAAAGTATCAAGACCTGGAGCTAAAATAGTCCAAATGATAAAACAGCGCTGAAATTGGATAAATGTCCAACTGCACATAAAGCATTTGAATAATGACGTTGCAACAGTAAATTCTAAAGTGATGAGTGCTTCTAGTAATTGGTCAGTGATGCATCCTACACCTGCTCCCAATCTTCACCACAAGTAAGGCACTCTCCCCTTCGGGGTACAAACTCACCAGAAAAATGATAAATATGGGCCTTATGCAATGTCAAGAACTCTCACTCTCACTTGAGCATCCGTCAGCAATAGCAGGGGCAGCATGGGTTAAGCTCCATAAGAGTACATAAAACACAAGAAAGCACTAGATAGTGTAATCCCGTTTTAATAAAATAAAGAAACCCTCAAACAGTAATCCCCCGCTCCAAATGCACGTACAATTATTAAACTGGTAATGAACATGTAGTAAGGAATGTATTCACTGCTAACATCCGGTCCAAAGAAGCGCCTGTGTTGCTATATGTGGCGTTGGAGTGTTCCTTCCTGGTTTGGGCCAGCTAGCGGTGGTGCACATTCGTCACTTCCAGTTACAGATACGCTGTAGTAGCCACGCCCTGACCGGTTTCGTCATTTGTCGACTTCAACAGAGGGCGTCTAAATATTTCTGGACCATATCACTTTTGAGCCATTGTGGATCATTTGGGGCTGTGTCACTACCACCCCTGTTATGGACATGAACTCCCCCATGCTCCTTTGTATACACAGAGCTGAAGAAAGTATTTCATAAATTGGCCTTCTCTTTGTCCCCAGTCACCCACTTATTTTGTAAAGAGCTTACATGCTCAGACCTGACCTTTTTACTATTAATAGATTTGAAGAATTTTTGGGTGTTTGCCCTACTATATTTTACAATCTGTCGTTCGTTTTGAGTTTTTGCATCCTTGATTTCCTTTTTACATATTCTGTTATATAGTGTTCCTTCATTTTTATATTTTTTAAAAGCTCTTTTCTTATAGTTTATAGTTTTTTTTAAATTTTGGCCATGAGCCACATAGGTTTTATTTTTAGCCTTTTAAACTTATTGCCCATGGGAATATACTTAGCAGTGAAATCACAGTCTTTTTCAAGAATTCACATTTCTGTTCTGTGCTTATTGATGCCAATATTCTCTCCCAGTCTAAGTCCTGATCATACTCACTCTGGGGTTTGTTTTCTGTATTCTACAAAAAAACTGGTTGATCCTGCTGTTCTGTTTCTCCCTCCTGTCCATGTCCCCACTGCAGTTGGGAATTTTGCAGAGCAGTGTTGGCAGCTAGTGCACATGTTCAGTTTTCAGTGTATTTTCTACCCTGGGTATTTCCTCCCAATCACACCTGAATAGCCCATGTGACTATAGAATCACACATATGGCTGTATACACAGCAGTAAATGACAGCCCGCTCCCTCCCTCCTCCTCCATGCCCACTAACCAGCTAAACACAATGGGGTAGGATATTACATCCTGATTGAGAGTGGCTTCACTTCCTTGTTATTCTAGGATGCAGGCTGGAGTTGTCTGGCATGACAACCCCGTGAGTGGCCTTCCTGGCCGAAGGTGCGTGTTCAAGTGTTCCTGGCTCAGGGCCACGTTGGTCCGAGGTTGTGATCTACTAAATAGGCCCGGTAGTCAGACTGGGTCTACGTTTGCAGAGTAGTCCTGTGCTGTCTGTCCTGGAGGGAGGAATCCACTCGATGAAGAACGAGTGGAGGCTGGTATCTCAGCAGAGTCCCTGAACTTCATCGAAGGACAGACCATTATTGAAAAGCTGAATGATGGTCGCCCGTCAGTTCTAAGTTACAAAATGTTAATCGGGAGAGATCCGGGTGCTGAATCCTGTGTTGAAAGGATTTTGGACCGAACATACCTCCATCTGTGAGAAGGCCTGTGGCACCAATTTCCGTGTGCCATCCTGGCTGCTAGGCTAGTAAGAGAGGCCTATCCCGGTGCGCAATACCCACTCTGGCTAGAGTGGCAATGAGAGCTGTGTTGCTGGAAGCAGGAGTGTTTCCGGACAGAAGTTGTTGCAATGTTGTTTTAAAGGATGAAGATCTTACCTATAAATTTTAGGCTGCTGTTACAAATGTATTCTACAAGTCCTGTTTCAGTGTTCTTCAGTAGACAGCATCTTTGAATTTCTCACTGAAACCCCTAATGCACACGATCAAATTTTCGGGTTGTAAAAAACAACGTTTTTTAGCCTCTAGAAAAAACGAAGTTTTTTTCAACTTCATCATTAAAACAAAATTGCTTACACACGATAGTGAAAAAAAAATGCTCTAGCAAAGCGCGGTGACATACAACACGTACGACGGCACTATAAAGAGGAAGTTCCATGCGGATGACGCCACCCTTTGGGCTGCTTTAGCTGATTTTGTGTTGGTAAAAGACGATTCATGCTTTTTTGTCTGTTACATCGTGATGAATGTGCTTACTCCATTACGAACAGTAGTTTTACCAGAACGAGCGCTCCCGTCTCATAACTTGCTTTTGAGCATGCGCAGGTTTTTCACGTCGTTAAAGCCCACACACGATCATTTTTTACAACCCGAAAAACGACATTGTTTAAAACGTCGTGAAAAAATAGAGCATGTTTTTTTGTCGTTTTTCAGAACCCCGAAAAATGCTCTGAAGCCCACACACGATCGTTTTAAATGACATTTTTAAAAAATATTGTTTTTTACTACTTGAAAAATGATCGTGTGTACGTGGCATAAGAAATTAGTTGCTATAGTTGCTATAGTCCAGAGAGTCTGCAGCTGTTGGCATCAGCATTAGGGACTCATCTACACTGCGGTTCTTGCTTTCAGTGTGTGGTGCTGTGTGCTCGTTTACTTGTGTATGTAATGTGTTTGTGGTGCATTTGTGCTATTTTATTTTACTGAGTTGCAGTTACATGCATTTGCAAAGAGTTCATGTGTGTTCCAGTGCATTCACCTTTTAAACAGACATGAAGGCACCACAATGCTGTAAACTGAGCTATTTGAAATACATTTTACATTTACATTTTTCTAGCATAGGCCTTTGTACTGTGTTTAGACACTCGATTGACTGCATCTGATGTAAATGAGCCCCAAGTGTATGCCAGAGAATGTAGCATTTTATTTTCCATAGGCCTAAAGACACAGTTTGCCTGTTATGCTGCACAAACGCCTTTCATAGACTATTCGGCAGTACAGTCAGAAAGCTAACACAAGTTATTTTTGAACTTGTGGAAAAAATTTCAAAACTTGTTATTTTAACTGAGCGACATGTCCATGTCAGGAATGTGAGTCTAGAGATCCTAGAAGCCTAAGCAGTTAGATGAAAGGAAGCCAAGTCATTACAGCATACGGGAAATTATACAGCATAAAGTCAAGTTATGATAAAACTGATAGAATATATTTCTGTAGGTAACATATGTGCTTTCTTTTACATTCCTATTTAGTGCAAGTACTAGCTGTCCAAGCAACATAAATTCCTACCTGTCCCTTTTGTAACCTTTTTTCCCCAAACACAAATATTATGGGGGATATACAGTATGGGGGATATCTTTGCCTATCTCATGTTTTGCTATTGAGGTGAACAAGGGGGAGGTATTATATGCATACAGTTGCCACAAAAAGTATGTGAACCCTTTTGGAATGATATAGATTTCTGCACAAATTGGTCATAAAATGTGATCTGATCTTCATCTAAGTCACACCAATAAACAATCACAGTCTGCATAAACTAATAACACACAAATAATTAAATGTTACCATGTTTTTATTGAACACACCATGTAAACATTCACAGTGCAGGTGGAAAAAGTATGTGAACTCCTAGACTAATGACATCTTCAAGAGCTAATTGGAGTGAGGTGTCAGCCAATTGGAGTCCAATCAATGAGCTGAGATTGGAGGTGTTGGTTACAGCTGCCCTATAAAAAACAAAAACCAGTTCTGGGTTTGCTTTTCACAAGAATCTTTGCCTGATGTGAATGATGCCTCGCACAAAAGAGCTTTCAGAAGACCTACGATTAAGAATTGTTGACTTGCATGAAGATGGAAAGGGTTATAAAAGTATCTCCAAAAGCCTTGCTGTTCATCAGTCCATGGTAAGACAAATTGTCTATATATGGAGAAAGTTCAGCACTGCTGCTACTCTCCCTAGGAGTGGCCGTCCTGTAAAGAAGACTGCAAGAGCACAGCGCAGACTGATCAATGAGGTGAAGAAGAATCCTAGAGTGTCAGCTAAAGACTTACAAAAGTCTCTGGCATATGCTAACATCCCTGTTAGTGAATCTACGATACGTAAAACACTAAACAAGAATGGATTTCATGGGAGGATACCACAGAGGAAGCCACTGCTGTCCAAAAAAACATTGCTGCAAGTTTACAGTTTGCACAAGAGCACCTGGATGTTCCACAGCAGTACTGGCAAAATATTATGTGGACAGATGAACCCAAAGTTGAGTTGTTTGGAAGAAACACACAACACTATGTGTGGAGAAAAAGAGGCACAGCACACCAACATTAAAACCTCATCCCAACTGTGAAGTATGGTGGTGGAGTCATCATGGTTTGGGGCTGCTTTGCTGCGTCAGGGCCTGGACGGATTGCTATCATCAAACGAAAAATGAATTCCCAAGTTTATCAAGACATTTTGCAGGAGAACTTAGGGCCATGTGTCCACCAGCTGAAGCTCAACAGAAGATGGGTGTTGCAACAGGACAACGACATAAGCATTAGAAGTAAATCAACAACAGAATAGCTTAAACAGAAGAAAATACGCCTCCCAGTCAGAGTCCTGACCTCAGATTGAGATGCTGTGGCATGACCTCAAGAAAGCGATTCACACCAGACATCCCAAGAATATTGCTGAACCGAAACAGTTCTGTAAAGAGGAATGGTCAAGAATACTCCAGACGTCTGATCTGCAACTACAGGAAATGTTTGGTTGAAGTAATTTCTGCCAAAAGAAGGTTCAACCAGTTATTAAATCCAAGGGTTCACATACCTTTTCCACTTGCACTGTGAGAGCAGATTCTCGTAGCTGCGCTTTAAGTTGCGGCGGCGTAACTTTTCTTATTTACAGTGCTCTATTCACAAAGCACTTGCGTGTTCAGTTGCGGCGGCGTATCGTAAATTGGGTGGCCTAATTCAAAATAGGAGGGTAGGGGGCGTCTCCTATTTAAATTAGGCGCGTCCACGCACCGAACGTACTGCGCATGCGCCGGCCATAGTAAAATCGCAGTGCGCATGCTCCAAATTATGACGGTGTTTTTAACGTGAACGCAATCGACGTAAATCCCCATTCACGGACGAGTTACGCAAACGGCGTAAAAACTTTCAAATTTCCCGCGGTCACGGCGTCCATACTTAACATAGGATGCGCCATATTTGGGCTGCTTTATCTTTACACAGGAAAAACCTTACGTAAACGACGTAAACGACGACGGGGCAAAACGTTCGGGAATCGGCGTTATAGGCTCATTTGCATAGGCAAATGAGAAAACAACGTAAAGGCCACCTAGCGGCCGGCGTTGTCATTACATCTACGATCCGACGGTGTAATTGTTTTACACCTGTTGGATCTTTAGTGTATCTATGCGTAAGTGATTCTAGGAATCACACGCATAGATACCCATTGGAAAAAACTGAGATACGACGGTGTATCTAAGGTAAAAAGCCTTTTGCAGTATGGGCCAAATACTATAGCTGCTGACTTTTCGTATTAGGACACTTACCTGTGTCCTCACCTGAGCCAATTCTTCAACTAGCTTCAGGTGTGGATGCCGGCATCTCAAGTAAGGGAAACAGGCAGCCGCGGCGATCTGAGCTCTAAGTGGGAGCGAGTACCTATAAAAACAAGTACCTGCGCCCCCCCTAAAAGTGCTAAATTTGGCAGTGGAGGAAAGGAGGGTACAAACAAGCAAAACGTTTCCATTTGGATAAAGTTCCACTTTAACCACTTGCTGACCGTCATTTTACTGAGGCAGGTCGATGAGATCCAACAAACTGTTGTAGCTGTACATTGGTCCCTTTAAGTGGGATAGCAGGCACACTGCGGATGTGCCGATGTGTGTGGCCTGCGGTCGCGATGAATGATGGCCACGTGCGATCGCGGGCACAAGAGCCAGAACAGGGACATGTGTGTGTAAACACACAAATCCCTGTTCTGTGAGGAGAGGAGAGAACGATCGTGAGTTCCTACTAGCTAGGAACAACGATCTGTCATTTCCCCCAGTCACTCCCATCCCCTGACAGTAAGAACACACACTAGGAAACACAGTTAACCCCTTGATCGCCCCCTAGTGTTAACCCCTTCCCTGACAATGAAATTTACACAGTAATCAGTGCATACATACCCTGGAAAAACTGGAAAGAAAACCCTAAGAAAGATGACACCCGGGAAAAGAAGGACCAGAACCAGTTTAACCACTTAATACCCGCAGGCTGTCAAATGACGTCCAAAACGGGGACCTGTTATCCCGGGTGGACGTCATATGACGGCCTGGGCTTTGCGGGGGGGATATCACAATGATGCCTGCACCCAGAGGCATCATTGAGATATCATTTTTTAGCGGCGGTGATCGTGCGCACCGTAAGAACGATCATAGCGGCGGTTCTGCCGCTAGATCGTTCTTACAGGCGGCGGGAGGGGGGGATGTCCCGGTGCTTCTCCGGTCTCTCCCGTCCCATCGGGAGCCAGGAAAGATGATCGCCGTCGGCCGGATGTGTGCCATAGAGATGACTGGTGACCAGATGGTCACCAGTCATCTCTATGACCATCGGAGGACCCGGGCGCGATGTGATGACGTCACGCCTGGGTCCCGTAAGAAAACAAACCGCAATTGCGGCTAGTTTGAATGAGATCTGTGAATTTTTTTTTCACAATCTCATTCTGAGGTCTTATTGACCCCGCATCTCTCCATAAAGAGGACCTGTCACACACATTCCTATTACAAGGGATGTTTACAGAGATTTTTAAGTAACAAAGTTTGGCGCCATTCCATGAGTGTGAGCAATTTTAAAGCATGACATGTTAGGTATCTAGTTACTCGGCGTAACATCATCTTTCAGATTTTACCAAAAAATTGGGCTAACGTTACTGTTTTGTTATTTTTTAATTTATGAAACCATTTTTTTTACAAAAAAAAACAGTTTGAAAAATTATTGCGCAAATACGGTGCAAGATAAAAAGTTGCAATGACCGCCATTTTATTCCCTAGGGTGTCTGCTAAAAAAACATATATAATGTTTGGGGGTTCTGAGTAATTTTCTAGCAAAAGAATGATGATTTGTACATGTAGGAGAGTAGTGCCAGAATAGGCCCGGGAAGGAGGTGGGTTTTAAAGTCCTGTATTGAAGTAGTTAAATAGAAAAAACACACACTTCCAGGAATTTATACAGTGCCTTGAAAAAGTATCCATACCCCTTGAAATTTTGTTACACACAAAAATGTAAATGTAATTTTATTGGGATTTTATGTGAAAGACCAACACAATGTGGCATATTATTGGCACATAATTGTGAAGTAGATGCAATATCCCCCGCACATATTGCAGCCATGTCATGTCCCCCCACATATTGCAGCCATGTCATGTCCCCCCACATATGCAGCCATGTCATGTCCCCCCACATATGCAGCCATGTCATGTCCCCCCACATATGCAGCCATGTCATGTCCCCCCACATATTGCAGCCATGTCATGTCCCCCCACATATGCAGCCATGTCATGTCCCCCCACATATGCAGCCATGTCATGTCCCCCCACATATGCAGCCATGTCATGTCCTGTGCCCCATATTGCAGCCATGTCATGTCCCCCATACCTCCGCCGCCGTCGCTGCTGCAGCCTGCAGGGTTAATCCCCGTGCAACACATACCCGCGGCGCCATGTATAGACACGCGATTGGACGGATCCGTCCAATCGCGAGCAAGGGGGGAGTGTCTATGCACGTATCCGTGTATAGACACTCCCCCCTTGCTCGCGATTGTACGGATCCGTCCAATCGCGTGTCTATACATGGCGCCGCGGGTTTTACAATTTTACACGGGGATTAGCGGCGGTCGGCGGCGGGCGCTGTGCGGCGGGCGACATGCAACGAGCGTGGTGCGTCGTGCCGCGGGCGGCGGCGGGGGGGGGAAGTATTCTATTTTGGTATCGGGGGTATTTGGGGGAGTACAAGTACTCCCGCAAATACTCGGAATCGGTCCCGATACCGATACTGGTATCGGTATCGGGACAACCCTACAGGGCAGTGTTTGTTTTTAAAAGGAAACTGATTGGTTCTGATGGGTTTTAGACACACAGTAATCACACCTTCTTGATTAGAGACCACAGAGAGAAGCTCCCAGTACTTTTTTCATAAGGAAACAGACAACCAGGAAGTGTGCAGAACAGAGAAGGATTACAGCAAAAATGAACAATGAGGACATGAAACCAGGACTGCATTAGGGTAAAGGAAGCTATTTAGCCAAAACATTTTTTTCCTTTAGTGACCCTTTAAACTCCCTAACACCATTCTCTCTTACTCCCCTTCATGCGTTCAGCATTTTTTAACCACTTTAGCCCCGGACCATATTGCTGTCATTTGGATTGGCTTTTTGTGATTTGGCACTGCGTCGCTTTAACTGACAATTGCGCGGTCGTGCGACGTGGCTCCCGAACAAAATTGGCGTCCTTTTTTTCCCACAAATAGAGCTTTCTTTTGGTGGTATTTGATCATCTCTGCGGTTTTTATTTTTTTGCGCTATAAACAAAAATAGAGCGTCAATTTTGAAAAAAATTCAATATTTTTTACTTTTTGCTATAATAAATATCCCCCAAAAATATCTAAAAAAACTTTTTTCCCTCAGTTTAGGCCGATACGTATTTTTCTACATATTTTTCGTTAAAAAAAATCGCAATAAGCGTTTATTGATTGGTTTGCGCAAAAGTTATAGCGTTTACAAAATAGGGGGTCGTTTTATGGCATTTTTATTAATATTTTTTTTTTACTAGTAATGGCGGCGATCAGCATTTTTTTTCAATACTGCGACATTATGGCGGGCACTTCGGACACTTTTGACACATTTTTGGGACCATTGCCATTTTTATAGCGATCAATGCTATAAAAATGCATTGTATTACTATAAAAATGCCATTGGCAGTGAAGGGGTTAACACTAGGGGGCGGGGAAGGGGTTAAGTGTGTTCCAGGGTGTAAAATAGAGAAAGAAAAGAAAGGCGCACCAGCCTGGTGTATTACCGCTTGACAAAGATGAAGAGGCCCCAGACGCCTCGAAACGCATCAGCCAGCAGTAACATACTTTCAGTCCCCCCATTGTGGAGTGTGGTCTGAGGGGAACATACCTCATTGCCTGTTGACAAGCCTGTTTTGTTACGTCTTGCGGTAATACACCAGGTAATACACCAGGCTGGTGCGCCTTTCTTTTCTTTCTCTATTTTCTGCCAGGACTTCCCCATCCACTAAGGGCAGCAAGGCCTCTGCTATTACCATTTTTGACAATTGCATGACTTTTTATTAAGATCTTCAAATAAATGTTGGACAATCCACCCATGCGCAGGAGTTTGCTTGTTTATTTTGTGTTCCTGGGTGTGTTCTAACTGTATGGGGGGGTGACCTCACTAGGGGAAATCACTGATCTTCTGTTCATATATTGTATGAACAGAAAATCAGCGTTTCCCCCGCTGACAGGAACAAGAGCTTTGTGTTTACACACAAAGCTCCCGTTCCCCGCTCTGTAACGAGCGATCGCGTGTGCCCGGCGGCGATCGTACCCGCCGGGCACGTGCGCGGGACTCGGGGGAGAGCGGGGGGGCGCACGCGCCCCCTAGCGGCCGCTAAAGAGAGAACGTAGAGCTACGTGCTCTCGCGGAACAGTGCCACCGTCCCGCAGTAATATGACGGCGGGTGGTCGGCAAGTAGTTAAAACCTGTTGGAGCACTTTTCGATCTGTCTATGGCCAGCTTGAGTGTGGGAAATTCATAATCCAGCAATTCAGGTACAGTTATGTCTGCTTCGTATACTCTACGTTAAAGTCATCGCTCTGGTCCATTTTCTGGATCCTGACTACTGCATAAAAATGTTATGGGAATTAGAAAACTGCCATATGCCCATATCTGCTGTGATTTATACTTATGCAAAACTCTGATTTTGTTAGTTATTGTAAATTTGTTTGTGGCACTCTATTTACAGAAAATGCTTATCAATAGCTGAACATTTTTGAAGATTAGAAGATGCCAGGCCCAGTCACATTTGGACGCAAGCGTCCTCTACCTAACTGTCCAAACCCTCTCTTCCTGAAATGGCTGACAGAGTGGCGAGATTCTGCTGCTGAGAAAGGCTTGAAAACACAGTTTGTATACCAAAAGGTAAGCTGTACATTTGTTCATACAGCCTTCTCTTTTTTTTGTCTGACAGAAGAAAAAGGAAATGTACTGTTGTTCTATCTTTATCAATGTAATTATCCTACATGCTGTCAGATGAGCATTAAGCTAAGTACACACTACGTTTTTTTTTTTTTAACCCAGCGGGCTGCACGAAAAAACATTTAGAGAGCCGTATTAACTAGGGCTGTGACTGATTAAAAATATTTTAATCGATTAATTGACTAATTTTGATTAATTAACGCACATACAGATACAACTACTTTTAGCTGATCTCCTTGCATTGCAACTCTGCATTAGTCAGTGGTAAATGTGGTGGGGGCAGCATGGGGGCAGATGTGTATATTCTTGCAGTATGGGGGCAGATGTGTATATTACAGCATCTACCCCCATGCTTTAATATACACACATCTGCCCCCATGCTGTAATATACACATCTGCCCCCATGCTGTAATATACACACATTTGCCCCCATGCTGTAATATACACACATTTGCCCCCATGCTGTAATATACACATCTGCCCCCATGCTTTGATATACACATCTGCCCCCATGCTGTAATATACACATCTGCTCCCATGCTTTAATATACACATCTGCCTCCCATACTGCAAGAATATACACATCTGCCCCCGTGTGTACATCACAGCATGGGGGCAGATGTATATATTCTTGCAGTATGGGGGCAGATGTGTATATTACAGCATGGGGGCAGATGTGTATATTCTTGCATGGGGGCAGATGTGTATATTCTTGCAGTATGGGGGCAGATGTGTATATTCTTGCATGGGGGCAGATGTGTATATTCTTGCATGGGGGCAGATGTGTATATTCTTGCATGGGGGCAGATGTGTATATTAAAGCATGGGGGCAGATGTGTATATTACAGCATGACGGCAGATGTGTATATTACAGCATGGGGGCAGATGTGTATATTCTTGCAGTATGGGGGCAGATGTGTATATTAAAGCATGGGGGCAGATGTGTATATTAAAGCATCTGCTCCATGCTTTAATATACACATCTGCCCCCATACTGCAAGAATATACACATCTGCCCCCATGCTTTTGTATACACATCTGCCCCCATGCTTTACTATACACATCTGCCCCCATGCTTTACTATACACATCTGCCCCCATGCTTTACTATACACATCTGCCCCCATGCTTTAATATACAGGATGGTTGTCCTCTCTTACCTACATCAGGCAGGCCCGTCCGCTGAGAAGCTGATGGACATGTGCTAGGGAAGATGATAAAAGCAGGCAGGCAGGTGATGATGACGTCAGCACGCCGCTACTTGGCTGCCACCAGGTGGACCAAGATGGCCGCGGCTCCGGAGCTAGGCCGAAGCCACGGCCTTTCCTTTGGGAGAGACTGCAGAGCTCACTCCGCGGATCGTCGGTCAAAATAATTTTAGTCGATCAAAGAAATTAACGATTAATCGAACAATTAATCGTTAATTTCCGCAGCCCTAGTATTAACACACCCAATGTTAGTGTGGTGATCTCCTTGCGAAGCTATTGTGTTCTGACAACAGGGGGGCCCCCCACCCCCAGAACACACTAATTAGCACTTGCATCCATTGGCTGGTAGTGCTGATCTGATGCTGGTTTTCAAGGATGCTTATTTGACTGAAGCTGTTCTTAAAACTGGCTTATGTTGGACAGGAAACTGTAAACATGGGCCAAAAGTTGGCCGGTTCCTGCCAAAACAACTGTTTTTGTAAAGCTTGTGTGTATCCAGCCTCATGGTAGATTACATGGCAAAATAATTATAGTTCAATATTATTTTATTGAGTAGCCAAGGTTAGTTTACATAGAACATAACACATAGATACATTATCAAATAGAAAAACAAAGAAACAATAGGTCCAATGAGCATGAGTCGGACGTTTTTCAATAGCTTTACCATCATGAGGCACATCAATGAGAAAATAAACATAGGGATATGTGCTGCAGGAAGGCCACATTATTGCGTACAGTACTGGATCATATTATTGATTGTTAAAACAAAGTGGTACCTATGGAAAAATCATCACTTGCACATATTATTATATGCCTTATGGATCAAGGGAAACACTACTCATCTACTGTAGAGCAAATGTGTTACATAGTTACATAGTAGGTGAGGTTGAAAAAAGACACAAGTCCATCAAGTCCAACTGTGTGTGTGTGTGTGATCACTGATTTTATGTCAGTATTACCTTGTATATCGCTGTATGTTATGGCTGTTCAGATGGTTATCTTATAATTTCTTGAAACTATCGATGCCCCTCACTGAGACCACCACCTGTGGAAGGGAATTCCACATCCTTGCCGTTCTTACAGTAAAGAACCCGCTACGTAGTTTAAGGTTAAACCTCTTTTCTTCTAACTTTAATGAGAGGCCATTAATGAGTAAAGCATATCAGAGCAAGGAGATAGTTGCTAGGAGGAGGGTACATAAATAAGAATGTCAGATTAGGAAGAAAGGTCACCCCCATCTAGGCTAGGATGTGGTGGCAACTTGTTTGCCCTCCGCTTATGAGGCAAATTCCGTGAAATATCGGAACATGAACCAAGAGGTCCACATAACAGAAAACTGATCCTCTATCACTTTCCTGAGCCAACAAACGTTCCAGGTCTCTAATACGATCTACTTCAACAGCCCAATCACCCAGGGCAGGCATGTCAGTCGACTTCCAATGTCAGGGAATCACTGTCCGTTCCTCAGCCAGAAAATGGTGTAGAACATCTTTAATTGATTTTAGAGGTCCCGGAATAATAGATAGAAGAGCTACCTCCGGGGAGGGTTGGAGAGTTGTCTCCATCAGTTTGCAATACAGTTAAAAGATTTTTTGACAAAATTACCATACAGGAGGGCAGTCCCACCAGATGTGAAGTGAAGTAAGGTTACTCTAGAGGTCAGGCATCTCCAACAATCATCTGGAGGGGATGGGTTGAAGTGTCTATTGGTTGTCAGGCATCTGTACAATCTGGTTACCAACCTAAACCATATCTCTTGGGATTTGGTTGCCAAGGAGATCTTATGTGTCAGAATAAAGCATTTTTGCCAGTCTATGCGTGATGTAGGACGTCAGAGTTGTTTCCCATGTCTGTGTGTACGGCGGGAGATCAGGAGAGAAAGCTTGGAGTAGCATCGTATAGAGTTGGGAAATTACATGGCTCGTGGGATCAGCCTGCAGGAGCATATCTTCAAATCCCGATGGCTCAGGTGGTATATTCGACAGGGAGGGGAAACTACGGACATAAGATAGGGCTTGTCTCCTCTGAAGCCATTGCATCAGAGAGTGAAAGATCGATCTGGAAGGGGACTTTGTCATTAGAGATAGGTCTGCACGGAGGACTTGGGCAATTCTCATACAGTCCTCCTTATGCCAAAGGCCAAACTCCAACTTACTCAAAACCGGTGGGAAGGCAAGGGGCCCAAAGAATGGAGTAATGGAGCAGAACTGTTTAGACATGGTGCCAGTTGAGATCAATCGATCCCAAATTTGAAGTGTCTGACGGGTAAGATTAGCCATGGAAGATGTTTCTGTCCAACAAACTGCTGGAGTCCGGTAGAGCGTGGATCCTAATCGGATTTAAGTGACCCTCTAGTTGGACTCGCAGTTTGGTTGTAGTATGGTAAAACCAGTACAATAGACGTGTAAGTACCACTGCTTTGTGGTAAAGAAAAGCATCTTGGACTCCTGCCCCCCCCCCCAGCCTTTGGGAGAGATAAGGGGGGTTATTTACTAAAGAAAAATCCACTTTCCACTGCAAGTGCAGTTGCTGTAGATCCCGAATGGGACATGCAAGGAAAATAAAAAACAGCATTTTAGCTTGCACATGATTGAATAATAAAATCAGCAGAGCTTCCACTCATTTCAGATCTACCCCTCAGATTTACAGCGACTGCAGATGAGAGTTGTTTTTCAATAGAGAAACCGGGGAAGGACATTAACACGCGGCTCATCCATATTAACTATTGTTAAGCCCCGTACACTTGGTCAGACTTTTTTGCCAACAAACATAAAAACAAAAGTTTTTTTTTCGTTTTCAAAAAATCCGTTCGTTTGTAAGCTCCATCAGAAAACCATTTTTGGGTTCAAAAGTCTGGCCAACTGATCTCCCTTCAGACGAAAATCCACGGAAAAGCTTTTTTGGCTTTACTGTACTCGGCAGTCGGCACAAAAGAGAAGCCGATTCACTAACTCAGTGCTTCTCAAATAGTGGGGCGTGCCCCCCAGGGGGGGCCCGAGGCTCCAAAAAAGAGGGGCTTGTTCCGGACCGCGGCGATCGCGCCATTTAGTATCCGCTTCTGTCCCTAGCCTCCTCCGCTAGTTAGAGGAGCGGACAGCGGGAGGCGGGACATTTTTGAACTGGGGGGCGGGACCAGAGAGGTAGCAGCCTGTCATGTTGGACGGCAGGTGATTGGCTGCTAGGAGGCAGTCCTAGCAGCCAATCACCAGTTCGCCCAAAAGTCTCCCCGCCCCGCCCAGTGCTGCTGCGGCTTCACTTGACGAATCTTCCGCCTCCTGCTCTCCGCGCTGAAAATTTACAGGTAGGAGTGGAGAGGGAAGGGAGGAAAAATATATGGAAATGTTAAGGACGAGGAGTGGGGGCTGTGCTGGGGGGGGAAAAGGGGGGTTATGTGATGGGGCAAAACTGTGTGCAGGATATGTGATGGGGGTCATGTAAAGGGGGCAATACTTTGTGGTGGGGGTATGTGATGGGGTCATGTAAAGGGGGCAATACTGTGTGGCGGGGGTATGTGATGGGGCAATACTGTGTGGTGGGGGTATGTGATAGGACAATACTGTGTGGGGGGGACATGTGATGGGGGTCATGTAAAGGGGGCAATACTGTGTGGTGAAGGTATGTGATGGGGCAATATTGTGTGGGGGGATATGTGATGGGGCAATTCTGTGTGGGGGTATATGTGATGGGGCAATACTGTGTGGTGGGGGTATGTGATGGGACAATACTGTGTGGGGGGATATGTGATGGGCAATACTACGTGTGGGGGGGATATGTGAAGGGCAATACTACGTGTGGGGGGGATATGTGAAGAAGGGCAATACTGTGTGTGGGGGGGATATGTGAAGAAGGGCAATACTGTGTGTGGGGGGATATGTGAAGAAGGGCAATACTGTGTGGGGGGATATGTGGATACAGTGTTATGCAGAGGTGTACTTATAACAATTTTATAGACAAATGATACTATTTACAGTCGCGCGAAATGTTTTCTTCTTCCTAGGGGGGGCATGACAGAAAATAATTGAGAAGCACTGCACTTACTACACTCACTCACTGCCCATTCAAAAAAACGAATCAAGTACACAAATTTACAAACGGACCAAAAAAAACGATTTACAAAAAAAACAAATGAAAATATGAACATACGACTGAAAATACGAACAGAAAAAGGATTTAAAATACAGAATGCAAATCATTTGTTATAGATGTAATTTTCGTTCTTTTGCCGTTTCCGTTTTGTCGTATTTTCGTAAGAATATCGCATCGTTCGTTCGTATTTGCGCTTGTTCATTATGCGGCTCATTCGTAATCCCGTCATTTTCGTATTTTGGTGCTTTAATTTTTTCGTATGTACACATTATTCCGCGGGTACGAAAATACATTCGTTACGAACGGGAACACACATATCTAGCAAATACCTCTAATATTAAGGTTGTTCCGCAAGGCTTCGGCTAAGTGTTTCATGGTAAGGACATAGAGGAGGGGAGATAGAAGGCAGCCTTGTCACATCCCATTATGGAAATAAAAAGCAGGAGACAATGTACCGTTTATCCGAATCCTGGCAGATGGAAAGGAATAGAGGGACATTATCCTGGATAGCATTTTGGGCCCAGGCCTATCTGCTGCAAAATTAATCTAAGAAATTGCCAGCCTACTTGGTCGAATGCTTTCTCACAATCAACCATCAAGAGACAAAGGGGAATATTGTGCAAACCGTAAGTCGGCCAAGAGAAGGATTTTCACGGTATTGTGCCTGGCTTCGCATCCACTCACAAGCCCAACCTGGTCTAAGTGTATGAAGCTGGGCAATAGGGGCTGCAGTCTATTAGCGAGTACCTTGGCAAATACATTCAGGTCAACTCCTATCAGGGAAATAGGCCTATAATGTCAGCATAGGGATAGGTCCTTATCTGGCTGTGGGGAAGTTATCTGGGCCCGGAACTCTTGCCAGATGGGGTAGCAGCTATGGCTAAGGCGACTTCACCCTCAGTGATGGGCCCTTCCAGATCCGTGATAGTATCAGCTTCTAAGGTAGGTAATACAGTTTTCTCAACATGGGAAGCCTTAGGCTGGGTTCACATCAGTCCGGTGCGAATTCCAGCTCCGTTTTCCCTGCGAGGAGAAAAATCAGTTGTTCAGCATTCGATCAGGTCAGGATTGCATCAGTATCAGGTCAGATTTACACCAGGATCAGGTCAGGATTTTATCCTGTTCACAATGGAACACATCTGCGAATGCACCGCAGATATGCAAACCAGCATCATTCAAATAAACATATTTCAACCCCTTGGCGCCAATCGTAAGCATATATGCGGCATCGGCTTTAGGGGGTTACACCGGGATGATGCATGCAGCTTAATACATTTTGCCGGTACCGTTTTTTAGAGCGGGTGGATGGCTTTCCAGGCATAACAACCGATGCAGCAAAAAGACGCTCGGCTGTTATACCAGAGGAGCGGAAAGAGATCCCCCCCCCTTCCGCCGCTCTCACCGGGCCTCTCGTTTCACCGGGAGACCCAATCCGCGATGCACCACTTCCAATCTGCGATGCTCACACAGAGCTCCACATCCCTGTCTCCATGACTGCTGATCACGGGTGCCTGGCGGACATCACAGCCGCCAGGCACGCGCATCGGCACCTGACTGACGCTGCGGGCGTGCCGCCGGCGCCGATTGCGCGCCCACTAGTGGCCTGGAGGCCGTATATAGACGGCCTCCCGGCAATTAAGAGCCGCATTGTGGCCGTAAAAACCCACACGGGCAGGAAGAGGTTAAACAATATATTCATCCCCTTATAGGAGTGGAGGGGAGCAGAAATGTCAGGTAGATGGGAGAATAATTAGACCAGACCATGGAGTCAATTTCACATTCGAGAGACCAGTCTAAGCAGCTATGATCAGTCAGAAAGTAGTCTATGTGACTGTAAGGCCGCGTACACACAATCGGTTCAAACCGATGAAAACGGACTGAAGTTCGTTTTCATCGGTCCAAACCAATCGTGTGTAGGCCCCATCGGTCCGTTATCCTTCGGTCAAAAAACAGAGGGCTTGCTTTAAAATTGAACCGATGGACGGCTAACTGACAGGTCAAAACCGATCGTTAGTATGCAAAAGCATCGGTTAAAAGGCCGCGCATGCTCAGAATCAAGTCGACGCATGCTTGGAAGCATTGAACTTCGTTTTTTTCAGCACGTCGTTGTGTTAAAACACGTAAACGTCACCGCGTACTGATACGATCGTTTTTTTTAACTGATGGTGTGTAGGCACATCAGTCCATCAGTCGGCTTCATCGGTAAACCGATGAAAACGGTCCGTCATGCCATTCTCATCGGATGGACCGATCGTATGTACGCGGCCTTAGACTGATGAGCATGAGAGAAGTGAGTGTAATTGTGTGACGTAGGGTACAGTATCCTCCACAAATCGATCAGATGAAGATTATGAATAGCACGTTTTAGAGACCGGAGTTTGGGGAATAATATCTAAGATCGTGAGGTTGAGGAATCAAGGAGTGGGTCCAATGTGTTATTGAAGCCCCTTCCAATGAAGAGCTTATTCTCCATAAAACATCATTTTTTTATGCATTGCAAAGCTGATTGTATTTGGTTGAAGTTTGGCAGGTACATTTTAGAAAAATAATTTTATATGTGCAGCATGCTTGTGGAGAAATGCCCTGTTATATATTTCTGTGCCAATCACTGTCATTTCAGCAGGGTAAGCACTGATCCATGTGAATATCATAGACTTGTTGGTAAGAGCATTCAAGACGCTTTTATTAATTGCCTGACATGGCGCTGGAAGTGCCCCCATCTAACATCAATAGCCTTTTTTATAAGGTCTGGAATCGCCTACAATTTTGTTTACTGAACTTGAGACTGGGTTCACACTGCAGATGGCCAAGGATCACAGCAGGGGTCTCTGGTGCATCCCTTGTTCTCCATTTCAGAGACAAATCTTTGCCTCTTTCTTACTTACTTTCTTACTTCCTCTTTAAGGCAAATACACTGTGCACTGCAAATCGCATGCCAAATTGGCAGCTATTGCCAGCAATGACACCATCCAAATCCGTGCGACACCATACCGATTCCCGAAAGTAGTTTCAGTGCTACTTTTGGCAACTTTGGGGTGCGATTTGTATAGACATTTGTGCAGGAACCCGCACAGATGTCTCTGAAATCGCTCCTGATGTCGGACTGATATGCGGGTATGAAATCTTGCAAGTTCAGCTAAACTTGCACAAATTCTAACCCACTGTCAGTGTGAACCTAGGCTAAAGCAATAAAACTACATCCTGGGACAGAAACAAATCAATTATAGCCGATGATTCCTTGGACTGTGATAATTAACGAAATCATGTGTGTCTGTGTGTGTATAACATTTGAATGAGATGTACACCAGATTTTTTTTGGAGATTACCGTAGCATGAATTTATGACACACTCAAACACAATCTGTATTTCAGATCTAAAGTGATAAAATGTGGGTCTCATACTGATCGCTCAGCAGTGCATGTTTTCTGAATTTTCTCTTGTGAGCACAGATGGGCTAATTACAGATTGGTCTAAGTAGTTTGATGCTCCTGAGCTCTTGTGAGAAGATCTCTGTCATGTGCTGCTGGTAAGGCTTAGATCCTACAGTTATAAAGAAAAGAGTTCAGCATTGTGTAAATATATCTCTAAGAAAATAAGACAATATTATATTCGCCAACAAATCATAATGACTGTGGATATAGCTAAAGAAGGATTAAAGGAGTCCACACATAGATGTTTGATTTTCACAAAAAGCTAAGCAAAGCTGAATCTAAATATACTAAATCCTAAGGCCACTTCTAGTGACAGCCGCAGGTGGTGTACACAGCCATGCTTTTTCTTGTCTTACAAAAAAACACACAAAACCAGTGCATTCTTTGTTTTGCTTGCTATTGTTATGGCACAGTATTTGCGGCATAGCTGTTCAGCCTATTTGTGAAAGCTATACCAGAACAAAGGAACTTCCAAATGGATCCATGTGCATGTACTCGATACAGAAGAGTGGCTATCTGAATTTGCTTAAAGTAATGCATAATATGAATATTATTATATTATACAGGATTTATATAGCGCCAGGGCAGATAGTACAGTCACAATACAAGCCCTGCTCATTAGAGTATACAATCTATGACATACCTCGGGGGGTGGGGGTGCCGATCGAAGTTGTTGAGCGGGGGGGTTCCGCGGCTTGGAGTTGTTGAGCGGGGGGGGGGGGGGGGGGTTGTGCCGCGGATCGGAGTTGTTGAGCGGGGGGTGCCGCAGATCGCGTGACTCCAGGCCTGGTCGCGGGACTAATCGCGAATCGCAGGAGAGTCCCGCGAAATTAGGGACGTTTGGGAGGTATGATCTAGGATGCTTCATTAGACATGTCATGTACTGTATCTCTGGCAGAATGTTTAACGCTGGTTTTAGCAATTTACATTTTGTATGATGCTGGTCTCTCTGTAATATCCTACTTTTAACTTTTGTTCAACTGGGCTTTTTGTTGTTTATTTCTTACATAGTTGGTTGAATAAAGACGGTCATAGAGATGACTATGGTTCCTGCTAGCACCGGACGATTCATACTCCGGGCCCCCGATGGCACAGGAGAGCCTGAAGAAGCACCGGATGGCGGCGGGAGGGGGGGGATGTCCCGTCCCACCACCTATAAGAACGCCGCTATGATCGTTCTTATGTTGTGCAGAATCACCGGCAGAAGAAATGGATATCTGGATGATGCCTCTCGCTGCAGGCATCATTCAGATATCCCCCCCAAAGTCCGGGACGTCATATGACGTCCACCTGGGATGGGAGAGCCCCTTTGTGGACGTCATATGACAATGGCCAGTATTGAAGTGGTTAACAATGTGAAAAAAACGCGCATGCTCAGGAGCAAGTTATGAGACGGGAGCACTCATTCTGGTAAAACTACCAGTTGTAATGGAGATGGCACATTTGTCGCGCTGTAACAGACTGAAAAGCGCAAATCGTCTCTCTCGCCAAACTTTTACTAACACAAAATCAGCAAAAGCAGCCCAAAGGGTGGACCCCACCCGAATGGAACTTCCCCTTTATAGTGCCGTTGTACATGTTGTACGTCACCGCGCTTTACTCAAGCATTTTTTTATCACGATCATGTGGATGCAAGGCAGGCTTGACCAGAATCACGTCGAAAAAAACGTATTTTTTTTATAAAACTCTAAAAATGGTCGAGTGTACGCGGCATTAGTCATACAATATGGGACACAGGATCTTGGGCCATTAAGCACTTAAGACCCGGACCATTATGCAGGTAAAAGACCTGGCCAGTTTTTTCGATTCGGCACTGCGTCGCTTTAACTGACAATTGTGCGGACGTGCGACTTGGCTCCCAAACAAAATTGGCGTCCTTTTTTTCCCACAAATAGAGCTTTCTTTTGGTGGTATTTGATCACCTCTGCGGTTTTTATTTTTTGCGCTATTAAACAAAAATAGAGCGACAATTTTGAAAAAAATGTTTTTCTCAGTTTAGGCCGATACATATTCTCATACATATTGTTGGTAAAAAAAAATCGCAATAAGCGTTTATCGATTGGTTTTTGCTAAATTTAGAAGCCTTTACAAAATAGGGGATAGTTTTATAAAAAAATGTCTTTTTACTACTAATGGTGGCGATCAGCGATTGTTTTTGTGACTGCAACATTATGGCGGACACATCGGACAATTTTGAAAGGCTTGGCAGACAGTGGGGTTGATTCACTCAGGCCTGATTCACACCTATGCACTTTGCATATTTTAGGTGCATTTTTTTTTTCAGTACACACTTTTGATCCATTGAAGTCTATGGATTCAAAAACCAGAAAAAAGTCCCTGTCTCCTTTCCATAAAATACACAGATGTGAACTTCAGCCATAGAAAACCATGTTTAATGGATTGTAGTGTGTTTTTGCAAAACTGAAAACGCACAAAAAAATGCATAAGTGTGAACCAGGCCTGAAGCAGCAGAGTGTAAAATTTGGTGCAGCTTTACATAGAAACCAATCAGCTTCCAGGTTATTTTGTCAAAGCTTAAAGGAGTTGTAAAGCATTTTTTTTACCTAGAATTAATGTCTGCAAGGTAGACAGACAGAATAGTGTAATGATTCTGTTAAAAAACAAGTAAATACCTATTAAATTCCTTCATCTATATCACCTCCGGCATTCTAGTTTCTGTTCTCTCATTCACTTCCTGGTTTGCATTGCTTGTTCATGTAAGAACTAAATTTCCCAGTATGCATTGCGGCACGCCCAGTATTTTACACCTCCTTGAAGTCTCTAACACCTAGAGAGCGTCCTGCCACACAGATGTAGTTCCCAGGAGGGGGCAAGCACGTTACTGACCACCGCAGTAAAGTCTCCCTTCACGGTGGTCAGTAAAATCAGACAAGCAGGAAGTGATTAGAACCGAGAAGAAATAGAGCAACTTCTGAGCAAAAACTAACAAGCTGAAGTTAGAAGCTGATTGGCTACCATGCACAGCTGCACCAGATTTTTCACTCTCTACTTTAAGTAAATTAACCCCACTCTGTCAGATTTCTAGGATGAGTCTTCCCCCATCCACATGTTTAGGAACAACATATCGCCTGAACATCCATGCAAGAATTACCTTGAGTGGTTCCCCTTTGAAGGTAATAACCTCTTTGGTATTTACTGGGATAAGTAGCTCAAGGAGATTACTGGTTCCTTTCAACCCTCTCAGGCTTTTAAGTCCAAATCTAAAGCTGTGTACACAATTTTTTTTTTTGTGCAACTGACAGCTACCCCACTAAGTTGTTGTGTTCTGACAGGGGTACGTGTCCCCCCTTCCCCTTCCACAACACTCTGATCAGCGCTCTCTGCCATTGGCTGAGAGCGCTGATCGGGAGCCCGTCTGCTGAATGGCTAGCTTCTGTCGGGCAGACCGACATACACACAGGCCGAATGTTGGACATTTTTTTTAACCGCCCGTTGGTTACTGACATTTCGCTGGTGTGTACCTGGCTTAAGACAGAGAAATGGACAACCATACGTGCATGAAAACTAATGATAAAACCATGCAAATTTCACTTGCAAAGAGTTTACATCAGTTTCACATCAGTTTTCATGCACGTTTCAGTGAGGTTTTTATGGACGTTGGCATCCATTTTCACAGGAACCAGTTGTGTGCCCTGTTCATACCACAGTGTTGATGTCACATCATTTTTTTTTTACAAGTTGCAGATTCCTGTGCAGGAAAAAAAATTGTATGTGATAGCAGTGTTGTGGTGTGTACAAGGCACATGTGTTTTTTTTTGTGCGCTTTCAGAACACGTGCAGGAAAACGTACATCTCTGCACGTTGCGTGAATGAGGCTTTAAGTGTCATTTGCAGGGGCTACCAACTGGAGTTTCGCATTCCCCATCTCCTCTCTACTTTATGTTTTCAATCGTGCCACTCTCCCTCTCACGTCACATGAATCTACATTACAGCTGTACCAACCAAAGAACGCTCTCAATGCTTCTGCTTGAAACGATTCCCAAACGGAACTTGGTCCTGGTTGTTCTGGATATGAGGACTCTTAAATTGTTTCTACAGGTTGAAAAGTTTAGCATGGAAACTGCGAGGTTGATTATTGCCTAGTACTTTCCAGGCAATTTTGTGGCCTCAGTAGTTATCCGGGTTGCTTACTTGCAAATTCCCATTTTTCTATTTCATCAATGCTATCTGTGTTTTTGCAGTGGGCAATCAGCATTACTAATTTGTTGCCCTGCTTTTGGCCTGTCCATAACGCCTGGAGTTTTCACCAAGGAGCTTGCCCCGGGTTTGGCTCTGTTCAGGGCAAGTCCAAGAATTTTTGTCTGCATTATGCCCCCTCCCCTCCAGAACGGTAGAGTGTAAAGACCCCCACACCTATGGTTATGCATTCCCTGCTTACCCTCATTGGCTACAGGCAGCTAGCAGGTGAGGCAAACTAAATCCTCCACGCTACGCTTGGTAGGAGAGAGGGTGCAGTGTTAGGGCTAGGAAGACATATATTTAAACCACTGGAGACTCAAAGCCATTACATTTTTTTTTAACATGTTTTATGGTTCAATAATTTTTTATTAAAGTTTTGCAGTATAACTTACAAAGATAATGTCTTTCAACATGACATAAGCTTTACCATCAGGGTTACATGGTAGTGAACCATTACATTTTGAGGAAGCCTCCTCTCATAGCATACGTAACCCATTAGCAAACAATAGACAAAAATTGGCGTTTCTCAATAAGACTTCAAGTAAGTAGAGGAGAGGAAGGTAGAACAAAATAGAGAATCAAACCCTTAGGGGGAAGAGAAAAAGTGTCCGTAGTAGGGGGGAAAAGGGGGGGAGGAGAGGGTTGAGGCTCCATGCCTCTAAAAACAGTCTACGAGACTACAGCTTAGTGCGACCATCCTGGAATCGGTGATCAGATAACTGATTCATGGGTCCCAGACTGTGGAACAGCTTCATCTTGTCCTGTGCAATTGCTGTTAACCGTTCAATCAACATAAGCCAAGACAGTTTATGTTTAAGTTGATTGAATGGTAAGGCTGCAGACTTCCAGTTTCTCGCTTTAGTTATTTTTGCTCCCCCAGGAGTGCATTTTTTGCAGATTTAACCAAATTAATCTGGGTAAGGGTGTAGATAAAATTATACACCCTGATCCAGAATCTCCTGACCTTGGGGCATGTCCACCACACATGGTAGGTGGATCCCGTCTGGCCACATCTCCTAAAGCACTCCGGAGTGGCACCAGGCACAAAGGTGGCCAGAACCATATACCATCTCAGTAAGACCTTGTAGTTGGCCTCTATAATGGAGATATTTATGAGCGATCGAGATGCTGATTCCGACAGCCTGCCACTCATCAATTTCGAGAGTTTCCTAAAGATCCTGCTCCCATTGATGCATATAGCTCGTCAGGATAGTGTATATAGTGGAAATGTCACCTCTGACTTTATCATATTGTCTGCACATACGCTCCATGGGAGTCATAGTCACTAGATCACCTTTACGAGCTACAGTTTGTAGAAAATGGTATAATTGAGTATATCTAAAACGTTCCGTGACTGGCATTTAATATTTCTCTACTAAAGTTCGTTCCGATAATAGCCTTTTAACATGTTTTAAAAATCATTTTAGGTTTGAAGATTGCTTAAAACACACACAAAAAAACAGCATATATTTTCTAAAGCAGACACCCTGAAGAATAACGATATTGGCGCAATGGTTTATGAAACTCAAGATATTAGTAAAAATTACACTAAAGTACATTTTTGGGCACATAAATGCAATTTATTACCCAGTTTTATGGTGCTGTATAAAAGATGTGGCTGTACCAAGTTAATAGATACCCAGCATGTCAAACCTTAACCACTTGAAGGGGTTCTAAAGCTTCCCATTTTTTCACCTTAATGCACCCTATGCAAAAAACATCCGATGCTTACAGGCCCCCCCCCCCCCCACCGTTTACTTACCTGAGCCCTCGAAATTCCCACGTCAAGAACAGGCTGGCTTCTAGGCTCTTCTCGACTCTTCATTGGATAGATTGATAGCAGCGCAGCCATTGGCTTGCGCTGCTGTCAATCAACTCTAATGACAAGAGGGCAGGGGGATGGGGCCGAGTCCTGTAGTTGGCAGCTATAAACCCTGAATACAAGACTCGGGAGCGCGCCCACAAGGTAACCCCCTTGGGAAAGCACTTCCCAGGGGGCTTAGCTGATGTGGGGAGGAGCTAAGACAGTCTCCGAGGGACATGTTTGTTATCTAAAAAAAAAATTGTAATCGAACCTTTGGTATCCCTTTAAACCCCCTTACTACACAGGCCAGGTTTCAGCTTTCAGCACTGTCACTCTTTGAATGCAACAGTGTACCCATATGACATTTTTATATATATATCTTTTTACACAAATAGTGATTATTTTTTGGTGGTATTAAATCACTGCCAGGTTTTATTTATTTTTGCTAAAATAACGTAAAAAGACCGAAAATTTTGAAAATAAAAAAACTTTTAATAGTTTGTTATAAAATTTAGCAAAGGGGTAATTTTTTCATTGATGGGCACTAATGGGCCACATTGGTAGGCACTGATAAGGTGGCAATGAGAGGTGGCACTGATGAGTGGCACTGATGGGTGGCACTGATCGGGAGGATGTGCATGGACACCCTCCCGGCAATTTATGCCAACAATGTAGCCGTCTTTCAGCTATAGCACAGGCGTGAGGCGGTTAAAATTGCATGGGCCCATGATGGCAAAAACTTCAGTACCCTATATTTTTTCATAGGCAACGCTTTAAAAGCCTCTACAGGTTTTTAGTTTACAGTGATATATAACGTGTAGGGTAATCACCGTTTTCCTACATAGGTGACCTAACACCTATGTGTATGTAGGAGGGATTGGGGGCTTAAATTTTGTTTATGTTTTTAATCTATTTATTTTGTATTTTACATTACTTTATTGTTATCACATAGAGCATAGAGCAATAGTCCCCTGTGGCATATAGGTGACAGGTTCTCTTTATGAGAAATCCTGGGTGGCGCCAATCAGCAAATCATAACGGCACTGAGATAGTCTGGCAGGCAATCTGACAAGAATTGGAACTAACTGCCACTGACATCACCAATGACATTTTTACAGTGATTAGTGTTAAATACTATGCACTGTCATTATACTAATGACACTGAGCTTGAAGGGGTTAACATAAGGCAGTCAAGGGGTTAAATGTGTGCCTAACAAGTGTTTGTGTGTGTGTGTGCTACTTTTACTGGGGATCTAGAGAGGAGCAAAATGTCCCTACTTTGCAGCCAGGAGTCCCCCCACAATTGCAGCCAGGAATACCCCCCACAATTGCAGCCAGGATTCCCCCCCACAATTGCAGCCAGGAGTCCCACCACATTGCAGCCTACCTGTGCTGGGTAGGAGAGGAGAAGAGCCGCCGCCGCGTTCAAACCGCGGGGAACATTACAGCTTTCAATTCAATAGCTGTGTTCCCCGCCGCGCGTGTCATATACAGCCCCTCCCCCTTGTCCGGGAAACTTTGATAGACAGATCACCCATCCAATCCTGGAATGGGTGATCTGTCTATCAAAGTGCCCAAACAAGGGGGAGGGGCTGTGACGCGCACGGCGGGGAACACCGCTATTGAATTGAAAGCGGTAATGTTCCCTGCGCTCTGAACAACCAGACGGCGGCGGCGACAGCAGCTGCGACTCTCCTCTCCTTGTTCGCCCCCCCCCCCCTGCTCCCGGGCACCCCACACTCGCCACCCCTTAAAATTTGCTGGCAAGGCACCCCTGTCCCCGTGTGCTATGCGCCTATGGGGATTTTTAAGTAGCGAAGTTTGGCGCCATTCCACGAGCATGTGCAATTTTGAAGGGGGACATGTTGGGTATCTATTTACTTGGCGTTACTTCATCTTTCACAAAAAACGCCCAGATGGAGTTTTCACAACATCTCCAGAGGGGTGGCCTGAAATTGCCACCTGATGAAGACAACGTGGAAGGACTCCCATTTGTGTTCATCGCAGATGAAGCCTTTGGTCTGGGAGAACATCTGATGAGGCCATTCCCCCAGAGGACCCTCACCCCGGAGAGGAGGGTTTTTAACTACTGGCCAGAGCCAGAAGAGTGGTGGAGAATGCATTTGGCATTATGGCCAGCCGGTTTCGCCTGTTCCTGACAGCTATAAATATGGCGGAGTATAATCTCAACCACATCGTGCTTGCATGCTGCATACTGCAAAATTATCTTCGCAAAAATGCACTAAATTATGTGGCCTCAGTTGGGCCTGAGGCCGGACTTCCAGACCCTACCCTGACGGCCCTGGAAGTTGGCCGTCCTGGCTTGCCCCCCCAAAGCGCCCGTGATGTGAGACAATAATATCTTGAATATTTTGCGGGTACCTGGGCAATTGCTATGCTAGAAAATATATAATTTTTAAAATATATATATTTTTTTATATGTGAAATTATCTTGAATTTAATTTATTGCTTGTGTTCCTTTTAGCTGTCTCCTAGGTTCTCCTATTGCACTTATTGTGCCAAGTGTTTTTTCCATCAGACATTATAGTGTGTCCAAACTGTCTTGATCTTGCCTCAGCAAATGGGGTGAGGTCACCTCTGAAAAAGCCAAATTTTGAAGCTGCACAAAAATTGGGATCTAAATGGGGAATTCCTTCATGATTCAATGCCTAATGTCAACATGTGCTATCTCCCATCATGGGGGATCAATGGACGTGTTTTGTCTTGCCTCAGCAGATGGGGTGAGGTCACCCCTGAAAAAGCCAAATTTTGAAGATGCACAAAAATTGGGATCTAAAATGGGGATTTCCCTCATGATTCAATGCCTAATGTCAACATGTGCTATCTCCCATCATGGGGGATCAATGGACGTGTTTTGGGGGTGCAATCCCTTCCTTTCACCTACTTGAATTGGCGAGGAAGGGGTTGCACCCACAAAACACATAAATTGACATCCCGTGACGGGAAATAGCACATGTTGACACACTGTGTGCATCTTCAAAATTTGGCTTGAATAAAGTTGTAAAATATGTGGAAATAGGGCATAACTAAACAAAAGGGGGAGAATGTTGTGGTTCTTTAGATTCGCCCCAATACATCAATCGTGTTCTCAAATTTTTGTTCACGAACAATGAGATTATTCCTCATGATGTCTAGTTCCCGACTACACACCATGATTTCCTGGTTTAGTATTTGTGCAGTAGCACTTGTGAAAAGAGGAGTTTCTTCTTCCACAACATGCACATCACCTAAAAAAAGGCATGTATTATAAATATGCAGGCCTACATCTCTTACCTGAATCTGTGGTGTCAGACACTGACCTGTTGTGGTGACAATTTCCACCACTTCATTCACCTTTCCTCCCTCCACATCTTCAGGTTGGGGTTCTCTTTGGTCCCCTTCTTTAAGAGGTGTGGGGTTCCTGGTGTCCTAAGATGTCCCGAGTCTTAGCTCCCCAATGAGAATGAAACTAAATGTATACTTAGCACACAGATATTTGAGGCCAGAAATAGGAGTATGAAACATTGCTTGGAAATGGGGTACAATTGTCTGTTTTGGCAGAGTTCCAATCTGAAGACATGATTTTTTTCCTTACCAAAGCTAGAGTACTTACCTTTTTGGGACAAGTTTCACAAATGGAGACACCCCAAGTATCCACTGGAGCACCTGTGTGGAACACCCTAAAAAGGTTGTTCCGGTGTCCCACACTAGTGCTCCTGAGTCCAGATGTGTAAACAGCTGCCGAGTGTCTTCTCCTTACACTGAATCAAGTCTTTTAATACAAATAGGCATGACCAAATGTAGTTAACCCTGTATCTGCCAAAAACATTGTATGTAGTGGGCAAACAATGTTTACTGCGACCGATTACTGTGCCCACTAACCTGAAAATTGCCATTTTAAACTGTCCAGAAAAGGAGTCGGGAATATACTATAAAGAATGTCAGGGGCGGGCGACGTGTGCAGAGTTTCACGCATGTTCAGTGTGTATAAAGCTAACACGCATGTGTTGTACCTACGTTCTGTATGGAGGAAGGAGGAAGCACTGAACGTGAGACCGAAGGTAACATTTTAACTCATCAGTGGCCTATACTGCTTCTAGATTGAGGCCTATATTGGGATAAGATTAGGAGAGTTTAGCCTGACTTTAGCATTTTTGCCTTGTGTTTTGTCTTGCAGAAATAATTAATGCTTTTTAGAACCCAGAATTCTTAACCAGTTGCCGACCAGCCGCCGCAGTTATACGGCGGCAGGTCGGCACGGGTGCGCGAGAGCCCGTAGCTCTACGTCGCGCCTTTCGCGGCCACTAGGGGGCGCGTGCGCGCCGCCGGCGGCCCGCGCGCGCGCCCCCGAGTCCCGTGCGTGTGCCCGGCGGGCGCGATCGCCGCCGGGCACACGCGATCGCTCGTTACAGAGCGGGGAACGGGAGCTGTGTGTGAAAACACACAGCGCTCGTTCCTGTCAGCGGGGGAAACGCTGATTTTCTGTTCATACAATGTATGAACAGAAGATCAGTGATTCCCCTAGTGAGGTCACCCCCCCCCATACAGTTAGAACACACTAGGAACACACTTAACCCCTTCCCTGCCCCCTAGTGTTAACCCCTTCACTGCCAATGGCATTTTTATAGTAATCCAATGCATTTTTATAGCATTGATCGCTAAAAAAATGCCAATGGTCCCAAAAATGTGTCAAACGTGTCCGAAGTGTCCGCCATAATATCGCAGTACCGAAAAAAAACGCTGATCGCCGCCATTACTAGTAAAACAATAATAATAATAAAAATGCCATAAAACTACCCCCTATTTTGTAAACGCTATAACTTTTGCGCAAACCAATCAATAAACGCTAATTGCGATTTTTTTTACGAAAAATATGTAGAAGAATACGTATCGGCCTAAACTGAGGGAAAAATATTTTTTTTTAATATATTTTTGGGGATATTTATTATAGAAAAAAGTAAAAAATATTGCATTTTTTTCAAAATAGTCGCTCTGTTTTTGTTTATAGCGCAAAAAATAAAAACCGCAGAGATGATCAAATACCACCAAAAGAAAGCTCTATTTGTGGGAAAAAAAGGACGCCAATTTTGTTTGGGAGCCACGTCGCACGACCGCGCAATTGTCAGTTAAAGCGACGCAGCGCCGAATCTCAAAAAGTGCTCTGGTCTTTGGACAGCAATATGGTCCGGGGCTGAAGTGGTTAAGCGAGTTCCCTGACAGGTACAGGGATCTGCCTGTTTTGTGGGAAAAACCCCCTGCATAAAATTAAAACAACAAGGAAGGCAGCGCTGGAGAAACTGCTGCAATTTGTAAAGACGCAGGTCCCCGACGCAGACATAGAGTTTGTGGACAAGAAAATTGGGTACTTGAGAGGCACATACAGGAAGGAGCGTAATAAGGTCCTGGATTCACAGAAGTCGGGATCAACAGCAGAGGATGTGTATGTACCCAGTCTGTGGTACTACAATAAATTGTGCTTTCTAGACGACCAGCTAGAAGTGAGGCCATCACTTTCTACCCTTCACTCCATTCTTCCCTCCACCCTTCCATCCAGCCCTTCCTCCATCCCAGCTGAGGCTTCCGAGGACCAACCCGAGCCTTCTATCCTGGAAGAAGAGGATGCGCCCAGCTGGAGCCAAGTATAGTATTTTTCTAAAGATTTATTGTCCTAAAATTAGATGTAAAATAGATATTAATACTGATAACAAATTAATGTTTGAACAAAAAGTGTTTTACAAATCAATAGACAGTAGTGGCCAAAAATGATTGGGACAAGAATGAAAAATACTGGGGTCAGAATGAGAGTCTTTACTATTTATTAACATTACATTTGCAACAGTCATGAGCTGAAAATTGTGTGAACCAAAAACTAAAACGATGTCCCTTTTTTATACACAGGAAGAGCTCAGCCAGGAGGAGGCAGGGGGAAGTGGCAGGCAGGAGGTGGCCGGGCCCAGTGGTAGCCAGGGGGTGGCCTGGCCCAGTCTCCCTCCCCTCTGCCTTCAAACAAAAAGGCCCAAGAGGGGTAGGAACCTGGATGAGGCAATACTTGGCCTCATTCGGGATGCAGATGCGACCCCCAGAGTCCCCCCCCCCACTGTTCAAGAGGGCTATGTCTGCCTAATCGCTGCCAAAATGCAGGACATGGAGAAGGGCCAACACCTCCTCTGTGAAAACCTAATTTTAAAGGCCCTAAATAAGGGGTTGATGGGCGAACAAACAAATACTGATACTATGAGTTTTCCCATCCTCCGCCACCTCCTCCTGCCACAAGTCCACCTCCAGAGCCACAGCCTCCAAGGAAGCGTGCAGAGAAGGCTGCAGGGAAAGCTGCAAGGAAGGGTGCAGGGAAGGCTACAAGAAAGACAAGAAAGTGATGGCCTGGGTTCAGTCTGGTCTGACAGAAGACGCAGGCTGTTGTAGTACCACAGACTGGGGACCTATATATCATCTGCTGCTGTTCCTGATCTCTAAAAATCCAGGACCAATATTGTGCTCCCTATTGTATGTACTTTTATTTTTACAGTAAACACTTGCCTATGTGTTTTGATTTAAAATGACAGTTTGTTTGTGAGTAGGCAGGTACATTTCAAAAATACAATGTCAAATTAGGGACACCAACCAACCGCCTTGAGGTTAAAAGATACAAGATAATAATGTTGTGGTAACTTGACAAATATATGCAGTTTACTAGAATTTTTTCTTAAATAATACAAAAAACAGAAGATCTTGATTACAATTTATAAAAAAAAAAAAAAAAAACAGTAAAAAATGATTCTAAACATTATTATGTAGATCTGGCTTTAAAAACCAAAAATAATATTTATGAGATCACGAGACATAATAAAGAAATACATTTGTTAGATCTATATGTGAATATCGTCAAGAAAACAACTTTGTTATTGTAGGATTGTAAAGAAGAAAATAATTTGCTGCATTAAAGATGCAATAATTTGTGGCATGACGAAAGTGCTATCTCCATTACAAACGCTAGTTTTACCAGAACGAGCGCCCCAGTCTCATACTTTTCTTAGCATGCACGTTTTTTTGCACGTTAAAATTGCATACAGTAGAACGGTTTTCCCACTAGGATTTTTTCCTGACGGGAAAAAAAAGATCTTGCTTTTTTTTTTTTTTTCGGCAGTTTTCCCGTTGGAAAAAGTCAGATGGCACATACACTCTGTCGATTCCCGGCCAAAAGCTCTCATCTGACTTTTTCCGATGGGAAAATCGGTCGTGTTTACGGGGCATTAGTACTTCATGGACTTTTCAGCTTTTGTTCCTCAGATTTGCAAGGTTTCCATCTGAGTTTCTGTTCACAAGTTCTACAAGGTGGATGTTCAGTCCTTGTCTGGCATAAGGTGTTAAAAGCTGCTCTCTGGGTCTGTCTAGCTTTCTTGACCTGTTGTTTTGTGGGCCTTCTGTCATTGTTTACTGTATTGCACACCCCTCAATTGAATTGCTTTTGGACGTTTCAGTGGTACCACCAAGAAAATAGGATTTTTGATATACCAGCGTAGCACGGTCCCGTTGAGGACTGCTAGAATATACCTGTTTATCTGCATCGCCATGACCCTCCGAACCTTCCAACCCACCTGACTTCTGGGTGTCTGGGTTCAGACATCTTTCACAAGCACCTAAGCAGAGTAAGCAAAGTATAATTTACAAAAGAGAAAGGCAATAGATCAACTAAGCTCTTGATAACAGCCCAGACTCGGTAAAGTAATTACCCCAAAGACAGCTTAACTTCTTGCGGACCACCGTATGTACATTTACGTCGGGAGAAGGGAACAGACAGGCACATTGGCGTACCTGTACGTCCCTTCCTAGACGCGGGTCGGGGGTCCGATCGCCCGGTACATGCGGCGGTTCCTGTGGTTCTGGGAGCGATCCGAGATGAGGGGGCGGCTATTCATTTTTGTCCGCCCCCCAGCCAATCCGTGTCCTCCCCTGTGTGTCATTTCCTCCCTCTGTGTAAACACAGGAAGGGGGAAGTGATGTGATCTCTGCTCTCAGCAGTATTTTCAACCGCCACTGAGGAGAGATCACATCGCACAGTGAGTCTGCACAACACTACACTGACACCAGTACACATAGGCACATTAACCCCTTGCGATCACCCCCCTGTCACAGTGTCACTGAATGCAGTGATCATATATGTACTGATCACTGCATTTAGTGGCAGTGTGACAGGCAGTTAGTGTTAGGTCCAGGGTAGCCCCCCCCTTAATAAAGTTTTAACCCCTTGATCACCGCCCTAGTTTCACACCCTATTGCCAGTGTCACTAAGCGATAATTTTTCTGATCGCTGTATTAGTGTCACTGTTCCCGCTAGGTAGCTATTTTTTTTTTTACTAAAGACATGTGGCTGAATACATTTTGGCCTAAATGTTTGACTAAAATTTAGTTTATTTGATTTTTCTTATAACAAAAAGTAAAAAATATTGTTTTTTTTAAAAAAATGTCGCTCTATTTTTGTATATAGCGCAAAAAATTAAAATCGCAGAGGCGAACAAATACCACCAAAAGAAAGCTCTATTTGTGGGAAGACAAGGACGCAAATTTTGTTTGGGAGCCAAGTCGCACGACCGCGCAATTGTCTGTTAAAGCGACGCAGTGCCGAATTATAAAAACCCCTTGGGTCATTTAGCAGCATATTGGTCCGGTCCTTAAGTGGTTAAGAACAGTTTAACAATGGGAGGATATAATGCACAAATATGTACAATGACATACCACCTGAAGAATGACCTGTAGGACAATGAAGGGTTAAATGTTGAATGCTGTTGGTTACACTCTAAGGAGGAACCCCTGGCTGGCCTTTTCAACCTTTTGGATCCTAATAAAAGATCAGACAGAATAAGGATAGTGTAGGGCTCTTTAAATAGTAACCGCAGCAATGTCCAAGGTGCAGGCCTGATAGTCTTCAGCGGCAGTTGGAGCTCATTCGATTTAATCCAATAAGGCACAGTGATGCATTAACAGACTGACTGGCTTAAACAGGGTAATGGTACTTCTTGAAATGGTTGTAGATACAGTGTTCAAATAGAATTTGCAGTAAAGTGTTGCCAAGGTAAAGGTGTCTGTACACAGTGTTCATATAAAGTAACCACCTACTGCGTGGTAGGCTGCAACCCCTCTCTCCCCGTCACAGAAAGGTGTGCATTTTGCAAGGTCCAGGAAAGAAGAGAGTGTGGGGCGAATCTCCAGTCTCCTTTATAGGCTTTCCCAGAAGTTTCCTTTTTTTTTTTTTTAAAGGTAACATTTTTATTTGTTTTTTTACACAACAGACAACAAAAAAACACACACACAGAGGTATACATCTGGAGCCAACAGTGCTCCAGAGGTCTCTTTAACTGGTAGCAATCCCTGGGATGTGTAGTGCCGATTATATGGTTAGGCAATAGAATCGCTGGTCAGAAAGACTACTAATCCCAGAAATCATTGTTTAGGGCTCACCAATATGATGACAGTCACTGGCGCCCAGCATTAAAGAGACACAACTCCAGGTAGGGAATGACGAGGAAGTATACTGTATCATGATCATAGTCCACCATCGCTACATCAGTAAAATCATTTTCTTGGAGTAGAGTGTGGGACATAGGTCCCTCTTCTGTTTTGTGTGATCTCGCTTTTGCTAGCTACAAAACTGAAGCTAGCTAGGAGTGTTGGGGGTTATATAGAATAATGCAGCTTTCTTTTTTGTCAGTGTAGAATCACCTAAAGATAACTGCATATAACCCATTTGCAATGATTAAAGAGCCCATACTGTACTCTAAAAAACTAATTTTGATGGTAGTCCAAAAATCCTAGGATGATGTGTATTTTGTAAATGCCTACAATCTCAGAACATCTGTTCATCATGTGAAGGCTTATGCTGCGTACACACGATCAGACATTCTGACAACAAAACCATGGATTTTTTTCCGACGGATGTTGTCTTGCATACACACGGTCACACAAATGTTGTCAGAAATTCCGATTGCCAAGAATGTGGTCACGTACGACGGCACTAGGAAAGGGAAGTTCAATACCAAGTGCGCCACCCTTTGGGCTCTTTCTGCTAATTTCGTGTTAGTAGAAGTTTTGGTGAGAGACAATTCGTGCTTTTCAGTCTGTTACAGTGTGACAAAAAAACAGTGGGTTGATATGGCGCACTCTGGATATAGCTGTCTAAAAAGAACAATAAAATATATAAGTGGAAAGTGGATGGGCAGGGAAGGGGTTAAAATCAATATGAGTCCATATATGGTATATAGTCCATGTAAGGAGGTATACAGGAAAGTTGCTGAGTTAGTAGATGGCTGCCAGTCCGAAAAGCTAGAAGAGGCTCTGAGAACAAACAAGAAGAAAGAGAACGGCGCCCTCTAAGTGCAGCTTATTTAAAACATCTTTAATATAAAGGGATGTGTAAAAACAGTGTAGCGCTGGAGATTAAATCATAGTGAAAAGATCAATCAAATAAATTGAATATGAAACATTTGTGATAATGCAACCAATAAAAATTCCCTAAAAAAATTATAACCTATGCAAGTGACATAAATAGTCCATTAATGCATTCAATCCAATGGATCCAGAGGTGAAAGTCCAAAGAAAAAATGTATAGAAAGTTCAGAAGAGGACTGTAAACATCCAATGTGTGTTGAATAGTTCCAGAGACGTGAAACCAGCCCGTCACCTGAAGGTAAAATGAAAGGCTTACCGGAAAGCCTGTGACTGCCTATCTCAGGGGGGTCAAAACAGGCCTGTAGGATGAGTATATCCTGCGGGGCAGCTGAGAAGATCCTCCGTCTCTCAACCTCGATGGCTCCAAACCCCAGCTCACAGGTTCTCCCAATGATATCCCAAGTGTGTGTATGGAGCGTTAAGATGCACACTCAAAATGAAGGTGAGTAAGCCGCAATGGGGTTAAAACAAAAAAAGAGTTCCATAGTGCAGGCGTATAAATAATAAAAGGATTTATTTGTGGCTATAAAAATAAACAAGCTCTCTCAGTTAAGGAGAGATATCTATCTGAATATCTCTCCTTAACTGAGAGAGCTTGGAAGCCCTCAGGGATAATATTCAATAATCTATCACTTTATTTTTCACAAATTTTTACCTAGCGCAAATTCCCCTTCCCCCCACCCCTTCTTTACACATTTTTATTTTTAATATAAAGGGATTAATTAATCCCTTTATATTGAAGATGTTTTAAATATGCTGTGCTCAGAGGGCGCCGTTCTCTTTCTTCTTGTTTGTTACAGCGTGACGAATGTGCTATCTCCATTACGAACGCTAGTTTTACCAGAGCGAGCGCTTCGGTCTCATACTTGATTCAGAGCATGTGTGGAATTTTTTGCGTTGGAATTGTCTACACGCTCGGGATTTACGAAAACGGATTTTATCGGAAAATTTGAGAACCAGCTCAAATTTTTGTTGTCGGACATTCCGACAGCAAATGTCCGATGGAGCCTATGCACGGTCGGAATTTCCAACAACAAGCTCCCATTGAACATTTGTTGTCGGAAATTCCGATCGTGTGTACGTGGCATTTAGCTCCATGCACACTGGTCTTAAAAAATGTCTATTCTTTTGGGAGTAAAAAAGTTTTTTATGCCAGTGAGCTCCAATCAGAAACACGAACCACAAGGTTTTTTTTTTTTTCTGTCCCTTAGGCCGCGTACACACGAGGAGACATGTCCGATGAAAACGGTCCACAGACCGTTTTCATCGGACATGTCTCCTGGGATATTTTGGTCTGATGTGTGTACACACCATCAGACCAAAATCCCCGCGGAGAGAGAACGCGGTGACGTAGAAGACACCGACGTCCTCAAACCAGGAAGTGCAATGCTTCCACGCATGCGTCAAATCAATTCGACGCATGCGCGGGATTTCGGTCCGATGGTTAGGCGTACTAACCATCGGACATGTCCGACGGACAGGTTTCCAGCGGACAAGTTTCTAAGCATGCTTAGAAACTTTTGTCCGCTGGAAACCTGTCCGCTAGGCCGTACACACGATCGGACATGTCCGCGGAAACTGGTCTGCGGACCAGTTTCAGCTGACATGTCTCCTCGTGTGTACGCGGCCTGAACGTTGAGCTCAAAATATGCCTCTTAAGCCCTGTACACACGATCGGTCCATCCGATGAGAATGGTCTGAAGGACCGTTTTCATCGGTTAACCGATGAAGCAGACTGATGGTCAGTCGTGCCTACACATCATCAGTTAAAAAAACGATTGTTTCAGTGTCAGAACGCAGTGACGTAAAACACGACGTGCAGAAAAAAATGAATTTCAATGAAGTTCAATGCTTCCAAGCATGCGTCGACTTGATTCTGAGCATGCGTGGATTTTTAAACAATTTTGCTTTTTTTTAACCGATGGATAAATAACCAATGGCGCCCACCCAAGATCAGGTTGGACCGATGAAAACGGTCCATCAGACCATTCTCATCGGTTTAACCGATCTTGTGTACGTGGCCTTAATATACATGGCATCGCACTTTACATAATTGGGCTTTGCAGAGTAAAATGTCATGTTATGGACGTTAGGTTTTCACTTCTGAAGATCGCCAGTGAGTGAGCTAACATGATATTATTATATTTTCAGAAAAGGTTGTAATCTGTAAACTGAAAAAAGTCAGGGGCCCAGATTCATAGAGCAATTACGCCTGTCTAACTGGTGTTAGACAGGAGTAATTTCAAATTTTGCGCGCCGTATCACTAGTTTGAATCCTCAAACCATGATACGGCGGCTTCGGGCTTCGATCCGAGAGGCTTACGTCTTCGTAAGCCTTCGGATCTACGCTGCGATATTTTTGCGGCCGCTGGGAGGAGTTTGCGTCGTTTTGATGCGTCGGGATATGCAAATTAGTTTTTACGGCGATCCACGAAGATACGAGCGGTCTTCGCAATCGCTTACGTCTATTTTTTTTACGTACTGTTAGACCAGCTTTTTGCTGGTCTAACGGTGCGTAGCCCATGTTAAGTATGGCCGTCGTTCCCGCGTCGAATTTTATTTTTTTAATTTTTTTTACGTAAGTCGTTCGGGAATGTCCGTAAACGACGAATGATGTAACGACGTGATTTTGCGCAATGCACGGCGGGAAATTTGCGAACGGAGCATGCGCAGTTCGATTGCGTGCCTATTTTAAATGATTCACGCCCCCTACTCGCGCAGATGGATTGCGACGGGAGAAATACACTACGCTGCCGTTGTTTACTGGACAAAATCTACCTGGATTCCACGTAGAGCCAGGTAAAAAACGGCGGCGTAGTGTATTTCTGATACTCTACGATAGTCTAATTCTATCTGAATCTGGGCCAGGGTATCTGGCATTCATGTAGAGTTTTCCAAGCAGCAGCATGTCAGATAGGCAGCTTTCGCAGAAGGTAAAGGCAAATGGGAGAGAGGTCAGTCTCTGTTTAGTAAGCTAGATTTGCATTTTCACATCACAGCCAAGATGAAACGTGCCTATTCTGTATACTACCGATTTAACCAGCAAAAGGTCATGGATGTGTACTGAGGAACAACATGCTCATTGGCTAGCTTCAGGTGAAAGCTGCCCGGTCTGGAGCTAACAGTGAATAGGGTTCAACAGGATTTGTTTCTGACTGCATTTTCCCATTTACATTATATTTCAGTGTGATGTAAAGATTTGTGTTTATACTTTTATACTCAGTTCACAAAGACTAGATGGTTTAGAATTGTTGGTTACTCAGTTAATTTTGGAAAGGTTAATATGAAAAATATCATGCCTCTGTATGGGCAATATTTATGTATTAAGGCCTTCTGTCTTTATAGGCTATTAGCTCACTGAAGAAGTATCCCCTACCCCTTCATAGTGGAAAGGAGGCCAAAATACTTCAAAACTTTGGAGACGGAATTTGCAAGATGTTGGATGAGAAATTAGAGAAACATTATGCTGAACATGGTATGTGCTTTCCATTACAAATCTCTGTTATGTTTATTTTTTTCGATAACAGCAACCCTAAAATATTGTATTTGTATGCCATAAGCCTTCTGTGGATACTGCAGGATTGCTGGAAGATTTAGGCTGGGTTCACATTAGAACATGCAGCGGCTTACAGCAGGAGCCCGGTGTGTCTCCATTCTCTGTTTCAGGTCTGAATTCGGACCTGAAACGAGCCAAAAGACACACAGGGCTCCTGTACAATTTGTTCTGGAGCCACTGCAGAGATGTGTGAACCGGCTCCATAGAGAGCTGTCACAATCTCCTGCTATGCGAATTGGATGCGGTGGAAACCCTGCATCCAATTCGCATAAGTGAGAACTCATCCTAAAAGCATCCTCGTTAAGGATACTCCTAGCCTATTTCTTTCATTCAACTATGATGTGGCATAGGCAATGTGTACATCTATGAGGGGGTTAGGGTACTTTTTGGATTTAACAGCATTTGCAAAGAACATTTATAGCTGCATATGATTTTGAGAAAATATAGGGAATTGTTAACTGGCAGTAATTGACAGTCCCAGTAATCAGAGAGCCAAAGGAAAAAAAAATTAAATGGTTTATTTATGGTTTATTTACCCAATTGTTAATTTGCCTGTGTATATTAAAGGGGTGTCCCACCCAAAAAAATGACCTTTTCTTAACCCACTCCTCACCCCCATACATGCCACATTTGGCATGTAATTTTTTTGGGGGGGGAGTGGGGGCTTCAGTAGGAGTGGGACTTCCTGTCCCACTTCCTGCTTCCGCCGAGGGGCTGGTTAGGCGATTAAGCTTAATCGCCTACACCAGCCCCCTCCCTGTAGGCGATCACATGGGACACTGACAGGTCCCATGCGATCGCCTCTCCAATCAGCGGCGAGCCGCGCCGCGCACGCATGCGCAGTACGGCTCGCGCATGCGCAGTGGGTGCCCGGCCGTGAAGCCGAAGGCTGTCACGGCTGGGTGCCCACAGTGGAGATGGAGACGCCGGCTGGGGAGGGGGGGAGAGGAGCGGAGCCCCGGTCGGCGCGTCGCTGGAACGCAGGACCAGGTAAGTGAGTGTTTATTAAAAGCCAGCAGCTACACTTTTTGTAGCTGCTGACTTTTAATAAACAACATTTTGGCTGGAACACCCCTTTAACAGAGCCAATGTGTTTTCATTATTTGTAAGTTCCAAAAAAGCTCCTTTAAAGTTGAATTAACAGTGTGTGTTTATTTATTCATCAATGTTGTAGAGCAAACAGTCCACACTGTCGATGTCTTTTCTGTGCTGTATTACCCAACGGGGTAAAAATGGTAAAAGTAGCAATAGGTGGAGGGATAGAAGAAATGGAAGATGGCAGATTCAGGGTTAACTGATTACTGGAAACAGTCCTGCTTCCAATGACAACTTTCTTCGCCACTCCAGCCAGAGTGGGTACAGCGCACCCAGACAGGTCTCTCTCACCAGCCCAGCAGCCAGGGTGTCACTCGGAAACTTTAGGGTGAAGTCTCTGCCACAGACCCTCCCAAAGGTGGAGATAGTCTTGGTCCAAAATCCTTCTCAACTGGATTCAGCACCCGGATCTCCTTCAAACAGCTTTAGTTATGTCAGGAACTGACAGGTGACCATCGTCCAGCCTCTCAGATACGAAGCGTCCCTCGATGAGCAAGTAGGACTCTCCTGAGACACCAGCCTCGTGCTCGGTATCCCCCAGACAGGCTCTCCATCGATCGACTTCCTCATACGGGACGGACAGCCCAGGACCACTTGCAAATTACAGACTCAATCTATCTACTGAGTCTGCGAGGTAGAGTAATGGTCCGGGCCAACGTGGTCCCGGAGCCAGGAACACTGCAACACACACACCCCGGCCAGGAGGGCCACACACGGGGGTGGTGGGACAACTGCCCAGGCGGATGGCAGGGGGAACGGCGACGCAAACCAATGGCATCTGCCCCCTAAATACCTCTCCCCAGCATGCACAGAAGGTGATCAACCCTCCAGATTGGCTGCCGAGGAGAAGCAACCACACGACCCTGACCTCACTGCTGCCCCCTGTTGTCTAGGGGGGTGAGAGTCCCCAGACAACAAGCATGGGCACACAGTACAGCCAGAGCTGGAGCAGAGACCCTTAAATTTAGCCAAATAAACATGGTCAGAGGCAACTAACTCTCTGACCCCCTCTAAATTTACAGCACCACCTGCTATGAAAGTAGCCAGGCACTACAGTAATATTTAGGGTTGCACCAACACCACTTTTTAAAGACTGAGTACAAGTACCGATACTTTTTTTCAAGTACTCGCCAATGCCAATTAACTTTTTTCTTTTCTTTTTTTTATGTCCTGCCATTAAATCGTGATTCTTATTTTAGCCAGAATCGTGCATCTCTAATAGCAACAAGCATCTGTGTTGTAATTGTATAGCTCGTTACAAGGGAGAGCCCGGAATCACTAGCAACCGTGTTGGTAAAAGTGACAGTCTTTATTTTCCAAAAGATAATTAGAAACCGCTTCTTTCAGCATGAAACAATAAGCAAAACAGGTCATACTCCTGGTTAAGGAAGAGCCGAACACCCCTGGGTTCGGTTCGCACCAGAACCTGCAAACAGACCAAAAGTTTGTGTGAACTTTAGAACCCTGTTAAAGTCTATGGGACTCAAACGTTTGAAATCTAAAGTACTTATTTTAAAGGCTAATATGCAAGTTATTGTCCTAAAAAGTGTTTGGGGACCCGGGTCCTGTCCCAGTAGACATGTATCAATGCAAAAAAGTTTAAAAAAAAACGGCTGTTTTTTCAGAAGCAGTGATTTTAATAATGCTTAAAGTGAAACAATAAAATTGAAATATTCCTTAAAATTTCGTACTTAGGGGGGTGTATAGTATGCCTGTAAAGTAGCACTTGTTTCCTGTGCTTAGAACTGTCCCTGCACAAAATGTAATTTCTGAAGGAAAAATGTCATTTAAAATCACTCACCCTTCAGGTCTGGTATGGATTTTAAGGGGAACTCCACCCCAGATTAAAAAAAAAAATGCCATGGACCCCCACACATTTTTTTTTATTTTTATGAATGACTTTTCTCTGTATTGCCGGGAGCCGACAATTCATTATAGCCGCGAGTGATTTTAAATTACTTTTTTTCCTTCAGAAATGACACTTTGTGCAGGGACAGTTCTAAGCATGGTAAACAAGCGCTACTTTACAGGCATACTATACACACCCCCATGGTACGAAATTTAAAGGAATATTTCACTTTGGATGGGCTGAGGCTGGGTTCACACTACACTACACGACTTTCATCCTACTTTGCTCTGCGACATTTGTCCTACATTGATCCTACATTGATCCTACATTAGTCCTACATCCATCCTACTTTCATGAACAGGATACTACTTTGGTCCTACTTTGTGATAGACTGACTTGTTCTTTGACCAATCAAAACAATCCCAGAGTGAGATAAATTCCTTTTACTGGTGCTGTAATCACATGTCAGATGGCAAAAGTCGGATGGTTAGGACAAGGCTCCTACTTTGGTCCTACTTCAATGATATTCAATGGGCTGAAGTAGGATCAATGTAGGACCAAAGTAGTACAGGGAGTAGTTTCAAAGTCAGACCAACTTGTGTAGGACCAGTTAAGACAGCTCTCATAGGGAAACATTGATTTTCACACGTCATGCTACATGAGATTCCAATGTAGGAGCGTTGTCGGAACAAGTTTGAACCCAGCCTTAGACAGTACACAATCCTCACTGAGGCTGGGTTCACACTTGTTCCGACAACGCTCCGACATTGGGAGCTCATGTAGCATGACGTGTGAAAATCAATGTTTCCCTATGAGAGCCGTCTTAACTGATCCGACACAAGTCGGTCCGACTTTGAAAACACTCCCTGTGCCATTGAATATCATTGAAGTCTGACCAAAGTAGGAGACTTGTCCTTATCAGACATCCGACATGTGATTACAGCAGCAGTAAACGGAATTTATCTCACTCTGCGATTGTTTTGATTGGTCAAAGAACAAGTCAGACTATCACAAAGTCGGTTCAAATTAGTATCCTGTTCATGAAAGTAGGATGGATGTAGGACCAATGTAGGATCAATGTAGGATGAATGTAGGACAGATGTCGCAGAGCAAAGTAGGATGAAAGTTGTACTGCTGTCGTGTAGTATAGTGTGAACCCAGCCATAAGGCTGGGTTTACACTATACTACACTTTCATCCTACTTTGCTCTGCTACATTGGTCCTACACTGATCCTACATTGGTCCTACATCAATCCGACTTTCATGAACAGGATACTACTTTGATCCTACTTTGCCCTGGACTTGAAGTCCGACTTTAATGAGCGGGGATCCGACTTGGATCCCTGCCAATATCAGGCACTGTTTGATATGAATCTTGAGGGGAAACTCCCACGCCAAATTTTTAAGAAAAAAAACGGCATGGGTTCCCCTCCAAGAGCATACCAGGCCCATGGGTCTGGTGCAGATTTAAAGTGGAACCCCCTTTGGGGTCCCCCCAAAATCCATACCAGACCCGTATCTGAGCAGCAGCCCGGCCGGTCAGGAAAGGGGGTGGGGACGAGCAAGCACCCCCCCTCCTTAACCACTTAAGGGCCAACGCACGCCTATGTACGTCCACAACATGGCTCGTACAGGCACAAGGGCGTATATATACGGCCTCGCCTTTGTGCGGTTCGGGGGTCCGATCGGGACCCCCTCCGCGGCGTGCGGCGGTCCCCCTGGCTCTGGGGGGCGATCGCCGACGGGCGGAGCAGATGTCCGTTTTTTTCCGCCCCATTGATTTTTTTTTTTTACTAAAGACATGTGGCTGAATTAATTTTGGCCTAAATGTTTTACTAAAATTTAGTTTATTTGATTTTTTTTATAACAAAAAGTAAAAAATAGTGATTTTTTTTCAAAATTGTCACTCTATTTTAGTTTATAGCGCAAAAAATAAAAATCACAGAGGTGATCAAATACCACCAAAAGAAAGCTCTATTTGTGGGAAGAAAAGGACGCAAATTTTGTTTGGGAGCCACGTCGCACGACCGCGCAATTGTCTGTTAAATTGACACAGCGCCGAATTGTAAAAACACCTTGGGTCATTTAGCAGCATATGTGTCCGGGTCTTAAGTGGTTAACCGTGTCAGGCCGCCTGCCCTCAACATAGGGAGGTAGGTGCTATGGGGCAGGGGGGCGCACTGCGGCCCCCCCCCCCACCCCACAGCACCCTGCCCCCATGTTGATGAGGACAGGGCCTCTTCACGACAACCCTGGCCGTTGGTTGCCGGGGTCTGCGGGTGGGGGGCTTATCGGAATCTGAGAGCCCCCTTTAACAAGGGGGCCCCCTGATACCACCCCCCCCCACCCTAGGTGAATGAGTATGGGGTACATCATACCCCTACCCATTCACCTGGAAGAAAAGGGTTATTAAAAAAAAACAACACAGGGTTTTAAAATATTTTATTAGTCAGCTCCGGGGCCTCTCTTCTTTAGCTCTTTTACGAGGGGGGGCTTGCTTTTTCGACGTCTTCTGGGGGGGTGCCACCCTTTGCCGCCGTCTGGTTCTCTTCCGCCGGGTGGGGGCCGCTTTCTTCTTTAACTCTTTTACAGTGGCCCCTACTCAGGCTTCCTCCGTTGTCTTCGGCGGGGGGGCTATGCGCCAGGGCTTCTGCATCCTTCTGTCTTCTTCTGTCGCCGTCTGCTTCTGCTGCTTCTTCTTCTGTCGCCGTCTGCTTCTGCTTCTTCTCTTCTTCTTCTATGTTGACACGTCACGTCTCTTGCAGGCGGCTTGATTCTTTAGCATAACAGTACCTGTAGTCAGGGTTGGAGGCTTCATTCCTGCCCAAAATCTCTCAGAGCCTGCAAATTTCAGTCCTTATACCAGGATTTACCAATCCTGGGAATCCTCCCAACTGCTTATATTAGTCCTCTTTGAAGGGACCACAACCCAAAAAAATGCAAGTACATATCTCCCATCCAGGTTCTATCTGTGGCATCCTTCACAAGCTGTATATATTTGAAGAATCAATCAAAAGTTAACTTGTGAAGCATATGCTGTAGGAAATATGGAAGTCAGCCACAAACATAAAGCCTTGGACAACTACTTTTGAAATCATTGCTGACATAGCTGTGGTGTAGAATTGTGAAAGTCTTTCCTGCAGTGTTATGTCATGTTAGTGTATTCCAGTCCATTAATGAAGCTCCTAGTTACATTATAAAATACTGACGTTCCCAGTGATTGTGGAATAGAGAAGCAATATCTGGCCTGGCCTTGCCTTGTGTACCAGGTAACTATTCAGTGAACATTTGAAAACCCCAACTTTGCAGGGCCTTTCTTGCTTTCTTCAAACCAGTTTTGTTTCAAATACAGTGGACGTTGAGATGCTTGCTCTATGACAGTTAAAAGAACAAATGCAGCAATGCTTTTTATATTTTTTACAGCAATACTTTTAAATTTTTTTTTTTATGGCTAGGTAAATTAATTCCAATAGACACTGGCAAATTCTTGATTTCATTGGGCAGTTCGGTTTATAGCTGACTTAGGCATCCACAGTCATGGCTAAATCCAATCTGACGCCTCAATATAAGTAATGTTGTTCAAAGGCAGAGATAATGCATCCATCAAACCTGTATTACTCTGTATCACAGACACACAGGATTTCATATGTATGACTACTTATACTGCCACTTTCAGGCGAATGGCCAAAAAAGCAGGAATATGCCAGATGTAACCTCTCCCAGCTCAGATAACCCTCAGTTTTTTAGTTAGTGTCCTTAGGTGATGCTCAGGCCTCTTGTCCTCTCTCAAGATCTCTCTTGTGAAGTCTGTTCCCATGACTTTTTCCCATGCCTGTTTCTTGCACCCCTTTGTGGGCAGAGGTGGACTTTATCCGGATCAATCACTACGGCCATCAGGCCAAGAGGAGACCATATTCTGCATAAAAGTGATGGCAGCATGTAATGTCTGACAGTTGGCACTGGATTATGTGGGCAGTGATCTCTCCAGTGTATCCAATGACCTCTGGCAGGGCGCTGTAGAGATCCAAGGCAGTGATCCTTGGAAATGATCCAGGCATGCCCTCCATGATGGGGGAAGACTGGACTGCTGGTCCTGCAGCTATGGACATGGCAAATTTATAGTGGAATGCAGGCAGAGGGGTGGAAGGGGGGGGGGGGGGTTATGAATAGGCTTCCAAATCCCTTAATCAAGTAGCGAGGTCCCCTTTAAAAAGTTTGCCCTGCAATCTCTCCCCAAAGGGTCAGTTTAGCTCTGAATCCCTGCCCTTTATCTGGTGTTTCCACTGTTTTGGGGGTGGGGAAGGGGCACAGACTTCCATATCTTTTGTTTCAAGGGAGGCTTGGGTGTTTTAGGGGTTTTAGTGTGGAATGTCTGGGACACAAACATGGTTGCTTTCCTTTCCCTTTTTTCTTTTTTTGATCATCAGTACATGAGTTCTTCCTGGAGCATTCTCAAGGTCCAGGGCTGGCTGTCTCAGGGGCAGAAGACCACAGTGGGCTTTCTGGCAGATGTGGTATGCGCTAACCCTAACTTACGCTGCTGGAATCCTTCCATCAAATTGACTGGTTTCGGATCCTGGTGACTGACAAAAAATTCAGTCCTTTCCTGAGCAACCTCACTTACAAGAGCCAATGTTTTCTGATTAAGCTCACCTGGAAAAGGTATTTTCACTATGAAGCTACCCAGTACCTAGAGCAGTGATGGCGAACCCTGGCACCCCAGATGTTTTGGAACTACATTTCCCATGATGCTCATGCACTCTGCAGTGTAGTTGAGCATCATGGGAAATGTAGTTCCAAAACATTTGGGGTGCCAAGGTTCGCCATCACTGACCTAGAGATTGAATTATACAATAAATGGATGTCTCTGGCTGTTGACCCAGCTGTTTCTTACTAGGACACCACAATCTCAATGGATGAGGTTCCAGTCTCGAAAGGCACCACAAATAAGAGATTAAATGCCTTCTATAGAGCACTCTTCTTTCTGGTTTGAGCAGCTCTGCAGATGCTGGTGGCTGTAGTAGACACTTTCTAAAGTTTGTAAGAAGCTTGTGCTCCGTTCCAGAGAATCAGACCCAGAAGATCTGGCCTTTTACCAGTTCCTAGAAGATTGTGAGTTTTTATTTTCTCAGTGGATGCCTATAAGACTGCATAGGGCAGCTTTCACGGGTAGGAAGTATGTCTGTTGCCATGAAAAGGATCCTATGGCTTAAGTGCTGGTCGATAGAACTTCTTTGTATGGATACACTATAAGGGGGACCTTAGCAAGCTTTTTACCAGTGTCCAATCACCTGAACGTAGCATTTTTTTTAACATACAGTATGGTCTAAGAAAGCTATTATTTATGTGTCTTGTATTCTACTCCAAAATATGGAAATTACAGGTACATCAAAATTTCTATTTTTTTGGATAAGTATATTTGCCTATATATCAAAATTAGTAAACAACAAGTCCTTTCAAGTCTTGTAAATCACTAAGCGGCAAAATCCGGGAGCACATAAGATGCAACTCACCAGCTGGCATGTCGTCTTTGGGGAAAACCGAATTTAGAAGAACATTTGAGTTTCTTGGTCCTGGTATTTCTACATCCTGCTTGGTTTTCCAATATATGAGAAGCTGATTCACACCCACCCCTCATCCCTGGTTTTCCTAAGGAAAGTTGATGTCCAGTTACCATCGTTCTAAGTCTGTTTGACTCATTAGGTGTACACCTAGTTGAGTCCACGCTTTCTGGTAAGCCTCCTAATTTTCCCTCTGGTGGTGGATCTGCTATCAAAAGTCACGTTATTTACTGTCACGTTTTTGGACATTTTACATCACTATGGAATTTTTCTGATTTTTTTTTTTTTTTTTTTCATATCCAAATTGATATGATTATCTTGGACACTTGGTGATTAATTTTATGTATTGCTTCACGTAATATATATAAAAATTCATTTTATCTACATTTGACGCTTTACAGTGTTATATTGTTTATTTTCCACATAATTTTAGCGCTACACTTTTTTGTCTATAATTTCTTGTTTGCAGGATATATCCAGTTCTGTTGTGTTGGCTGCTTCTCTTATGTTTAACTAGGTTAGCGCGGTGTTATATGCACTTTTGTACATATATATTTTTTATTGTAAATCACTAAAAGCAGCGCTAATCATCACTCCCATCCGACTGATAAATCATTTCCTACGAACAGTTCATAAGAAGTATGGCAGACAAGCAAAGCGTATCACCACGTGATTAATGTTGGTTCAAAAGGTGTTCTTCACTCCAAAACAACATCCACCATGTATCACAAGCCCCCTTTCGGGTATGTACTCACCAGAAAGCTGAGTATAGTAGGCACTGCATAGAGGTGTCTTTAATCAACTCCAGGATCACACTCGGTTTGATCTCCCCAAATGGTGCGGTCAGTATCCACACTTGTCCGGATTCATAAAAAAATAGAAGGCTCACAATAGTGTAATCCCATCACTCTTCATTTATTTAAAAATCTCTCTTGACACAGTGTATAGCATATACAGTCCCAAATGATTAGAATTACTTTCAATATTCATTATATGGACGCCCCGTCCATCCTGTTTCACACAATCGTTTGGCTGGCTTCAATAAAGTTTACTGCGTCCACCGCAGACACTCTCAGCGTTACTTCCCTATGTGTGCGAGTCAGATGGAACGCAGATGGAGCGCACAGCGTCAATAGGTTACTTCCTGATGCCGTGAGGTTAGCCCTGACGATGGGAGTGATGATTAGCGCTGCTTTTAGTGATTTACAAGACTTGAAAGGACTTGTTGTTTACTAATTTTGATATATATATTTATAATTTTAAGCGGCTGCTGAACTTTTGAGGTTGATTTTATATTTTATTTTTTAACCTTATTATATATATTTTTTTAATTATATCATTGTCATTTTTCACTATATACACCATTTTTAGGATATTATTTATGGTGATTAGTGAAATTAAGATATTTAATAACCTATTAGCTGTTGAGCGCCGAGATAGTGAAAGAAGGCCAGGGACTTCACTACTTTTTTGTATAAGTATATTTGCCTCATCGCTGTTTAACAACTTGCCCATGAGCTAAAAAAAATTGCCAGAATTTACTAACATGACTCTTCCCTGGTGGACTTCAATGTGATTCATTGCTTTCAGGTTCTTCCACTTTCAACCAGGATTTACCAAACCCCCAGGAAATCAAACTTGTGCAGATGCACTCATTACTGCTGTTCAATATCCAATTAGATATCTGTAAGAGGTAGTTAGCAGTATAGAAGTAAAATAACCTCCCTTGGTAAGTCTCTTTTTAGTATAGATCGTATAGCCACACAAAATGTATGTTCTTTTGATGGCTCTGGGATCTGCCTAGTAGATGATTGTACATAGTGCTTCAGGGTAACTTATTAATATTATGTAATTTTAGTTTGTGTGTGTGTGTACTCACACATCTAGGACAGACTACAATGATATACAAATGGGCGCTGGTTCTAGGCATTGTGTAGATTGTGAAAGCTGCAATTTCTGTTAAATTTCAGGGCATTTTTATCATGAAAAAATAATAATTTGTGTATAGAGATAGCTAACATATTGTACTCAAAAGTGTAACATTTAACAGCTGTAAATAAAGTGATGAATGGAAATGATTTATTCTATGCAGACAATTTTAGAAGTAATAGCTCGGCCTTTTCCCAAACACTGGATGAGTGAAAGCATGAATTTCAGGGCAGCCTGGTGAAAGAATTTGCATGTTCCACGGACTTGTTGGAGAGAATTTCTAGACATGTTCAAGCTTGGATTGAGACGTGATCTCAGTTTTCTTAGGTTGCTGTAACAATAAAATGGCTTCTGAGATTGTTTTAATGAATGAAATAACACTGTTGCCACCTAGTGTTGAATCTCTGAAATGTATAATCTGTCCTGTTCTGGTAGAAAATGAATGAATAGACTTCTGCAAAATAGTGGTCAGAGTTTAGAGCAGCAAGAATACCAAACCAAATGGAATTCCCTTTTTCTGAACATACATCAATACAAACTGAAAGCTGTGCACCTTGCACCATTTTGACCAAGTCCAAACATTTTGAAAAGTCTGTATGGATTTCTTGTGGGTTTATAACATTAGTCATGGTGAATTGTGTGACAGCTGTTGATTCATGAGTGTACAGACCACCTCTAAGGTTTAAGATTGTCATATGCTAAATTTTATTGCACACATTACCTTCTGCTTACCAACCTTTATAAAAATAAATAAAAAAAAGGCAAAAACAGCCACGTGAGTCCTTGAAAATACCAGCTACTTTGGATTGATCACCTGAATATTTCACTTTAACCACTTGCCTACTGGGCACTTTCACCCCTTCCTGCCAAGGCCATTTTTCAGCTTTCAGCGCTGTCACAGTTTGAATGACAATTACGCAGACATGCAACACTGTACCCAAATTACATTTTTTTCCCCACAAATTGAGCTTTCTTTTGGTGGTATTTGATCCCCTCTGTGGTTTTTATTTATTGCGCTATAAACAAAAGAAGAGGGACAAGTTTGAAAAAAAAAAACACAATATTTTTTAATTTTTGCTATACGAAATATCCATTTTTTTAAACAAATTTTCTCTCAGTTTAGGCCGATACATATTCTTCTACATATTTTTGGTAAAAAAAGCGCAATAAACGTATATTGATTGGTTTGCCCAAAAGTTATAGGGTCTACAAATGAGGGGATACATTTATAGAATTTTTTTTCATTTTTTAAATTATAATGGCGACGATCAGCAATTTTTATCGTGACTGCGATATTGCGGCGGACACTTTTGACACATTTTTACAGCGATCCCTGCTATAAAAATGCATTGATTACTGTATAAATGTGACTGGCAGGGAATGGGTTAACACGAGGGGGCGATCAAGGGGTTAATGTATTCCCTAGGGAGTAATTCTTACTGTGGGAAGAGGGGAGTGACTGGTGGAGGTGACCGATGGTTGTCCCTATGTACAAGGAACACACCATCGATCCCCTCTCCCTGACAGGACGTGAATCTGTGTGTTTACACACACAGATCCACTTTCCTGCTCCGTTACTGGGCAATCGCAGGTGTCCAGTGGCGATCGCGGCTGCCGGGCACGCGCACCAGTTCACCAGTTACGCGGCGGCACACGCGCCCCCCCTAGTGGATTAAAAGGGCGCACAGTCATAAGACGTCCACCCAGAACAACAGGGTCTGCCTCCCGCCGTCATTTGACAGCGGGCGGTGGATAAGAGGTTAATGAAGGAGGTGTAAGTATTTAATGTACACAGCAAATTAACCGGTGTCAACTGGCTTCGGTCCGCAAATGCAGTGTGTGCCTTTGCCATCAGTTTAAGGCAGGGTTATTGCAAATTGGATGCGGATTGTCCGAAGTGTCCGCCATAATGTCGCAGTCACGAAAAAAAACGCTGATCGCCACTATTAGTAATTAAAAAAAAACAATTAAATAAAAATGCAATAAAACTATCCCTTATTTTGTAAACGCTATAAATTTTGCGAAAACCAACCGATAAACGCTTATTGCGATTTTTTTACCAAAAATATGTAGAAGAATACGTATCGGCCTAAACTGAGGAAAAAAAAGTTTTTTTATATATTTTTGGGGGATATTTATTATAGCAAAAAGTAAAAAAATATTACACTCGCCATCCATAGCCGCCGAGTGTATAACTCAGCCCGCCCCCCGACGCCTGCGTCATTGGATTTGATTGATAGCAGTGGGAGCCAATGGCTGCGCTGCTATCAATATATCCAATGAAGAGCCGAGAAGCCATGGTGAGAGCGACGCGGGATTGCGCCCATGGAAATTCGGGGGCTTAGTGTAAGTAAACGGGGGGGCTGGGGGGCACTGGCGTAGCGAGGGGGGGGGCAGGGGGGGCTCCTGCACCGGGCGAAAAATTGCGGGGGGCGAAATCCTTGCGTCCGCGGAATGCGCCGCCGCCGCCTCAGGAAAGGCCGCGGCTTGGGCCTAGCATTGGAGCTGTCGGCCATCTTGGCACACCCGGCGGCGGCGCGCCTGGTTGGCTGGTGGAACTGTCTGTCTCCCTTGATGTGGGAGTGGCGGGAAACACCAGCCAACCAGACAGAAGGGCGCGCTGATTGGCCTAGAACATGTGTTTACAGCGCGGCTCGGCGGCGGCAAGTTTCTCCAGCAAGGTAAGAAGGGGGGGGGGGTGTCGGTGTAAATCTTAAGGGGTGCTCTGCCTGATCCCCACCTATCCACCTCAGGGCCTGTTATTTTAGTAAGACTGCTGGGACTTGTAGTTCTCCTGGGGCTCATGGAGATTGGAGAACTACAAGTCCCAGCAGGTTATACATTATCATACAATAAGGCTCTGAGGTGGATGGATGTCCGGACACCCATCCATCTCGGAGCCTTGTATTATAACCTGCTGGGACTTGTAGTTCTCAATCGTCTCCTGGGGCTCAGGTGCATGCGATCCACCATCTATGGGACTACAAGTCCCAGCAGTAAGAAAAACTGAACAAAGATGGTGGATTGCATGCACCTGAGCCCCAGGAGACGATGGAGAACTACAAGTCCCAGCAGGTTATAATATAAAGCTCCGAGGTGGATAGATGTCTGGACAGTGACAATTGGTGGCTCAGTGGTGACAATTGGTGGCTCAGTGGTGACAATTGGTGGCTCAGTGGTGACGATTGGTGGCACAGTGGTGACGATTGGTGGCACAGTGGTGACGATTGGTGGGACAGTGGTGACAATTGATGGCACAGTGGTGACAATTGATGGCATGGTACAGTGGTGGCAATTGATTGGCATGGCGCCCTGTGATTGGGCGTATGTGGTCATGCGCTAGCGCCGGGGGGGGGGGGGGCGAAAAAAAAGTTTTGCCCCGGGCGCCAATAACTCTGGTTACGCGACTGCTGGGGGGCATAGGATGCATTAAAGTGAAAAAACACGAAGGTTTACAACCCCTTTAAGGACTCACGGATGGTTTCCTGGCCCCCTGCTTAGCAACCAGCTATATACCGTGTTAAAATAAAAACTGCAAAACATGTCAAAAATCGAATCACAAACCCAACACTTGTGTTTCTGGTGTGATTCCATTGAAGTATATTACCCGCATAACACAGGAAAAAAGTCCCCAAACCTTTCCAAAAATGCATCGGCCACAAAAGGCATAGATGTGAATTTGTACCATAGGAAATATTAAATGGAGTGTAGTGCATTTGTGCAAACTGAAAAATGCCCTCAAAAACGCAAAGGCATAGGTTTGAACCTAGGGAAAAGGAACTACAGTTCTCAGCTTAAACTTGGAATATCGTAGAACAACATTTTGAACAACTGTATCCACTAACCTGTATTTTAATGCTTCACAAGTATGCTGAACCACATGCTAAAAATTCTGATCATAGTTTACATCCTCATTTGTATCTTTTGGTTTTTAGGTCCGAATGCCCCAATACATTCACTTCCAAATTCCAACACTAAATCCAAAAACCATCAAAGAAGCCAATCCCCCCTTCCTACAGCTACACTGGAACCAAACTTGCCAGAAGTCCACCAAGGCCCATCCCCCACAGTAAGTGAGCTCTCTACACCTACATGTGTGAAAATGTGTCTGTTTATTGTGGGCTTATTGTCATTTCCCATATCAACTACTGTACTACTTCCTTTTTTCATATAATCTTCTAACCAGATTTCCTGTTGAAAAATTGCTAAAGGTTTTATCTCCAATATAAAGAAGAACACAACTTTTCATGTATGATCTATCATTATAATAAATGTCACAATCCTTACTTAAACTTCATGCATGATTCAAATTAATTGCTGTGCAATGGCAAGGATTGTAAAGAATGTCTATTATAACTTCTGTGTGCTTTTTTGGTTGGTTGAAACTGTCCACCTGTGATGTGTGTTTATTAATAATTCTATTTGACTTCTGGTTTCCCTATCCCCATCCTCTTTCCTAAGAGGAATATAGAGGCTGTAATTGCGGACCTCTTCCTGAAAATTCCTTGAGCGCCGTTTTATGGAAGCAGTAGGTTTAAAGAGCACACCAAATGCCTAAAATAACTTCTTTATTAACTTCACTTCTCTTCATTTATAATGCTGCTGCTTTGCAGCAGACAGTCCATGTACAAAAATATGTGATGAATAATGTATAACAAAATGGTGGTTCAAATATTCAATCTTGTCATTTAACATAAGATGGTGGATACATTTCTTTCTTCAGTATTTACTCTCTCTCTCTCTCTCTCTCTCTCTCTCTCTCTCTCTCTCTCTCTCTCTCTGTAAGTTATTAAAGCATTCTCTGATTTCTCTGAAAGGTATAACTCTGTTGTTTGCAGGGTTGCTTTTGCAGGGTTAGCTTAGTTGGGTTTGGTTTGTGAATTAGGTTAGGAGGTATGGTGGAACTACAAGTGAACACACAACTAGATCAGTATACAGTTCTAACCACACTATTTACAATAAGAACATATATATAACTGTGTCACATACCTATTTTTATCCCCTGGCTTCCATAAAACAAGACTCTGGCCTTGTGTGGCTCTGTCTCCATGTGGCTTTCTGCCATACAAACAAATGACTCTTAAAGGCATATTTTTTCTTTTCCTTCTGTGAACACAACATACAACTGTTATATGAAATCCAAGCACAAAATCACAGTGAATAACTCGGCTTTTGTCTCTCACATATACACATGTGCTCTACATTTATGTTCTTAGCAGGCTTAGCTGTATATACATGTAGGTTATATTAGCTACCTAGGACAGGTTCAGCTGGCCAGCTACACTTCCGCCTGGTCACTCTATCATACAGGCCTAATCAGTGGAGTGCTGCAGAGGTATTTGTTCTTCTGGAAGGTTCTCCTTTCTTCACAGAGAAATGTTGGAGTGACCATCAGGTTCTTGGTCACTTCCCTGACTAAGGCTCTTCTCCCCTGATCACTCAGTTTGGCCAGGCGGCCCGCTCTAGGAAGAGTCCTGGTGGTTCCAAACTTCTTCCATTTTTGGATGATGGAGGCCACTGTGCTCATTGGGACCATCAATGCTGCAGAAATGTTTCTGTACCCTTCCCCAGATCTGTGTCTTGATACAATCCTGTCTCAGAGGTCTGCAGACAATTCCTTGGACATCATGGCTTGGTTTGTGCTCTGATGTTCACTGTTAATTGTTAGACCTTATATAGACAGGTGTGTGTCTTTCCAAATCATGCCCAATCAACTGAATTTACCATAGGTGGACTCCAATCAAGTTTTAGAAACACCTCAAGGATGATCAGTTCAAACAGGATGCACCTGAGCTCAATTTTGACAATTTAGTACATGTCATTTATATATATATATATATATATATATATATATATATATTTGCAAAGATTTCAAACAAATGCCCTTCATGTTGTCATTATGGGGTATTGTGTAGAATTTTGAAGAAAATAATGAATTTAATCCATTTTGAAATAAGGCTGTAACATAACATAAAATGTGTAAAAAGTGAAGAGCTGTGAATACTTTCCAGATGTACTGTAGATGGGCTGAACAATGAGGCTACATGCCCTGTAAAGCTAGTACCGATGCCAGGAAAAAAAGGGTTTTTTAACATGATTTTTTCTGCGTTTTCCATTGAATTCAATGCACATTTCGCCGCGCTAGATTTCAGCTGTGTTTTTTTTTTCTCTATTTAAAATCAATGGTTCCCTATGGAAGCCCATTGATTTGAATAAAGGTCGCATTAGAAGTCGGATCAAGATGATCCAGCTTGCGGGGCGTTTCGTGTGCTGAGAATCTTGAAGGGAAACACAGTTTAAACTAAAAAAAAATTGGCGTTGGGTTCCCCCCAGAATTATACCAGACCCTTCGGTCTGGTATGGATCTTAAGAGGAATCCCCCACACCAAAAAAAACGGTTTGGGGGTTCCCCCAGGATCCATACCGGACCCTTGTCTGGATCCGGAATTTGGGAGCCCCCTTTAATACATCCTACCCCTACCCATTCACCTTGGGGAAAAAAAGTTCAATAAAAAACATACTAGACAAGTTTTTAAAGTAATTTATTAGGCAGCTCCAGCAGTCTTCTTCCGATTCCAGCGGTCTTCTTCCTACTTTGGGGGTCTCTTCCGACTTCTCCGCTCTCTTCGGCATCTTCTCTCGCTCTCCGGTGCCTTCTGCCGGGCTCCGCTATCTTCTTCCAGCTCCTTTACTAGCGGCGGCCCGGTCTTCCCCATCGTCTTCTTCCCTCTTCTCTTCTGATGTTGACTCGACGCTCTCTCCCGCTGTAATGCCGCTTCAGAACGCACTGGTCCTGGGTTTTATTTGCAGCTTAAAAATGGCTCAGCCATTTACAGCTCAAAAACGTCATGGTGGGCATTAGGCCATAGGCTAACATGGAGAGCCGTTTTTAAGCTGCAAAAAACGCTCATAAACGTGGCTGTAAAAACGTCCTTGGGCATGAGGCCTAAAGCTGATCTGTAGCTGACACTTTTTAAAATAGTTGCAGTAAAACATTTTTTTGGATAAAGCTTTTACATAAATGAAAAAAGCCAACCCCTGTCAGTGTTAAATAATTTGTCTTAACTGACACTTTTGCTGGACAACTTGGTCTGTTAAAGGAAGGATACTGGCTATACAGTTGTAGAATTTCATTACGAAATTTTCGTTTTCAGAATGTTTGTTCGCATTTCTAATCATTAGCGGGCTTAAAATGATGTTCATTTTCAAAAGTTTTAAGGTGCAGGATAGAAAACAATCTCAAACAAAGAAAGTTCTAACAGTGCATGTGGATTTCATTTTCATTCCAGAATCAAATGTTTAAAGCAAACTAGATTTTGAAGTACTTTTGAATGATATTTGTTGAGTCATCAAATGTACTAAGAATTTAAAAATTTAACAAATTTTTGTGATCTTCTGCATTTTGTGATTTTAGAAAAAGAAAAAGACAGATGGAAAAAAGCAGCGGGAATATGTGCCTCAGAAAAGGTCAGGGGGCTATGCTGTGCTTTTGACTCTCTACAAGAACAACAAGGTAAGCAAGATGGGTCTCCCAGTGACTGTAGCAGACTATTTTACATAACTGAGTAGACCGAGGTTTAATGCCATGCCCTTTTTACAATCCGGATTGCTTTATTAAAGGATTAATAATGCATCATGCATTAAAGAAAAGAAAACAAAAACCGTTTGACATGGCATGTCATTGGGTACATACAGTACATAAATTCCAGGCACTTAAAACCCAAAAAGACATCCAGCAGCATTTCAGAGAGCTAGATACAATTAGTGTTGCTCACGAATATTCGCATTGCGAATATTCGTAACGAATATTGCATATTCGAGTATTCGCGAATAAATCGAATATCGCTGTGAATATTCGATATTGCGAATATTCGTATTTTTTCAAATTTATTTTTAAAACAGATCACATCCTAGTGATCTCCATCGACGTCTAAAAACATTGCTGATATGATTAGAGACCCTGGGCCGAGTAGCTGAGGCGATCCTTTTATGTTGCCGAATATTCGCAATGCGAATATTCATATTACGAATATTCGCAAATACTTTCTCTGCCCTTCTGTGTTTTGTGTATTAAAAAAAAAAATTAGCGTCTAGCTCGTTCCCCTCACGATCTACTGGTGGTGGGGGGGGACTTTAACTTACCCCACTCAGCGACCTGGGATCGTCTGGTTGTGAACCCCCGGGCCCCCCAGGCTAGGGCTCTGCGGGACTCTAAGCTTTTCCGTCAGCTAACTAGGAAGCATGCTCTATTTGACGCATGGCGGGCGCTTCACCCGGGAGATCGCCAGTTCACCTTTTACTCATCCCCTCACCGCACACACTCGCGCATAGATTATTTTCTAGTCAATAATACCACGCTACGCGTTACCGACTCCGCACGGATCCTGCCCATTTCCTGGTCCGACCACGCCCCCATCACCCTATCCCTTGACCTGAATGCCCCCACCCGCAGGCCCTATAACTGGCGTCTGAATGATTTCCTCTTGAAGCACACCCCCTCCAAAATGGAAATAGAATCTGCCCTGCAACTTTATTTCAGCGAAAACAACACGCAAGACATCTCCACCACCACATTATGGGCCGCTTATAAAGCGGTAATCAGGGGACGTTGTATAGCCATCTCCTCAGCCCTTAAGAGGAACGCCGAGTCGGCTAGGAAGCAGGCGGAAGCGCAGCTTCATGCCCTAGAAACCCGTCTACAGGCCTCACCCTCCCTGCCACTTCTTAAGCGCATCGCCCTAGTAAGGTCGACACTCCGGGACCTCGCGCTGGGTCGAGTCGAGAAAGCCCTGGTTCGCTTACGACAGGTATACTACGACAAGGGCAACAAGGCGCAAGCCCTGTTGGCAAGGAAACTAGCCGACCGCTCGGTCGCCTCCACCCCGCACCAGGTCCAGGACAGATCGGGCAACGTTCTATCCCACCCTCAAAGTATAGCGGATGCATTCGCTGCCTTTTACACAGACTTGTACAACAAGCCGGAAATCCCACATAACCCACCCCCCCCCCCGACCTGCTAGATAGGATGACACAATACCTGACACGGGCGGGCATTCCCCGACTGCAACCGGACGACCTGGCCTCTCTTAACGCCCCTATCACAGACGAGGAGCTCACCCTGGCCATTAAGGCCCTACCCGCCCACAAATCCCCGGGCCCAGATGGGTTCCCATACGAATACTACAAGACCTTCCTCCCCACACTTCTCCCTCACATGACAAAGCTTTTCAACGCCTTTCTACAACAGACCCCCATCCCGCAGGATATGCAGCGATCATTTATTACCCTCATTCCTAAACCAGACAAGGACCCCTCATTATGCGCTAGCTACAGGCCGATAGCCCTATTAAACTCAGACCTCAAAATATTTACGAAGGTCCTCTCCCTCCGCTTAAATGTAGTTTTGCCCTCCCTGGTCCATAAAGACCAGGTGGGCTTCGTCCCCCTTCGTCAAGCGGGGGACAACACAAGAAAGGTGATTGACCTGATCGATGTGGCGGGTAGGGAGGGCTCGGAATCTTTGATCCTGAGTTTGGACGCAGAAAAGGCGTTTGATCGCCTTGGCTGGCCCTTCATGCTCGCCACATTAAGACATATGGGGTTTGGAGGACCTTTTCTTCAGGCGGTCCGACACCTCTATACCAATCCGATATCACAGGTGAAAACTCCCTTCGCCACCTCATCCACCTTCCCTGTCACCAATGGAACCTGTCAGGGGTGCCCCCTCTCCCCCCTTCTTTTCGCCCTCTGCGTCGAACCTCTAGCAGCGACGATCCGAGACAACCCGGACATTCGGGGTATCCCAGTAAGGGGGAGGGAATTTAAGATCTCCCTCTTTGCTGATGATATCATTCTGACACTAACGCGCCCCCGCATCTCCCTGCCCAACCTACAAAGGGAACTGGAACGCTACGGGGCCCTCTCGGGATATAAAACCAACGCCTCCAAGTCCATGGCTATGCCGATTAACATGCGCGAGCCAGAGACCCTACACTTACAATCCGTCTTCCCATATCACTGGGAGAGAGCCTCCCTGAAATACCTGGGGGTCCATCTGACCCCGAACTTTGCATCCCTGTACCAGGCCCTCTATAGCTCGATCAGGGCGCTGATCCACAAATGGAAGTCCCATCAGATATCCCTTATGGGCCGGATAGCGGCCATTAAGATGGTGATCCTCCCAAAACTGCTGTACCTTTTCCAGACCCTCCCTATACCAGTCCCATGTACTCACCTACGCGCCCTGCAAGCGGACCTCCTCCGGTTTGTGTGGAACTACAGGCGCCACAGGGTCCCACGCTCGGTCATGACGGCCGCACGAACCGAGGGAGGCCTAGCCTTCCCAGACCTGGTTAAATATTACCAGGCCTCACAACTCCGAGCGGTGGCATCGTGGTTTCCCCAGAAGTCCTACAATAGGTGGACGGAGGTGGAAAAGATCTGGCTGGCACCAATACACCCTAATAATCTCCTCTGGAATGCAAACGCGACAGTAGATCCCGGTCGTTTACTGGGCTCCATGCAGCAGCTTCAACGCACATGGAGGAGACTAGCCCAAGACTGTCGACTTAAGTCCGATAGTTCCCTGCTGACCTCCTTTCTCTATAACCCTAAATTACCGACGAGTCTCTCCCACCAGATGTCGTGGCCCTGGGCCTCACGGAATCTCTTCCACTTGGGTCATTTAGTAGACCCCAGATCTCGCACCCTGCACTCCTTCACCGAACTCCAATCCAAACACGACATCCCAAGACAAGCTTTTTTCAGCTACCTACAAATCCGTCACTACGCCCTCACAATAGCCCCCCGGCTCCTATTCTCGAAACCAACCCCGTTTGAGCGTATCATACTCGAAGGCACAGCCCGAAGGGGCCTTATATCAGATATATACCAAATCCTAAACGAATACCCCTTTCAAAACAAAGGTAAACATGCCTACATGCTCCGATGGGAGAGGGAGCTGGGGGAGGAGCTCTCGGAGGAGGAGTGGGGAGCCGTTTGGAGGCAGGCAGCCAAAAGCTCAATCTGCACCCTTTACAAGGAAAATACGTATAAAGTGCTGTTCTTTTGGTACCTGACCCCGGACGTCCTCCATAAGATTTACCCTTCCACCTCTGACCGATGCTGGCGCTGCAACCAAGCCAAGGGCACACTGTTCCATATATATTGGACTTGCCCCACGATTGTCCCGTTCTGGACCCAGACCCAAGAGCTCCTGAGCCGCCTCCTGGAGGCGCCCGTACCCCTCTCCCCGAAGCTGTTCTTATTGGGCCTATCCCAACCTCACATAGCTAAACCCTACAAAAAACTCCTAAGACACATAACCACAGCTGCGAGGTGCTTGATAGCACTCCATTGGAAAAAAACAATGCCCCCATCCCAAGAGGCCCTCTATGCTAGGGTCAAGGATGTAGAACTCATGGAAAAGATGACGGCTAGGATTCGGGACAGGTTGGAGGAACATGATCTGGTCTGGGAGAGATGGCATGTAGAGGAGGACCCACCGTGAGCCGACGACAGGTACAACACTACCCCCGCCCTTATTGCCTGCCTCCCCCCCCCCTTTTTTTTTTTTTTTTCTTTTCCTCTCCTTTTTCTTTTTCTTTTTTTTTCCCTTCTCTCTCACCTCTTTCTTCCTTCCCTCTTATTTGATTTATGGCTATTTTACAAGTTACTGATCATACAAATAATTATGGAACCACTGTGTAAGCTCATTAAGCTGGAATTTTATACATTCTATTCTCTCCTACACCTGATATGCTGTTATATTTTGTATTGACCTTTGTGGAAAAAATAAAAAAAAAACTGCTATTTGGAAAAAAAAAAAGAAAAAAAAAAAAAAAATTAGCTTTAGTTTAGTCATATAAGTTTGTGTAAGTAGAGTTAGGCCTTGTACACACGAGTGAATAAATCCGCTGAATATGGTCCGACGGACCATTTCAGCCGAAAAATCCGCTCGTGTGTAGGGGCAAACGGACCGTTCTGGCCGGATTCCTCCGCATGCTTTGGAATTTTTCCGCCGGAGAGCTGTCCGTCAGATATGTCCGCTGGTTAGTACGGCAAACCAGCGGACATATCTGCCCGCACATGCGTCGTATCCTGTGAATGGATCCGACGCATGCGCGCGGAAGTGTTTACTTCCTGGTGTGGTGACGTGGCGGCGTCAACGTCACCGCCGCGTCACCGCGCTGTCCGCCGGCGGGGAAATTGATCCGATGGTGTGTACAGCCATCGGATCAAAACATCCCGGCGTAAATATGCGCTGTAAACGGTCCGGGGACCGTTTACAGCGGATATATCCCATCGTGTGTACAAGGCCTTAGTGTTTGGCCTTAGTGGCTGGCTGAGGGAGCACATAAATCCTTTGTAACTTATTTGTTTCTGCCCTACTGAGGAGCTTTCATTCTCCCGTTGTCATTGGGACAGAAAGTGATAAGAAATCCAAACCGTTACAGTTGTCGCTGCAACGTGAAAAGAAGGGAAATTGTGCAATGGGTGCGTCTTCTGGTGACAACTTTATAGAATAGATAATGTCTCTGAGACAGGAAGTGAAGGAAAATCATTACACAGACAGCAACAACAACAAAAAACGTTTAAAAGACAGGAAGTCTAAGCATTCCCCACTGTATCCAAAACTAAAATATGCTTTTATTAAGATTTCTTCATGTTCAATTTGTTTATTTTTTTTTAAAGCAGATACAAATAGACTCTGTGAACATTATAGGACAGGGGTGCCCAACCTTTTGAACCACATTGGAAGAAAGGGAATTGTCTTGGGCATATATAAAGTACACCAACAGTATGGTTTTGCTGATGACCATAAAAAGTCGGGCAGATCACAAGTTGACGATATATATATACATATATATATATATTATATATATATATATATATATATATATGAAATAAAATCCTCTGGGCCCTTTAATAAAAGAAAAAAATATATATTTTTTTTTAATAAAAAATATTTTAAAAAAAAGGGGTGTTGCCATCTGGGGCCCTGGGGTCCTCCTGACCCCTTACAAAAAAAAAGGGGGGTTGCCATCTGGGCCCCTTAGGCCGCGTACACATGATCGAACATATCTGCTGAAACTGGTCCGCAGACCAGTTTCAGCGGACATATCCGATCGTGTGTACGGCCTAGCAGACAGGTTTCCAGCGGACAAAAGTTTTAAAGCATGCTTGTCCGCTGGAAACCTAACCAGCGGACCGAAATCTCCCGCATGCGTCGAAGCATTTTACTTCCTGGTTTGCGGACGTGGCAGCGTCAACATCACCGCCACCTCACCGCGCTGTCTGTCCGCTGGAATTTTGGTTTGATCGTGTGTACACACATCAGACCAAAACATCCCAGGAGACATGTCCGATGAAAACGGTCCGTCGGACCGTTTTAATCGGACATGTCTCCTTGTGTGTACGCGGCCTTACAGGTGTACTGCCTGTACCCCCCTGATGGCGGCGCTGGGCTGCTGTGCACACACTGGTATCTTTTTTTTTAAGGATAAGACACAGATACAAGCATAAAAAGGAACTTCACAGTACCGATAGATTGTAATGAGCATATGAGACATAATGACCATACAAAACCGTTACATGTGGGAAAGGATCACCATTCAGTGAGCGTCTTACTACTCGCTGAAGTCTAATACAGGGTAATCATAAACATCTGTGCTCATCACAATTTTTTTTGTTGTTATTGAGAGAAACGATAAGAAAAAGAGAAGAAGAGAGAAAAAGAAGAAGAGAGGGAAAGACGAGAAAGAGAGAGAGAGAGAAAGATGGAAAAAAAAAAAACAGGGGGGGGTTACAGGAGGGGAGGGGCAATTACCCCCCGGGAGCCCAGATCGGTAATGCTGAACTGGCGCTGGGGATCCTACACAGTGGATCCAGCCATGTATTGGGTGAATTCTTTAGAGAAGCGAAAGAGGTTCCAATGAATCCATCTGTTCCTCTGATTTGTCTTGCAGCGCAGAGGTCAGATCTTCCATTTGCTCAATGTCCCTCATCCTTGCGAACCAATGGGCCACCGCGGGCGCTGACTGTTGCTTCCAGAGAGGTGGGATGCTGGCCCGGGCAGCATTAAGGAGATGTTTGAGGAGGGGTCTATGGTAACTTTTCCGTGATAGGGGGGTAAGGTTAAGGAGAACTGCAGGCAGGTTATCCTGAAGGGGGACATCCGTGTCACTCTTTTATATGTGGTCTCTTGGTATTTGCTGCAAAGAGAAGATTTCTGTGCCACACTGGTATCTTGTTCATCAGCCTGTTGTGACCCATTAAAATAGCAATATTCATTTGGATTTCTTTGCTTGCTTTGGACTAGATCTAGGCCCTCAGACTAGACCAACCTTTACTTTTTTTTTTTATGATATTGGACTTCTTTGTTCTCTGTATATTGAATGATTACCACCACGTGGGACTTTTTTCATTTATTTTTGAATGAGTTTAGTAACGTTCATTTTTTAATGTGTTTTTTTTTCCATATCACATTAGGGTTAGCACTACATTCCATTCATCAACCACTATCCTCAGCAGCAACTTTAAACACCGTCGCTGGACTAAAACAATTGCAGGGCTAGCGCCCTTCTTCAGGTCTAGTGCCATGGCACAGTCTGTGGTGTTTAACCACTACCTGACGGCCGTACAACTGTTTTTTTACGGCCTCCACTACTCCAGGCCACTGGGTGGCGCACGGGCGCCGCCGTCGGTGGTGCGCATGTGCCTGCCGCATCGCTTAGATGACGATGCACGCGCCTGGCAGCTGCGATGTCCGCCGGTCACTCGCGATCGGCGGCTACAGGGACAAGACGTGGATCTGCGTGTGTAAACACAGAGATCCATGTCCTGTCAGGGGAGAGAGGAGACCGATCTGTGTCCCTTGTACATAGGGACATAGATCGGTCACCTTCCCCAGTCACCCCCCTCCCCCCACAGTTAGAACACAATGCAGGGTACACGTTTTACCCCTTCCTCACCCCCTAGTGTTAACCCCTTCAATGTCAGTCACATTTATACAGTAATTAGTGCATATTTATAGCACTGATCGCTGTATGAATGTGATTGGCGCCAAAAATGTGTCAAAAGTGTCCGATGTGTCCGCCATAATGTCGCAGTCACGAAAAAAAACGCTGATCGCCGCCAGTAAAATAATAATAATAATAATAATAATAATAATAATTATGTCCCCTATTTTGTAAGCGCAATAACTTTTGTGCAAACCAGACGCTTATTGCGATTTTTTTTTTTTTACCAAAAATATGTAGAATAATATGTATCGCCTAGACTGAGAAAAAAAAATGTTTTTTTTTTAAAAACATTGGGCTATTTATTATAGCAACAAGTAAAAAAATATATATTTTTTTTTTTCAAAATTGTCGCTCTATTTTTGTTTATAGCGCAAAAAATAAAAACCGCAGAGGTGATCAAATACCACCAAAAAAAAGCTCTATATGTGGGTGAAAAAAGACGTCAATTTTGTTTGGGAGCCACGTCGCACGACCGCGCAATTGTCATTTAAAGCGACACAGTGCCAGAAGCTGAAATTTCACCTGGTCAGGAAGGTGGTATACGTGCCCAGTAAGGAAGTGGTTAAAAAAAAAAAAAGGGGGAGGGGAGAGGGGCAGCACCAACCTTGCTCCTAAACAAACCACCTATTATTTTGGAATAAAAAGTATACTTGTGGGTGGATCTCATCCACCAGTACAGTTTCTGATTATGTTTTTGTGCTCTTATTGATAATTTCCTGATGCTTTACGATAACTGTGTGTACTGATTTTACCAGAAAAGATGTACCACAAACTTTTATTTTATTGTATTATGATAAAAAAAAATCCTGGTGGGGGTGGGTGGGGGAACTTGGAAATGTCTTTGTATCCTTATAATAATGGTATGACATGGGCGGCATCTTACTGACCTTGACATCGGTTCTCACCCTGTTGGAGGCTTTAGAATATGCATGTGTGGTTAGGCATTCTAGGCTTAGACTTTTACCCTAGTAACTTACCTTCTTGTGGACCACCATACTTGTTGGTCCAAGTTTTTTTATACTGCTCGGGAAGTTTATTTTAACTGTTTTCTGGATAGCAGATGAGTGGTTTGTCCTCCACATTGGTAATTGAGGTACATAATGTAACTATGTATAATTCTTTAGGAAGCAGTCTTCCCCCTACTAGTAGTTTCTTGTCCTAGTCGGAAGCACTAGGTTGATCAGAGAGGCCGATTTGGCATGCGACTTGACATGTCAAGTCACATGCCAAATCGCAACAATGTGAACCAGGCCTAAGGAACAATTTTGTGGAAAATAGATTTCATGGCCATTAAATAGTGGATGTGTATGAATTATTTTTCAAGTATAAGGTTATCATTTAGTAAGGATGATCTCCAGCGTGTTCGCACACCCCACGTGCAGAGCCGGCCAGGAAGTTGGCACGGTGCTGCGCTAATCACAGGCAGTGAGACATTTCCCGATCTCTGCAGCCGCACATCGGGACAATGTCTCGCAGCCTGTGATTAGTGCAGCGCAGTGCCGACTTCCTGGCGGGCTCTGCACGTGGGGTGTGCGAACATGCCGGAACTCATTCTTATTTAGTATCACTTCAATTTCTGCAGAATCCATGGATGAATATATTGTACATTGAGTAACAAGTCACCAATGTGAGAGTAAATGTAATGCAAGCTCTTGTTACAGAATCCTAATTCCAAAGGTTATATGACCAAGGCGGAACTGCAAAGAGAAGCTCAATCACTGTGTGACAAATCATTTACTCTGGTAAGATTACCTTCATTTTCTTATACTAATGATCTATCCTGCCACTCCCTGCCACAAATCATTATGAAATAATTCCTAGCTGCCTCATATTCCTCTATATGGTTTAAATACACTGAGGGGAATGTACTAAAGAGCCATACACACGGGCAGAATATCGGTCCCTCAGAAGGGTCCATAGAAACCAGCCAACATTTGGCCCGTGTGGAGGGCAGCCAGTCCGACAGTAGTTTGGCCAGGTTCCGTCAAAGGGGCATGATCTAAAAAGCACTGACCGATGTGTTCTGGTGGGGCCACCCCCCCCCCCTGTCAGAACACAATATCTCAGCAGGGGATATCGATGTACTTACATTGCATAGTTAGTACAGTGGCTCCTCACAAGCTACTACTGCTAAAATGCTACAAAATACTATTACCAGCGTTTTTTATCCAGCATCTTTTCCAGCATTTTTTTAGGTTAAAAAAAAGACGCTAGTGTGCATGGAGCCTGAGAGTTTCCCCATGGAACAAATATTATCCTTCCTGGAGCTGAACCTGAACTACTAGAGTTTTTTGGCTCTCAGTGTTGTAAAAGGTCAATGCTTCTGCTCTTTCTATTCGTTGTCAGAGACAGTTAGCCTCACATTCCTTAAAGGAAGTTCCAGGCTTTTTTTATGTTTATTAAAAGTCAGCAGCTACAAAAAGTGTAGCTGCTGGCTTTTAATAAACAGACACTCACCTGTTCCACGGGGCAGTGACACGCTGGCCGTAGCTCCACTCCCCCCCCCCCCTCCGACCGGCATCTTCATTTCTAGTGTGGGCACCCGGTCGTGACAGCTTTAGACTTCGCGGCTGGGCACTCACTGTGCATGCTCGAGCGGCGCTGTGCTCTGTGAGTGGTCAGACGATCGCCTTGGACCTATCATGTGTCCCAGACGAATGCCTACAGGGAGGGGACGCCGTAGCCAATATAACGTATTGCCTAAGCGGTCCCTGAGCGGAAGGAGGAAGTCCCACTCCTACTGAAGCCCCCCCCCCCAAAAAAAATTACATGCCAAATGTGGCATGTAAGGAGGCAAGGAGTGGATTAGGAGGAAGTTCCACTTTTGGGTGGAACTCCGCTTTAAGACCTTTGTACAGGAAGTCTCCCATGTAGCTCTCCCTGTGTGTTCTCCTGTGAATATAAACCTGGTTCTTTCTGTACTTTGGAAATTGCAGTTTAAACCTCCTGTAGACATACCGCTCTACTCTTACCTTCAAGTCGGTATTTCTTATAACTATCCCCTCTTTTATAAGCGAGTGTCTGAACTGGTCTTTCTGGTTTTGCATAGAGTCAGGGTGGTGGTTGAGGCCCAAAACTGCCTTCCTGCCTGTGGTAGTTATTGCCTTTCACCTTAATCAGGACATCATTCTTCTGCTGCTCTGTCTTGCTCCATTTCACTAGAAATACATTTCCCTTTGTGTGTCTATATGTAGTAAGAGTCTACAGTGCGTTTGAATAAGTTTTCATAGCACTTGAATTTTTTTCGTGTTATAACCGAAAACATAAATGTATCTTATTGGGATTTTATGTGATAGACCAGGGGTCTCCAAACTGCGGCCCGGGGGCCAGATACGGCCCTTTGCTTGCTTTTATGCAGCCCTCTGGGGAATGTTTCATCCACAGATACCAACAATGGGACATAACCGCCCCCCAGGCTCACACAATTTCTCCCAAGTTATTCCAACAATGGGGCACAATTCCTCCAACTGACACTAATGATGGGGTACAAAATACCACCAATGACCTTAACAATGGGAAACAATTTCTTCCAATGACACTATGACACCAATTCCTCCAAGTGAGTCCAGCAATGGGGCACAATTCCTCCCACTGATACCAATGATGGGGCACAATTCCTCCCACTGAGACAAACAATGGGACATTATTTTTCTCTCAATGATGTTGGGACCTTTTCTACTCCCAATGGCCGCAGTCCGACCCCCCCTAAAATCTGAAGGACAGTTAACCCGGCCCTTTGCTTAGAAAGTTTGGAGACTCCTGTGATAGACCAACACAACGTGGCACATTGTGAAGTGGAAGGAAAATGATAAAGGGTTTTCATAAAGTGTGGTTTGAATTTGTATTCGGCCTCCTTTAATCTGATAGTCCTAACTAAAATCTATTGAAATCAAATTAATCTCAGTATAAATACAGCTGTTCTGTGAAGCCCTCAGAGGTTTGGCAGAGAACATTAGGTAACAAACCGCATCATGGAGGCCAAGGAGCACACCAGGTCAGGGATAAAATTGTGGAGAAGTTTAAAGCAGGGTTAGTTTATAAAAATAATATCGCAAGCTTTGAACATCTCACAAAGCACTGTTCAATCCACCATCCAAAAATGGAAAGAGTATGGCACAACTGCAAACCTACCAAGAGACAGGGTTGCCAACCGTCAGTAAATTTACAAACAGTTTGTAAAATCTGTAATTTTTGCATCTGTCCATAAATTTCCATTACAGACATACAGACTACATGTCCATAATGGACATTTATGGACAGATGCAAAAAATACGGATTTTACAAACTGTTTGTAAATTTACTGAAAGTTGGCAACCCTGCCAAGACATAGCCGTCCACCTAAACTGACAGGCCAGGCAAGAAGAACAATAATCAGAGAAGCAGCTAAGAGGAACATGGTAACTCTGGAGGAGCTGCAGAGATCCACAAATTGGGTGTGAGAATCTGTCCACAGGACAATTAGTCATGCCGTCCACAAATCTGGCCTTTATGGAAGAGTGGCAAGAAGAAAGCCATTGTTGAAAGAAAGCCATAAGAAGTCTCGTTTGCAGTTTGCGAGAAGCCATGTGGGGGACACAGCAAATGTGGAAGAAGCTGGTCAGATAAGACCAATTTTGAACTTTTTGGCCTAAAGGCAAAACGCTATGTGTGGTGGATAACTAACACTTTACATCACCCTGAACACACCCTGTGGGGAAGCTTACCTTCAGCAGGGACAGGGAAGCTGGTCAGAGTTGATGGGAAGATGGATGGAGCCAAATACAGGGCAATCTTAGAAGAAAACCTGTCAGGTCGCGTACACACGATCAGTCAAAACCGATGAAAACGGACTGAAGGTTTTTTCAGCTCGTCGTTGTGTTTTACGTCACCGTGTTATGACACGATCAGTTTTTTAACCGATCGTGTGTACGCACATCAGACCATCAGTCAGTACATCGGTTGACCGATGAAAACGGTCCTTCGGACCGTTCTCATCGGATAGACAGATCGTGTGTACGCGGCCTTAGAGTCTGCAAGAATTTGAGACTGGAGCGGAGGTTCACATTCCAGCAGGACATGACACTTTTTAGATGAAAGAATATTCATGCACTAGAATGACCCAGTCAAAGTCAGACCTAAATCCAATTGAGAATCTGTGGCAAGACTTGAAAATTGCTGTTCAGACGCTCTCGATCCAATCTGACAGAACTTGAGATATTTTGCAGAGAAGAATGGACAAAAATGTCACTCTCTAGATATGCAAAGCTGGTTGAGTTATCCCCAAAAATACTTGCAGCTGTAATTGCAGCAAAAGATGGTTTTACAAAGTATTGACTCAGAGGGGCTTAATTCAAATGCACGCCACACTTTTTACATATGTTTGTAAAAAAAAAAAATTAAAAACATTTATCATTTTCATTCCACTTCACAATTATGTGCCACTTTGTGTTGGTCTATCACATGGTCTATCACATAAAATCCCAATAAAATACATTTAAGTTTTTGGTTGTAATGTGTAAAATGTCAAGGGGTATGAATCATTTTTCAAGGCACTCTCTCAGCCAACACACCTTTCCAAAAGACTGGTTTACCTTTTTAGCGTTCCAGTTGGTCCCCCTAAGGGTGCACTGATTGCTCATTCAGCCACTGATTGTGCACTGATTGCTCATCTAGGTGACTCAGACAGACCATTATCCAAGCTTGTATTCTCAAGGGCTTTTTGGCATCAAGAAACTGTTTAACATATATGCCAGTCTACCACCTGATCTTCTGTTCTCACATTCTCTAGGTTCTACCGGGTGGATGTTCATCCAATGCCAGCTTAGGTTGTAAGGTCCTATAGGCGGATTTTTAAGTTGCAGGCAGTCTTCCATTTCCGTTTGTTTTCCTGGGTGTGTTAGTGTTTGTTTGGTGTGTTGCCCACTTCTCAGTTCTGATTTGTACGTTCTGAAGGTGAAAGTTTACAGGACAAGAAAAAAAAATAGGATTGTACTCCCTGTAAAATCCTTTTCTTAGGGTCAGTGTTGCTCATCGTCTTTTAAAAAAGTAATTAGTTACAAATTACTTGTCCGAAAAAGTAATTGAGTTAGTGACTCAGTTACTACATTGGCAAAGTAATTAGTTACTCAGCAAAGCAACTGACTTTTTTTTTGCCGGCGTATGACGACCCCCTAATTTTCCAGCTAAAATGTTGGTTTTGGGATATACTCACTGTATAAGACGACCCCTCACTGTGCCATCTGTAACATGCCTCACTGTGCCATCTGTAACATGCCTCACTGTGCCTGTAACATGCCTCACTGACAGTGAGGCATGTTACAGGCACATTAAGTGAGGCATGTTACAGGCACAGTGAGTGAGGCATGTTACAGGCACATTGAGTGAGGCATGTTACAGGCACACTAAGTGAGGCATGTTACAGGCACACTGAGTGAGGCATGTTACAGGTACAGTGAGTGAGGCATGTTACAGGCACATTGAGTGAGGCATGTTACAGGTACAGTGAGTGAGGCATGTTACAGGCACAGCGAGTGAGGCATGTTACAGGCACAGCGAGTGAGGCATGTTACAGGCACAGTGAGTGAGGCATGTTACAGGCACAGTGAGTGAGGCATGTTACAGGCACAGTGAGGCACTGTGCCATCATACATGCCTCACTGTGCCTGTAAATGCCTCAACGATGATCTCCCTACCTTCTCCTGCGGCCATCCTCCATTATTTAAAAGCCGCGCTTCCCTCTCTGACTGTCCCGTCCTGACTGTCCTCCCTGTCACCGTCGGCGGCCATCCTCCATTATTAAAAAAAGCGCGCCTCCCCCTCTGACTGTTCCAGACCGTCCGTGATAGGCGGAACACTAATTTTCCCAGCAGAGCCTCTGTTCAGTGTTCCGCCTATCACGGATGTCCTCTCGTCCGAGGCCGAGGCTGTACATGTGTAATTGCGGTAACGCTGCCCAAGTAATGGGAGCGGCGTTACCGCGAGGGGAAGAGTAATCTGGTAGATTACTCGTTACCCTCAAAACGGGCATCGTTAGGTAACAGCATTTATTTTAATGCCGTTACTAACAACACTGCTTAGGGTACATAAGTTCCATCCCTTTTCTGTTTGTTTATGTCCACCCTTTCAATACTGTTTGCCAGTGTCCAATTCTCCTCTAGGCGGCAGTATTATATGAAGGTAAAACTTGCCATACGTTAGTAAATCTTCGAATAAACGTTTGTACAAAAAGTACAATACAAATTCATATTATTTCATTCAATGAAATGACAAGTGACATTCGAAAGCATTTGCTTTTAACATTCGATTTTGGAGTAATGGCCTTTCCCAAACAAAAACCATATTCACTGTTATAAATTTGTGTTTGTTTTTTTTGTTTTTTTAATTTAGAATTTTCTCATCGCCGCAGTCAATTCTATTATTTCAGTCTAGTGTTTATTTCCAGTGGTTAAATTGCTTGTATCAGGCTTTGTTTTCCTTAATGTTATGATAGCTGTCTCTTTAATTCCATCCATGTTAGAAAAAGTATTATTAAAAAAAACATATATATCTGCGCAAGGCGTCGTTAGGATCACTCTATAATCTCAAGCTGCTGTCACTATGGTGCCCTCTAGTGGTATCCAAAAACTTTTATTCAAATTGATGACAGAGCTCCTGAGTTTATAAATGATGAAAAAAAGTACATGTGATGTCCTACATTTGTGCAAATAAATCAATAAATATTGTGCAAACAAATGCCAATAAAAACAAATATGTTGTGTATTCACTTGTATAATACTGCGGTATTATATACCAAAAATAAATATATAAAAAACTATCCAAATTCCATAAATAATCATACAACAAGGTAAATTGCCTTCAACTACATGAAATCAAATAAACACTCACCAAGTTGATCAAATCACTGCAATATAACAAATTTGAAATATTAGGTTCTTGATCAATTCATCACAAATTTCCTGAGAATAAAGTGCCATAAATCAAAGCCGTGCTCTTGATACTTATGTTCAGGTTTCCATCACCGCAATTAGGTATGCAGTCACCAGAACATATGCAACCTCAAATCAGCGATTTTAAAACGTATCATTTTAATTTGGCTGAAGTTCCTGCACCAAAAATCTAATGTTGGGACCCCCACTCTTTTGGTCTTCTCTGCACCTTTTTACTTCCCATACTCAAAAAACAGACCAATAGGGGGCTCTCATAGCCATTTATTAAGATGGTGTAAAACAACCTCCATAGGCTGGTGCCTGTTACTTGGCATTATGTTACCACTGCTTTGCCTCTAGAGGGAGCACCTCCACTCCAGCTACTCTCGATGGAGCCGCTGTTCTGTCGATTTCTCCAACCCATCAGAAACTCCAACCACATCACTTCCAGGTTATTTAAACCCTTGGTGGTTGGACACAAAACCGACAACCGAAAATAATCTGATACAGAAAGATTGAGCTGTTTTTACAGAATACCGGCTCATGAGGACAAAGTTGTAGCCACTTTGAAGGCGGCCATTTTGTTGGCTAGTATGGGAACGGAGTAAGAATCTCTGCTCATAATATCCTGCACCAGACTATATTTGGTTGCCGGTGTTGTGTCCAACCACCAATCTATCAAAACCTTCAATTACTGCTGGTTTAAAGAAACCGGAAGTTAAGTAGTTGGAGTTTCTAATGGGTTATAGAATTTGATAGAACACTGGCATGCTTTCCATCTTGGAACCAGAAGTGACACCACAGGGACCCCACCTTTACGTGTTTCGTCTAATCTGGATTTCCTCTGTAAGCAATGTCTCTGTGGTTGTCTCCTTCCTAAATGTGTATCACTTAACTCTTTCCCTGCCTACTCCTGCAAATTATCGGCATATATAAGAAACTCCGCTTACATTGAAATAGATCAAAAAAAAGCTTTAAAATGACTTATATGGATAAGTCACTGACTTATCCATTACACTGACCTATATGGATAAAAGTGTACATAGGCAAATATTTAAACCAGCAACCTATTATCATATCTCTATATTTACCATGTACCCTGCGAGATCGTTCACCATATCTACCACCACTCTATATAAATATACATTAATAAATATGCATGCTAAATACATAGCATTATATAATTAATACAACTATATGTAAAAATATATATAAAATTATTATATAAAATACTCCATACCTTAAGATATCAATAAAATGGTTTATACTATTATTCTCTATTTGGATAAAAATAAAGGGACAGCTATATACCAGTACACATTTGAGAAAAATTATTATAATAAGTATGTATGAAGTCATGTATGAAACATGTATGAAGCGGAGGGTAAAGGTAATAGACTGGTCAGCCATTTCTCCAGACTTAAACCCTATTGAGCATCTGTCGCGCATCCTCAAATGGAAGGTGGAGGAGCACAAGGTCTTTAACATCCACCAGCTCCGTGATGTCATCATGGAGGAGTGAAAGAGGACTCCAGTGACAACCTGTGAAGCTCTGGTGAACTAAATGCCCAAGAGAGTGAAGGCAGTGCTGGAAAATATTAAAACAAAATATTGTCACTTTGGGCCCAATTTGGACATTGGAATTTGGACATTAACACTTTTGTTGCCAGTGGTTTGGACATTGGAGTTATTTTGAGGCGACAGCAAATTTACACTGTTATACAAGCTGTACACTCACTGATTTACATTGTAGCAAAGTGTCATTTCTTCAGTGTTGTCACATAAAAAGATATAATAAAGTATTTACAAAAATGTGAGGGGTGTACTCACATTTGTGAGATACTGTATTTGCACAAAAGTAGGGGATCACAAATACCTTTTTTCATAATTTGTAAACTCAGCAGTCACCAATTTAAATAAAACATGTTTGAAAACTATTTTATTAACCTTTTATGCTTTCTCTTTTTCAGGTTGACCCCAACAGTAAATACACTGCCTGGTCTTCTGTTAGTACATTAATTCAGAAGGAGTTGGTCATCAAAACTCATAGCCCAGCCAGGTAACACAATGAGGCTTTTCACCAGAAATCACAAGATGGCATTGAATATAACATTGCTGTATTTACACTGGGCGGAGTTTAGTGTGGAATGAACTGTGACTCAATATTAAAGAGCTCAGCAGAAAAAAACATTTTACAACATTTTCGACAACTTTTTTTTTTGCATAGCACTTGAACTGCACAAACATGAGGTAAAATTTGCAATTAAATATATTTTATATCAGCACAGACACTTAGGGGCTCATATATATATATATATATATATATATATATATATATATGAAAAACACTTTGGGAATGTCTCAACATTTGTGCATGCATAATGAATAATTCTCTTAATTGTAGTAAAATGTGGGTAATCGTTTCCTTGTTGCCTTTCACCGTGCAAATGTAACAACCGCTAACATTCAATACTAAGAGAAAAATACCTTAAAAACATTTGACTATTGGGCCGCGTACACACGATCAGTTAACCGACGAAGCCGACTGACAGTCTGACGTGCCTACACACCATCGGTTAAAAAAACGATCGTATCAGAACGCGGTGACGTAAAACACACGATGTGCTGAAAAAAAGTTCAATGCTTCCAAGCATGCGTCGACTTGATTCTGAGCATGTGCAGCCTTTTGACCGATGCCTTTGCATACTAACGATCGGGTTTGACCCATCGGTCAGGCATCCATTGGTTCAATTTTAAAGCAAGTTCTCTTTTTTTGGACCGAAGGACAACTGACCTATGGGGTCTACACACGATCAGTTTGGACCGATGAAACTGAACCTTAGTCCGTTTTCATCGGTTTTGACTAATCGTGTGTGCGCGGCCTTAAAGTTATTAAGCTAAGAACATTTGACCAGCAGGGCATATAATATGAGTGAGACTTCTGCAGCCTATGGAGAATCTTGCATGAATGGACAAATTAATGGGTGTTCCGCCAAATGAACCTCCAGCCTACACAGTGAAACAAAACATTTAGCAGTGGTATTATTACTGCTACTGCTAAATGTGGACAGCTTCCTCCTGGCTGTCAGACAGAGATTCCCAACCTATAGATGAATGTAAAGAAATGACATGCATATCTGTGTAAAAAACAAAACAAAAAAAAACAGCATGAGGTTCCCACCAAAATGTATACTGTGTCTTAGAAGTCTGGTATGGATTTTAAATGGGACCCCATCTTTTACATGACTTGTTCAATTAAGCTTTGACTAAAAAAAATGGAAGCTGATTGGTTTTTGTGCAGAGCTGCACCAGATTTTGCACTCTCCAGTTTTAGTAAATCAACCCTTTTGAGTCTGGTATGGATTTACAGAGGGAACCTTGTGCAAAAAACAAGAAAGAATGTGTGAGTAACAATGATTTGTTACGCAAGTCCATCCTCAAGTTCAGTATCATGGCATGGCTCTAAGAAAAAGAGCGATAAAATTGCCTGGTTCTGCATTTTATAACATACAAGCACCTCCAAATACCAGCCACATTTACACCCCTCACTCACCCTGTGGATAGTCTTTTATTCAGTCTTTTATATGTCATGGCTTATCGCTATCATTGATATTCTCCAGCAGAAGGCATTGTCATATTGCGGGCATTTTACATGATCCAAGCCAACATTTAGACCACATCTTGCCCTTTGATCTCACAGTGATGGACAGTTCATTAGATATTCTCATCTTTACCTCAACAGGAGTTCCAGGGAATACTCCTCTACCACCTTAAACCACCACAGGAGGCTATGCAAGCAAGGAGATGAGCCCTTATTTTCAACCTCCTGTTATAAACACTGCTGTGTAATCCTGTTCCATTGGTTTTTAAGATGGAATTCTGCCGTAATGGTTTACTGATAACCAGATAGAGCAGCTGTTAGATTTTAAATTTATGAATTTTTATGTGATAAACGTTTCTGAATCATTGGTTTAAACATGGTAGCTTTGAGGACAGACAAGGTCAGTTACAGGACACTGCATCTTTCGTAGACTACATCTATTTTTGGAGTTCTATGTCAAGACAATGGGAGGAGATGTGTTGCTTAATATACACAAGTGGGTGTTACGTTTATCACCAACCTTTTTTGGAGCTATTCTAAAAAGAAATTATGCTTAGCTTGGTTTTTAAAACAGTATAAGAACACATGTGATGTGCGTAGTTAGGTAGGAAGCTCTGGGGTCACGACAGAGAAGATGGAGGTAGGAAGCCCCAACCTGCTGGAAGGGACCTTTCCCAGGAGACAGATCATACCATCATAACATCTATTTCCTCCTTCTGTAACTTTCTGAAGTATCATCCTGCCATGTTTTACCAGCTGCCAATATGTAAGCATTGACTGTTTGCTGTCCTGTTTTGAAGAATAAACATCATATTATGAAGAAAACCTGAGTCTGTATATTGGGAACGAAGCGCCTGGGAAAAAGAGACTATTTGACATAACACATGACACGCGCCAAAAATGTCCTCTCTCTCCCACATTCAACAGCAGCTGTCCAGAAATGTTTGATATGAAACATTTTGATATTCCGCCAACCACAATAAAATCATCCAATGAGGCAGGTGAACATCAGTTACAATGAAAGATGGCTACCGACCTGCCGAATGAAAAACAAACGACGCCAAAACACACTCGATTCTGTAACTTCTTTCATGCCTAATGACCACTCCAGGTCTCCGTCGCTAAAGTAAACAAAGTGGTAGGGTCAGCCAGTGATGTCATTAATCAAATATGGACATGTCCTATGCCCCGCTGTTTCTTTACTTAAGTGACTGGGCTCATCTTAATGACACCTTTGGGTCCCTGCTACAAGTACACAAAGGGACCAGGGTCATCTGGTGAGATATTTGACAAAATATGGGCATGCCTCTTTGTTTATGCTAGCAGCAGGGTCCCATAGGTATTCAGCGTAAAGGAAGCTATGGGATCAGGTGTGTCTCAGCGGCAGAGGGTTTTTCGTACCTCGCATAACACAGAGTGTCTTCAGATTCCTTACAACAGAGTTACAAGTGAAACTCGAAAAATTATAATATGGTGCAAAAGTTCATTTATTTCACTAATGCAGCTTAAAAGGTGAAACTAATATATGAGATAGACTCATTACATGCAAAGCAAGATAGTTCAAGCCATGATTCGTCATAATTGTGATGATTATGGCTTACAGCTCATGAAAACCCCAAATCCACAATCTCAAAAAATTAGAACATTACATGAAATCAATAAAACAAGGATTGTACATAGAACAATATCGGACCTCTGAAAAGTATAAGCATATGTAACTTTAGACCATGAATAGAAAAGGATTTGGTAAACATCAGTGGCCTGTATAACTTGAGTATTTCACATCAAGGTCTTGAATATTGAGCAAAAACTAGCTGATGTCACAGTCCATTCATCGATCTAACTTCATCACATCTCTTACCATCTCACTGAAAGTAAACTTGGTATGCTCTGGGAGCTCCAATCCACATAAATCCAGGATTCTCTCATCTCCAGACTCAAGATGCTTTTACACAAACACCAGCAAATCCTGAAATTCTACTTCCATCCTTATAGTAATGAAGAACCATCAATGTACCAGCACTCACTTTCGAAGTCAAAAGGGTTGGATATGGCAGTAAAAACAATGTGCTGCAAACTATTTCTTGCACTTGACACTCATGAGTTTCACCTTAATTTGCTGTAGGCCGACCCCTCATTGCCTTCAATAGAGCAGTTACTTGGATCATTCAGTCCATAATTCCACCTGAATGGTATACCAACATATACCCCCACACAATGGTTCCGATAGAATCAGCTTGACATCTGTGTTTATCAGAATGAAATTCATCACTCTAGTCATGATTTGAAACTTTGTTGAATCAGTTGTTTATAATATGCTAAAGGCGATGACCTATATGGATGAAAAATAACTTTCTACATTTTATGGCAAAAATACTAGCTCTTGCTCTTTCCACTGCCGCCTTGTTCTGCCATTCTAAATCCCATTTTTCCTAGATATGTGCCATCATATTCATGGACTAAACGCCAGGTTATATTCCCTATACACTGATTTTATTGGCGGTTTGCATTAGGCCTTTGATCTGCCCTCTGTCTTTCAGAATGACAGACAATGACCACTAGCCAGAAACGGCTGCAGTCATAAACTGCCCTAATTTGCATTCTTGCATATTAACATTAACATAGCACAGAGTCACTATCTGTCCCCTTTGATATGTGGAGTAAATCTTGTTTGGCTCCTCCCCCCTTTGATCAACAAGTTCCCTTAACACCCTTTTGCCTGGAATGTTTGTATGTGACACACATACACTGTGCTATACATATAGCACAATATATAAAATACATATATATTAATATTACAACACCACTGTGCCATTAAATGCCACCACTGTTCAATCAAATGCAGCCACTGTGCCCCATCAAATGCAGAAACTGTGCCCATCGAATTGCAGCCACTGTGCCCCATCAAATGCAGCCACTGTGCCCAATCAAATGCAGCAACTGTACCCAATCAAATGCAGCAACTGTGCCCCATCAAATATAGCCACTGTGCCATCGAATGCAGCCACTGTGCCCATTAATTGCGGCCACTGTGCCCATCAAATGTTGCCACTGTGCCCATCAAATGCAGCCACTGTGTCCCATCAAATGCCGCCACTGTGCCCATCAAATGTGCTCTTAATGGACGGGCTGCCCCTGGTTGTCATTCAGGCTGAACTTCAAACATATCCTTCTGTCTTCTTCTCCAATACATATGAAGTTAAAGGATTATTCGTTTACAGATGTCTGATGACCTTGTTTGTGATTTAAGTTCAGGTCTCAGGAAGTGATAAGGACACTGCTGTTCTAGTAAGATCAGCAGGTGATTTTCTATACTTGCTAAATAATGTTCTTAGGTTGAAAAAATAAAACAAATGCAGCCACCACATCAAAGGGCTGTTTAGCTGCATTTTTTAAGTCCTGTTTTTGGGTTTGGATATCATTTAAAGCTATAGTCATATTAACCTTTTTTTTTTTTTTTTTAAGGTGTATATAATATGATTTTATACTGAAAATTTCCTCTTCTACCCAGATATTCTTTGACTGACAAAGGGCTTGAACTGGCACAGAGGTTGGAGGGAGCTGATCCACTACTTGAAGGCAAGAATAGTGTGGTTGGGCACAGTGATTCCCATTCTTCGGATGAAGGACCTGATGATGTTAATAATGTGGGAATCCGAGCAAATCCAGCCATAGTGTACGTAAACTGCTATATCTCCATTGTGTTCATATGCTTGCTACCATAAGACAATTAAAAGGTAAATCTACCATTAATCGCTCTGTTATTGCAGTAATGCAGCCATTCCCACAATCAACCTATTACAGCTATTACTAAGTGGCTGTAGGCTAAACAAGATAAATATGCTTAAAAGCAAAGTAAAGGGATTTTTTTTTTCATTTCTTGATTCATACTCACCTATGGGGATGCAGCATCGATGCTGCATCTGTCCTCTGGCGCCTCTAAACTGAGAACCGAACAGAGGTGGTTCTGGCAAGCTCAGGAGATTGCTTTAAAAAATACCTGAATTCTTTCCTAAATGTACATAATATAACTGGGTACTGACATTTATAGATAAAGTTAATACCGGGGAAAATCCGATTGCCTCTCGGGGGATCAGGAAGGAATTTTTTCCCCTGCTGTAGAAAATTGGATCATGCTTTTCTGGGGTTTGTGTATATGGGATTGTAGAATCTGCCGCACTTTACAAGGCTATTAACTATAAACTAAATTATTATCCCAAAAGATGTTTACGGATTCCCTCTATCTATTGCATAAATGGATTGATTGGTCTACGCCTATAATTAGCTAGTCTATTAAGACACACACACTGCTGCTGGTAAACATCTTTTGTTTATTTCCAAGGAAATAGGGATATTCCAATTTCACACATTAAACAGCAGAATATATATACAAGAGAAATTCAAAGATACTTATCACACATGGTTTCATCAGCTGGTTCAGCAAGGAGCCTAAAGCTCACATGAGCATGTAGCAGGATCCAAAGGTAGACAAAAAAAGGGAAGCTTACTCTTCGGGGTGTGCTTTTTAACAATCATTCCCCCTCACCCAAGACCACCCACACTTGCCTGTCCAATCAGATAACGCCCAGCCATTCCTTCCCCTCTCTTTGAAGCTTATAGCTACAACAGGTGGCCTGGTCCTAGCCCTTTTGTTGCGAATTCTGATATGCCACAAAGCTTTGACTGTAAAGTCCACACCTATGATTGTAAGCCATGTTTGCTTCTCCAACAGGGATTTTATGATTTATTATTTTGTTTTGGTTGAGCTAGAATGTCTTATTTCAACCTGACTAACTATGTAACCCGAGCGATCAAACACCGCTGATCTCTTGGTTTTCAGAGCTCTGTGAGCAGAGAGCTGCAGACTGTTGGTCACAGCTCTCTGCTCTGGCCCCTCCTCGCTCACTGGAGCGCTGAGCTGTGGAGGGGGTGGAGCGGCCGACTTAGGCTCTCAGCAGCTCGCTGGCGGCACCTGGCAGATCCAGACTTTGTCGCGATGACGCAGTGCCTGAACTGATATCTGTGACGTCAGCAGGAAGTGGACTTCAGCCCACTCTCTACTGAAAACTGGTCACAGGAGTGCAAAACAAATTGCACTCCTGTGATCCATAGTTGAAGTACAGCCAAATGAGCTTTGGCTATACTTCTCCTTTAAGGCTGGCCATAAATTATAAAAATGTCTTTTTTTTTCACCAGAAACGGAAAAAGAAAATCGCTGCATTTCCCCATCAACACAGCCAGTGTTGATGGGAGAATGCCTTCCACTGCAGTATTGTATTCTTTCCCTGAGGGAGCGGGAAGCATTCTCAACCGGCAGAATACAGTGGTTTTAGGCTGGCAGTAACCGTATGTAGAAAAATCAGACATGATGGTTGTACTCAGGTTGATCAATCAACTTGGGAACAATCAGCCTGCCCATACATGGATTGAAATGTGTCTAGTTCAGAAGGGATCCATGTATGTCCAGCCTAATAAGGTAGGTTGGTGGTTGTTGGTCCGGGCGGGGGGTCAGTCTAACTTTTATGTATAATGGAAAGCTAAACTGTGAGGCTTTTTTTTAGTCCTAAGGAGATATAAGAAGCTAAGATATTCTTAACAACATAAGACTCCACCTAAAATTGAATTATTTGTTTCATATTTAATGTTTCTACCTTTAACTACTTAAAGTGGAGTTCCACTCTGATTTTTTATTTATTTTTTATGCATAAATTCCCCCCAAAAAATAGAAAAAAATAATGTTATACTTACCAAAAATAGCGGTTGCTATTCGGAAGTCGGTAATCTGCCTCTTTCAGAGTCCGCGGAGGGTCTTCTTCCTCTGTCCTCCTGCGGTGTCACGTTTGCCTTCTGGGAACTGTGTGTATCCCAGAGAGCAGCCGGCCCATTCACAAAGAGCCATGTAGCTTGCGCATGCGCAGTAGGAAACTGGCAGTAAAGCCGCACGGCTTTACAGCTTGTTTCCCTCACTGAGGATGGTGGCGCCGGGAACTGCTAGCCTCAAGGGATTGGACTCGGGGCAGCTGATATCGCGGGCGAGTAGGTAAGTGTTTTTATTAAAAGTCAGCAGCTACAGTGTTTGTAGCTGCTGACTTAAAAAAAAAATCGCGGATGGATCCCCGCTTTAAGGCCTGATTCACAACTATGCAGGTTGTGATTTGCATATTGCAGGTGCATTTTGCGTTTTTCAATACACACTTTTGATCCATTGATGTCTATGGAACCAAAAACCAGAAAAAAGTCCCTGGCCCTTTCCATAAAATGTATAAATGTGAACTACATCCATTGGAAACCATGTTAAACGGACTGTAGTGTGTTTCTGCAAAACTGAGCAATTGTTTTATTTTATTTGGAGAATGTTGCTGTAAACAAAGCATCTCTCACTATAGATTGCCATTGGCCAAATCCAAAAAAGCATGACGCATGCAAATATATTGCCACACTATAAAAATGCACAAAGAAACACATGAAGAAGCAGAGGCACATGTGTGAACCTAACATTGTTGCTGGACTGTGCTGCACCACTTTAATTTTCTTCTGTAGCTTGGTGCATATATTAAATAGCTTTGTAAAGTGCCTGATTTACCTCCTTTTTGAAGAAAACGTGTATCCACTTTAACTGATTTTTATCTTCTGCAATAAAGCAAAACCGTATAATTCTCTCCCTGCCCCTAGCCTGTGATTGGGCAGTGAAGAAGCAGTATCAGACAGATTCCCTAGCTGATTCTACTCACTACTGCTGTTGGCACATGTGCATGCAGAACACCTGATTTGCCGCTATTGCTGCCTCCCCCCCCCCCATCTCCTAGTCTGAGTTTAACTGTACAGGGGATTTTTAAAGGCTAACACCAAGTCTGATTTGGGCACTTAAAGTGATTGTAAAGGCTAATCTTTTTTATTATTATTAAGTTAACAAACATGATATACTTACCTGCTCTGTGCAATCGTTTTGCACAGAGCAGCCTCACCCCAGCGGAAATCATAGCTCCTCTTACCCCTCTGCCATGTGCCCCCATAGCAAGCCATTTACCATGGGGACACTTATAGGTGCTCGCTCCCGAGCCCCGCTCTGTTCCATAAGATACAAACAGTGGGGCTTGCCCCCTCCCCCTGCTTCCTCCTCACTGGCTGTGATTGACAACTGTAGGAGTCAGTGGCTACAGCTGCTGTGTCTAAGCCAATGAGGAGGGAGAGGGCTCTGGTGCACATAGGTGGACCGAGACCGGGCTCCGATATATATTTAGGGGAGCTGCATGCAGAAAGTTTTTTTTACCTTACTGTATAGAATGCAGTAAGGTGAATAACCTTCTGCTTTTACAACCACTGTTGTTCTTTTTATGAATACATCGCTGCATAGGTTATTTCTATATCTGCATGGAGTTCAGCTTTAAACATAAAATGCAATTGATGACTGCCATTCTTAAAGTTTTGCTTTGCTCCACTTTGTATTATTTCTGGTGTTTGGTGATGTGTTGCTGAGGGTCTTTTGTATTTTACAGCATTCCCCAGTACACAACGCTTTGTCAGCCTTCAGAAACACAGCAGCTCAGTGCAGATCCTGTACTCGACGCCTATCACCATGTGCCTGACTTTACACTGCTTCCAGGACAATTCAATGTAATTCTTTGTGTTGACTTCATTGAAATCACAGGGTAAGACAACAATTAAAGTCAGGATAACATTGCAAATTAGGGCTGTTACTGATCAAAATGTTTGTGTTCGATTAATCGTTTTTTTTTTTTTAATCGATTAATCGACTAATTTCGATTAATTATCACACATACAGATCCAACTACTTTTAGCTGATCTCCTTGCAGGCCGATTCCCAGTGCAGCTCCCAACCACTGGAAAAATGGATAGCAGGATACAAAAAACACACAAAGGCGCAGCGCTCGATGGGAATAGCATTAAAAAACTTTTATAGTCTTCAAGTAGGTAACAAAATAAATATTGCACTGCAGATAAAATCGATGTAGCTACATAAACTGTAAAAAATGGTGCGAGTAATACCAAACGGTACCAAAAGCAGTCATAAAAACATGTAGCTAAGTATGGTACTGGTATAAAAATAAGTACAACGATACCACTGCTGAATCCAGATGAGGAGAGGTTAACATCAGTCCGTCGGCATGTAGATGTCCCATGAAGGGAACTATCACAACTCCCAGTGGATGGCTGTAGAATCCCAGGGTGATAGAGGGAAGTGATAGAGGGAAGTGTAACAGCCCTTGCGTGTGGCAGATAGTAAGGTCCCCCCGGCATGCAGATATGAAGGCACAGCAAAGGAGCCCTTTAGATGAATGCGGCAAGCCCCGCCGGTGTCCGTGACGTCACCGGATCTCCGAGGGAACTCCCTGAAGGTCCAGAAGCCGGCGTAGAGGTGTGTACCAATAAAAAGAATTTTAATCGATCAAAAATATTTTGATCGATCAAAAAAATTAAAGATTAATCGATTAATTAAAAGTTAATTTGCACAGCCCTATTGCAAATATATCATTTATTTTACAGTGTTCTACACTTGACAATGGATGTATCATTTAGCTGTTCCCCCTAGTGTCAGGTTTTCAAATATTTTTGTCTTCCGCTACTATCAATTGAGATATCCATTTGCAATGCAACAATATAGAGCAGTGTTCTGGGAACTACAGTATGGAGTTCTTACATTGAACCTTTCCATTCCTCAATCATTAAAATATTGTGGTATATTCATAAATGTTTCTTTAGTTGTTTCATACACAGTTCTCCTTTACCTAAAACATATGGTTTAAGCAGATTAAACAGTACTGTTACTAATTAACAAATCTTAAAGGGGTTGTAAAGGTTTGTTTTCTATTTTCTAAATCTTTTCCTTAAATTTCCCTTCTAAATTTGTTTTTCTTTGTCTGAATGTCTCACTTCCTATTTCTTCTCAGTAAGCTGTTCTGGCTGACTAACCCCCAGTCAGAATGGCTAGGGTGATGGGGGCAAGCTTACTGAGGAGGAACAGGAAGTGAGAAATTCAGACAAAGGAAAAAAACATTTAGAAGGGAAATCGAAGGAAAAGGTAAGTGAACCAACAATTCACTAGCTTAAAGGAACCTAATTAGAAAATAAAAAACAAACAAACCAGACTGTGTGTTAATCCCAGACATGCAGCACACACTCTGCCCTTATATGCTTGTTAAACTGGCCATAGATTATGCATGATTGAAGGAAAGAAAATCACTTTTTTGCCGCCAGAATACAATGATCACTGCTGGCAGCTATAGCCAATAAATGTACTTAAGTACAATCAGTCTGCCCATAGACCAATCAAAAATTTAGCCAGTTCCTGCTGAACCAGACACATTGTGATTGGTATATGACTGGCTTTACCCCTCATATGCTCTGAGTGCAATTCCAGCTATGTTTTTTTTTTTTTTTTTAAAGTGTGCCTAATTTAATAAAGCTTTGCTACGCTATGAGACATAATCCTTTTGATATTTTGTCAGGGGTGCTGCACACAAAAAGCAGGACTTAGTTACAGAACTGAAGCGAAATGGAGTGAATTTTGATGTACGCAAGCTGCACATTGGAGACTTTCTGTGGATAGCACAGCAGAAAGTCCATCCTGTACCAGGTCAGTGAACTGATCTAGGGGAAGTTTGAAACTGAAGTTTAGTATATTTTAGTATACGGTCTAAAAGCCTTCCCCTTCGCTCCCCCTCCCCATCTGCTGTTGCATATCATATATGAATTTCTATATAAAGTGAGTGTCCCTGTTATTGCAGCTAAATGTACTGGAGCGCCAATCCGGTTAGCATGGGGGCACGGTGGGGGGTGGTTTAACTCTCGTCTATCCTTTGAGTTTGCTTGAAGCAGCCAGAGTTGTTGGGAGGGGGTGGGGCTGAGGCTGCTTCCTCCACTCCTCCCACAGGTGGCTGCTTCACTCTGGATGATCCTGCAGCTGAAGCTGGTGGAGGAGGAGGAACCAGAATGAAGCAGGCTGAGAAATCTTCCATCGCCTTAGCCGTTTGGTAAGTGACGGAGTGCCCTGACACTACAGTGAAAAGTATTCATACCATCATGTGGCTATATGGTGCTTAAGCCCACTTACTGCATCAAAGTACACCATTATTAGTGAGTGCTATGCTATTCATAGAATGGAAGATCCCGCTTCTCTGAACCATGGGAGAACTAAAGGGCTCCTTCTATAACACAGGTGGACACTAATAAGAGGCAATGATGGGGTAGTGGGGTGCTCCAGCCCAAAGGGATATGGTCATAATCCATACAATACACAAACAAAGATTTTGGGGGGCACACCCTAAAAGATGCATTAAAGATGGTGCAGCCATAAGACCTACAAAGAGAACAAAATATTAGACATTAATGGCTGTGTGTTGAGTTATTTTTAGGGGACAGCAAATTTACACTGTTATACAAGATGTACACTCACTACTTTACATTGTAGCAAAGTGCCATTTCTTCAGTGTTGTCACATGAAAAGATATAATAAATTATTTACAAAAATGTGAGGGGTGTACTCACTTTTGTGAGATACTGTATATGAAAAGAGGTGTGCCATGTGGAAATAAACCCCCAGTCTCCTAGCAGTGTTACTGTTATGTAGGGTAGCTGTGTGTGCACATTGCCAGGAGGGGGGGCATGTTTGTTTTTCAGTACAGTCTGTGCAGTTAAAAGAGATTTTTTTTTGTTTTCCCTAATCATACTTACCTAGGTGGATGAAGCATCAGACCCGATGCTGTCCCCCGGCATCTCTGTACTGAGAGCCGAGCCACCGAACACTGCCGATGGCTCGGTTCTTACTCCTCCCCGAGCAGAGCGATGCTGACTGTTATATATATATATATATGTATATCTATTATAATGGTAACTAGATTTCATGCACTCTTAGTGCAGTGTGATCCTGTGTTGTAGTAGTGCAAATAAAACTCCATGGCATGAACAGGCCCTACAGAGAGGTAAAATATCACTCTGGCTACATAATGATCTAGTAAAGCCCTGGGGAAGGAGAAGGACCAGTCATTACATTTAACCACACTTCAGTTTCTGGATGGGTGGGTAGGAGATCATCAGCTGCCATACTAGTAGTTAATGACTTTTAAAAATCACTTTAATTTAATGTAACAAAAGTCTGCTGGTGAAATGTTTTGCAGGACAGTTGCGAATTCCACAGCCTCGGGAACTTGTGCTAGATTATGTTATCGAAAGAAAGAGAATGGATGATCTTTGTGGAAGTATTATAGATGGACGCTTTCGAGAGCAAAAAGTGAGTAATGGTTTATACTCATGGGCATAGGCGTGCGCACAGGGTGTGCCAGATGTGCCTGGGCACACCCTAATCTCCCAGTGTAGCACCGATGCCCCCTACTGCCCTGGCTCCTCCCTGCATTGATTCAGATTTCCTTCGTTTCCTCCTTACCGGCTGCTGCTGCGGAAACCCACAGGGTAATGTTTTAGAATGAGTGGGGGAAGGGTACGGTAAATATGTAATTTACTGGCCCCTTCCCTTTCAGAATGAACACAGTTAAGTGATCGGTACCATGTGTTTGAGCTTCGGAGTGCACACCCTAATGCAATAGGCTGTGCACACCTATGCTCATGGGTTTCTGAACGTGTCGGTGTACCTTTACCTCAGAGACCACTGTGGTAAATCCAGCAGTTTTCTTTGACCCCAGTACTGTCTGGAGAAAAAAGTATGCTTGTATCATGTTATATTTATAGTCAATTTTGAACCCGATGAATGTAAATGAAAACATCTATTTGGTAACTGACTACTTGCTTCATTAGACAGAGTTTCCTTACCACATGCAATCTGAGTTAGTGGTTGTAAACCCTCACATATACCCAGTGAAGTGACTAGCCTCAGGTGATACACAGAGATGAAACCAATCCTCCTACATGCAGTAAGTTGCACTTGTTTATTTACAGTCGGCATTCCCCTGCAGCTATTCAAAGTGCAGAATTTACACAGGATCTCGCAGCTGTGAAAAGCAGGGGGCGGAAAGCTGAAGTTACATCAGTGAGGAGTGTTCTGAGAGCTCATTGGAGGGAAAACTTGTCAAAAATGGCTCATGCAGATAGCAGAGAAATGAGGCAGTGGACAGCAATGACACTTGCTGCTCTGGATTGAAACAAGTGCACACTATTGATGGATATGCTTTGTTTACATTTCATGTCTAAGGTTTACAACCACTTAAAGTGGAACTAAACCCATTGATTTAAAGGGGTTGTAAAGGTTTGTTTTTTATTTTCTAAATAGGTTCCTTTAAGCTAGTGCATTGTTGGTTCACTAACCCTTTCCTTCGATTTCCCTTTTAAATGTTTTTTTGTTTGTTTTCTTTGTCTGGATTTCTCACTTCCTGAACCTCCTCAGTAAGCTTTTCTGGCTGACTAACCCCCAGCCAGAACAGCTCGGATGATGGGGGCGAGCTTACTGAGGAGAAACAGAAAGTGAGAAATTCAGACAAAGAAAAAAAACATTTAGAAGGGAAATCGAAGGAAAAGGTAAGTGAACCAACAATGCACTAGCTTAAAGGAACCTATTTAGAAAATAAAAATGAACCTTTACAATCCTTTTAACAGCTTAAAAAAAGTTCCATTCTGGCACTTCCCAGGAATGTATTGTGCTCTCAACAAAACTGTCAAAACATCAAATGGCTTGTGTCATATCTGATCACATATGAAGCATCATGGCAGCTGAAGATCAAACAGAGGCTTATATAAAAAAATGACGTTTTTTAGGCTCTAGAACAGGTGTCTCCAAACTGCGGCCCTGCAGTTGTTCAGGAACTACAATTCCCATCATGCCTAGTCAAGTCTGTGAATGTCAGTGTTTTACAATGCCTCATGGGATGTGTAGTTACGCAAAAGCTGGAGGGCCGTAGTTTGGAGATCCCTGCTCTAGAAAAAACAACGTTTTTTCCAACTCGATTAAAACCTTGCCTACACACGATCGTGGAAAAAAAATGCTCGAGCAAAGCGGGGTGACGTACAACGGCACTATAAAGGGGATGTTCCATTCGGATGACGCCACCTTTTGGGCTGCTTAACTGATTTTGTGTTAGTCAAAGACGATTCGTGCTTTTCTGTCTGTTACAGCGTGATGAATGTGCTATCTCCATTATGAACGCTAGTTTTACCAGAACGAGCGCTCCCGTCTCATAACTTGCTTCTGAGCATGCGCGGATTTTTCATTTTGTTAAAGCCCACACACGAAGATTTTTTACAACCCGAAAAACGACAACGTTAAAGAATATAGCATGTTCGAATTTTTTTGGGCCGTTTTTCAGAACCCGAACTCCATACACGATCGTTGTAAATTACATTTTAAAAAAACGTCATTTTTCACAACCCGAAAAATGATTGTGTGTACGCAGCATAAGATGCCCTGCCTTTAGTGTGTTATGGCAAACGCCGACTTCATCCATATGTTGTGGTCCTGTCCCAGAATCCAGCACTTCTGGGCAGAGGTCACAACCTTTATTGAAACCTTGACCTTGATCCATGTTCCCCTGAATGTATCGGTCTGTGTGCTCGGTCTGGTGGGCTCCTTGGTCCAACGCCGAGCAACCAGGGTGCTAATAGGACTTCTATCGTTTTATGCTAGGAAGGCTCTACTCATTAAATGGAAACAAGCGGAGGCACCTTCTTTGAATACATGGAAATCACTGGTCAACTCAGCGGTGCCACTGTACAAAGAGGCCTATCTCGTCAGAGGATGCCCAACTAAGTTTGGCAAAATTTGGAGGGTGTCGGTTCCTTCAGACATCAGGAACGCAACAAATTAAGTGTTGTTTCAGTTGACTGTCTATCTCAGTCAGTGGTTTTGTAGGAATGAGGCCATTGCTTTAATGTTATTTGATGGTTCTCCTAACAGCGCCATCCTTACCTCAGCAACTTATCCCGCTGTGGTCGCCTGACAAGCATGACACGCTATCCTCTCCTTATCCTCCTAATTTCGATGACACGAGTAGTTAAGTTATAGCAATGCTATAGATTGATAGTAATGTAGGATTGTTTTTGTGTTTTTTTTTTTTTTTTGTTACTTCAGCTGGGATATGCCCAGGGGCTGTGTTATGTAACCTCTGTTTTTTGCTTGTTTTTGTTTTTTCTTTCATGCAAAATCAATAAAAAGTATTTAAAAAAAAAAAAAAGATGGCCTGCCTTTTAAAGGTTGGGCACTTTGAGAAGTTGCTCATTGCCTTTTGCAGGCTTTATACCTATCCTGAACTGCAACTTCCTTGGTTCTCGTTCCATATCCTAGGAGACAGATTTTGTTGACTTTCTGTACCTGGTTTTGGTTGCTTGTTTTGCTAATTGGTTTCCTGTGTGTTCAACCCTCTGCACTGCTTGTCAAGCTACAAGCCAAGCCTCTTATGTTACCCATCCTAAACAGCTATCCAACTTGGCCACCTCTATTATAGCGTTGTTGACCCTTTAATGGTGCATAATCTGGTCAACACCATGTATGTTCCTTGAACTATATGTGGAATAGAAGGTAGAACCCGCTTCTACTGAAGAGGGTGACCAGATCACGGCTTCCAAGTCACGTCTGAATGCCAATTTTAAATCTAGCAGTAAAGACCTGCCTGTAAATGAAGTAATCCGAAAGTAGGAAAAAATGAACAGTCTGGCCCTGGAAAATGTTTAACATTTAGCAACACCACCAGAGATGTCTTTTATTGTATGAAATTACCTAAAGCATATATATCTTTACCATCAACCAAATTCTGGACAACTAGTTGAAGAGAACCAACAGAATTCCATCTGGACAAATTCGATTTGTTTCTTGAAGCACCTATTTAGAAATGGTCCTTCTATCCTTTAAACATTTTTTACAGCCTATTATCTTAGAGGCCACAGCCAATAAAGTACCTGATTATAACTATGATATTATTAAACACCATAGTAAATCTAGTTGGAGGTACAGTATACCGTGTTTTTTTTACAGGTATTTGCCATCTATATTTTGCTCTTTTTTTAAGTTGTAGCTTTGTCACTACAGAACTGAACCACATTCAGGCAAGAGGGGAAAAGAAAACTGTTGCAGGTATGTGCAAGTACCTCCTAGGTGCCTGGTCTTCATACCTGCTAGCAGATTTGATTTTTTTGACAGTCACTTTAAAAAAACAAAATGTTGACTGTGAATGATTCATGATAGTAATATCTCCTTATTTCTTCTTTAGTTTCGTCTTAAGAAGTGTGATCTGCTTCATCCAATATATCTAGTTGAAGATCATGGGTCAGCACAACACCTAAGTATTCCAGAAGCGACCCTGCAGCAAGCCACAGTAAACACGCAGGTAATGTCTTCTAAACCGCTCTGAGGGCACATCTGTGGTCATTCTGAGTGTCATTGCATTGCATTGTTATGTATAAAGATTCAAATGAATGAGTTAATGAACTGAGGAATAGAAGAAGGTTCAGAGGTTAAGTAAACTAATAAGCTTTCTTATTTTCTGTGGTGGAAAAATCCTCAATGGTTGACAGACACAGTTTAGCTTGTTTTCGTGTGTGTATATACGTGCGTGTATACAGTGTGTATTTGTGTATGTATGTGTATATATATATATATATATATATATATATATATATCACTTAAAGTGGTTGTAAACCCTCTGATCAAACTTTCACTTACAGGTAAGCCTACATTAACTACCTGTAGGTCCTTGCAATATCTCCTTTACCCATATGGTTAAGGAGATGTTTGCAGAAAATCGGGCACCGATGTCTACGGTGCAGGTGCACTGAACGCGCCTGGTCTTGAATAGAAATATGCCGGAAAGTGCCGCTTCCGTGCGCATGCGTGGGAATCGTGCCGGTTCCCCGCACATGCGCGGGAGTGACGTCATCGCCACTTCGGCCAATCACAGCGCCGGAACGGCGATACCCGGAAGTAACCTCCGGGAGCGATGGCTGCGGCTGGAGGGGAAGACGAGGATGGCTTTGGGGGCTTTTCGATTTAAGGTAAGTAATACATAATGAGCTAGTATGCTAGTCATGCAAGCTCATTATGGCTTTGTCTTGCAGATTCTTATTTTTTATTGGGTTTACAACCGCTGTAAGGGTGAGTCACACGTGTGACAAATGAAAAAGACTTCCAGATCAAGAAGGCTCCTTACTTACTGCTTTCATTTAAACAATCAAAGCATATGGAAACCAAATATAATAAATGCTTGTTTTACTTGTGTATCCAAGTACAAAAATTACACACATCACATTAAAGCAATACAGCAACCGGTATGAGCAAGCCAAATGCTTATTCTAAGGTGAACATTCTCAACTGCTATTGGTAGCAGTAAACCATACGTCAAAGACATCCAGTTACAGTTAAAGTAGATTTTACCTCTGTTTTTATTGAGTAAGGCAGTAAACAAACACAGAATTATTGCAGGCATTTATATAGCAAGTTCATAGCATAAAACAAAACATCTACTCACCTGAGCTACTAATTAAACAAGCCCCTTTATGACTAACAGGGTGCCTCCTAAGGTCCCTTTCACACAGGGCAGTCCAGCTGCAGTGTGTCCCTCAGTGTTTTAGTGCATCCTGGAGGGACAGGTGCAAAGTCCAGCCCTGCTACAGGCAGCCGATGAAAGTCACCAATACCGATTGGTATTGGCGCAAAGCCCTGTGCATTCAAGAAAGAAGGTCCACAACGCAGAATGGCCAGTACCACTTGGTACAGCATTCAGACCTCTCCTGCTGCAAGCCTACCATAGACTTTAATAGGCTGCCTGTAGCACATCTGTATGCTGTACCTGTTCTTCCCAAGCTTAACACTTGATTGATGGCCAGTGTGCAAGGGGCCTTATGGATTTCCAAAACATATAGGCAGCTCTGATACCATTTTATTGTTCTGTCAACAGTAAACCTTTCCACCCAGCAGCAGGCTCTCACACTAGAGAGAGTGAGAGAGACCCATAGAGTCAATCAGGTTACATATATAAAGTATATGTATAGAGAGAGATATTTTTGCACTTAGTGTAATTTTAAAACGTAGTATGCAGCACTCTAATTGTCAGAATACAAAACAAACTAAATGGCTATATGGATAAGGTCGCGCCTCCATGATTTTATAAAATAAATAGTGACATAACATGCTTTAAAGTGTTAGAGCATGGATCTTGAAGAAATCACATTTAATAAATAAAAATTACAAATAATTAAGTAATATTCTTGCCATCAACCATATATGAATAATCAAAGATAATATGCATTTATTTATGTGATTCCTTTGAGATCCATGCACTAGCAGTTTAAAGTAGGTTATGTCACTATTTATTTCATCTAATCATGGAAGTGCACCTATCCATATAGTCAGATCTATAAAGACCCGTGGACAGCTGAGATTAGTGAGTTGTTGTCTAACGTGTAAGGCCTCGTACACACGAGGCAATCCATTTGTTCAAATCGGTCGGACCAACCGATTTGAACAAATCTGCCTGCTTGGATTTTGGTTTGCTCGCGTGTACACACAAGCAAACCAAAATCCCCGCCAGCAGACAGCGCGCTGACGTGTCGGTGACGTGGCAGTGACGTTGACGCCGCCACGTCACCGCACCAGGAAGTAAAACACTTCCGCGCATGCGTCGAAATCATTCGGCGCGTGTGCGAGAAGACATGTCTGCTGGTTAGCATACTAACCAGCAGACATGTCGGGCGGACGGGTTCCCAGCCGACAGATTTCAAAGCATGCTTTGAAATCTATCGGGGTGGCCAAATCCGTCGGCTTGCCCGTACACACGGTCGAATCTGTTTGCTGGGACGGTCGGGCCGACCGTTTCCAGCAGACAGATTTGATCGTGTGTACGAGGCCTGAGACATTGACCTAACACAGGATGCTTTATCCCACTGAAAGCTCTACATAGTCTCTAAGCTCCAGGACACAGTCCAGAATTTAAGATCTGATAAAAAAAAAACTGAGTCTGTTTCCTCCATAGCAGATGCAATCCCTGGAGCTGTTTACCATGTAGGTGAGAAACCTAGATGACACATAGGGGTACATTTAGAGAGAGTGCACAATCTGGTGCAGCTGTGCATGGTAGCCAATCAGCTTCTAACTTCAGGTTGTTCAATTATTCAAACATGAAACCTGATTGGTTTCTGTGCACAGTTGCAACAGATTTTCCACTCTTCAGTTTTAAAAAAGCAACCCCATATTCACCTTGCACAATCTAGTCAGCTCGCACCTATGGAAAGCACATTTTGACGCCATACAGTGAATATGCTTTTTGCCTTTTGATTTTTTTAATGTATTGGCTAGACATGTGCATTTCGTTTCGTTACGAATTTGAATTCGGACGAATTTTTCATTATTCGGAAATTCGGATGCATCCGAATTTCTGAATTACAAAATTAACGAATTTAAAGAAATTCGAAAAAAAGCGAACGAAATTCGAATTCGAAAAGAATTCGAAACGAATTTGAAAACAATTCGAATCGAAAACAAATGAAAATTGAAAGCAAGTTTGAATCAAAATCTAAAAAATATAAATCGATTTCTAAAAAAGAATACAATAAAATAGAATATAAAATAATAAAACAATAGAATGAAAATCAAAGAATAGTAAAGAACAGAATAGAATTTAATAGAATGAAATCAAATACAATAATACAAATACATACAATCAAATCCGGTTGAAATAATTTCAAATTCAGTTGAAATCATTTCCAATCCGGTGGAAATAATTTCCAATCCAGTAGAAATAATTTCAAATTCGGTTGAAATAATTTCCAAAGCGGTTGAAATAATTTCCAATCCGGTAGAAATAATTTCAAATTCGGTTGAAATGATTTCCAATCCGGTGGAAATAATTTCAAATCCAGTAGAAATAATTTCCAATCCGGTTGAAATAATTTCAAATCCGGTTGAAATAATTTCCAATCCGGTTGAAATAATTTCCAATCCGGTTGAAATAATTTCTAATCCGGTTGAAATAATTTCCAATCCGGTTGAAATAATTTCTAATCCGGTTGAAATAATTTCCAATCCGGTTGAAATAATTTCAAATTCAGGTGAAAACATTTCCAATTCGGTTGAAATAATTTCCAATCTGGTTGAAATAATTTCCAATCCGGTGGAAATAATTTCCAATCCGGTGGAAATAATTTCAAATCCAGTAGAAATAATTTCAAATTCTGTTGAAATAATTTCCAATCCAGTTGAAATAATTTCCAATCCAGTTGAAATAATTTCCAATCAAATTTGGTTGAAATATTAACGATAACGGATGAAATATTGTTGAATTCTGTTGAAATATCATATATCAAAATATGATCGAATTCGAATCCGGTAGAAATATTATCGAATCCAGTAGAAATCTTTTCGAATTCGACCGTTTTTCGAATTCGGTTGAAAACGATCGAATTCGACCGGGTTTTTTCGAATTCGGTCGAAAGCGATCAAATTCCGAAAACGAATTTAACGAATTTAACTTAACGAAATTAATTAAATAACGAATAAAAACGAAACAAATTTTTTCCTTTTGCACATGTCTAGTATTGGCCAATGAGGATCCAGCTCTGTGTAGCCCCTAAATCATACCCAGCAACAGTTATCTAGCTGTTCTTCCCCCCCACAGTCTCCAAAACAGTTGAAAATGACAGCCAAGCATTACACTGTGCTGTAAGTTCTTAACCACACCCATGACATGATTTGCATTTTCACTAGATGACTCCCCTGTGAGTGCCATAATAGAATAGTCTTTAGCATCACCACATATACAGAATAGTACTCCCATACAGTCTGATACAATGCTGGCAGGGTCCATCAGACTGGCATGGATCAAGGTGACAAGGCTTCCAGAGTCTAATAATGCCTATGGTAATATGACATATTTATCTTTCAGTCTCAGTTCCTAGGTGTGCTGAAAGGCCAGAATTCAAATAATGACATACCCAGGGTATTCTGTAATATAGGGCATACGGCGGCCATATGTCCCAGATGTTGGCACCACTAGCACCTAATATGCCTTGTTTCTCTCAAAGGAGAGACTCCTTTAGTGCTAGGCAGCTGCTTCATATCTGTCATCCATGTTGCCTCAACCTCTCCCCCCCCCCCATTGTCTTAGGAGCCTGATTACCCCTGGGGGAAAGGGGGCTGTCTTACCCAAGGTCAGGGTTTCAGGGTTTTCCTTGTTTCAGGGTGATCAACTTGAAGGGCCTCAAGCTCGCCCTCAATTGTGGGGCCTGTGTGCTTAATGTTCTGCTTTATTCTAATCAGCAAGGCAGACCACTTGCTCCACATTCTGAATAAAATTGAATACCTGCATTTTCAAAAACGTGTAGGATTAGGGTTCAGGTTAGGGCTAGGGGTTAGGGTTTCCCATTGAAGAATATGGCTAGGACTCAGGAATTGGAACAGGGACCTCCCCCAAAGGTCAGAAGGCGGGTTCCCAGAGGTAACAGGGCGTCACTGACCCACCCCCACCAAAGTGTACATCCTATCCCAACTAAGTCGGGGAAAGCGTCTTGCGTCTTTGCGACCTTGTGATTTTTCCAGGGTCATATTCTCATTAGAACACACATTGTGCCATAGAATTATAGTAACACTGAGCCAGGCTAGGATTTGAACTTGGGATACTCTCTTGCATTCTAAGATTGCAGGTCTATAGGCCTTTCTACCCATTAGCAGGCTCTCACAGCAGAGAGAGTGGGAGCCCCTAGATTCAGTTATTTCAGATATAAAAAAGGCTTGTGAACAGCTGGGATTATTACGGGAGGTCTAGCTGTAAGGTAATGCCGCGTACACACGGTCGTTTTTGTCTTGTAAAAAACGCTGTTTTTTCTCATGAAAAAAAACAACGTTTTTCAAACTTAATTTTAAAAAACGATGTTGCCTACACACCATCGTTTTCTGAAAATGCTCTTGCAAAGTGCGGTTACGTACAACACGTACGACGGCACTCTGTTCCATTCAAGCTCGAGTCATAACTTGCTTCTGAGCATGCGTGGGTTTAAAAACGTCGTTTTAAACGTCGTTTTAGTGTACACACGATCATTTTTTATGACACAAAAAATGACATTCTGAAAAAAACTACATAAAAAATTGAAGCATGTTCGATTTTTTTTTTGGCCATTTTTCAGAAGACATAAAACGACGTTTTGCCCACACACGCTCATTTTAAATGAAGTTTTTTTAAAACGTTGTTTTATTTCATCACAAAAAACGACCGTGTGTACGCGGCATAAGACATGGACCTATAACTGGAGACTTTATCCCATGCAAAGCCTCCAAGCCCCTGACCAGAACTATTACGATCTAAGTAAACAACAAAGTTTGTTTACTGTTAAGCAGACACAACTCCTGGAGCCCCTCACCATGTCTAAGTGAGAAACCTAGATGACAAGTATGCAGGATTTACACAGTGTGTGGAGTGTCAGTGTGTCTACTGGCAAACATGATCACTATAAACTTGTTTGAGAAATGAATACAGATCTTTTTCCCCACTGTATCTCTACCCTCTGACTGCCAAAGACACGTTCCGTATATCATGGCTGTACTATTTGCTTGGTAGCCAATACCATATGGAACCCTACATGGCAACCAAAGGCTTTAAACACACTTACCGGCATGAGCTTGTTTTAATTCCGTGGCCTTTCCACCTTCAGTAGAGGTTATCACTTGTGAGTAAGTGTATGGGCCCATAACTCCTCTACCATTGTCAATCTCATTGCTGGATTTCTAGCTCAGGAATGGCGAGCCTTCTTTATGAAGGATATCTGTATGAGGGATTGTGATGCACTGTATCCTCAAATAAACAAATGCTGCTTAGCTTTTGTGTGTTATCATTCTTAGGTGGTTGATGGGTTCTTTATCAAGCGTACCAAAGATGTTCAGGAGTCTGCAGCCTACTTGACTATAATGACCCGCTATCTACAGAACATGTATATGGTAAGATGTGGTCTTTTTTTTTTTTTTTTTTTTTTTTTTTTTTTTTTTTTGAGGCTTCAATCGTCTCTACTAGCGGTTGCATCATTTGTGAATCGTTTTAAGGCTGTGCTTGTATCGCTAGATTATTAACCTTTGCGGAAATTTTTTTTTTTTTTTTTTTTTTTTCCTCCCTTGTCTTCATCAAGAGATACAAAGAAAATTTTTCCACCCCCCCCCCCGAAGACCCCTCCCCCCTCCCCCCTTGCCCTAGGTGGCTCCCGGGACCCCCCCTATATTCACTATTTGCCACTAGGAAAAGAAGAAAATTTGGGTATGTTGAAAGAGATAACGTCTCAGGGCCCCTCCCATACATTTCATTTACAGCCAACTCCCTCTACCTCCTCTGTCCCTCTACAAAGTTCCATGTTGTCTTAAAAAGTCCCCACTTGCTCCATTTGGAGCAGTAGTCATTATTCATTCCCGTGGCAGAGTCTTTCAGTTCCTCCATCCTGTGTATTTGGTCCACAGCTTCTATCCGCTCCCAGATCCGTGGGCCTTCCCCTTCCTGCCATTTCATTGGGATCATCTTTTTAGCTGCATTCAGAAGGTGCGGGAGTAGCGATCGTTTATATCTCTTCACTCCTTCCTCATTACAATGGAAAAGGCAGGTCCACGGATCTAACTTCAATTTGACTCCCGTAATCTCGTTTATATACGACAATACCGAGGCCCAGTACTTTTTGATTATGGGGCATGTCCACCAAAGATGGGCCATTGTGCCTCTCTCACCGCACCCCCTCCAGCAGTCCGCTGACTGATCTTTTTTGTACTTACTCATTTGTACAGGGGTTAGGTACCATCCGGAGATACATTTGTAATTCATCTCCGCCATCGAAGTATCGATTGCGGAGGCGTGGGTCAGATGCATTATCCTATTAATCGAGTTGTTCCCTCTATCTATCCCTAATTCCTTTTCCCATTTTTCTACTAGTGGTGTAGCACCTCGTGCTCCTATCTTAGTGAGTATTTTATATAGCTTAGATATCGTGCCCCTAGTGTTACCAGTAGTGCACAGCCTTTCCAAGGGAGTCAGCTCCGTCCCCGCTCGCAAAGGCTGTGGAAGCTTCCCAGTGAAGTGTTTGATTTGTGAATAGTGCCAAAAATCTAAGTTCCATGTGTCTACCCTTCGTTTCAAATCCTCGAAGGTCATCAATTCACCTCCCTTGATAACATCCCCTAGATATACCGTATCTTTTTTAATCCACTTCCCTCCGATTTTTTCTTCACCCGGTGCAAAATATGGGTTATTTTTTAAATTCATAAGTGGAGAATTAAGTGGAATTTTAATGAATGTCAGGGCCCTGTCCCACATTCTCAAAGTACTTTTTGTGAGTTTTAGTAGTTTGTGCTGCTGTGGTCGTTTTTGTGTGGGGATCCATAGAATTTTACTTAGTTGGTTCTGGGTTAGGGATTTCTCGATTTGGACCCACCTTTTCTCATTTTTATCTCTAGCCCATTCTACTGCTCGGGAGAGTACTGCCGCCTTATAGTAACCTTTAATGTCTGGGACAGCCAGGCCTCCCTCCAGTTTGTCCTGTTTCAAGTTTAATAGAGAGATTCTATACTTTTTGTTTTTCCAGATGAAGTTCATTGCCACAGAGTTTAATTTATTCAGATATTGAGAGGGTAGAGGGATTGGTAATAGCTGAAATTTATATAGTATTTTAGGAATATATATCATCTTTAGGATATTTATTCTGCCCATCCAAGAGATGGGTTTATTTTTCATTTTTGTTAGTTCACCTTTAATTTCATTTAATAAGGAAATGAAGTTGATCTTGTAGATCTTCCTTTCTGTATTTGCCAGCTTAATCCCCAGGTAGTTGAGTTCTTTTTGCCAAGGAAAGGGGGAGATCTCCTTTACCCGTCTGACTTGGTTTTTATTGAGATTAATGTTTAAAATTTCTGATTTGGTCGTATTAATTTTGAAATTAGAAATTACTCCGTATTGTTCTAACGTCAGAAGGATCTTGGGGATGGTTTTTTCCGGGTTGGTGATATAGAACAATATGTCGTCCGCAAAGGCGGACAGCTTATGCTCTTCCTCACCGACCCGGATTCCTGTGATTTCAGGGTCAATTCTGATCACGGACAGGAGGGGTTCAAGGGACAAGATGAAAAGGAGGGGAGATAAGGGGCACCCCTGTCTTGTCCCGTTGCTCAACTTTATGGTATCTGATAGGGTGCCATTAATCTTACATCTTGCTGTCGGCTGATAATATAATGTCTTAGTCCAGTTTAAGAATCTGTTCCCCATTCCCACTGCGTCAAGAGTGTGAGTCATGAGTCCCCAGTCTACCCTGTCAAAGGCCTTCTCGGCATCAATTGACAGGAATAGACTGGGGATCTCCTCTGTCTGGGTCTTTTGCATCAACAGTAGGGCTCTTATGGCGTTATCCTTTCCCTCCCTGTTAGGTATGAACCCCACTTGGTCTGGATGGATCAGGTCCTGCATTACACCCTTCAGACGGTCGGCCAAGACTTTAGAGAAAAGTTTAGTATCGATGTTCAGAAGGGATATAGGTCTATATCCCGAACAAAGGGATCTGTCTTTTCCTTCTTTGTGGATAATAGCCACTGCAGCGGCTGAAGCCTCCAGGCTAAGTTGATATTGTATGCCCAGACCATTAAAGTACCTACACATTCTGGGGATTAAAATTTCACCGAACCTCTTGTAGTACAGGACCGTAAACCCATCTGGGCCCGGACTCTTATCGACTGTCATGTTTTTGAGGGCATTTTTTATTTCTATTTCGGTGATAGGCCTATCTAGGTATGCGCGTGAATCCTCTTCGATTGTGGGTAGTTTCGCTCTGTCCAAAAAGGCCCTTAATTTTTGTCCCCTTACAGCTTCTTGCCCGTCGGATCTTTGTATCGCGTAAAGTTCTTCATAATACTTTTTAAAAGTGTCAGCTATATCTGCAGTTGCGTATACTAATTCCCCGTTTTGTCGCTTGATCTTTTCAATATAATTCCTAGTAGTTTTCTTTTTTGCCATTTTAGCAAGGTATTTGTTTGGTTTGTTTCCCCACACGTATCTCTCCCTAGTAATATTATTTAGTTTAATCCTTGTTTCTGTTTCCATTATATCCTTTAGTTCATTTCTCTTTATTATTAGTTTAAGATATGTATCTTTTTGCCCTCTGTCTTTATGCCTTTTCTCTAGGTCCGCTATTTCTCTGATCAGTGTTGCCCTCTGCTTATTTTTCTCCTTTTTCCTTCGTGAGCCTTCCCTAATTAGAATCCCTCTGATATAGGCCTTATGCGATTCCCAAACGGTTGCCATTGAGATTTCGTCTGTATCGTTTATGTCAAAGAATTGCTTTAGTTCTATCCCGACCCTCGCCACTCCCTCGTCATCTCTAATCAGATAGTCATTTAATCGCCAGGGCATACGCTTGAAATCTGTAGTCGCAGTTTTGATTTTCATCATAATAGGGGCGTGGTCAGATATGGTCATTATCCCTATGCTGATTTCAGAGATGTAGTCCAACAACCGGTGAGCTACCAATGCGTAGTCGATCCTGGAGTACGTTCCATGAGGGGTTGAGAAGAACGTATAGTCCCGCTCCCCCGGGTGGAAAGCCCTCCAGGCATCGACCACCTGGCCGTCCCCCATTTTTTGTGTGAATCGCCTTAGATTCGAGTTGTTGACATCTCTCCTCGGGCAGGTGCTATCCTCCTTGGGATCTATGACAAAATTTAAATCTCCCATAAGAATTAGATAGCCCTCAGCGAATGTATTTATTTTGTCCAGGATTTTGCATAAATACTTTATGGGGTGTCGATTGGGGGCGTAAATATTGACTAGTGTGTAAACCCTGTTTCCGATAGTTCCTTTGAGGAATAAGAACCTGCCCTCAGGGTCTGCCAGTCTTGCCATCAGGGAGAAACCCACCCCCCTGGTGAAACCGATAGCAACCCCTCTAGCTCGGCTAGTAATCGCATCGCCATAATACCAGATGGGGTATGTGGGGGAGTAAAGTTTAATATTTGAATTCAGGGTCAGGTGTGTTTCCTGGATGAGGATCACATCTGCTCTGTATTGTTTGATTTCCTCAAGGATCTGCATTCTTTTGCCCTTTGAGTGCAAACCCTTGACGTTATAGGATAAAAACCTTACCTCCGCCATTTAACCCTGGCAGTCCTAAGTTGCGCTATGGAGTCCCTGAGAGCCACCTTCCCCTTACCCCCACCTTCCCTCCCCCCACCCTTCCCCCCCCCCTCCCTTGAACCCCCTTCTCTAAGTGCCCATCCCACCTCCCCCCCCCCCCCCCCTCCCCAGCCTGTCTAAGGCCTCAGATCTGTGGGGGTCATCGTGCCCCATCCCACTAGATCGAGATGTCGAGGTGGTACTAACCCGAGCTTCTCCCGCCTAGGGCTCTTCTCCTTCACCTTGGCCCTGATTTTTGTTAGGCAGGAGGCTGGCCTGGGCTAGGGGTTTCCCCACTCCCCTCCCCCCTCCCCCGCCCTCCCCCCCCCCCTCCCCCGCCCTCCCCCCCCCCTCCCCACTCATTCGGACCATCCTGGGGTTTCTATTTTAGGTAAGTCCAGTTTGTCACAGAAGATGGGAAGATCTTCTGGGAAAGTTAATTTAGCGTAAATACCGTCTTTTTGAGCCAGTAAACATGCCGGGAAGCCCCACTGGTACTTGATATTGTGGATCCTCAATTGCTCTGTAAGTGGTTTTAGATGTCTCCTCCTTGCTAGGGTCTCCCAGGCCAGGTCTGGAAAGATTTGTATCTCAGAGTCGTTATAGATTAAAGGCGGTTTTCCTCTTAGTCTCTGCCAGATCTCCTCCTTGTCTTCATAATGCCTGAACCTTATGATTACATCTCTTGGTCGTTCGCTAGTGTTCTCTTTGAGTCTGCCTAGGCGATGGACTCGCTCTATTTTAAGGGGTTTCCCCGCCTTGTCCTCCAGTAGAGGGGTGAACAGAGTGTTCATGATGTTTTTTAGATCTTCCCCCCTGACTTCCTTAATAGATCTAATTCTCAAATTCTGTCTACGGTGCCTGTTCTCCTGGTCCTCTAGGCGGTATTGTAAGTTCCTTTGATTGACCTTCATTTCCCGGACTTGGTTTTTTAATTGGTCTAGCACTGAGTCTATTTTATCAACATTTTTTTCTATTTCTTCTACTCTCGGCAAGACATGGTTTATGTCTGCTCTCAGGCCCTTGATTTCCTCTTTGATGGTGTCTTCCAGTCTCCTTAGCATTCTATCTAGGTCATCCGTCGAGATCATGTGCTGTTCTTCCCCCCCGTGGCTTGTTTCTATATCTCCGTCCATTGATACATCTGTAGACTGTTGCTGTACTCCCCCTCCACCCTTTCTGGCGGTGCCTGTTTTTCCAGTTTTCTTTTCGTGCGCAGGGCTGTTGATGCCAGCGCCCTGGGACATGTATTGTCTAATGGTAGAGGTTACTGGGGGGTCTTTAGGGGTTTTAGGGGCCGAGCCCCTAGTTATCTTGCTCATATTATACTTAGATCTAGCTCTAATGCGCTTCCCCAGTTTTTCCGCCCTGTTATACCCGGGGAAGGGGTATCACGACTAGGATCCGTTAGGTGTTATTTGCCCGGCGGTATCGTGGTCGCTTTGGAGTGGAAACACGGTCTGTCGCCATATATTTATTATTTAATTGCGGCCCGGTACTCCTGTAGAATGTTGTTGGTTTTCAGCAAGGAGGGAATGGATTAGGACGTGTGGGGGCTCAGGGTGTTTATGAGCTCACCGCTAAAACGCCCCTCCTGACTGGTGGGTAAGTAGCTATTTCCTTTGGGGTTTAGGGAGGGGAGAAATCATTAACTTTATGTTTGTCGGGTCTGGCTTAGTATCGGGTCGCATATATGGCCATTCACCTCCCATCCGTTGGAAAACAGAAATGCACCCAACTGCTTTCCTCGGACCGCCCCTCTCCCCTACCTCCCCTGGGAGTGGGTGAGTTCTGTTAACACTGTTCGATTGGGCTGATACTATTGATCCTATGATGATACTGGTGTTTCCCCTGAAGCCTTTACCCAGCACTTAAACGGAGACTTACTACAGAGCATATATTGCGTTGAAAAGAGGTCCGTGATGGAGATGCATATCAGACAATAAACATTAATAATTGGAATGTTCTTACCAGAGGGCTTCCCTTCTCAGTACAATTCTGTCTCTGATGCGTAGTTGCTATAGCAGACGGCGGGAACTGGGTTACCTGGTCCGCACTATGGCCTCTGGGTGTGATGGGGGGGGGGGTTTTGGGAGGGAAACCAGAGCTGTCCCCTATCACGGAGCCGGCCAGGTCACTGACGAGCCATCCCTGCACGGTCCGCGTCAGCCCCGGTGGTTGTGCGGGAGAGATGGGGATGGCGCGCTGATGTTATGCGCTGGTGGGGTGGGAAGGAGCCGTCCGGCGTCCCGCTTCCATGTAGCAGCCTCTCACGCTGCGTAAATGACGGCGGTTCTCCATCGATCGCTCGGAGCGCGGTGTTCGTCCTCTCTCCTTCCCCTAGCCTCGGTCGCGTCGCGAGCTAGTCCCTCCCTCCGCACGCGCGCGTCACGTAACGCACGTCATGCCGCTCAAAACGGTAAGATGTGGTCTATTCAGGAATTTACCTCAGTTTCTCACTCCAATGCAAGCTAGGCCTTATATAGTATCTTATTCTTTTGATTTACATTTCATAGAGATACTGTTATGTGTCCTGCCTAGCTCTGGTTTCTAATTGTAGATATTTACAGAACAAAACCCTGCTGAGCTGCACTAAAGAGGAAGCCAGTAAATGCCATCGTGCTATACAACATGATGCCCAGAGCTGCATTCTGATGGAGTTTAAAGAGTTTAATGAAGGGGCCATGAAGAATAAGGTAATGCTGTTTGATTTGTTGCCTATGTAATAAATATGTGTTGCATCTACTTGTGTACTGATCAACATTGCTGCTTAGAAAGATACCCCAATTTTTCATACCATTTATGTCCTTGCTTCTGAAAACTGTAAATATTTGCACACCACACTCAATGAAATTTATACAGAGTATCTATGACACTCCTTAGATTTTAGTTTTGTCTCCCCAGGACAAATGTTGATGCTCGTTCCAAATCCATTTATCCATTGGTAACAGGTACATGAATTTGGAGAAAGCACCTGCATTTGTTGTGTGACCACACTGCACTGGGACCAGAATGTCCCTATTGACACTCATTCCTCCCTGCAGCTGCACCTGTCATACAGACAGAGTCCGCACAGACCCCCATTACATCAGAGTCCGCACAGACCCCCTTGTAATGCTGTGGACTTGGATGTAAAGGAGGAACTCTGATGTAAGGGGGGCTCTGCCCACCAAAGCCCCCCTTTTGCACCAGAGTCCACAGAGCACCCCTTAAATTCATTTAATATATACACTGGGAGGTGGGAGAGGGTGAGCTTACTCACCCCAGGATGGAGGGTCAGGGGCGGGCTGCCTGCATCTTCCTTCACATTTTCCTGAGAATGTGTGAGTGGGGAAGACACAGGGGGTGTGGGCGTGCCACACAGTGTAGAGAGGCGGGAAGAGGAGGAGCAGTGTCCGAGCTGAACTGTCAGCGTGGATTCTGAGGCTGAGCTGTGTGTGAGAGAGACACACAGCTCAGCCAATCAGCCACGCCGGAGACCGAAGATGACACAGGCACGGCCGCATAGCGGTAGGTGAGCGGTGGCCGCGACCTGTGTTAACCCTGTCCAGGCCGCGAGCGCCGCTTACCTCCCGCTATGCGGCCTAAACGGGCCGCACTAGCACACGTGGTGGAAGTTGGCGGGCCACATAACAAGGCTTGGCTGGCCGGATTCGGCCCGCGGGCTTTGTGTTTGCCACTCCTGCATTAAAGGGATAAAATGCAGTTGCTGACAATGATGTTTAGATCCTCAATGCTGTTCACAGCATCTAACACAGTATTACTACTCTTTTTGGTCACGTATCATCACCATATGTCAAGTTGTGATGGGAGATCACACGTGGAACCCAATGCATTTCAATTATTAAAAAAGTTTGGTTTTCTGGAGATGTGGCACCTAGTGCATATGGTGCAAAACCAGATTATTTATTTTCTTAAAAGTTGGCTATACAATTGGCTATGGATCTTCCTGCTGTCAATCACAAGGAGAGCGTGGCCTGTGACATGCCGCCCTGCTACACAGTGTACGTACACAGGCACTGTGCCTGTCTATGTACACCAACCTATAGTTAGTCTTAAATACATACCATTATTCCAACAGAAAAGGGTGTCCAAGTGCTCTATTGAATTACCCCACTATATTCAGTAAAAATACCATCACATTTTTATGCCGGCGATAAAAGGTAATCATGTATGTTACAAACATTTCAGATAAAGAAGATGTCTACACATTGACAGATTCATTCTATAGATGCAATCACTATTTGTATTTTTCATCTATCTTTAATATCTTGTTATTAGTCAGTATGGATGTTTACTGTAGATTACATTTTTTTTGTAGTGCATAAATGCTTTGTTTGTGGCCAAGTATCCATTTGCTTAATACTGAGTAATGGAGGAAAATACAGGTTTACATATAGCCATATCAAGATATGAAATATGTTCCTATGTAGTTGCTTTCTATAGACCACATTGTGTCCATCTCCTGTGTAACGCTGTGTTTCCACTACAGGCTCAGACAGTGAAAGAGGTGTTTGCTCGGCAGCTAATGCAGATTAGTGGTGTGAGTGGAGAGAAGGCAGCAGCTATCCTGGAAAGATATAACACTCCAGCCAGGTAAAGTACAATTGCATGTATACTTTGCAGTGTTGCTTGAATAATAGCAGTGTTTTTATTAAACTGGTGCCAATGGACCAGGCATATTTCCAAGCTCTTGTTACTAAATCACAAGTGAAATATGTAGGTTTCTTCCCAAATTGTTGCAGATTTATACAATTGTACAACTTTATTTTATTATTATACAGGATTTATATAGCGCCAACAGTTTACACAGCGCTTTACAATATAAAAGGGAGACAATACAGTTACAATACAATAAAATACAAGAGGATTAAGAGGGCCCTGCTCAGAAGAATTTACAATCTAATAGGGTGGGGCAGGTGGTCCAAAAGTTTGTAATTGTGGGGATTGAGCTGATGAAAGTGGTGAAGTGGTTTACTTAAAGCGGAGTTTCACCCTAAATATAAGATCTCCCATGTGATCCAGCATACTGATGTCAGCGCCAGTATGCTGTTTTTTTTTTTTTTAATCCCACACTTACTGTATTATCCTGGAATTTCATTTTTTTCCCTCGCGGTGGACGGCGCCAGTATAGAGCGTCACATCTTCCGAAAATACCCAATATGGACTCGGGTAATCTCGGCGAAAATGCGGCGCCTGCGCACAGACCTAGGAGCTGACTGCGCAGGCGCCGTATCTCTCCGAGTCCTATTTCGGAGGGCGTGACGCGCCATAGCCGTAGGACTCGGAGAAATACGGCGCCTGCGCAGTCAGCTCCTAGGTCTGTGCGCAGGCGCCGCATTTTCGCCGAGATTACCCGAGTCCATATTGGGTATTTTCGGAAGATGTGACGCGCTATACTGGCGCCGTCCACCGCGGGGGGAAAAAATGAAATTCCAGGATAATACAGTAAGTGTGGGATTAAAAAAAAAAAAAAACAGCATACTGGCGCTGACGCCAGTATGCTGGATCACATGGGAGATCTTATATTTAGGGTGAAACTCCGCTTTAAAGCTAAACTCCAAGCAGACATCTAAACACACATCTAAAATTCAAATAGGATATCCGTTTTATCTGACAAATGATTTGCATTTCTTTCTATTCAGCCCTGGAATTTACACAGCTGTTTTGCACAGATCAGAAGGGTGATACCATCTTGTCAGTTATAACTAAGTTACACAGAAGTGTCTACTTCCCACCCCCTGTCTGCTGATTGGACAGTGAAAAAGCAGAAGACTTAGGCCCCATACACACGAGCAGACAGATTTGTTCAAATCGGTCAGGCAGACCGATTTGAACAAATCTGTCTGCTGGGGACGTATTGGTTTGATCGTGTACACATGATCAAACCAAAATCCCCGCCGGCAGACAGCACGGTGACGTGGTGGTGACGTTGACGCCGCCACGTCACCGCACCAGGCAGTAAATCACTTCAGTGCATGCGTCGAATCCATTCGACGCATGTGCGAAAAGACATGTCTGCTGGTTAGCGTACTAACCAGCAAACATGTCGGGCGGACGGGTTCCCAGCCGACAGATTTGAAAGCATGCTTTCAAATCTGTCGGCTGGCCAAATCCGTCTGCTCGCCCGTACACACGATCGAATCTGTCTGCTGGGACGGGCGGGCCGACCGTTTCCAGCAGATAGATTTGATCGTGTGTACGCGGCCTGACAAACAAATTTCTCTGTTTACTCTGCTCGATTCTTCGGTCAATTGACACATTGTCAGCATAATTGCATTCAGCACACGTGATTGAATTCTAGTACTCTCCCTTCCTCTCTTTCCCAGTCTGAGTGCTGCTATACAAGGGATTGCAAGAGGCTGATACAAAGTGTAGTCCAAGTACCTAAGCTAGTTGCATTTGAAAAAAAAAATGATGATTTATTATTGGATACAAATCTGTGGTTAATTTGTGCCCTTTATATCTGCCAGGAGTTCAGTTACAAACGTTTGGGAGCTGTCACTAATAACTTGATCTTAAAGGGTAACCTTTACAGAAAAAACTATAAGGTGAACTTACAGAGGGCGCCCACCTCAACCCCCCCTCCCCTCCCCTCAGTCCCGCTGACCTGGAGCATGGCGATTACCCACACCGACACATCGGTCACCGTCTGGGGCTTAGAAATCCCCCGCAGCTTAACCACTTGCCTACCAGGCCAATTCTGACATTACTCTCCTGCATGTAAAAATCATAATTTTGTTTGCTAGAAAATTACACAGAACCCCCAAATATTATATATGTTTTTTTAGCAAAGTCCATAGAGAATAAAATAGGGGTGTTTGCAACTTCTTATCTCACACGGTATTTGCGCAGCAATTTTTCAAACTTTTTTGGGGGGGGGAATGTGTTTCATGCATTTAAAAACAAATCAAAAACAAAACAGTAAAGTTAGCCCATTTGTTTTGCACAATGTGAAAGATGTTACACCAAGTAAAAGATGTTACACCAAGTAAATAAATACCTAACATGTCATGCTTCAAGATTGCACACACTTGTGGAATGGCGCCAAACTTCGGTACTTAAAACTCACCATAGGCGACGCTAAATAATTTTTTTCAGGTTACATGTTTTGAGTTACAAAGGAGGTCTACTGCTAGAATTATTGCTCTCGCTCTAACGTTTGCGGCGATTCCTCACATGTGTGGTTTGAACATCATTTACATATGTGGGCGCGACTTATGTATGCGTTCGCTTCTGCGAACGAGCACGCGGGGACAAAGGTGCTTACATTTTTTATTTTCTTTATTGTTAATTTTACTTATTTTTCTAGTCTGATGCTTTCTTTTTCCCCAAAAAATTACGTTTTAAGGACAGATCTAGACATTAGGAATGGAACTTTGAAAGTAGGGCGAGGCAGATTCTTGATGTGTGCTGGTACACAACAAGCTTCTTAATCTGAATTGTGCTAGCAAACTTTGCATGTTGTGGTTGCTTACAATGACATGCAGTTTATTTACATTTTTCTGCCAAAGATAGAGGATGTAGTGCAAAGGAGATCATTTGTATTTTACAGTACGTTAGGATCAGGTGGTAAAGAAGCTTAGGGCCAGATTCACAAAGCACTTACTCCGGAGTATCACGAGTTAGGCACGCGTAAGTCTAAAAATGCACACGCTTATCTATGCACCGTATCCCCAAAACGATATACGCCTGAAATCCACATTTTTTAGACCGACGTAATTTGGATAGACCGGCGCAGCGTGCGTGCAAAACTGCACTAGACACACCATTGATTTGCTATGCAAATATGCAAATAAAGGGAGATACGCCGATCCACAAAAGTAAGTTTGTGCGGTGCAGGCTACACGATGTGCTTATCAGCTGTACGGCCGGTCTAAAATTAGACCAAATAAAAGCAGGTTTAAATTTAGACAATCCGTCTACATGTCAGCAAAAGCAACACCATTAGGGCCGAGCTGAGCAGCCACACTTGCAGGACATTAATCTGTATGCCAACATGCCAGGGGCATCCTTGCTCATAGCTATACTACTGACTTTAGATGAGCGCAGAAGGAGGAGGGCACGGAGGAGGGCCCTCCTCCTCCGTGGGGTGAGCCCAATGGTAATAGGCCCCCTTTTGGCTGGAATTAGGATGCAATTGGAGAGATACCCTGTGTTAATAGGAGGGTAGATGTTGGTTCCTCAGCTTCCACTAATTTCAGTGAAATTGAGTAAAGGTGGATTAATTAGGTCAGGAGCCTGTGCAGGCCAGCAGGCCCAAAGATTGCTAAAGTAAAATGATCCTATGCTGCTATAAGGATGCCAGTTGTGACCGATGTACCCTAAACCATATAAAACAAAGAAAAAAATGTGTCTCTAGAGTCTAATAGGTAGGAATCCCTACTAGTGTGGTTGATTACACTAGTAACCACACTAGTAGGGATTCCTACCTATTAGACTCTAGAGACACATTTTTTTCTTTGTTTTATATGGTTTAGGGTGCATCGGTCACAACTGGCATGGATTGGAAATAGTGTGTAAATGGACATTGCTAAAAAAATGAATGACCTGCGGCGTCATGTCCGGGAGAAGCTGGGCAAGATGAAGAGGCACGCCAGAGGCGGACCAGCCAGTGATATCGGGCTCACTGCCGATGAGGAGGTGATCGCCCGATGTCTGCAGAGGGAGAAAGTGGAGGGCCTGGAGGGCTATGACTCCATTGACCAGGCCTTGAGGACAGGTAAGTGTGTTTTATCCTCCATTCGGTATATAGCATGTGAGGGGGTGCAATGGGACATGTAACAAGTGTGTGGGTCCACCAACATGTGAATGCTTTGTGTCATTCACAGATGTGCTGGAGGGAGCGGGCCCGTCGTAAGCTGCTGGACGACCCATGCCATCCCCGGAGGAGAGTGCCCACACCTCTCCTCTAGAGGAAGTTGAGGAGGAGTATGGGGACCTTCACGATTGTGTCTACCTCGAGGAGGAAACCATCTTATCTGGACCCTCCCAAACCTCCATCCCCATTAGGGGAAGCCCCTCAGGGTCCATCCCCATAAGGGGAAGCCCCTCCCAGTCTACCCCCTTCAGGGGAAGTCCCTCCCAGTCTACCCCCTCCGGGGCCACCCCCTCCCAGTCTACCCCCTCCAGGGCCACCCCATCCGGATGGCCCCAAGCCTCTCCTGCCCCCAGGAAGGCTCTACGGAAGACCAGGGGTGTACCCGGATCCCTCCAGGAAGAGCTGGCGAGGGAGCAGGCCCAGCAGACACTCCATATGGGTGCTCTAGCCAGTTACCTGTGCCGTGTGGCAGACAGCCTGGCCTCCTCGGCCCAGAACCAGGCTGCATGCACATTGGCTGTGCAGCAGGGCCTCATGCAGCAGGCTGATCAGAGCAGCTCCATTTCTGACAGCCTGCAGGATGTGAGTGGGAACTGCGCTGCTGTGGTGACCTGCATTGGGAAGCTGCAGGCCACAACATCAGGACTCGTGACAGAGGTGAGGAGCCTGGCAGTGGCTGTACAGGCCAACACTCCTGCCATTGAGGCGGAGGGATGGCAGACGAGGCGCCACCAGCGGCACACCACCACCCGCCAGGCGCAGACGAATGCGGTCCTCACCCGCATTGCCCATGCGTTAGAGGGCAGGCAACCCGCATCTGGCAGGAGTGACAGAGGAGGGGATGATCCTCCTCCTGATGCCCCCCCCACCCGAGGCTCCCCCCAGACAACTAAGGAGCCGGAGCCGTGCCACCATGCCTGCCCCACGTCAGGGCAAATTAGTGGTCTTTTTTTGTTGTTGTGCTCAGATTATGAGTTTTTTTTTTTTGGAGAGACGTGCACAGAGGTATGTGCCGTCCTCCAGTAAGGGCATGTCATGTCGGCCAATGGCATGTTCCTTTTTTTGGGGGTTTGTAGTATCTGTACATGGTTAGGAGTGTAGGCTACAGTGTGACTGAAAAAATGTAGCGCTAGTAAAAGGGTCACTTGCAAGGTGTCCCCATGTGATATGAGAGATAAGTAATCAAACCATGCCCGTCAGAAAATAATTTTTCTCCTATTTTTTGGGGATGTGAGAATAATCACACTCAAAAATGAAAATATATAAACCTTAGGGTGGTCCCTATGTATGTCCTTAAGACTATTAGATATTCAAATCAATCGGTCCGGACAGACAATGGGAAAACAATCAATAGGTAAGTGACAAAATCAGTGATATGTGACTACCTATAGGTAAATAACAAAAATATGAGCCAACAAATAACACAAAAATATATATATATATCAATCGTGTGACTTGTGAAAACAAAGTCCTGCGACGAGAGAGTGTCTATTGGCACAAAGAGTCCACTGTGGGTATTACGGGGTCACTGAACGTATAAGGATATTAATCCCAGCATCTAATGGGAGTGACCCATAAATCTTCCTTCAAGATCAACCTGGATGCAGTATATAGTTCAGGCAGTACTCTCCACACTTTGCACAAATATAGATGGGTAACCTTACCGGATAAGATGGACCCTCATCTCACCATATGGCGGGGGGTCTTAGGAGCTTTCATAGACCGATTGTCTAATCCGGATAACACCAGGCTTGTGGTCCTAGGTATGAGTGGTTTCCCAGGGTGCGTCTGTGTCCACAGGTTGGAATTTCACACTCGGGTAGTGCACAGCAGTAACTCTCAAACGCAAAAAGGACAAATAAAAAAGAAAAAAAAAGGAACAAGGGCTCCTCATAGCGTAAAAAAGTTGAGTTTTAATTAAAAACAGTCCAAAGTCACACACAATGTGATAGGGATCAAACAAAAATTTTTTAAAAAACCACACACGTGAGAACTATACACCCCAGTTGAAGTCTCTTTCAGACGAAACCGGTCGGGTTGCAGATTCTATGCCAATCTCCACTGCATTTTTGAAACACTCTTGTCCTTCCATCAAGGGGGAGAATTGCTGCTTTTGTCCTTTTTTCATTTTCAAATTCATTTTCTTGTTATTATTCTACACGTGTGTGGTTTTTAAAAAAAATTTTGTTTGATCCCTATCACATTGTGTGTGACTTTGGACTGTTTTTAATTAAAACTCAACTTTTTTACGCTATGAGGAGCCCTTGTTCCTTTTTTTTTCTTTTTTATTTGTCCTTTTTGCGTTTGAGAGTTACTGCTGTGCACTACCCGAGTGTGAAATTCCAACCTGTGGACACAGACGCACCCTGGGAAACCACTCATACCTAGGACCACAAGCCTGGTGTTATCCGGATTAGACAATCGGTCTATGAAAGCTCCTAAGACCCCCCGCCATATGGTGAGATGAGGGTCCATCTTATCCGGTAAGGTTACCCATCTATATTTGTGCAAAGTGTGGAGAGTACTGCCTGAACTATATACTGCATCCAGGTTGATCTTGAAGGAAGATTTATGGGTCACTCACATTAGATGCTGGGATTAATATCCTTATACGTTCAGTGACCCCGTAATACCCACAGTGGACTCTTTGTGCCAATAGACACTCTCTCGTCGCAGGACTTTGTTTTCACAAGTCACACGATTGATATATATATATATTTTTGTGTTATTTGTTGGCTCATATTTTTGTTATTTACCTATAGGTAGTCACATATCACTGATTTTGTCACTTACCTATTGATTGTTTTCCCATTGTCTGTCCGGACCGATTGATTTGAATATCTAATAGTCTTAAGGACATACATAGGGACCACCCTAAGGTTTATATATTTTCATTTTTGAGTGTGATTATTCTCACATCCCCAAAAAATAGGAGAAAAATTATTTTCTGACGGGCATGGTTTGATTACTTATCTCTCATATCACATGGGGACACCTTGCAAGTGACCCTTTTACTAGCGCTACATTTTTTCACTCCTTTTTCTTCACAAATTATCCAATTTTGTTGTGTTGGCAGCTTGTTTTTTACCTTTTATTTTTGGTTAGCGCAATATATCACTATATTATACAGTGTGACTGGTGTGTGAATGTGGGTGACATTCCTGCCAGTAAGGCATGTCACCTTGGGTCGTCGTGGAGAGGTTATTCCCACGACCGTGTGAATGTGGTATGAATGGACAGCAATATCATTGGGGCCTTAGCGTGGCGTTGCTGCTCCCAAGTCCTGCATGGTGGACTTGGGCTAATCCAATGTAAGGTGGATGTGGTGTGTGTGAGCACAGGACCCCAGATGGCAAGCCCCCTTTTTTTGTAATTTTTTGTTAAAAAAAAATACAAATGTGGGAGATTGTTTAATTTCTTTTTTTATTCTTTTTAGTTCCTTTTTTTATATATATTTTTCTTTAGTTCGTCTTTCTCAATTTGCAGCAGCACCCCCAAGGCCCATGCCTGAAGCTGTGTAAGGGGCCCCATAATTCCCCATATTTCTTGATGGCGGCCCTTCCTGGCATGTTGGCATACAGATGTGTTGTCCTGTAAGTGTGATTGCTCAGCTCTTCCGTAACGGTGCTGCTGCAGCTGCTCTCCAGCTGACCTGTGCACGTCTGGTGCTGAGTTACACCTGCTTTATGGGGAATAACTTTTGGCCCGGCGTTGAACTTACGCGCACCGAACATACGTTCGTGAACTGCTGTATCTCCCTCATTTGCATAGAAAAGCAATGGGAGCGCCAGATGCTTCCAGCGTAAATATGCGCCTACGATACGCCGGTGTAGACAAGTTACGTCGGTCGGATGAAGCCTATTTTCAGGCGTATCTTGTTCTGTGGGTATGGCGCATAGATATGACGCGCATATTTACACTTACGCGGCGTATCTCGAGATACGTCGGCGTAAGTGCTTTGTGAATCCGGGCCTTTGTTCCCGTTTTAAATATAGGCACCACATTGGCCCTGCGCCAATCCAGTGGTACTGTTCCTGTCATTATTGTGTCCCTAAAAATTGGCTTTTAAATTACAGAGCTCAATTCTTTTAGGATCCATGGGTGTATGCCATCTGGTCCAGGTGCTTTATCCACCTTTATTCTGTCTAAATATTTCTGGACTATATCACTTTTGAGCCATTGTGGATCATTTGGGGCTGTGTCACTACCACCTCCATTATGGGCATGAGCTCCCCTATGCTCCATTGTATACACAGAGCTGAAGAAAGTTTTTAATAAATTTGCCTTCTCTTTGTCCCTAGTTACCCACTTTGGATTATTTTGTAAAGGGCCTACATGCTCAGACTTGGCCTGTTTTACTATTAATATATTTGAATAATTTTTTGGAGTTTGTCTATTATTTTTTGCAATCTGTCATTCGTTTTGAGTTTTTGCATTCTTGATTTCCTTTTTACATATCCTGTTATATTCTTTGTAACATTTAAATGACACTAGTGTTCCTTCATTTTTATATTTTTTAAAAGCTGTTTTCTTATAGTTTATAGCTTTTTTTTTTTTTACTTTGCCTGTGAGCCATAAAGGTTTTATTTTTAGCCATTTAAACTTATTGCCCATGGGAATATAATTTGCAGTGTGTTCACAAACAGTCTTTTTGAATTCCCATTTCTGTTCTTTGCCCATTGATGCCAATACTCTCTCCCAGTCTAAGTCCTGGAGAGCAGCCCTCATCCTTGGAAAATGTACTCTCTTGAAATTAAGTGTTTTTATCTTTCCATATTTGATTTTTGCTTACAGCTAACATCAAATGAAATCATGTTATGGTCACTGCTACCCAGGTATTCCTTTATCTGAACATTGGTAATAAGCTCTATATGGTTTGAGATTACGAGGTCCAACAGAGCATCATTCCTAGTTGGGGTCTCAATAAACTGGACCATAAAATTGTCCTGTAATAGGTTTATACATTTTTGCCCTTTAACTGTCCCAGCAGTGCCATTACTCCAGTCAATTTCTGGGTAGTTAAAATCCCCTTGGCTTTATCCCCTGGAACGAGAGGGGAATTTTTTTTTTTTTTTTATAGCTGTATGAAGCTGAGGTCTTGAAAACATATGAACAGCTGTGTAGGGAATTTCAGCTAGCCCCTAGGGGCGTCTATCAATATCTCCAGCTCCGGCATGCTTTGCAGGCACAGCAACGGACACATTCTTTGGTAGTATCATCGCCACCCTTGATGATGGAAGTTTTACGAGTAGATGTCCGGAGAGGACTAATAACAAAAATCTACGAGGGATTCTTGTCTACAGTCCAGAACCATGCCACCTTTAGATGTTACAGCAAATGGGTAGAAGACATTGGGGAGATAGACGGGGATCAGTGGGGTATGGCTCTTGAATCTATTCCCGCGGTATCCGTCTCTGCGTCTCATGAATTGTCACAAGTTTTTATCTTTCACAGGGCCTATAGAACATCAGTACAGTTATGCAGGTGGGGAGGAAGGGACTCCCCCTTGTGTCCAAAGTGCAAAGCACAATAGGGAGACTTTTTAAACCTAATGTGGAGATGCCCAAAGCTTTATCGGTACTGGGAGGAAGTCTCTCAGTGTATTACTAGAGTGGCCCAGGTACCAGTTCCATTGGGTTCTCTGGTATACTTGCTTAGGGCTATTGATGCCAAAAAATTCACAAAAGGAATGTATTACATGATAACGAGACTGGTGTATTTAGGTAGAAAGCTTATTGCGCGATATTGGGTGACACCTGTGGTTCCCACGGGAAGCAATGGATTACTTATGTTAACTCCCTATAGTTCAGAGAGCGTCTGGCCTATAGCCGTAGGAAGGCAGTGGGTAAATTTGATTTGTATATGGCAACCTTGGTTGGGAGATTTGAGCCTTGCGCCACCAAAACTGGTGATGGATAGACTTCTTACATAGACTAGAAGGAAAGGCTGGGAGGGGGAGGGGGGAGAGGAGTGGGAAATTACAATTTGAAAGTTTTATATTGGTTGTGCACTAAACCCGGGAGAGCCTGGGGGTTGAAGAAAAGAGTCGTTTAGATTTAGGTTTAGATTTAGAGGGTCTTGTGTGCGTTGGTAGCAATTTAGGGGTTAAGGGAGGGGCTAGGAAAAGGAGGGGGATGGGAGAGGGGAAGGAAGGGGAGGAATGAGGGGGAAAAAAACATATTTAACTGGACAATGCCCCAGGCGTGGCTCAGGGGGGCACGAGAAGTGTTGTGGCAGCAATGGAGATAGAGCCTATCCTGTGTAACATTTCCACAGTGCACATTTTTGGGGTGCAGAAATTTGCAGGCAGATTTTCTCAGCAGAAAGTTTTGACCTGGGGTAATGGTTTCTCCATCAGGAGGTGTTCAAGGACAAATAGCTGCATTGCAGGTAGATCTGCTAGATTTCCAGTTCAACGAGACTTGTTGCTGTCTCTTTTGAGACAAACTCCTATTCACTGTGCACAACACACTTTGTTTACCACAACTGTGGAAGAGATATAGTCAACCAGCTCATCCATTCGCTTGCGCTAGGGCTTGAAGACCTAGTGAAGTTTAAATGCATTATTCATTTGCAGGGCTATATTACTACAGCTTCCATTCAATTTTTTTTGTGGTGGAATTGATTCCAGAATGATATTGTAAAAGAGAGATACAAAATGAATTTGATAATTGGATACACAATACTTGAGCTTCACATTTTGTATGATATATAAATTTCATTTTATGGTGCTATATAAATATATAACCACAAGCACATTATAGACAGTTGTCTCTTCTGTTTGTCACCTAGTCTCCTGTCTGCTTATGAAAATTGTTTTTCAACTGAAGAGAAGGAAAAACTACTGTCAAGCGTGAAATGTGGGAAGCTTCAGAGGTACGTCATAGAAAATGCAGTGCTATACTTTTTGCTACCATTGTCTTTGTTTTAAAAATGTACTGCATGCTTCCAACAAACACACACTGCTGAGTATTTGCTAGGTAAGCACACAGTCTTAACAAACTGCAGTCTTCTGAAACTCAGGTCATTGTTCAGAAACTTGCTGGGACTTGCCTTTCTACCTGTGCACAGATATACAGTGAGGAAAATAATTTGATTCGCTGAAGATTTTGTAAGTTTGCCAACTTACAAAGAAATGAAGGGTCTATAATTGTTATAGGTGTATTTTAAATGATAAAGTATCAACCAAAAATTCAGAAAAAAACTCATGATAGAAATGTTAAAAATTGAGTTGCAGTTCAGTGAGTAAAAGAAGTATGTGAGCCTCCACTGAGCACGGGGGGGAGAGCAGAGAGCTGCAGACTGACAGATTCTTCATCAATTTAGGCTAATATGTATTCTGCTGCAAGTTTTTGGTAAAAAAAATCCCAATAAGCGTATATTGAATAGTTTGCACAAACGTTTTAGCATCTACAAACTATGGGATAGGTTTATGGATTTTTTTTTTTACTAGTAATAGCAGCGAACATCGACTTATAGCAGGACTGTGATATTGCGGTGGACAGATCGGACACCTAACTGACAGTTTTGGGAACCAGTGACACTAATAAAGTGATCATTGCAAAAAATATGTACGGTCACTGTACTAATGGCACTAGCTGGGAAGGGGTTAACATCAGGGGCAATCAAAGGCTTAACTGTGTAACTAAAATGTGTTTTCTAACTGTGGGGGAGGTGAGTTTACTAGTGGAAGGCATGGATTGGTGTTCCTGCTTTACAGGAACACAGGATCCATGCCTTTTTTACTGACAGAACAGCAATCTGCCTTATTTACATAGGCAGACTTCATTTCTGCCTATGTACAGAACGATCAGCGGGTGCTGTCGGACATTGGGGGGGTCTGCAACCTATAATTATTGACACGCAGCAAAACTTTATTAAAACCAGTCTCCAGCCTATATAAGGACCTCTTCCAGGAAACAACCAAATTGATGGAGCCCTGCAGATGGGCTTGGGAAGCTGTAGCCCTGGGGTTGGACAGGGATGACTGGGATGATATGTGGGTAATTGCATTTTAGCACCTGGTTTCTACCAGAGACAGACTAATCCATTATTAATTCCTGCATAGGATTTATCTAACCCCAGCTAGACTTGCTAAAATGTTCAGGAACCAACAATCTTTATGCTGGAGGTGCTCAGCACCCCTAGCATACTTGATTGCATATACTTTAGGACTGTCCACAACTTAAACCTTACTGGCAAGCTGTTGCACGATGTATCAGGTCGGTCACTTCTATCTCAATTCCCATGTCTATTGAGGTGTGTCTATTGCATCTGGTGGAACCTTTGGCTACTACCATAGCTATACGGACTCTTCTCACCCTATTGCTGTTCTATGCTAAAAAGAGGATTATCCTTTTTATGGAAAAGCTCTTTGACTCCAAATTTGGACTCCTGGAAGGCATTGGTCAACAAAGTGGTACCCTTTTATAAAGCTACGTATTTGAGCAGAGGGGCACTAACTAAATTTGACAAGGTTTGGGGGTGTTGGATGGCTTCTATGGACACTGTATCTGATTAATTTCAGGAAGGTTATAGCTACTGATCCTTGGTATAGTATAAAAAAGAAGGGAGGTGAATATAATTGAGGTACTGGAGGGCTATTAGTTAACCAACAATAGATGTGCTGATCACTTTGGGAGGGGGAAATGTCTCCCCCTACCAGCTCATTTCTACTGATGGGGGGGGGGGGCGTGGGATCAATATTACTCACAGTATCTGGTAAGACAGCAATGGGAGTCAAATAGTTCAGGCATGAGTAATCATGTACCTACCAACGGCTGAGGATTTAAGCAATGATTGTATCTGTCAAGGCAAAAAGTTCTGATGCTTTAGGGGGGGGGTTATAATTTTGGTATTGTCTTTTTGTTTTGTCTATCTTTCCTTTTCTTGTAAATGTACACCGGTAAGTGTATTGTGGTTGATGGCCACAATCAGTGGCCTGTTGTTGTATGTATGCTACAAAACAAAATAAAGAATCATTTACAAAAATGTTTTTAAAATTTATACTGTGTTCGGGTTTGACTTGAAGAAAAGGTGGCAACCCTAGTTAGATGTTCATTGATAAACTTCAGACGGGCCTGTATATGTGCCTTCTTGAGGAGGGGGACCTTGCGGGTGCTGTAGAATTTCAATCCATGGCAGCGTATTGTGTTACCAATGGTTTGTTTGGTGACTGTGGTCCCAACTGCCTAGAGATCATTCACAAGCTCCTGCAGTGTAATTCTGGGCTGATTCCTCACTTTTCTCATGATCATCCTTGCCTCATGAGGCGAAATCTCGCATGGAGCTCCAGACCAGATGGTTATTTTGTATTTATTTCATTTGCAAAGAATACTCGCTCCAACTGTTCTCTCCTTCTCATCAAACTTCTTGCTGATGGTCTTGTAACCCATTTCAGCCTTGCGCAGGTCTACAACCTTGTCCCTGACCTTCTTTGACAGCCCTTTGGTATTGCCCATGATGGTGAGGTTTGAATAGAAGAGATTCTGTGGACAGGTGTCTTGTATTCACATAAGAAGTTGACGTTAGGCGCACCTTATTAAATTGACAGTACTATCTGTGTACCACATGAGCACATACTGTAGCCAGTCTGTGGGAGCCAGAAATAGTGGTTGGTAGGGGATCAAATACTTAAATAAATCATAAGCAAAGCAATAGAGCATGCATTGCTTATCTCCTTATGAAGATGCCAGCTACCGGTTTGTTATTGTCTGTCAATTGACTTTTTTATGTCCTAATCTCTTCTCCATGTTAGTCAATGGAAATTTAAAGCCAGCCTAAAGCAGGTTCATGCAGCTTAGGTCAAATGCACTTGTGTACAAACGCTAAATGATCTCTAAAACATCTCAAACTGACCTCAAATGAAAGCAGAATACACTAGAAAACAAGCTCCATGTTGACACAAGCTCAAATCCCATCTGCAGAGACCTTTATTCTGACCCATTTGGTTCAATACCCAGTGACCCAAACCAGATATCCAAATCTGACGTTTTGATCAGTCAGGTAGCTATAATTTTTCAAAAAGTTCAGTGGCAGTCTTCGTGTTTTTCTTATGACTGCTTTCTTTTCAAAGCCTGCACTCCAAATATACTGACCAAAAAAATCATGTGCTTGGATTGCAAACATTCTCAACACTTCTTGTGTCTAAATTAAAAAAAAATCTTCAGTGTCTTCTAATGAGCTGCAACCAATGATATGTTTTTCTTTCCTAGATGTAATCTAACCAGCTTTCTTTCTTTAATAAACATTTCAATAAACTACTGTACATTTCACGTCATTTTTCATGCACCTTGTTGAAAGTGGAAACCTCCTTTAACATAAATTTCATCTAGTAAGGTTTAGTCTGTAATTTAGTCTGTAATTCTGCCACAGCTTGATAGTCATTGATTACAGTAACCTTTTTAATCTTCCTGCAGAAACCTTGGACCCGTTCTGAGCAGAACTATTGCCCAACTTTACTGCACTAAGGAAGCATTGTCCTGATGTATCCTAATGGAACACCACCACGTTCACTGTATCACATTACAGGATGCCTTCGTAGTTAGAGATAACGGAGTGGTATCCATATTTCCTTGCAAGGAAAAAGGTCAAATGTTTACTATCCATAATACTTGCCAAAAAAAATAATAATGTAGTGAGTCTGCTATTTCTGTTACTAACCGTGTAATTCTGCAATTATGTGAAAGAATATGCTGTCACACCTGTAATGGCATTTACTATATAGAATATGTAAATTAAGAGTGGAGTTGAACAGTAAATGTGGAAGTCTCATAGTAATCTCCTAGCAATAAGGCAGGGCAGCATGATGCAATCTTTTGGAGATTTTCAGTCAGGGTTCAGGAGGTATGAAAATGTAAAACCATACACCAAAAGCAGGGTCATTTTTCAACTTTACACAAAGTTGGTTTTTACTTTTTTATCCACTGACACCCCTTACCTGCATAGGCAGTTTTTTGGGGGGGTAAATGTGAACTATGCCTTTAAGCCTGAAGGAAAGAATAAGAATTTCAAGGCCTTAAAAATATTTTGCTCTGTGATCTTTAAATTTTGCCCTGACTCCCATATGACTGTAAATGGAAACCTTTTCTACTGTGATTCATTAATGCTTTTTGTGCATTGGACTCCAATTCCAAAAATGTCTTCCAATGACCAGCTACCAAGGCATTGTTTGTTGGACATGGACTACCTCATCAAATATTGAAAACTAGTCATCTTCCCTTTTGTGTTCAATGCAGTTGTGGTTTTCAAAACTTATAACTTGGAATCATGTATTTTGTATACATATGCATTATCTGACTTAGATCAATTAGTGTCTTAAATCCAATAATAAAATATATTTTGTAGAAAACATTTGCTTTATTATTGCAGTTCTACAAAAAAGAAATAAAGAACTGATCTTCGACAATATACAAGCACTTTCATTATGTATATGTTTAGACTTTATTGGTCTATTGTAAGATTCAAAAGTTACATTTTATGAAAGCACTCCAAATAGTTCACACCAATGTATGTGAAAGAACTCATGTCTGCACAGAAAATGAAACATTTCCTTTTCCTTTAGTATATTTAAGCATCATATCTCAGCACACTAATACTGTGCAGAAAATGTATTTTGATCTGCACACGCATAGCTCAGTGTACATTCAGTAAAAGATTGGGAACAGGCTAGTATGGTTGTTTTATTGTTATGTTTCTTCTGCAAAAAAAAAAAACGTAGATAATATATACATATTAACACACGCCTATAAAAAATGCACATCAACACAAATCAATTTCAACAGCAATACATATACTAAAGGTGAAAAATATATTCAAACTTCCTGTTCCCTGAAAATGCTGTTTGACGGCAAAGCGCATTGGGCGGGGCTTGACCAGTGACCTCATCACGCCTGCCTGGTCGATGGTGGCGATGCATTTTTACCTGCTGTTTATCTACCTCTGTAAGTACCTGTCTTATTTTAAATAAAAATGTTATAGTTGTTTAAACACTATGTGCGGCCTGTGTTCCTTCCTATAAATGATGATGTTGACTTTTGGAGTCGCGGAAGTGTACAAGTGGGCAGTTTTGTTGTGAATACTGATGGATGTCTAGAAGCTTGTTATCTACATGCTCATTTGATCTCTTTTAAAGGGATCAATACTATCTCTGGTCAGAGACCATTTTTTACTGGTGGTGGAGGGCACAGTGTAGCTGTCTCTACGATTTATTCACTTCATTGTGGATGGTGTCATGTTCTATCTTATTGGGCCATTTGTTGCTTTGTATCTTGTTGGGATATTTGTTGTTTCTTACTAGGTAAATGCATGATGAAGAAATTTATATCGCTGGACTCTGAATATATTTTTCATCTTTAGTATATGTATTGCGGTTGAAATTGATTTGTGTGGACTTCTTATATGTATATATTGATTATTTTGACACCTAGTATTCAGATGGTTAGTGGGTGCAGCGCGGAATACAAATTTGCACGCTAAGCCCAAAATATCTTTTATATAATTTTAATAAAAAGCAACTTGCGCACAAATTTTTTCAACGAGGGTTTAGTTCCTCTTCAAATATTATATAATCTTAGCCACCCCTACTTTGTGCTCGGGCTGTGGTGATCAAAATGTATGTGTAGCAAGTAAAACTGTAAGTTTTGAGTAGGGTGAGAATCCATCACTGCTGGTGGGTGCTTCCTGGTCTATGCACAATATGACTGGCCACTGATGCAGATGTGGACTGTTTTGCAAGTATTGTGTTTTAGCCCTGTGAGTAGTTTTAAACTATTGGAGTCTTTTCTTGCTTTTTACATAACCATCATTGTAGAGTTTACAGCACTATGGAAGGCTTAAAACTGGGGGACTGGACAAATAAGTCTGAGTGCAACATTAATGTATAAAGTGCAGTTTGCCAATCTGTAATAAGATAGGCAAATATTTGTGGTGAGTTCCTGTCTGAGAGAGGTGGAGCATTGAAACACTGGTGTGGAGTTTGGAGAAGTGTTTGGGTTTCACCATATTGGAATATTGATTCTGAACACAGACTGTTATTTCATGTTTAAAAATTGTTTTCTTCCACTTAACTTGCTTTGTTTCATTCAAATATATTTTAATATAAAATTTCAACTTTTATATATTGCGATTTTTTTTACTTAATTATTATTGTATATTGATTAGATGAAATGCTGCTGGACATTTATTGTTATGCAATAAGTCTAATTTGCATAGTCTGCCTGATTTATTATTGTATTTATTTGATTTTTATTGTAATATGTTGATACGGCTAACGTATTCCATTTTAAGAGCATCCACCAAGAAAATGGCTGCCATCAAGATCGAGACATGTTTTTAGTCCCCTCCAGCAAAATGGCCACCGTAGTCTGTTTTCTCCACCCAAAAGATAGCCACCACTAGGATGGAGACATTTTCTCTAACAAAATGGCTGCCAATTCACTTCCTGTTTTCATGTATAAATAGAAGTATTTGAGATCCAATCCGGTTCCCCCCATGAAGTCACGTGTCGTGATGTAACGCATAGGGCATGGCCGAATATACCATAGGAACCGGAAGTGACATTGGAGACGTCTACAATGCTCGGTTTGCACTTTATTAGTTCGTTCGTTTGTTATACTACTTTTAAATGTAAGAGCCCATTTGGCCATTCAATAAATCACTTTATCATCCGTTTTTACGTTATAGTTGGAAATCCAGAAAACCATCGGCATCATTGGAGATCACCAACCAACTCCTACATCATCGTTAACTCAAGATCCTGGGAGATTGGGAGTTGGTGTTTGCCCTGGTTTCGTGAGATTGAGAAGGTTTACTATATTCCTCTTTCAGGTAAGCGCTCTGTGAGCTTTAAGTATTAAAACAATCACGAAGATTAAGCACAGAAGAAATTTTGACACATTGCTTGGACACCGTCACACTTTGAAAATTTACCTTATTTATTGGCGTATAACACGCACCCTAATTTTAAGAGGGAAGTTTCAGGAACAAAAACTTTCCAGACCCCTGCACAGCACATGGACCCCCTGCACAGCACAGCACACAGACCCCCTTCACTGCACAGTACACAGCCCCCTTTCATTATAAAGTCCCCCCTTCTCCTCCTCTGCACACCCAGGAGACCCCCAGTCTCCTGGGACAGCATTGCCAGCTTAATGTAAAGAAAACCTCACTGTCAGCCCCTTCTACACCGCTCCTGTGTCACTCTTACTGCAATTTAAAGCTACTACATACCTCAATTAATGCCGTTCTCTCGTAGACGCGGTCATGTGACTCTCCTCTGCTGTTTCATTGATGGTCACATGACCGCTTTCTTCCTCCAATCACAAGCTACACTCGAGAAGGAGGCGGATCGGTAGGAGGAGAACAGCCAGAACGAGCATCCTTATCTCAGGTATTAGAGAGGCTTTGAATAATTTGAGACATTTTAGGAGAAAGGGTTGGCATTAATGTTTTCTACAGTGCTGTCCCACGGCCAGGAGAGGCGGGGCAACAGACATGATATCCTTCCAGTGGGTAGCACCCAGGGCGGACCAACCGATCCCCTCCCCCCAATGAGAAAAAAATCAGACGTATAACACGCAGGCATGTTTTACCCTCCTATTTTCTGGGTAAAAAAGTGTGTGTTATACGCAGATAAATACAGTATATGTGTTTTTTGGTTTTGCACCACTTGGAACAGGGGTGGGGAACATGCGGCCCGCAAAATCATTCCATCCGGCCCCCCCCCCGTGCCGTCAGTAGGGGGTGGCTAGGTGGGCTGAAGCCCCGAATGTGCCCTTGAAAAGCCCTGAGTCTCATGGCCGCAGGTCTTCATTGTTAGACCCGAGCGAACGGAGATCGCCGGGACTGATCTGATCCCAAGTGCTGCCGACTGCCATAGCAGCAGGTCCCACCTTCTGGAGCCAGCGCAACGCCTGTGATGGACGTCCCACTGGTCCAATGCCATGTCCGCGGGACGTGTGACGTCCATCATAGGCGCTGCAGAGCTCCAGAAGGCAGGAATTACAAATCCGGTGCGTGGGTACTGCGCTGATAAGGGCCTTATCGTTCAGCTCCTCCACCATCCCGGGTATAATGGCGCAGCGCCGCTCAGCAGACTGCCTGCAGTGCACAGTGTGACTGGAAACCCACAGACATGGCATGCGGCTTGAGCTTCTAACAACAAGAAGCTGCCTGCCACACTTCTTCCCCCCCTTCGGAGCAGTCGAATCCACAAGATGGCGCCGGCGGCAGCTCATCAGCTTGAAGCGGCTCCTTGCGCTCTGCACATAGCCCTCCACAGCATGGAACCTCCAAGTCCAAAGCTTCCCAGCCACGATCGCCTGCAATCTCCACAACGCTGTGTCGGAGCCCTGCAAACCAAGGCTGTCGCCGACTGCATCTCCGAGTCCTGAGGTAAGCCTTTTAATTGCCAATTCACCACTCGGGACTACAGCTGACAACATTAAGCTCTTTTCAGATGTCAGAATTCAGAAACAACCCTGAAAGTGTTGTGTGTCCCTAAGAGCTTCCTCACATGCTTATTTCAGGGAATGTGTAACGGACATACATACACTGACTTAGAGTGTGTGTGTGTGCATGTCAGTGTGTGTGTGTGTGTGTGTGTGTGTGTGTGTGTGTGTGTGTGTATGTCTGTCATGCATGCATTTTTTGACCAAATATAACAGGCTAATTTTTAAGTTGATCATTTTGTACGGCCCCCGAATGATGTTACAAAAATCCAAATGGCCCTTGGCAGAAAAAAGGTTCCCCACCCCTGACTTAGAAGAACCACCGCTTTTGGATTGTGGAAAAGTGTGGACGTTTTATTTATATCTTTATTATTACACACTATGGGGTAGATTCACATATAGCGGCGTATATTTATGCCGGCGTAGCGCATCGTATTTACGATACGCCGGCACAATGTTGAGAGGCAAGCATGCTATTCTCAAAGAATATGCGCTCAACATAGCGCCGGCGTAGCATATACAGTGCAGAAAATAAGTATTTGAACACCCTGCTATTTTGCAAGTTCTCCCACTTGGAAATCATGGAGGGGTCTGAAATTGTTATCGTAGGTGCATGTCCACTGTGAGAGACATAATCAAAAAAAATAATCCAGAAATCACAATGTATGATTTTTTTAACTATTTATTTGTATGATACAGCTGCAAATAAGTATTTGAACACCTGAGAAAATCAATGTTAATATTTGGTACAGTAGCCTTTGTTTGCAATTACAGAGGTCAAACGTTTCTTGTAGTTTTTCACCAGGTTTGCACACACTGGAGGAGGGATTTTGGCCCACTCCTCCACACAGATCTTCTCTAGATCAGTCAGGTTTCTGGGCTGTCGCTGAGAAACACAGAGTTTGAGCTCCCTCCAAAGATTCTCTATTAGGTTTAGGTCTGGAGACTGGCTAGGCCACGCCAGAACCTTGATATGCTTCTTACAGAGCCACTCCTTGGTTATCCTGGCTGTGTGCTTCGGGTCATTGTCATGTTGGAAGACCCAGCCTCTACCCATCTTCAAAGCTCTAACTGAGGGAAGGAGGTTGTTGCCCAAAATCTCGCAATACATGGCCCCGGTCATCCTCTCCTTAATACAGTGCAGTCGCCCTGTCCCATGTGCAGAAAAACACCCCCAACGCATGATGCTACCACCCCCATGCTTCACAGTAGGGATGGTGTTCTTGGGATGGTACTCATCATTCTTCTTCCTCCAAACACGGTTAGTGGAATTATGACCAAAAAGTTCTATTTTGGTCTCATCTGACCACATGACTTTCTCCCATGACTCCTCTGGATCATCCAAATGGTCATTGGCAAACTTAAGACGGGCCTTGACATGTGCTGGTTTAAGCAGGGGAACCTTCCGTGCCATGCATGATTTCAAACCATGACGTCTTCGTGTATTACCAACAGTAACCTTGGAAACGGTGGTCCCAGCTCTTTTCAGGTCATTGACCAGCTCCTCCCGTGTAGTCCTGGGCTGATTTCTCACCTTTCTTAGGATCATTGAGACCCCACGAGGTGAGATTTTGCATGGAGCCCCAGTCCGAGGGAGATTGACAGTCATGTTTAGCTTCTTCCATTTTCTAATGATTGCTCCAACAGTGGACCTTTTTTCACCAAGCTGCTTGGCAATTTCCCCGTAGCCCTTTCCAGCCTTGTGGAGGTGTACAATTTGGTCTCTAGTGTCTTTGGACAGCTCTTTGGTCTTGGCCATGTTAGTAGTTGGATTCTTACTGATTGTATGGGGTGGAGAGGTGTCTTTATGCAGCTAATGACCTCAAACAGGTGCATCTAATTTAGGATAATAAATGGAGTGGAGGTGGACATTTTAAAGGCAGACTAACAGGTCTTTGAGGGTCAGAATTCTAGCTGATAGACAGGTGTTCAAATACTTCTTTGCAGCTGTATCATACAAATAAATAGTTAAAAATTCATAAATTGTGATTTCTGGAATTTTTTTTTTTGATCATGTCTCTCACAGTGGACATGCACCTACGATGACAATTTCAGACCCCTCCATGATTTCCAAGTGGGAGGAATTGCAAAATAGCAGGGTGTTCAAATACTTATTTTCCGCACTGTAGTTGTCGGCATAAGCCAACGTAAGTCAAAGTAGGTGGAAGTGGGCGTGATATATTGTGATGAAGCGTGATGGGCTCAGCTTCAAAAAACGAACTGCGCATGCGTCGTCTCTTGGACGCATCCCAGTGCGCATGCTCACAGTTACGTTGAAATAGCTGCCTAAGATACGTCGAACACTGCCTACGATGTGAACGTAACCTACGCCAAGCCCTATTCACGTAGTACTACGTAAACGACGTAAAAGACAACGGCTTTTTCCGACGTCCATACCTTTGCATGGGTTGCGCCACCTTTAGGTGGCATAACTTTACGCCGGACGTACGCCCTACGTAAACTGTGTATATTACAGCGATGGGCGCAAGTACGTTCGTGAATCAACGTATCTCAGTCATTTGCATAGTCGACGCGTAGATCAATGGAAGCGCCCCTTGCGGCCAGCGTAAATATGCGCCCAAGATACGATGGCGTAGGACACTTACGTCGCTTGTATGAAGCCAAATTTCAGGCGTATCTTGCTTACTGACTCAGGTGCATATATACGATGGCGCATCCGTGCACTTAAGTGCTTTCTAAATCTGGGCCTATGAGTTATTTTATTGAGTTTTAGGAAATTATAAAGTTGCGCAGATACTTATTTATTCATATACAATTTTTTGTGCACTTGTACACTTTAGATCCAGCAACATCTTTCGTTCATTTTTTATTTTTTCTTATTTTATATACCGTATTTTCCAGTGTATAAGACAACCTTTTACACGGGAAAACAGCCAAAAACCAGGGGTCGTCTTATTCGCCTGGTGAAGCAGCATTATGTAGCCTGCTTGGATTGGCAGTGGTTGTTACTCCAATCCGAGCAGGCTTAGCATGCTCTGTTATCAACACAGTGCATCGGGATTGGCTGAGCAGCGCATATACAAACTACATCCAGCCGTACAGAGCACCCGGCGGGCTGCGGCTTCTTCATTTAATTAAAACCCATTACTTCCACACAAGGGGGTCGTCTAATACGGTGAGCAGACCACAAAACCACAGTTTTTAGCAGCATATTAGGGGGTCGTCTTATATGCTGGCAAATACGGTATATATAGTTCACTTTGTAGCGTGAGCGATCACACCCTTTCCAATGTCCGATGGAGGCTACACACGGATCCCTTGGGATGGAACACCCCCCCCCCATTACCTCTTATTAGTGTCCACCTGTGATATAGGTGGAGTCCTTTAATTTTCCCATATAGAGAAGTGTATTTCTCCCATGGTTCAGAGAAGCAGGATCTTTCATTCTATGAACAGCGTAGGACCCACTGACAATGGCTGCAAGTGCTGACTGGTGTGTTCTGGCTGGGGGTGAACTCCTTCTGTCAGAACACAATAGCTCAGTGAGAAGATTACTGTAGTAAAATTGCATAGTTAGTACAGCAAACTCTTCCAGAGCTCCTCAATTTCGGGCTGAAGGGAAAAAACATACCGTGTGTACCAGGCTTTAATGTGGCTTGCCAAATCATCCATGTTTAATTTTCTGGCATAGAGTGCTGTCCCTGAATATTGAGTAATCTTTTGAGGTGATTTGCCTCTTTGTAAGTTCTTATAACACCTGCTATTACTATGTCCAATTGGAAAGAGACCAAAGACCCGGAACATACTAAAGGGGTCTTTTGCTACCTTATTAATGGACTGATAATAAAAAGACAATGATAATTTAGCCATCATTTATTTATCTTTATTGGTGAACAGTAATATTTAGTAATACAGAAAAAAATCTTGTACAAAGAGGAGAAATTTACAAGGACAGGGAAACAGAGGCTGAACAATAATGATATAATCTTACACAGTTTTTATTTCACACTCAGTAGAGAGGATGTACATTGGGCACCTTTTCCCTCACTTTGATGTTTAAGTTGCTTTGAATGCGACTAACAGGACAAATTTGATATCACATTTACATTGACGTTTTAGGATTACATCCCTTGAGTTATGGTCCTTTGTACTTTAGCCTTTGTAAATATGTCAACGTACCTTTAAAGAAAAATACACCTAAAATAGACGGCCACATACAAGGCATCCTATGATATTCATAGTAATGTCTAACATTGTTCAAAAACTTGACTGGTTCATAAAGTTTTTGTCTATTTATTTGGTGAACGCCACTGAAATTTAACTGTGGAATAACTGTAGTCAAGAAATGTCATCCCATTTGAGTGTGCCCCTCGCATAAAACATCCCTTTTAAATCAGTGTTTATTTGCATGAGTCAATATATTTTGGTGTCTGGTGTATTTCATGTGGTGGATTTTCTCATCTCCAGTCCTCTGGACATCTTCCAGTGCTTTTTTCAGAAGTTTCGAGTGGATATAAAAAAGGGGCATATTAATGCACCTGTGTCCTTTTTGTAACTACAAACTAGCAGTGCTTTGTCTCCATTGGCTGGTTTGGGAAATAGTGGCATGTGGTCATCTCACTGTAAATCAACTAACCTTAATTGTCTCATTCTCTTAATTTTTTATTTATTTTTTGCTGGAAACCAGGGCAAAACAACACTGACCTTTATCCATGAACAACACATTTAACCATTCTATGTATTTACCAATGCTAATTGTTGCTCATAATCATGAACCCCCAGTATGGAAATCGAGCAACACCTTGGAGTCCTGTACGGCATTCTCCCATACAACAGATACAAACCCAGCATAATCTGGCTGTCCCTGATTTGCAATGTAATCAGACGACTACTATTAGCAGAAACCATATTAAGTCCAAGTTTATAGCCGATACTATTTTGTTACATAATCACACTGCATTACACTGAAGTCAGAGCTTTCTAAGCCCGGTTCTGGATATTCTGTCAGTTTATTTAAACCCAAAACCTCACTGACAAGAACTGGGTCAACAAATTGCAGTGCCAATATCTTCCATTGCTTTGCACTGAAAGACATCTCTTTTCAAAACAATCTTTTTTTAATTGACAACAAATAAAATATCATTGAACAAATAGATAGAGAGAAAAGTTTTATAGCCCAAAAGATAATGCAGTGACTTGCTCTAGAAGGAATGTGCCCCAACGAATATAGTGAGTCTGAGTACAGAACTGGAGCGGTAGCTCAGCAGGGAGTTGGTGGTCAGCATTTCCAGATCCAGAACATACTCCTGGGGGCCGGTGATAGCACGTGCCAGTACAAGCATCGCACTAATATTGTTTATTTGCTGGAAGAGAACAACAAGAGAAGTGTGAGAGATATGTTCTGCAGAGTTATGCTGCGTACAGACTATTGGACATTCCGACAACAAAACTGTAATACATAGGTAATACACAGAGATGAAACAAATGATCCTACATAAGTTGTATTTATCTTTTTTTTTTAATTGTTCATTTATTCATAACAGAAGATGGGTCCACATGAATCACAGCAATAACAATACAACGATTGGCATCAACAGACACATACACAGTTTCCATTAAAGCCAGGCACGCGAACACCAGAGGGTAAAGCCGTGATCCGTGTCGCATCCCTGTCTCCAACACAGACCCCTATCCAACCTCACATGACTCACGTGTACTCATAAAATACATCAGGGCGCCATGGTCCCGCGGGCCCAGTCTCCCTCATTTTCCTTTTACTAAGTGTAAGTAGATACAGAAAAAAAAAAGAGCAAGAGCAAACACTGCCCCAAGAGCAGCCGAAGAGAGAGGAAAGATGGAAGAGTAGAGAGAGAAGAAAGAAGGATAGGAAAAGGGGGGGGGGATTCGCGAGCATGGACAACAGCCGCAATCCGGCGGTACGTTCCAGGGGGCGTAAACCAGCAGTCAATCCAATCAGCCCAAGGGGGGGGACGACCCCCTCCTAGGAACTCTATCGGCTACCTCTGAGGGCCTGGCCCTCCTCCAAGTATGTAAAAATGTTCCAAAGTTGCCAGGTCTGGGAATAAAGTTCACTCTTGTCTTGCTTTGTCAAGATATGGTCCTCCATTTTGTTATTCTCGTCCACTTTCCGCAGCCACATGGCTAACGTTGGTGGATGTGGAGATTTCCAACACAGTGGGATACACGCCTTGGCGAACGACTGACTTCTTATATATGCGTGCAGGGGTGGCATTCGCGTGCAAAAGAAAGTAAGCCGGGTCATCGGGGACTACGCGGTCAGTGAATTTTTGTGTAATTCGCCTGATCTCCTCCCAGTACATCCGTAAATGCGGGCAGGACCAGAAGACGTGTAGCAAAGTGCCCTTGTCTGTCTAATACCTCCAACAGAGGTCTGACACTGTCAGGAATAATTGCCTCAGTAGGGCTGGGGTCCTATACCATCTCGTCAGTATTTTGTAGTTGGTTTCCTGGACCCTAGCGCAGATTGATGACTTGTGTGTAAACGTGAGAATATGTTGTTTCTTGTTGGTAGAGAATTGGCAGTCTAGATCCCTTTCCCACTTACCGAGGCTCGGAACCTGGTATCCCTCCGGCGGCATGATCAGCATTGTGCGCATCAATGACAAGGTGTGTGGTAACGCGCCCGACTCCCGGCACAACTCCTCCAGAGTCGTGAGAGGTTGTCCGGCACTAGAGGGGGGCGTGATGGTTCGCAAAAAGTGACTAAGTTGGCAGGCCCTCATGAAATCCAACTGATATTGGCCCACTGGGTCCATCAGTTCAGCCGACGTTTTCCACCGACTTGACTCGCCAAAATGTGAGGCCTGAAAAAGTCCCGACTCTCGCAGGGCGTTAAATTTAGTGTCTCTAAGCCCTGGTTCGAAAAAGTGGGCTGCCCAGTATCGGGCGCAGCTGTGAGGCATCCGAGGATAAGTGGGTCTGCGCCATTAGTCTTATGCAAACTTTAATGGTGTTGCTAATAAGAGGATGATGTTATACATCCTTTTGTTGTAGAGTGTTGCACCAGGGAGCGCGTCGCAACAAAACTCCGCATTGCGCCTGTTACAGCCGCGGCCAAAGTTTGGTCGACCCACCAGTCGATAAGGTGATTCAGCTGCGCCGCATGATAGTACGTTCATATATCTGGCATGGCCAGGCCACCGTATTGCTTGGGTAAGAAGAGAACCATTCTGTGTAATATAGGGTGTTTCCCCGCCCACAAAAATGTCCTGAACACGGATTGAACTTGTTTAAAGTATTTCATCGAAATATGTATGGAAAGGGCCTGCATGAGGTATAAGAATTTAGGCAAGATGGACATCTTAAGTATACTGCATCTGCCGAACCACGAGTGGAGTCCAGTGGTCCAGTGATTCAGTTTTGGACTGTCTTAAGCAAAGGTGGGAAGTTGAGTTTAAAGATACTGGATAGTCTTTAAGGTGGGACAATTGCGATTGGGGGATCCCCACACCCATCGCCTCGGACTTGGTCAGATACATTTTTAGGTTGGACAATTTACCATAGGAGTCAAATTCACGCATTAGGTTTGGTAGGGAGACCAGCGGATTCGTCAATGAGAACAACATGTTGTCGGCATAGGCCGAGACTTTATATTGGCCATTACCCACGGCAATCCCTGTGATGTCGGGGTTCAGTTGTATATCTCGCAGGAAGGGCTCCAGGGTCAGTGCAAATAGCAGGGGCGATAGCAGGCAGCCCTGTCTGGTCCCGTTGGTAATCGGGAATGGGTCCAATAATGTGCCGTTCGCCCTCACCCTAGCCGTAGGGTTTGTGTAGGCCGCCGTTATCCAGTGTAGCATCTTCCGTCCGACCCCTATATGTCTCAAAGTAGCAAACATGAATTGCCAGCTAACTCGGTCGAACGGCTTTTCGGCGTCCGTCCCTATTAAAACACAGAGGGTCTTGCTTCCCTGGTCGGGACGAAGCCCACTTGGTCGACATGTATGAGGTCAGGGAGATACCGTTGAATCCTAGAGGCAATCACCTTTGTGATCAGCTTAATGTCTGTGTTTAGCAGTGATATGGGGCGGTAGCTGCCGCACTGACCCGGATCCTTCCCGTCCTTGTGAATCATCGCTATCTGCACCTGCAGGGTGGAAATGTGGAATTTGCCTTCTGAGCCTAGGGTGTTAAATAGGTTCACCAATTGGTTCCCCAAGGATGGGAGCAGGGCTTGGAGCTCGGGTAAAGTGATTGGTTCGTCTAAAATCTCTTTTATTTCCGACGTGAGGGTCGGCATGTGGGAGGCAGTCAGATATTCAGATGTCTGGTCCGAGTCAGGGCTTGGGGGTGAGGGGGGAAGATTGTACAGATTATGATAAAAAGTTTTGAATTCCTGTGATATTTGTTGGGGGAAAGATACTTTACGCTCCTCGCGTGTAATAATGTGTGGTATGTATGATGCCAAATTTTGTGATCGAATCATCTGGGCCAACATTTTCCCGCACTTGTTTGCCTGATTCGTAGACTTTCCATCTACAGATTTGTATCGCCGCCTTGGCCTTATATTGCAGTATATCTGTGATTTGTTTGCGAGTGACGTACAGATCTGAGCTCACTTGTACCGTCGGTGCCCGTTTATGTTAGGGCCTCTAGGGTCTGCAACTTAAGAAGTAACGAGTTGAGTTGCTCGGTTCTTAGCCTCTTTAGTCTAAATCCGTGCTTGAAAAGAATACCTCTCACAACAGCCTTGTGGGCCTCCCAAACCACCCCTGTATGGCTTTCCTGGATGGCATTGGTGCTAAAGTAACGTCCTATCTCTTTCACTACCTCTGTCATGGTGTCTGAGTCTTGAAACAGGCTCTCATTGAGCCTCCAAGGATGTCTCTGGGCCATCTGGACGTCTGTCAGAGCATAGACCAGCGTGATCGGAGCATGGTCCGACCATGTGATTGATCCTGATCGAGGCATCTTTAACCGCCGAGAGGTGCCTATGGGGAATCATGAAATAGTCCAGTGTTTTTCAACTCCAGTCCTCAAGGCACTCCAACAGGTCAAGTTTTCAGGATTTCCCTCAGATGAAATGGCTGTGGTGATTACTAAGGCAGTGAAACTGATCAAATCGCCTGTGCAAAATAATGGAAAGCCTGAAAACATAACCTGTTGGTGTGCCTTGAGGACTAGAGTTGAAAAACACTGAAATAGTCGATACGTAAGTAGGACTGGTGTGGCTTGGAGTAGAAGGTATAGTCCTTCTCTCCAGGGTGAAAGAGGCGCCAGGCATCAACTAGTTGGGCAGAGTGGAGTGTCGCGTGAATGCACTTGCGAAAGTCTCCCGAGACAGAGGAAAGCCCAGATGAGGTGTCCTCCGCCGGTATTAGGGGAACATTAAAATCTCCCCCCCCCCCCCCCCCACGATGAGTTGACCCTCCGTGAAATGTGACAGTCGATCCAATTGTCTTGACAGGAATCTATCCTGGCGGTCGTTCGGGGGAATCGGGGGAAATGGATCCTATGGGTCCGGGGTAGCACAAGGGCTAACCCCCCAGCAAGTTATGATAATAACCCCTTGTATTTATCTTTTTTTCCATAAAGTTGTAATTATCTATTTGCAGCCTTCTCTTCAGCCATTCAAAGTGCTGAATTCATAAGCTTTGTCTAAGGTTCGCAGCAGGGGTCCGGTTCATCCATGTTCTCCGTTTTAAGGGACAAATCGGGCCTGAATTCAGACCTAAAACAGACCCCTGTGCAATGCCCTCCATGGAGGCCCAAGAGGTGTGTGAAACGGCTCCAACTCCTGTCATGCAAATTGGATTAGTGTGAACCCAGCCTTTGCGTACAGAAAAAATGGGGCTGAGAGCTGAAGTTGAGGAGAGCTCTGAGAGTTGTTTGGAGGGAGAGGACACACCCCCTTCAGATAAAAACAGAGCTGGGGCTTACCATTTTTCTTTTGGTGTCAGAAAGAATTGCCAGAAGTGAAGCATGCTGATAGCAGAGGAATAAAAGCAGCAGACAGGAATGGCACTTAAGCTGGCCATACACCTATAGATTATCAGCAGATTCTCTATGGTTAGATGGAAAAAGTGGCCCAGATACCTCCATGTACGCTAAACTGTGTGGATGGAGGAATTTCCCACTGGGCCAAGCTTTAGTATCTTTCTAGTCGGCACCACTGGCTCTCAACCTAAACAATGCCTGCACCCAATCAGAATGTTCAGGTATTTTGAGAGCCAGCGGGGCTGACCAACAAGATATGGAAGCTTGGGCCAATGGGAGATTCTTCCATCCACACAGTTCAGTCTAGATAGAGGAATCTGTTTCACTTTTTCCATCTGACCATAGATAATCTATAGGTGTATGGCCAGCCTAAGTGCTTTTAATTGAGACAGGTACACACAATATAGGGATATGCTTTGTTCAAATTTATGTCTGAGGTTTACAACTACTTTAAAGGAAACTTAAATTATTTATGTAAAGATAAAAATGACATAGAAAACATGTTTCAATTTCCTAATGCTCACATAGGGTGGAAAATCTTTAAATTCTTATACAGAAAAGCAATTTTTGGCACGTCACTTACCCTGATGTAGAAATCTCCCTGCTCATTTCCTGATCGTATCTGGAAGGTGTTGTAAGCCCGAGGGTAGACACTGGTGGCTTGGATCTGGAATATATCTGAGGGCACACTGCGGTCTGACATGATGCTCATGTACCTATATACCACGGAACCAGGTTCATCACGGCACAGGGGGTTACTGCTTGGGCACATACATCGGCTGAAACAGAAAACAGAATTTTATAAAGCGATGCCTTATCCCATCAAGTTCCTGCTGCCTCGTACATATGGGCCAAATGTCGGGCGACACAAGCTGATTGAATAGAAATGTGCCGACATTCAGTGTTCTGGGGGGGGGGGCGCCCCCCTGTAAGAGCACAATAGCTCAGCAGGGGAGATTTCTGTACTAACATTGGATTGTAAGAACAGCGGCTCCAACTTGAGCTGTTAGTATATATAAAAACAAAATAATCAATCCGGATGGCCGCCCTCCAACAACGATTTCTTTATTGGTTAAAAACCATACAGCAGCAGATGCAATCAACAGCTGACATGTTTCATACCATAACTACTGGTGCTTACTCATAGCTGACTCTCCTGAGCTTATTTGAGAAGAAGAAGATTTTTTGTGACCCAGACAGCTAGAACGGGTTCTTTTCCCTGTCTAAGCGGTTAGTACGTAGTAGTGTGTACCAAGCTTAAAGCGGAGTTCCACCCAAAAGTGTAACTTCTGCTTTAAGCACTCCTTGCCCCCTGACATGCCACATTTGCCATGTCATTTTTTTTTGGGGGGGGGGGGGGGGAGTAGGTGCCTATTTTAGAGAGGGACTTTCTGGCCCACTTCCTTGTTCTGCTTCTCAGACGCCTAGGCAACTCCTCCTCTCCCCCTAGGCGGCATGTCCCTCTAGGCATTCTTCTGGGAAACGTCACAGGTCCCCAAAGATTGCCTGTCCATTTGGAAAGTGCAGCACGACTCGCGCATGCGCAGTGCGTGCCCAGCTGTGAAGCCAAAAGCTGTCATGGCTGGGTTCCCACAGTTCCAATTGAGAATCTGTGGCAAGACCCAAAAAGACTTGCAGCTGTAATTGCAGTGAAAGGTGGTTCTACAGAGTATTGACACACTTTTCACATGTTTATTTGTAAAATATTTTGAAAACCATTTATCATTTTCCCTCCATCTCACATTTCTGTGTCACTTTGTGTTGGTCTATCACATTAAATCCCAATAAAATACATTTACGTTTTTTGTTGTAGGATCACAAAATGGAAAATTTATATCAAATACTTACCGTAATTTTAATTTCCTGATGGACTTCATGGCAGCCTACGTGTGGGTTAATTCCAACCCCTCATACCTCATAGACCCCTTCTCCCATAAATCTTTGCTCTGGGCCAGAGGCCGTGTTCCATAATTTAGCCTACTCCAGCCACTGGGAGGGAACTTCTGCTGCCATGGAGTCCATCAGGAAAGGAAAGTTATGGTTAGTATTTGATATCAATTTTCCGTTTTCCTAATGTGTGGGAAATAACTAGCTATACACACCAGGGTGGGCAGAGTGCTGGACAAAAGAAAAAAGGTTTAATTGGCACCATCAACAGACAAGATACGTAAACCAAATTTAACAGAAGATAATGAGGCTGGCTCTATGCAGTAGTGTGCCATGAACGTGTTAATTGAAGACCACGAGGCCGCCTTGCAAACAACTTCTGGAGCCATGTAACGAGACATGACGCTCTTGATGTATGCGACTGCCGTTGTGTTGTCCAGTCTTAGGAGGACTGAGGCTCCTGCTGTTAAGTGGTATAAGGCCTGCAGAGCACAGAACGCTGCCAGAACATTGGAGACTATCCTGTTAGAGGGAAAATTACATATGTCTTGGGCTACTTCTGTCAGGCAAAGAGCACCCCAGCCGCTGTTGCTGGCATCTGTAATGATGGTGACCCAAGACACAGGTGATGGTGGCTACAACAGAGGAACCTCCTCAATTGTCACTCCAAGGAAGGCTCTCCCGCATTGATGAGGTTATTCCGGATAGAGTAATCCCGAAGCCCTGGGTTCCACTGCTGGAGGAAACCCTTCTGCAAGGGCCGCATTTTCCATTTTCCACTGAGCCCACTTTACCATGGGTGTTGCCACCATGGTGCCAATGATCTTTAGGCATTGAGAGGCCCAGAGATGAGAGGACGACATTGCAAGCAGAACTCTGTCCCAGATCACTAGGATTTTTCCAGGGGTAACAAGATGATACTCTTGATAGAGTTGAAGCGTGCCCCAAGGAATACCAGGGACTGCATGGGATCCAGGTGGCTCTTTTACGGACTCAGAAGCCAACCGAGCATGAGTAGAGTGGAGATGACCTGGGATCTGTGGATTAGTAACTGCTCCCTGTCCCGAGATAACAACAGCAGGTCGTCTAGATGGTGATACAGACAAATACCTCTGGTCCTGATCAGAGCCACGACAGCCAACAAGAGCTTTGAAAAAACACGATGTCGTAAGCCCAAAGGGGAGACAGGTGAACTGCAGATGAATTTGATCGACAGCAAAGCAAAGGGATTTTTTTTTATATGGAAGTAGGCGTCTTTCAGGTCTATAGACACAAGCCAATCACCTGGTTGGATTGCTTGATTGATCATGAGTAGTGTCTCCATCTTGAACTTCTCCTTCTTGATAAAAAATTCAACTGGGTTAGGTCATTAACTGGCCACCAGGAGCCGTTTTTTCTTTAACACCATGAAGAAGGGTGAGTAGACCCCTTGAAACCTTTTGTCGGCTGGAACTGGAATTGCAGCGCCCTGAACCACAAGAGAGTCTGCATTGGACAGGAAAATTAATTTCTCTTCCGAGAGAGGCAAGGATGCTGACTCGCTCTGTCTGGGCAGGCGCAATACCATAAAGGCTTAGGGGATTCTTGTCCATGGGAAGATGCCCCTTTTGAAAACTTCTGGCCTGAAGGCGGTTTCTTCTTCCAGGTCTTTCTGAACTCACGGCCAGGCCTATAGTAGCGAGCATCCCTTGCTCCTTCTGAACCTTGCCTGGGCTGTGTTCTCTTCTGGTTTAGCAGACAGCAATCCTGGGGAAGGCACTGTCCAATTTGTTCCCAAATAGGGACGAACCCTCAAAAGGAATCCTGCACCATGAATGCTTGAAGGCAGAGTCAGCTACCCACGGGCGCAGCCACAAGGCACGCTAAGCCTTGACAGATGACGGCATGATCCGAGCCACCAGGCAAATTATATCTAGGGAAGCCGCACCCAGAAAAGCCACCGCCAACCTTAGCTCATGAATAGGTGATCTCCTGGCCAATTCTTCCGAGATGCTCCTCAGAGAAGCATCTACGTCATCCGCGCAGACTTCCATCGCTTTAGAAAGAGCTGCAAGAGCTAGAGCTGGTTTGCAGTCATACCCGCTGTAATGTAGATCCGTTTGAGGTCGGTATCAATTTTCCTCTCCAGGCCATTCCTAAAGCAAAAAGTATCCTCCAATGGGAGGGTAACGTGCCTTACCAACCTCATTAGGGCTGCGTCAATGAGAAGAGCCAACTCCAGGTGTTTTACATTCTTGCTTTTAAATGGGTACATTTTAGATACCTTCGTTAACAGGCAATTCTTCCTTTCAACACCACCCCATTCATCAGTAATTATTGTGCCAAGTTCACCCAAAAAGGAGATATTGGGGCATTCTTTTTTGAGGTGTTTAAAATATTTCCTCTGTTTGAAGGGTGCCTCCACTGGCTCTTCCCATCTCAAAGCTTCATGGACAG